>JARQOD010000006.1:189016757-189157591 GCA_033576555.1 Oophaga sylvatica | reverse complement strand
GAGCAAGACCTCCTTTGTGAAGTCTGGTGCAAGCAAGACTGGCTGTCAGCAGAGGATGAGCTTCAACACCGGGAATGCCATCTGCACTTCACAGGACCATTTGACAATTGTCGACTTTGTGCCCTTGAGAAGATCAGTCAGGGGGCAGCCATCATGGTGAAGTTCAGGATAAATCACCAATAATATCCCACAATTCCCAGAAACGACCTAACATGTTTCTTGGAGACTGGCTGTGTGTCACGCTGTCTAATGATATGACTACAATGTCAGTAAACTATTTATACAGGAACCACACTCTATACAACATATAGTTTAGCAACAACAGAATGTAAGTATAAAATAGATTTACCTGACACAATCTCTGCAGAACTTTAGGGTTAATCTTGAGGACTAGATGTGCAGAGACGATATCAGTTGAACTCAGGGTTAATCTTGAGGACTTGATGATCTGTAACAGGAAAGAGAGGACCGGGGTCTAACCTAACCCTACACTGGGGTCCTAACTAATCCCTTACCTTGGAGGTACTGATAATGGTTCAGAGGTCCAAGTCTCCAGCCTAACCCTGTCTCCTATCAGACCCTGAACCCTGTAATCAGTCCTAAGAAGGATCCTGATTACCACCAAAGGGATATGGGCTGATCTCAGCTAAATACACAGATTAGACATATAAGACAGACAGGATAGCACTCTCTTGCATACACACTCAAACACCGAAGGAACATAAATGGTCTGGGAAATAAACTCTAAGCAAGTTGAGCTTAAAACAACTAAGGAGCTCTCAACTAGAGTCTATACAGATTCATTCCTATCTGTGGTCTGCATGAAGTGTTTCACTGGCAACTCCCAAAGCAGACAACCAGAAACTTAAAGGAAACCAATCAACAAATAATCAATTGCAGCCGGGAGAAACTGCACCCAGTCCCAGCACCGAGCACAGACAGAATTAACTCCCTAGCTGCCAAACACAAAGAAACAGCAACTCAGCTGTGAGAAGTCAAAATGTGCAACCGCGACGATCTTCGTGGCAATGCACACATGACACTGTGGCCACTTTTGGATTGACTCCACTTTATCTATTTGCGGCTTTATCTCGCCCCATCCAACGATGAAGAACAAGTACTTCGCCTCCTCTTTCCCTAGGGAGCACTTCTTTGGGTTTATGGAAAACCCCGCTTTCTTTAGTGCATCAAGTATCTCCTGGACCTTCTGCTGGTGACTTCCCCAATTTGGGCTGAAGATCACAATGTCGTCCAATAAGCGGCGACATACTTCTTGTGTGGTACTAGTATCCGGTCCATAGCACTCTGGAAGATAGCTGGAGCTCCTTGTAGTCCAATCAGCATCCGGGTATATTGAAATCACCCATTAGGTGTAGGGAAAGCGGTCTTCTCCTTGGTACGTGGAGACTGGAGAATTTTGGCAGTACCCCTTCGTTAGGTCCAGGGTGGTGATGTACCTGGCTGACCCTAGCCTCTCAATAAGCTCATCGACACAGGGCATCAGATAGGTGTTGAACTTGGACTGCTCATTGAGGTTTCTGTAATCGTTACAGAAGCTCAACTCTCCATTTGGCTTCAGCACTAGGACAATAGGGCTGTACCAGCCGCTCTTTGACTCCTCGATGACACCCAGGCTCAACATTCTCTTCACCTTCTGAAAGATTACCTCGCGGTGAGCTTCAGGAATCTGATACTGCCTTGGTTTACCCTCACATGTGCTTCAGTCAGGATTTTGTGCTCCACCACCTGCGTACATCCTGGTAACTCCAAAAACAGGTCTCGGTTCCGCTGAAGCAGCTCACGACAGTGTTGTTTCTGGGCTGGCGACATTGTCTCTGCCACTGTGACATCCTTGACCTTGGCTTCAGGATAGGGCCCTAGGCATGTTGCTTCTACCGGATCACTGTCTTGCTACGGTCTTAGCAGGATGATTTGGTACACTTGGTACAGCTCTCTTCTCCCTAGTTGGTGGACCTTATAGTTGACATCACTCAACTTCTCGACCACCTCATATGGCCCTTACCACTTGGCCAGGAATTTGCTTTTCATGGTAGGGATCAATGCAAGCACCTGGTCCCCAGGGCTAAACTGTCTCAGTCTCGGGGCTCAGTTGTAGACCCTCGCCTGGGGTTCTTGTGCTTGAAGGAGGCTCTACTTCATAATCAGCATCACCTTTGTGATCCAGTCCTGAATTTGGGCCAAATGCTCAATGACGCTCCAGTGGGGTGTAACTTCTGCTTCCCATCTCTATTTGCAACATCTAGAAGTCCCCTGGGGTATCGTCTGTAAATCAGCTCGAATGGTAAGAACTCCGTAGAGGCCTGAGGGACTTCTCTGATGGAGAACAGTAGGTATGGCAGGAAGCAATCCCAATCTCAGCCATCCTTCTCTACAACCTTCCTCAGCATGGAGTTCAAGGTCTTATTGAAACTTTTCACCAGGCTGTCTGTCTGTGGATGGTACACCGATGTCCTAAGTTGGGTAAACAGGAGGGCCTTGCACAACTCCCTCATTACCTTGGACATAAACGGTGTCTCCTGGTCCATCAGGATCAACTGGGAGAAAATATGGACTAGCTCTTGTGCTATACTCCGGGTGGAGGAGTTTCTCAGTGGTACTGCTTCTGGGTACTGCATAGTGTAGTCCATTACCACAAGGATGTATTGATGACCCCTGGTGGACTTAACTAAGGGTCCAACCAGGTCCATGGCAATCCGGTCAAACAGGACTTCGATTATGGGTAATGAACTAGGGGAATGCGGAAGTGGGATACGGGGGGCAGTTAGCTGACAGGTATGGCAGGATCAGCAGAAATTAATAATGTCCCTGTGGCACCCAGGCCAATAAAATCTCTGAAGGACTCATTTTTGGGTCTTATCTACACCTAAGTGCCCCCCAAGGCATGAGCTTGGGCCAGATCTAGTACCCTATGTCTATAGGGTCCCAGGACTAACAGCTTCTCTAATACTTCCCCTCTCTGCTTACTTACCCGACATAGCAACTCCCTATTGACTGTAAAGTACAGGAACCTGGTGTTGGCTCCTGGCTCTTGGACTACCCGATTTATCACAGTCACATTTTCTAGTACATTTTTCAAAGTCAAGTACTGACTTTGGGCAGTCCAAAAAATTCCTACCAGAAACCCCCAGTTCAGGAATTTTAATCTCACTGGTCACCATCTCGCCCTTGTCACCAGCCAGGACACACAAGGAGAACTCATCCATCTCTGACTGATGGGTTTTCGACAGGGTTGAGCTGGCTCCTGTCTGCATCCTTTCATATCTCCACCTTTCCCCACAAGTCCCAGAAAAGGCTGAAGTCCCACCCGATTATCACAGGGTCTAGCAACCTTCGACCACCCTGACCTCATGGGACTCCATACCCCAACTTGTTTTAACTGACACTTTGGTGATGTGATAGTCCTTGGCATCTCCCTGGATACAGTCTACACCCATATGTTTTCCTGGGATCAACTGATGGAGAAATGTGGCCCTTTTCAGGGTCACCAAACTCCCTGAGTTTAAGAGTCCTATCACCGGTACACCATTTATTGACACAGGACATACCTGCGGCCCCTCACCGGACTGCACTGCAGTCTAGGTAGGCATTGTAGGAGCAGCGCCTCCCTAGGCTACAGTCCATCTTTTCGGAGGACAACGGTTGGCTATTTGTCCAGGACCGTGACATCTCCAGCAAAGCAAGTCTTTACTCATAGCCTTTGACAACACCTCAGTAAATCCATAGGATCTAGGACTCCCCCCAGTGGTGGCTTTACTACCCCTCTTTTGGGGCTCAGGTTCTCGCTGGGTACTCCAGTATGAGGATGCACTACCACCTTGCTTTCTTAGGGACCTCTCGACCATTTGGAGCCATTCCACTAGGCCCACCAGTTCGTCTGCATGTGCCAAAATTTCAGTTTTTAATTTGGCATGCTCATACACATTCTGTAATGCCAAATCATAATAGGCTTTCTGGGGCTCACCAGTAGAATTTGGGGGCCAGCACCTCTACCCACTGCTCTGGTGGTAGTTTCTTATGCTCTGCCACCCACTCGAACACAGTAAAAAATGCCTTCACATCATCACCCGGGGTAATATTTTTTCACTCATCTTACCGTCTTCTGGACGTACGTGTCATCACCTGGACTTGGGGGAGGGGCTGCTGGCCTTTCCACAAACCGCCTCTGACAGTAAGTCAATCTGCTTCTGGTGTTGTTGATGCTGCTGCTGCATTTGTTGTATAAGCAACTTACTGGTGTCCTATTGAGCCATATGTTGCTGCTGTAATTGCTGCTGATGTTGTAGCTGCTGTTGCTGCTGTGCTTGTAGTTGATGTTTGAGTAGGTCCTTCATCTTGCCTGACATCTACGCGGCTTGTGGCCACCACATGTGTTTGCTGGGAAACTGCCCACACTTCTAACGCCACCTGTGGTAGAGCTGTTCACTCTGCTGGACACAGAGGAATAACCAGAATACTGTCTCTTTAAGAAAAGGCTTGGTTTATTGCAGACAGTATAAACCAAGATTGCGAAAATAAAGATGGCCCTCTAGGCAAAACAGCAAAACTAAGAAACAAAAAGAAACACAGTCATTTTCCTAGCAGGGATCAGCCCGCATACAGGCAGCGATGCACATGGTTCAGGTTTAACACACATTTTCCTGGAGTGTGCTATCTCCAGGCACACTAAACACTAAAAGCTTTGGAAGTCAGCCATGTGACTCCATCATGTGACTATTTGCCTGATCTCGACATCACACAGGTACTGTCAGGTTTTATGGTTTTACATCAATGACGCCATTATGCGCAATGACACATATCTCCCCTCTATCACTTTACCAGTGACTCTGTCACAATATCTATCTATCTATCTATCTATCTATCTATCTATCTATCTATCTATCTATCTATCTATCTATCTATCTATCCATCTATATACATGTTATGACTCCTCAACAGCTTTTTGCAATTCTCTTTCTTCATGTGTTTAATACTTTTTCCCTGCGTCATTTCTGTCTTTTCTCATTATTACACATAACTTAATGTATAAACATCTATAGTTTGATTGCTTTGCTGGTGTGGATTGGACTTGTTGTTACTGACATCTGGTGAGAATTTCTTGCCAAGCACCTTTAGAAATATATTTACTTAGAAAATCAGTGACGTGTTCAGTACTTATGTCACTCGCAGTATGCATATGCATATACAGTATATTTATTAAAACAGTATTTTTTTAAAGAGTTTTTTGTGTACAATAGCAGTAAGATATAAAAACTATATAATGCTGTTATCCTGGTGATCATGATGACACACTTACCAGGAAAATAACACTGTCTTATCACATCTGCAAGTTAGGTAAACTGTATAAAAACTTAAAAATAAAAATGATTCATGAATTGCTCAGTTAATTTATTTTGCCTTACAAAAATCTGAACAAAAAATGATCAAAAAATGATCAAAATATTTTTTATCCCAAAGATTAACTAATGAAAAGGTGAATTCATTTTGCTAACAGCAAGCACCCGCTCAGTTGTGCTATCAATGGGGATTTCTCAGTTACTGGTATATTAAAGGCTCTGAAAAAGTAACAGGTATGGGTAATAGTCATTACAATCATAGACAAAGTCCCTGCAGGGTGAAAATTCCAAAATGAGGAAAATTTTGTTTTGTTTCTTTCTTCTGCTGTCCTGGTACCTAAAGAGCTCTGCAATTGTTTTTTTGTAAACTTTTAGGCATAGTTTGCTCCCAAAATCCAAATGGTGCTCCTTTTCTTCAGAGACCTGTAATGGGCCCAAACAGTAGTGTGATGTATGGTAGTGTATTGTTTAAATGCTAAGATTTTGATGCGCAAAATAAGGTATTATTTCGTTTGTAATATTAACAAAAGAAGAAATTAGTAATTAAATCTGACTATTTTTTTTACTTACAAAGTAATCCACACTATGTGTACTATATCTTTCTGAGTAACCTCTGAAATTCTCTTTCATATCATATACATATTCCCCACAAAATGGCAGCATCAGCTCCAAAAAACTATAATACTGTATAAAGTGTAGAGAAATCTAGACTGCAATGATTTGGAAATCTCTTGTCTCTATATTTTATTCACAACATAGAACAGAACATAGAACACGTGAGAATTTAAAAGACATTTTTCCATTTCATTTAAAATATTAACTCATTTACAAATTGATGACAGCAAAATATCTCAAAAGGCCGTGGCAAGGCCATGTATACCATTGTGTAGCATCCCTTTTCTTTTTTACAACAGTTTGTAAACATCTGGGAATTGAAGATACAAATTACTGGAATTTTGGGAAGGGAATGATGCCCCATTCTTGTCTAATGTAAGTGTCTAGCTGCTCAATGGTTGTGAGTCTTCTTTGCATGATCTTTCATTTCATAATACGCCAAATGTTTTCTATTGGTGAAAGGTCTGGACTGCAGGCAGGCGAGTTCAATACTAAAACTCTTTTGTGAAGCCTTGCTCTTGCGATGTATATATAATGGTCACCATTGATAATGTCTTACAAGATGTGTAAGCTGCACTTGCTATAGGCACTAAGGCAACATCCTACTATCAGAGATCCAGGCTTTAGAATTGTGCTCTTGTGCTGGAAGGTCCTTGTCCTCTTGAGTCCGTAGGACACGGCATCTGTGGTTTCCAAAAATGATTTCAAATTTTGATTCTTCTGACCAAAGAGCAGTTTTCCATTTTCTCTGTATCCATTTTAAATTTGCTTTGGCCCACAGAGACGGCAGCATTTCTAGATCATGTTGATGCTTGGCTTCTTCTTTGCATGACAAAATTTTAACTTGCATTTGAGGATTGCAAACTGTTTTCTAGAAGTATTCCTCAGCCCATGCAGTGATTTACTGATTCATGTATGTTTGTAATGCAGTGCTACCTGAGGGCCCAGAGATCAGACCATCCAATATTAACCATTGACATTGTTCCTAGTGCACATGGATATCTCCAAAACCACTGAATCTTTAAATTGTATTATGTATGTTGAGAAACATTTTTCTGAAGCTTTTCCACAATTTTTAGTCAGTTTCCCACAGATTGATGAAAGTCTGACTATCTTTGATTCTGAAAGTAACTGCCTCTCCAACATACTCTTTTTATATACAGTCATGTGAATTCATTGAACATTAACTCTAGAAGTTTTTCATAAGTAACACATTTCCAGTCTTTTGTTAACTTTGTTTCAACTTTCTTGAGATGTGTTACTGCCAGTACTTTCTAAATGAGTTATTGAGTACATTTTTTCAAATAAATAGAAAATCTCTATGTTTCCACTTCTTTTATGTGTTCTAGATTCAATTGTGAATAAAACAATGGCTGTAAGAGATTTCCAAATCATTGCATTTTTACTTTCTTTTTATTGTCCACAATGTTTCAATTTTTTTGTAAATCAGTTTGAAGACTCAATTTGCTTATCTCTAGACCCTTAATAAATTTCATTTGACTATTTCACATAAAATATACCCCTATGCGTCAGATACACACTTATAAATATGCAAGATGATAATATAATCTATTGTAGCAGCTGATTATGAAATCTACTATATAATCGTCTAATTCTGTCTGTCTGTAATGGAAATCCCGCGTCGCTGATTGGTCGCGACTGGTCGGACGCGACTAATCAGCGACAGGCGGAGTCCAGCCACGAATTGGCGCAGGATTTGAACCACGCACGCCACCTCTATCGTCGGGAGATGAGCGGCGCTAGCCACTGATCTCCCGACAGTAGCCGTGAGTCATCTCCTGCCGGCTTGCAGTGGAAGTGCCCCGACCAGCGACCTCCACGTAAACCCCAGCAGCAGCCTCCACGTACACCTCAGCAGCAGCAGCCTCCACGTACACCCCAGCAGCAGCAGCCTCTATATACCCCATCAGCAGCAGCCTTTATATACCCCAGCAGCAGCCGCCTTCACATATACCCCAGCAGCAGCAGCCTCCACATATACCCCAGCAGCAGCAGCCTCCACATACACCCCAGCAGCAGCATCCTCCTCATATACCCCAGCAACAGCAGCCAACTACATACATATTCTAGAATATCCAATGCATTAGAATTGGGCCACCATCTAGTATTATATATTTCCTAACTTTTTGTGAAGTACAAATATAATGAATACTCTTAGAGTAAAGATGCAAAGACTAAAAGCAAATGTCATGCAGAAATATAAAACACTAACAACTCGATGTTACTTTGATTTGGGGTGGAACCAATGGTACGGCCATTTCTCCAAAGTGTTCCATTTTTTCATAATGACAATGCCAGGCCACATACTGTATTGCTTGTGCTATTGTAAGCAGCCTGTGAAGCCTAAACAATTATAATAGCCTGTAGTGTTTCCGAACTTGTCTCCAGTTGAGCACATCTAGGGCTTCTATATTCTGCAATTGCAAAAAGATATTCCAGCAGCTGATTTTGATGATTTACATGCCCAAGTGCATTAAGTGTGTCAGAGCTTTATTCAGACAGCAATAATAACCTTTTTGATAGCATGCCAAAGCGTGTAAGTGCACAAATTTTTGCGTATGGGGCTCATACTCAATATTGAATAAATTGAAATGCTTTGAAAATGTTTCCATTTTTTTCGACTTGAGAGTCCTCAGTGGTTGATACCTTTTAATGGCTAACTGAAAAGATGGTAACAAATTGCAAGCTTTCGAGACTACTCAGGTCTCTTCATCAGGCAAAGACTAATACAAAATCTGAAGAATCCATTTTTTTCATCACTTTGGTCTATACCTTCATCAGACTCACGGATTGACAATGAGAGGATAAAAAGAGCAGGAGAGATACAGTGCTACTAGTAAATCGACAACAGTCACTGAAAGAAAGGTCTCCATGTAATTGCATCACACACTTCCTGCCATTGTCAGTGATCACGCAGCACACTTCTTGCCAGTTACAGTGATCACATAGTTCATTTCCTTTCCTGCTTTACTATTAGATCTGGTCATTTTCTGTTTTTCCTTTCCTCTCATTGGGTAATCTATGAGTCTGATGAAATTGTCACATGTATCACATGGATTGGCTATTAAAGAATCATTTTGCTCTGCTTACAAGGAGCGTTGAGGTTTTCTTTATTGATTCATTTGCAGAGCGGTTCCTTACCTGTACATGCAACCAGATGGAGTACTGTGTATCTCCTGTATTCTATTATATGTTTGGTCAATTCTTGTGTAGTGATGCCTTTTCTCTTTTATATGTCATTGGGGTATTATTTTTCTAATGCAGATATATTAAATACTTGGTTTAAGTAAGGAGGTTGACACTCACAATAAGCTAATTTGGGAGTTAGATAATATAAATAAATAAATGAACAATAGAATGTTCATACTGCAATTTCTAATGTGCTATGCCCTTTAAAAGGATCCAATTGGCATGTTTCTTCTCGCAGGTATTTTATGTAATGTATTTTTTACCATCTGTTTATTCTGTAAAATAATTTTTTGATATAGGAAATAATATTTGTAATCACTCTCAAGAATATAAATCACAGTATAGTTAATTACCACATAGTTATTACATACTTTTACTTGTGAAAGTCTTATCTTAAGATAAATCACTAATGGTTAATGGTAAGTATGGCACTTGGGACACGCTACAATCAATAATGAAATGAGTAGAGCCCCCAATTACACATATTTCAGCTTGTCATGGCTGAGAACTTTCATGGGGATTAATAACTATAACGAGTGGCTCTTCTTTGTGCATTTGAAAGAAGTCTTTTCTCTAGTGACTTATAAGAGCTCTGTTGATCCTGTGATTGGCTAGAGAATGTGAAACCAAGCACTGAAACAGATTGTCCACTAAGAGATGAAATCCCCTAGTTGCTCTTTAAATTTCAAATTCAATTTTGCTGATGTATAGGTCTCCAGTTAATGATTTTCCATGGAGTGTTTTCTTGCAGAAACCCATACATTTATCTATGATCTGAAACTTTTTTGGTCATGTAAATTTCAAGCTAAAGTTTACAGACATGGGGAAAAAACAACAATAAGAACATTGGCACATAAGGCTCATTATATATATATTCATAACAAATCAAGAATAGCCTCTCTACATTGATCCTGCTAAGAAGCTACTGTAGCACAATCAGCAAAAAAAAAACTACCGTAATACTGGCTATAATAACCATAATGCATCAAAGCCTGCCGTGTACCCGCACACTAGTAAAGTGATATTGCTGGCCACTGATGACTGTTCAAAGGGCCTAGAATGGACACATAAACACCAGAACTAGAGCATGGAGCAATGAAAGAAGGTGATTTTTTTTAATCAAATTGGCATCAGGGTTTATTATTAATAAGCTTTTTTTTTATATAGTGCTATCATATTCCACAGCAACAGCTGTCCCCAGTGGGGTTCAAAATCTAAATTCCCTATCAGAATGGCAGGAAACCGGAGAACCCAGAGGAAACCCAGGCAAACACAAGGAGGACATACAAACGCCTTGCAGATGTTGTCCTTGGTGGGATTTGAACCCAGGACCTCAGCGCTGCAAGGCTGAAGTGCTAGCCACTGAGCCCTGTGCTGCCCAGTGGTTTATGTGGAAAGAGGTATGGCAACAGAATGCAGATTCAAAAGAAGCAACCAAGAAAGGGAAAGTGTTATGCACTGGGCAATGTTCTGCTAGAAATCCATGGCACAGCTAACATACCATAAATATACCATCAGATATCTTCAAATGTCTATGCCATGACAGGTCAAAGCTATTTCATGGTGCTAGCATGCTTACCTTTAGTCATGTAGTTGCAATGTTCCTATATACTTAAATACACGCCTCAACATTGAAATTGCAATACGAAGAAGAACAAGTTGTGGAATTATGGAAATGAAAGGATCAATAGACATGTTAATGATATGCAAATGATGGAAAAATGGAAACAACATTTTCAAAACATTTTAATTCATTCAGTTTTGAGTATGGACACTATTTGCAGAAATGCACACATTTACTTCCATGATGTCAATGAGGTTGTCAATAGTTGTCAAAGGAATATTCTGCAATGCTGATTCCACGGAGGCATGCAAATCATGAAGATCAACTGCTGGTGGCTCCTTTATCAATTGCCATTCAATGGAATACCTGGTATGCATGATGTGAGACAAGCCCAGGGATGCTGCAGGCCATGGTAACACATTTTAGCCATGCAGGCAACTCACATTGCTACCAAAAACATGCAGCTTTACATTGTAATTTTTAAAAACACTCCTGTGACACTTTGGAGAAATGACCTTACCATAGTTCCACGATTGACTATACCAGTGATGGCGAACCTATGGCAGCGTGTCAGAGAGGCACGCAGAGCCTCTCAGCTGGCACCGGCTCGCCTCATATTCCTGACTGCAGCTTCTCTCACATTGAGCGGCGCGGCCGCGGAGCTGAAAAATGATGTCATTCGGCGGCAGACGCCGCTCAATGTGTGAGAGGAGTGAGAAGAAGGAAGCTGCCGGATCGCGGAGTGAGTCTGGCCGCTGTGCTGTGAAGCTGCTGGTGTGTGTGTGTGAGAGAGACGCTGTGTGTATGTTGTGTGTGTGTGTGAAGCTGCTGTGTGTGTGTGAGAGACATTGTGTGTATGTGTGTGTGTGTGAAGCTGCTGTGTGTGTGAGACGCTGTGTGTATGTATGTGTGTGTGTGTGTGAGACGCTGTGTTTGTGTCTGTGTGGTCTGTGTGTGTGTGTGGTCAGTGTGTGTCTGTGTGTGTATGCTGAGTGTGGCCACTGTTGAGAGATGATGGCGGTGATGGGGTTAAAGCCAATGATGGGAGTGATGGGGAGAGAACCAGTGATGGGGAGAGCGCCAATGATGAGGAGAGCGCCAATGATGGGAGTGATGGGAGAGCGCCAATGATGGAGAGAGCGCCAATGATGGGAGTGATGGGGAGAGGGCCAGTGATGGGGAGAGCGCCAATGATGGAGAGAGCACCAAAGATGGGAGTGATGGGGAGAGGGCCAGTGATGGGGAGAGCGCCAATGATGGGAGTGATGGGGGGAGAGGGCCAGTGATGGGGAGAGCACCAATGATGGGGAGAGGGCCAATGATGGGAGTGATGGGGAGAGCGCCAATGATGGTAAGAGGGCTAATCATGGGAGTGATGGGGAGAAGGCCAGTGGTGGGGAGAGCGCCAATGATGGTAAGAGGGCCAATCCTGGGAGTGATGGGGAGAGGGCCAGAGATGGGGAGAGGGCCAATGATGGGAGTGATGGGGAGGAGGAAATGATGGAGGAATTTCTACATGAAGGGGATCATGATGGGGCATATTTCTGCATGAAGGGGATCATGATGGGGCATAATACTACAAGAAGGGGATCATGATGGGGCATTTGACACATGTCACGTCATAAATAATTGGGTTTTAGGTTACAGTTTGGGCACTCGGTCTCAGAAAGGTTCGGCATCACTGATCTATACTGTACTGTAAGTGAAATTGGACATGATATACCGAACCTAAGATGTCAAACAGTGTCTACACAAAATATCAGAAGGCATTTCATGACATTAGCCTATGAACCAGATACCTGGGTTCAAATTCCACCAAGGACAATATCTGCAAGGAGTTTGTATGTTCTCCCCGTCTTTGTGTGGGTTTCCTCCAGGTTCTCCATTTCCTCCCACACTCCAAAGACATAATGATAAGGAATTTAGATTATGAGCCCCACGGGGGACAGTGCCAATATTGTCTGTAAACCACTGTAGAATTAATGGCGCTATGTAAATGAGTAAAATAAATAAAGAAAAAATAAATATCCAGCTAAAGGTGTTTCATTGATCTCAAGCGACTGCTCTTAAAAGCTATTGTGGTGCAGAGCCAAAAGGCAATGGAGGATAGAATGGAGGTCTATCCTCTTCAGCAATGATTCTTGCTTTTGTTTTTGATGCAATAATAGCTGAAAATTGGTCTGGAGATCAATTCAGCAATGTAATAAAGAGGCCTTCAAGAGGGACCATCACAATGGTCCTACTCCTGGGAATGTCGAGTTCAGGGATATAATGATTGAGAGCTGGACTCCTGTAGTCTTCATTATTTCATAGTTAAGAAGGCACTGACAATTATGTGTTACATTGATTTGGTGGTGGAAACAATGGTATGGCCATTTCTCCAAAATGCTGCAAATCTCAGTTTTCAACTTGACAACATCAGGCAGCATATTTCTCATGCTACTGTAAGCAGCCCGCAGAACCTAAACATGTTACTTTGGGTTGCAGCGTCCCTGGACTTGTCTCTCACTGAAAACATCTTGGTTGTCATTGAATGGGAATTGCAAAGGGAGCTGCCAGCAATAGATCATGATGATTGCATGGCATTCAGAGTGGCAGAATAATAAGTTGAGATGTCTTGAAAATTTTGTTTCCATTTTTCCTCATTTTCATATCATTCACATATCTATCATACTGTTATTTCCATAATTCCATTACTTTTTTTCTTGGTATTGCATATTCAATGTTGAGCAATGATAGCATTCAATTGTCCAAAATGTCTTGGCATGTTGGTAAGCATTAATATTTCCTTTCACCGGAAGTAATTAGCCTCAACTAAGCTGTGAGAGGCAACCCCATAACTTCTCCACAAAACTTTATCTTTAGCACAATGCAGCAAGGCAGGTAATGTTTTCCTGGTATTCACCCAAAGCAGATTGGTCCATCAGAATGCCAGATAGAGCAGCATGTTCTTTCACTCAATAGAACACATGTTCATTGCTCCAGTGTCTAGTTGCATGCTTTAAAACACGCCATCAGTTGCTTGAAATTGTGGTAGGTGACATAAAGGTATGTACACATAATGACTTTATCGAGTGGATTCTGCCTGCAATTTTCCTGAAAAAGAGCTTAATAAATGCTTAAAGAAATGAACATAGGAACTACATTTTCAAAATGACTCGCTTTGCATATGTTCAGTCTTTTTGTTCTTCTTTTAACCATTTCAGGCTTCGAATGTCATGAGGCTTCTAAAAGAAGTGACCATTCTTTAAACAGCTTCTGTTTGAAAGCTGGTCACTAACTTATACAGTTGTGCTCCAAAGTTTCCCCACCCCAGCAGGATTTTTGCTTTCTTGGCCTTTTTTTTAGAGAATATGAATGAAAATACCAAAACTTTTTCTCCACTCATGGTTAGTGGTTGGGTGAAGCCATTTATTGTCAAACTACTGTGTTTTCTCTTTTTAAATCATAATGACAACCCAAAACATCCAAATGACACAGATCAAAAGTTTACATACTCTGGTGATTTAGGCCTGATAACATACACAGAAGTTGATACAAATGGGTTTGAATAGCTACTAAAGGTAACATCCTCACCTGTGACCTGTTTGCTTGTAATCAGTGTGTGTGCATAAAAGCTGAGTGAGTTTCTGGGATCCAGACGGACTCTTGCATCTTTTTTCCACCCACTAATGTTTCTGGATTGTGAGTCATGTGGACAAGCAACAGAATTGTCAACGCATCTACTGGAAAAGGTAGTTGAACTGTATAAAACAGAAAAGGGATAAAAAAAAGATATCCAATTAACTGACAATGCCAGTCAGCAGAGTTCAAACTGTGATTAAAACTGTGATTAAAAAATGGAAAATCAGTAGGTCTGTAAAAACAAAACCACGGTTGTCATGATCCAGTCCAGGGTTTGTTTTCTGCTATCTTCTCTCTGGACCCACAAATAACATCAGCTGAAATACTGAACTCTCTGAAAACTAGCGGTGTGGTTGTTTCAAGATGCACAATAAGGAGGCACTTGAAGAAAATGGGCTGCATGGTCGAGTCGCCAGAAGAAAGCCATTACTGTGTAAATGCCACAAAGAATCTCGTCTACAATATGCAAAACAGCACAGAGACAAGCATCAAAACTTCTGGTACAAGGTAATATGGAGTGATGAGACCAAAATGTAACTTTTTGGCCACAACCATAAACATTACTTTTGGAGAGAGGTGAACAAGGCCTATGATGAAAGGAACACCTTTCCTACTGTAAAGCATGGAGGTGAATCACTAATGTTTTGGGAGTGTGTGAGCTACAAAAGGATAGGAAACTTGGTCAAAGTTGAAGGAAAGATGAATGTAGCACGTTATCAGCAAATACTGGAGGAAAATTTGCAATCATCAGCCCGGAAGCTGCGCATGGGACGTACTTGGACGTTCCAACAGGCCAAGGAATCAAAACACAAGGCTAAGTTGACCTGTCATTGGCTACAGCAAAATAAATTTAAGGTTCTGGAGTGGTCATTTCAGTCTCCTGACCTCAATATCATTGAGCCACTCTGGGGAGATCTCAAGAGCACAGTTCATGCTAGACAGCCAGGAATTTACAGGAACTGAAAGCATTTTGTCAAGAAGAGTGGGCAGCTTTACCATCTGAGAAAATAAAGGACCTCATCGACAACTACCACAAACTACTTCAAGCTGTCATTGATTTTGGAGGACGCAATACACGGTATTAAGAAATGGGGTATGTGTTGTGAATGGACTTGAAATGAGTTCTGAGCAGAGGCTCCCTCTGGTGGTTACAAGCGGTACTGGACTGTCCAGTGAAGATTGTGAGGATTGGGAATCAGGTGTTACTGACTGGTCTTATATAAGGGAGTCGCCTTCCCATCAGGGTTGCCGGTGATCAATTGTTCTGGTCTCAATCCTTGATTCCTGTTTCCTTTGTAGCCTGCTGTGTCGTGTCTGCATCTCCTGCTAACAGATAAGACATTTTCTTCTTTTTGTTTTTGTGCTTGATTTTTGCATTTTGTCCTGCACTTCTGTGGGGGCCTTTAGGGTCCCCTCCGGGGGCTTTTGCCCTCTCAGTTTAGTTCAGCCACTGATGTTTGTACATTTGCTTTTTCCAGTTTTTTCAGTGGCTGCTGTTTTGATTTTGTTACACCAGAGAACTAATTTAGGTGGTAGAGGTCATGTGATCTCAGGTGTTTTTGAAATTAGTAGAGTTGGTGATTTTCAGGGTTTTTGGGATTGCAGTAAGTGCCCTTCCTATCCTTTTCTATTTAGGTAGTTTGGGCCCCAACGTTTGCTCATACTATTTTCTGTCTGTGTCAGTATTTCTTCTTGTCTAACCGCCATTACATGTTTGGGGGCTTTCTATGTTCTTTGGGGATCTGCTCCGGGGCTGATAGCTTTCCTCTTTCTATCTTTAGGTGTAGTTAGTTTCTCAGGCTGTGACGGGGCGTCTAGGACCAACGTAGGAACGCTCCACGGCTGCCTCTAGTTGTGGTGGTTAGTCAGGGTACTGCAATCTCATAGATTCCAACTGCTCTGGTGTATTTCCTTTTTTACCTGCACTCCTCAGCTACCGAAACATAACAGTATCACCGGCCTAAAAAATTGAAAATTGTATGGTACTCACAGAAGGGAAAATATTGTGAAAGAAAAAAGGTTGTCAGAGTTGTCAGAGATATTTTTCTGTTTGTTGCATTTTTTTTTTTCCCTCTGTATCTCTGGGTGCTGGGGAGGATTTTTTCTCTCAATGGAGTTTGCACAGCTGTCTGGCCGTGTGGATCAGCTTGCCACTGAGGTTCGGAGTATTGCTACCTATCTTGCTAGGTTGCCTGTTGTGGAACCTAGGATTCCCATGCCAGATTTGTTTTTGGGGGATCGAGCCAAGTTTCTGAATTTCAAAAATAATTGTAAATTGTTTTTTGCCTTAAAATCTAAGTCCTCAGGAAACGCAGCGCAGCAGGTTCAAATTGTCATCTCTCTCCTGCGCGGCGATCCTCAGGATTGGGCTTTTTCCCTGACACCTGGGGATCCTGTTTCGAGTGATGTTGATGCATTTTTTCAGGCCTTGGGGTTATTGTACGATGAGCCTAATGTCACTGATCAAGCTGAAAAAACCTTGTTGGCATTAAATCAGGGGCTTGATGACGCTGAGTTATACTGTCAGAGATTCCGTAGGTGGGCAGTCCTGACCAAGTGGAATGACGACGCTTTGGCAGCCCTTTTTCAGAAGGGTCTGTCAGATAATGTAAAGGATGTTATGGTGGGATTCCCTGTCCCCTCTGGTCTCAATGATTCTATGTCATTAGCGATTCAAATTGACAGACGTTTGCGTGAGCGGAGAAGTATGCGTGGAATAGTGTTGCCTTGTGAACCTGCTTCTGAATCCATGCAGTGTGATAGAGTGGTTTCTGGGGCACAGCGTCATGAGTTTCGAAAGCGCAATGGATTATGTTTCTACTGTGGTGATGCCTCTCATGCTATTTCAGTCTGCCCTAAGCGGGGAAGACGTTTTGCACGCTCAGTTGTCTTGGGTAGTGTTCAGACTAAGTTTTTATTAACTGTTACTCTGATATGCTCTCTGTCCTCATTTTCTGCTTAGGCTTTCGTTGATTCGGGAGGAGCTATTAACCTGATGGATTTTGATTTTGCTAAACGTTGTGGGTTTCCCTTGATACCCCTACGGAAGTCTATTCCCCTACTGGGGATCGATTCTACCCCTTTAGCTGAGAATAAACCGCAGTTCTCTACTCAGGTGATAATGAGGGTTGAACCTAATCATCAGGAGAGCTGCAAATTTTTGGTTCTGTATAATCTGCATGACATTATCGTACTGGGTTTCCCTTGGTTACAGTCTCATAATCCTGTTTTGGATTGGAAATCTGTGTCTGTAACCAGTTGGGGCTGCCAATGTGTTAATACCAACACTCCTGTTTTTTCTGCCTCCCCCCAGGCTCAGGATGTTCCTGACTTTTTGATTGATTTTTCTGATGTGTTTAGCGAAAGTAAATCTGCATCCTTGCCTCCCCATAGGAGCTATGACTGCGCTATTGAATTAGTGCCTGGTAGTAAATTCCCTAAAGGTCGCCTTTTTAACTTGTCTGTACCTGAACATGACGCTATGCGGTCTTATATCAAGGAGTCATTGGAGAAGGGTCATATCAGACCATCCTCTTCACCCTTAGGTGCCGGTTTTTTCTTTGTGGCCCAAAAGGATGGTTCATTAAGGCCGTGTATTGATTATCGTCTTTTGAACAATATTACTGTGAAATATCAATATCCTTTACCCTTGATTTCTGACTTGTTTTCCAGGGTGAAAAACGCTACTTGGTTTACCAAGCTTGACCTCAGGGGGGCATATAACCTTATTCGCATTAAGCACGGGGATGAATGGAAGACGGCATTTAATACCCCTGAGGGGCATTTTGAGTACCTTGTGATGCCCTTTGGGCTCACTAATGCTCCTTCTGTCTTCCAGTCCTTCATGAATGACATTTTCAGGGATTTTGTGGATAAATTTCTGATTGTTTATTTGGATGATATCTTGATTTTTTCCAATGACTGGGATTCTCATGTGAAACATGTTCGGACTGTGTTCCAGATTTTGAGAGAGAATGCTCTGTATGTGAAGGGATCAAAGTGTCTTTTTGGCGTACAGAGGATCTCATTTTTGGGATTCATTTTGTCCCCATCTGTTATTGAAATGGACCCGGTCAAGGTTCAGGCCATCTGTGATTGGGTCCAACCTACTTCATTAAAGGCTCTTCAAAGATTTTTGGGTTTTGCCAATTTTTATCGTAAATTTATTGGTAATTTCTCGGTTATTGTTAAACCATTAACTGATTTGACCAAAAAGGGTTCTGATGTGGTGAATTGGCCTCCTGAGGCAGTCTCTGCATTCCAGGAACTTAAGCAGAGATTCACTTCTGCTCCTGTTCTACGGCAGCCTGATGTTTCTCTGCCATTTCAGGTGGAGGTTGATGCCTCTGAAATTGGGGCAGGTGCCGTTTTGTCCCAAAGAGATCCAGAGACCTCTAAAAGTAACCCTTGTGCCTTTTTCTCTTGAAAATTTTCTCCTACTGAACGTAATTATGACGTGGGTAATCGGGAGTTATTGGCCATGAAGTGGGCTTTTGAAGAGTGGAGACATTGGCTGGAGGGAGCCAAACATCAGGTGGTGGTCCTTACGGACCATAAGAATCTGGTTTATCTGGAATCTGCCAAGCGACTTAATCCTAGACAGGCCAGGTGGGCCTTGTTTTTCACACGTTTTAATTTTGTGGTTTCCTTTCTTCCTGGCACTAAGAATGTTAAGGCGGATGCCCTATCGAGGAGTTTCCTTGCGGACTCTCCTGAGGTATCTGATCCTGCTGTTATTTTGAAAGAAGGTGTAGTTCTTTCCGCCATCTCGCCCAATTTGAGACTGGCTCTGGAGGGGTGTCAGGAGGATAGGCCCGAGCGCTTCCCTGTTGGGAAATTGTTTGTCCCAGACTAGTGGAAAAAGAGTGTGATGTCTGAGATTCATTGTTCCGCGTTGGCCGGTCATCCCGGAATTTTTGGTACCAGAGACTTGGTTAGTCGGTCCTTTTGGTGGCCTACCTTGTCTCGTGATGTCAGGGAATTTGTGCAGTCCTGCGGGACTTGCTCTCGCTCCAAGCCTTGCTCTCGCTCTAGTGGTTTGTTGATGCCATTGCCTGTGCCGAAGAGACCATGGACCCATATCTCTATGGATTTCATTTCCGACCTCCCGGTTTCTCAGAGAATGACCGTCATCTGGGTGATTTGTGATAGGTTTTCCAAGATGATACATCTTGTGCCATTACCTAAGTTGCCTTCCTCCTCTGAATTGGTGCCTTTGTTCCTTCAGCACGTGGTTCGTTTGCACGGCATTCCTGAGAACATTGTGTCTGACAGAGGAGTCCAGTTTGTTTCCAGATTTTGGAGGACCTTTTGTTCTAAACTTGGTGTTCAATTGTCTTTCTCCTCGGCGTTTCATCCTCAGACCAATGGTCAAACTGAGAGAACAAAGCAGACATTGGAGACTTATCTAAGATGCTTTGTGTCTGCTGATCAGGATGACTGGGTCTCTTTTTTGCCCTTGGCTGAGTTTGCTCTTAATAATAGGGCTAGCTCTGCCACTTTGATGTCTCCATTTTTCTGTAATTCTGGGTTTCACCCTCGATTTTCTTCAGGACAGACGGAGGCTTCTGTCTGTCCAGGTGTTGACTCTGTTGTGGAGCTTATGCAACAGATTTGGGACCAGGTAGTGGAGAGGTTGTCCCTCTCTCAGGAGAGGGCCCAGCGGTTTGCTAACCGGCATAGGACTGATGGTCCTCGGTTTAAAGTGGGGGACTTGGTCAGGTTGTCCTCAAAAAATATTCCTATGAGAGTGGCATCTCCTAAATTTAAGCCTAGGTTCATTGGACCTTATAAGATCATGGAGATTCTTAATCCTGTTTCTTTTCGTTTGCTTCTTCCAGGGACATTTAAGATCCATAACGTGTTACACAAGTCCTTGTTGAAAAGGTTTGTTGAGCCAGTGGTTCCTACTGCTTTGCCTCCTGACCCTGTTCTGGTTAGGGCAATATGGAGTTTGTGGTTGAGAAAATATTGAATTCTCGTTTTTCTAGACGGAAACTCCAGTATTTGATTAAGTGGAGAGGTTATGGTCAGGAAGACAGTTCTTGGGTGTTTGCTTCGGACATCCATGCTAGGAGACTCATCCGTGCGTATCATAGAACTCATCCTGACCGACCTGGTTGCTCAAGTGAGGGTTCGGTGACCCCTCCTCAAGGGGGGGTACTGTTGTGAATGGACTTGAAATGAGTTCTGAGCAGAGGCTCCCTCTGGTGGTTACAAGCGGTACTGGACTGTCCAGTGAAGATTGTGAGGATTGGGAATCAGGTGTTACTGACTGGTCTTATATAAGGGAGTCGCCTTCCCATCAGGGTTGCCGGTGATCAATTGTTCTGGTCTCAATCCTTGATTCCTGTTTCCTTTGTAGCCTGCTGTGTCGTGTCTGCATCTCCTGCTAACAGATAAGACATTTTCTTCTTTTTGTTTTTGTGCTTGATTTTTGCATTTTGTCCTGCACTTCTGTGGGGGCCTTTAGGGTCCCCTCCGGGGGCTTTTGCCCTCTCAGTTTAGTTCAGCCACTGATGTTTGTACATTTGCTTTTTCCAGTTTTTTCAGTGGCTGCTGTTTTGATTTTGTTACACCAGAGAACTAATTTAGGTGGTAGAGGTCGTGTGATCTCAGGTGTTTTTGAAATTAGTAGAGTTGGTGCTTTTCAGGGTTTTTTGGGATTGCAGTAAGTGCCCTTCCTATCCTTTTCTATTTAGGTAGTTTGGGCCCCAACGTTTGCTCATACTATTTTCTGTCTGTGTCAGTATTTCTTCTTGTCTAACCGCCATTACATGTTTGGGGGCTTTCTATGTTCTTTGGGGATCTGCTCCGGGGCAGATAGCTTTCCTCTTTCTATCTTTAGGTGTAGTTAGTTTCTCAGGCTGTGACGAGGCGTCTAGGACCAACGTAGGAACGCTCCACGGCTGCCTCTAGTTGTGGTGGTTAGTCAGGGTACTGCAATCTCATAGATTCCAACTGCTCTGGTGTATTTCCTTTTTTACCTGCACTCCTCAGCTACCGAAACATAACAGGTATGTGAATTTTTGATCAAGGTCATTTGGATGTTTTGGGTTGTCATTATGATTTATAAAGATAAAACACAGTAGTTTGACATTAAATGGCTTCACCCAACCACTAACCATGAGTGGAGAAAAAGGTTTGGTGTTATTATTCATATTCTCTGAAAAAAAGGCCAAGAAAGCAAAAATTCTGCTGGGGTATGTAAACTTTAATCAGAACTGTATATACAGTTGAAAAAAACCCTAGCAGCAAAGCATTCGTGAAAGCAAACAAAAACACATAAAAGAAGATGTTTCAGGAAAATTCCATACCATAAAGTGCCTGGCTAACAACAGAGGACGTTTAAAACTCCACATTATTACAGGTCCTTCTCAAAAAATTAGCATATAGTGCTAAATTTCATTATTTTCCATAATGTAATGATTAAAATTAAACTTTCATATATTTTAGATTCATTACACACCAACTGAAATTTTTCAGGTCTTTTATTGTTTTAATACTGATGATTTTGGCATACAGCTCATGAAAACCCAAAAATCCTGTCTCAAAAAATTAGCATATCAAGAAAAGGTTCTCTAAACGACCTATTACCCTAATCTTCTGAATCAACTAATTAACTCTAAACACATGCAAAAGATTCCTGAGGCTTTTAAAAACTCCCTGCCTGGTTCATTACTCAAAACCCCCATCATGGGTAAGACTGCCGACCTGACTGATGTCCAGAAGGCCATCATTGACACCCTCAAGCAAGAGGGTAAGACCCAGAAAGAAATTTCTGAACAATTAGGCTGTTCCCAGAGTGCTGTATCAAGGCACCTCAATGGGAAGTCTGTTGGAAGGAAACAATGTGGCAGAAAACGCTGTACAACGAGAAGAGGTGACCGGACCCTGAGGAAGATTGTGGAGAAGGACCGATTCCAGACCTTGGGGGACCTGCGGAAGCAGTGGACTGAGTCTGGAGTAGAAACATCCAGAGCCACCGTGCACAGGCGTGTGCAGGAAATGGGCTACAGGTGCCGCATTCCCCAGGTAAAGCCACTTTTGAACCAGAAACAGAGAAGCAGCACTGGGCTACAGAGAAGCAGCACTGGACTGTTGCTAAGTGGTCCCAAGTACTTTTTTCTGATGAAAGCAAATTTTGCATGTCATTCGGAAATCAAGGTGCCAGAGTCTGGAGGAAGACTGGGGAGAAGGAAATGCCAAAATGCCTGAAGTCCAGTGTCAAGTACCCACAGTCAGTGATGGTGTGGGGTGCCATGTCAGCTGCTGGTGTTGGTCCACTGTGTTTCATCAAGGGCAGGGTCAATGCAGCTAGCTATCAGGAGATTTTGGAGCACTTCATGCTTCCATCGGCTGAAATGCTTTATGGAGATGAAGATTTCATTTTTCAGCACGACCTGGCACCTGCTCACAGTGACAAAACCACTGGTAAATGGTTTACTGACCATGGTATTACTGTGCTCAATTGGCCTGCCAACTCTCCTGACCTGAACCCCATAGAGAATCTGTGGGATATTGTGAAGAGAAAGTTGAGAGACGCAAGACCCAACACTCTGGATGAGCTTAAGGCCGCTATCGAAGCATCCTGGGCCTCCATAACACCTCAGCAGTGTCACAGGCTGATTGCCTCCATGCCACGCCGCATTGAAGCAGTCATTTCTGCAAAAGGATTCCCGACCAAGTATTGAGTGCATAACTGAACATTATTATTTGATGTTTTTTTTTTTATTTTGTTTTAAACACTTTTATTTTATTGGACGGATGAAATATGCTAATTTTTTGAGACAGGATTTTTGGGTTTTCATGAGCTGTATGCCAAAATCATCAGTATTAAAACAATAAAAGACCTGACAAATTTCAGTTGGTGTGTAATGAATCTAAAATATATGAAAGTTTAATTTTAGTTATTACATTATGGAAAATAATGAAATTTAGCACTATATGCTAATTTTTTGAGAAGGACCTGTAAATTGATGGAGTGTTGGCGACTTTCATGCACAAGGTTCTGCAGCACTCAGCACTCTTGCTCTGTAACTAAAGTATATTACAAAAAAATAAGTACACCACTCAAATTTTTGTAAATATTTTATTATAAATTTTCATGGGACAACTTTGAAGATATGACACATTGATACAATGTAAAGTAGTCAGAGTACAGCTTGTATAATAGTGTAAATTTGGTGTGCCTTCTTAACAGCTCAACACACAGCCATTAATGTCTAAACCGTAACCTCTGCACGCCTAGTATTATAACCACACAATACCCCCTGCAAAGTATTATGCACTTACAGTGTCTCTAACACAATTTTTGGTACCCTAATAGTTCTCCCACACACATTACATCCACACAAATCACAAACACACATTCTAATGTCTCCAGATGACCTTAGTGACCTCCAATACACTATTATCACCCTTATAGCCCCTACACAGTATGACAGTATGAAAGCCCCACAATCCCCCCACACACAGTATGATGGATTCCATACAATATGTTGCCCCCCACAAGGTCCTCCCACACAGTATGAGTCCACCACAGTCCTCTACACAGTATAATGGCCTCCACCTAATATGATGGACACCACACAGCCCTCCACACAATATGCTGTTCCCTACACAGCCCTATGACACAGTATAATGACCCTCCACAGCCCTCCACACAATATAATAGCCTCCATAAAGCCTTGTACAAAGTACTATGGCCCCTACACAGTTCTGCACACAGCATGAGCCCCACATAGCCCTGTTACACAGTGTAATGGTACTCATACAGCCCACCCACACAGTATGAGACACCCACACAGTCTTCCCACAAAGTATAATGGCCACCGCACTGTCTTCCACACAGTATCATGGCCATCACACAGAATGATTGCCTCAGTGCAGACCTCCACATAGTTAATTGGCCCCCACACATCCTCAACACAGTATGAGGCCCACAGAGCCCTTCCAAACAGTATAATAGCCTCCACATAGCCCTCTCACACAGTATAATGGCCCTCACAAAACAGTCCCAAATAGTATAATTGTCCCCATAGATCTCTTCCACACAGTATAATATCCCCACAAAGTCCTCCACATAGAAAAATGGCCCCCACATAGTCCTCCACACAGTATGGTGACCCTCATCATAGCCCTCTGCACAGAATAAATAAATAATGGAATGGGACAATGACGGATCTCTATTCCCTATTCCATCATTATGTAATTAACAACAATTACTATTGTTTTGAAATGCATCTGCATTTTAGATGCAAATACACTTGAAAGTTTTACTCTAGTGAGATGCCCTATGCTGGCGCCGGGCACCCCAATTCACAGGCCCCATAGCAGATATATTTCATTGTAGATACAATTGAAAGATTCAAAATTTAAAAAGAATAAAATAAATGACACTAAAAAGACAACTTTCAGTAATAAACATTATGTTAAGCATAGCATCACACTTTTCTTCTTGCATTTTCCTATAGTCTGTGGCTCCATTTAGACTTACATATGAAGTCCTGGAAAATGAGATTTCGATGTTTTAATTGTCATGATGCATACAGAGTCGCTGTGTGCTCTTTCGGATATCATTTTTGTCCCTAATCTTTTTGGACTGGCTTCAAGACACAGCCGATCATGTCTTGGAGCAGGCCTCAAATAGGCAGGTGTGGCCAAAAATGATGTCCGACAGAGCATTCAATGAATCCATCTGCATCATTACAGTTAAAGCTCCCATCAGTGCAAACTTCAGAATCCTGTTTTCCAGTGCTTCCAGTTTAAGACCGCATGGAGCCACTTTGACTAAAATGTGTTATTATTATAGCCTAAGACACAAAACTTTAGGATAGTAGAGCAGTAGATTTTGTATTCTGCTGAGCATAGAATCATGTTATATTAATCTCATAAATCTGGTTGACTGTATTTAAAGCAATCATTATTTCTTCTGGAGGAGGTGTAATGGTCTAAAAATCGTTTAAAGCTAAAGAATTATTTGTGACTGCATAGCTGAAACTTAATTCTATAGAACACATACCTGTAAGCAACAAAAATGATCCTCAATAGACATATGGATGTGTCGGCGATTATATTTGACTGAATCCTACATTAATGGTAGAGATGATCACATCAAAAATAATTGAAATTGGCTTGTCAGCGCACTTTTTCTTTTTTGTAGTATATATATGTATATTCTAGCTTTTTTACATACAATAATTCTATAAATCCAAAGCCAGACCCCAAATTTACACAAAATTGTAAAATGTACATGAAGCTGAAAACCAGTTTATGAAAATTTACATGCAGATAATTTTTTTTTGTCTAAATATTAGATTTTTTTTGCTATGTCTAATGATGAAAACCTTTTACTTAATGGTGCTCTGCTCTGCAACATAAGCTACAGTAACTTTGTCTATGCCTATAATATAGTTTTGCATCTCTTTTGTTTCTGTATTATTCATGTGCACTGGCTCAATGTGTGGCAGTTTTTCATGCATAATGGAGTACTTTTGCAATGATGTGCAACTAATGATTGGGAACTACAGGCCGGTGAGTCTGACTTCTATACCAGGAAAGATCTTTGAACAAATTATTAAAGAACATGTATGCAAGTACCTGGATAAGAATGAAGTGATTAAACAGAGTCAGCATGGGTTTGTAACTAATAAGTCATGTCAGACTAACTTAATTTCCTTCTATGACAGAATCACTGACTGGGTGGATCAGGGAAATGCTGTAGATATAGTATATCTTGACTTCAGCAAAGCATTTGACAAAGTATCTCACACAATCCTTATTGAAAAAATGACTAAGTATGGAATGGACAAGGCAACTGTTAGGTGGATTCATAACTGGCTTAGTGATCGGACCCAAAGAGTGGTTGTAAATGGCTGCACATCCAGTTGGAAGAATGTCTCAAGTGGGGTACCACAAGGCTCTGTTTTGGGCCCTGTATTGTTCAACATCTTTATCAATGATTTAGATGAAGGAATTGAGGGTAAACTGATCAAATTTGCTGATGACACAAAGCTAGGAGGGGTAGCTAATACTAGAGAAGAGAGAGAGAGGATTCAAAAAGATATACATAAACTGGAGCAGTGGGCAGCAACTAACAGAATGGATTTTAACAGGGAAAAATGCAAAGTACTACATCTGGGCAATAAAAATGAAAAAAGCATATACAAAATGGGAGGAATAGGGCTAAGTAACAGCACATGTGAAAAAGACTTGGGTATACTAATTGATCACAGACTTAACATGAGTCAACAGTGTGATGCAGCAGCAAAAAAGGCAAATGCAATTCTAGGATGTATCAACAGAAGCATACAGTCTAGATCACGTGAGGTCATTATTGCCCTCTACTCCTCTTTGGTCAGACCTCATCTGGAATACTGTGTCCAGTTTTGGGCACCACATTTTAAAAAAGACATCAACAAACTGGAGCAAGTTCAGAGAAGAGCCACCAGAATGGTGACCGGTCTGCAAACCATGTCCTATGAGGAACGGTTGCAGGATTTGGGAATGTTTAGCTTGCAAAAAAGAAGACTGAGAGGAGACTTAATAGCTGTCTACAAATATCTCAAGGCTGTCACATTGTAGAAGGATCATCTTTATTCTCATTTGCGCAAGGAAAGACTAGAAGCAATGGGATGAAACTGAATGGGAGGAGACACAGATTAGATATTAGAAAAAACTTTTTGACAGTTAGGGTGATCAATGAGTGGAACAGGCTGCCACAAGAGGTGGTGAGTTCTCCTTCAATGGAAGTCTTCAAACAGAGGCTGGATAGACATCTGTCTGGGATGATTTAGAGAATCCTGCTTTGAGCAGGGGGTTGGACCAGATGACCCAGGAGGTCCCTTCCAACTCTACCATTCTATGATTCTATGATTCTATGTAATTATGTAATATTTCCATTTTTTTATATATTGTGCTGAGTGAACCACAACTGATCTCATACATTTGTAAAATACCACCAGCTTGGATTGGTTTTGCTTGTTTTTGAAAATATAATTGTTGTACAATTAAGGCCAATGACTTCTGGTATTTTTAACTTTTATTTGTTGCACAGCTGGCTATGTTTTATTCCGCTGTAAAATGTTACTGCTTATTTAAACTAGATTTTCATTTTTCTGAAACATGTGTTTAGAATAAACACAAATATCTTATGGAAATGGTAATTGTTTCTCATTCTCTTCTCTTTTCTGGTCAAAGAAAAGAATTATTTTTGTGATTACTTTTCACAGCCACAGTACATCTAAGTGGTCTGTGTAGTTTACGCTGCAAATTGAAAATTTCACACAGGTAATGAAGAGTTATGGTTTTAGCTCCCATGTGTAAAACTGCAATTCCATTTTAAGAGGCTAATGCGTTCCATATTAGATATAATGTGTCATGGACTGCAAGGTGGCTGATTATGCAAAATGTACATAGTATTTGTATATTGTTTGAATTATGGCTCAAATAGGCTTCATTTGCTTTTCATAGTATATGTTACCTTTCCAAGGTTTGTCATTTTTTTGGTATAAGAAAAAACTAGGAAGCAAGGAGAGCACCAATAGGGTTTTAACGGACTGCACAAAAAGCATATAAAACAAATGCAAGCTCACCTGGTGCTGTTACAATTGCAACAGACATTGAGCAGGTTCAAGCTGCTACAGTCCAGCCGTGGGCCATCAGATCAGAGAAATGCTGTGCGGATACAAAGCGGTTTTCCTGCGCTGCTGGCGGATTCACACGGATGAACTTGAGAGATGTGGGGGTTCAAGACATTTATTTGGATTTTTTTAAGATGCAATATTTATTTGGATGGTTACCAAGTCAACGTGTTTCAAAGTTTTCCAACTTCTTTCTCAGGACATAACCTTACTGAAGATCTATATCAGAATGACAGTTACATATTATATATGCTGATGTTTTGAAAAAAAGAGCCAAAAAGGCACATTACATCAATGTTCAGCCATAGTCTGTAGGTGGAAAGTCCAGTAAAAAAGTAACAAGCATATCATATACATACACATTAAAAACCAACATGAATAAATAGACATAGAAATTAAAATGATTCTGAAAGGTCAATTTTGACTTTTATCCTAAGTCACATTTCAAGGCCCATTAAAGGGTCAATAGTGACTTGTAGGATTGCTTCTTAAAATAGGTGGAGCTAGAGTTCAACTCCTCTTCTTCTCTGAAGAGGCAACTTGTATAATGATTGTTAAATATATATTTTTAAAAGGTTTCTTGAATTACTGTGAATAAAAGAAAGAATATTGGCTTTGATTATCTATAAATAAGAATGTCGGAGGAGCCACCATGTGGTTGAAAAAATGCCTCATAAAGGAGATATTAACTGAAATGTAATTATGTGTATCTTGTCCAGATACTTTTTAAAAGAAGTATCTATGGAAAATTTAAACTTGGGTCCAAAAAAGTAAAACTGATATGCAATGAATAATAAACAGCTCTGGCAAAAATTAAGAGACCACTGCAAAATTTTCATTTTGTCTCATTTTTCTCTTTATAGGCATATTTATTTTTGAGTAAAATGTAAATTTCTCTTTTATTCTATAAACTACTGACAACATGTCTCTGAATTTCCAAGTAATAAATTCTGTATTTATTTTCAGAAAATGAGAAATGGTCAAAATAACAAAAAATTCCAGTACTTGCAGACCTCAAATAATGCTAAGAAAGCAAGTTTATAATCATTTAAAAACAACAATACTAATGATTTAACTCAGGAAGAGTTCAGAAATCAATATCTTATGGAATAACCATGATTTTTAATCACAGCTTTCATGCGTCTTGGCATGCTTTCCACCAGTTTTTCACACTGCATTTGGGTGACCTTATGCCACTCCTGGTACAAAAATTTAAGCAGTTCTCCTTTGTATGATGGCTTGTGACTATCCATCTTCCTCTTGTTAATATTCCAGAGTTTTTCAATGGGGTTCAGGCCTGGAGATTGGGCTGGTCATGACGGGGATTTGATGTGGTGGTCCTTCATCCACACATTGATTGACCTAGCTGTGTGGCATGGTGCACTGTCCTGCTGGAAAAACTAGTTCTCAGAGTTGGGGAACATTGCCTGAGCAGAAGGAATCAACTGTTTTTCCAGGATAACATTGTATGCGGCTGGATTCATACGTCCTTCGCAAAGATTAACCTGCCCAATTCCAGCCTTGCTAAAGCATCCCCAGATCATCACCGATCCTCCACCATATTTCACAGTGGGTGCAAGATACTGTGGCTTGTACATCTTTCCAGGTCTCCGTATAACCATTAGACGACCAGGTGTTGGGCAAAGCTGAAAATTAGACTCATCAGAGAAGATTACCTAGTCTTTGGCAAACTTCAGCCTGGGTCTCATTTGCTTCTCATTTATGAAAGGCTTTTTTCTAGCTTTACATGACTTGATCCCTGCCTCTAGGAGCCTGTTGCAAAGTGTTCTTGCCATGCACTTAACCTCAGCTGCCATTTGCCATTCCTTTTGAAGGTCACTTGATGTCATTCTGCGGTTGCTGAGTGACATTCGAGTAAGATAATGGTCTTCCCGGGCAGTGGAGAGTCATTTTCGCTCTCTGCTGGTCTGTAGCTTTGTTGTCCCCAATATCTGCTGCTTGACCTTGTTGTAATGGACTGCAGTCCAGCCAGAATTCAGCCCTTCTTTTCCTAACTCAAGACTTTTCTTTTCAACTCCTTTGGCATGGTTAATTTATTTTTTCATTCCTATTACTTCTGGGATATTGCTAGCACTTGTATTGCCATCAAGCTTGTCCTATTGCAAGTGGATTGTGAACACCACAGCAGCAGCTGTATATGTTTTGTTACAATATTTGAAGTTAAAAAAAGTGAAACTAAATAATAGGAACAGGGGAATGTTTCCGAACTCTGAAACTGCTGTTCCAATTCAGACAAGATAGGGATGGAACATGGGAGTGCATTAATTGAGACTACTTGGCTGGAACTCATTCATTGAGAGTATTTATATTGGCTGGAAAGTACCTAGCACTGTCTGCAAATGTAGGGCAGCGTTAACATAAGCGTGGAAACTAATATGAAAAAATTCTCATCATTGACTACTGTGTGAGTTAGTTATACTGAAAAGACGCAGAGGATGAAGAATATCTTCGTCCATTACAGTCAGTAGACGATCGTAAACTATATCCACCGTGAGGGTACGTTGCAACCAGCAAAGGGACTCATGAACTATATCAATCAATAATTTTATGTGTGATATAAAATAAAATGTATTGGAGATAATATTGTGTATAGTGGGGAAAAAAGTATTTGATCACTTGCTGATTTTGTAAGTTTGCCCACTGACAAAGACAAGAACAGTCTATAATTTTAAGGTAGGTTAATTTTAACATTGAGAGATAGAATATCAAAAATAAAATCCAGAAAATCACATTTTATAAATTATATAAATTTATTTGCATTTTGCAGTGAGAAATAAGTATTTGATCCCCTACTGTTGTGAATGGGTTTGAGATGAGTTCTGAGCAGAGGCTCCCTCTGGTGGTTACAAGCGGTGCTAGTGAAGATTGTGAGGACTGGGAATCAGGTGTTACTGACTGGTCTTATATAAGGGAGTCATTTTCCCATCAGTGTTGCCGGTGATCAATTGTTCTGGTCTGAATCCTTCATTCCAGTTTCCCTTGTGGCCTGCTGTGTCGTGTCTGCATCTCCTGCTTACAGATAAGACTTTTGCTTCTTTTGTGTTTTTGCTATATTTTGCATTTTGTCCTGCACTTCTTTGGGGGCCTTCAGGGTCCCCTCCGGGGCTTCTGCCCTCTCAGTTTAGTTCAGCCACTGAGTTTTGTTCTTTTGCTTTTTTCTGTTTTTTCAGTGGCTGCTGTTTTGATTTTGTTACACCAGAGAACTAATTTAGGTGGTAGAGGTCGTGTGATCTCAGGTGATTTTGAAATTAGTAGAGTTGGTGCTTTTCAGGGTTTTCTGGGATTGCAGTAAGTACCCTTCCTATCCTTTTCTATTTAGATAGTTTGGGCCCCAGCGTTTGCTCATACTATTTTCTTTCTGTGTCTGTATTTCCTCTTGTCTAACCGCCATTACATGTTTGGGGGCTTTCTATTATCTTTGGGGTTCTGCTCCGGGGCAGATAGCTTTCCTATTTCTATCTTTAGGTGTAGTTAGTTTCTCAGGCTGTGACGAGGCGTCTAGGACCAACGTAGGAACGCTCCACGGCTGCCTCTAGTTGTGGTGGTTAGTCAGGGTGCTGCAATCTCATAGATTCCAACTGCTCTGGTGTATTGCCTTTTTGCCTGCTCTCCTCAGCTACCGAAACATAACAGTATCACCGGCCTAAACTGAAAATTATATTGTACTCACAGAAGGGAAAAATATTGTGAAAGAAAAAAAGTTGTCAGAGTTGTCAGAGATTTTTTTTTTTCTGTTTGTTGCATTTTTTTTTTCCCTCTGTACTTCTGGTTGCTGAGGAGGATTTTTTTTTTTCCTCTCAATGGAGTTTGCACAGTTGTCTGGCCGTGTGGATCAGCTTGCCACTGAAGTTCGGAGTATTGCAACCTATCTTGCTAGGTTGCCTGTTGTGGAACCTAGGATTCCCATGCCAGATTTGTTTTTAGGGGATCGAGCTAAGTTTCTGAATTTCAAAAATAACTGTAAATTGTTTTTTGCCTTAAAATCTAAGTCCTCAGGGAACGCAGCGCAGCAGGTTCAAATTGTCATCTCTCTCCTGCGCGGCGACCCTCAGGATTGGGCTTTTTCCCTGACACCTGGGGATCCTGTTTTGAGTGATGTTGATGTGTTTTTTCATGCTTTGGGGTTATTGTACGATGAGCCTAATGTCACTGATCAGGCTGAAAAAACTTTGTTGGCAATAAGTCAGGGGCTTGAGGACGCTGAGTTATACTGTCAGAGATTCCGTAGGTGGGCAGTCCTGACCAAATGGAATGACGACGCTTTGGCGGCCCTTTTCCGGAAGGGTCTGTCAGATAATGTAAAGGATGTTATGGTGGGATTCCCTGTCCCCTCTGGTCTCAATGATTCTATGTCATTAGCGATTCAAATTGACAGACGTTTGCGTGAGCGGAGAAGTATGCGTGGAATGGTGTTGCCTTGTGAACCAGCTTCTGAACCCATGCAGTGTGATAGAGTGGTGTCTGGGGCACAGTGTCATGAGTTTCGAAAGCGCAATGGGTTATGTTTCTACTGTGGTGATGCCTCTCATGCTATTTCAGTCTGCCCTAAGCGGGGAAGACGTTTTGCACGCTCAGTTGTCTTGGGTAGTGTTCAGACTAAGTTTTTATTAACTGTCACTCTGATATGCTCTCTGTCCTCATTTTCTGCTCAGGCTTTCGTTGATTCTGGAGCAGCTATTAACCTGATGGATTATGATTTTGCTAAACGTTGTGGGTTTCCTTTGATACCCCTACAGAAGTCTATTCCCCTACTGGGGATCGATTCTACCCCTTTGGCTGAGAATAAACCCCAGTTTTCTACTCAGGTGATAATGAGGGTTGAACCTGATCACCAGGAGTGCTGCAAATTTTTGGTTCTATATAATCTGCATGACATTATCGTGCTGGATTTCCTTTGGTTACAGTCTCATAATCCTATTTTGGATTGGAAATCTGTGTCTGTAACCAGTTGAGACTGCCAATGTGTTAATACCAACACTCCTGTTTTTCTGCCTTCCCCCAGGCTCAGGATGTTCCTGACTTTTTGTTTGATTTTTCTGATGTGTTTAGCGAAAGTAAATCTGCATCCTTGCCTCCCCATAGGAGCTATGACTGCGCTATTGAATTAGTGCCGGGTAGTAAATTCCCTAAAGGTCGCCTTTTTAACTTGTCTGTACCTGAACATGACGCTATGCGGTCTTATATCAAGGAATCATTGGAGAAGGGTCATATCAGACCATCCTCTTCACCCTTAGGTGCCGGTTTTTTCTTTGTGGCCAAAAAAGATGGTTCATTAAGGCTGTGTATTGATTATCGTCTCTTGAACAATATTACTGTGAAATATCAATACCCGTTACCCTTGATTTCTGACCTGTTTTCCAGGGTGAAAAACGCTACTTGGTTTACCAAGCTTGAACTCAGGGGGGCGTATAACCTTATTCGCATTAAGCACGGGGATGAATGGAAGACGGCATTCAATACCCCTGAAGGGCATTTTGAGTACCTAGTGATGCCCTTTGGGCTCAGTAATGCTCCTTCCGTCTTCCAGTCCTTCATGAATGACATTTTCAGGGATTTTATGGATAAATTTCTGATTGTTTATTTGGATGATATCTTGATTTTTTCTAATGACTGGGACTCTCATGTGAAACATGTTCGAACTGTATTCCAGATTTTGAGAGAGAATGCTCTGTATGTGAAGGGATCAAAGTGTCTTTTTGGCGTACAGAGGATCTCATTTCTGGGATTCATTTTGTCCCCATCTGTTATTGAAATGGACCCGGTCAAGGTTCAGGCCATCTGTGATTGGGTCCAACCTACTTCATTAAAGGCTCTTCAGAGATTTTTGGGTTTTGCCAATTTTTATCGTAAATTTATTGGTAATTTCTCGGTTATTGTTAAACCATTAACTGATTTGACCAGAAAGGGTTCTGATGTGGTGAATTGGCCTCCTGAGGCAGTCTCTGCATTTCAGGAACTTAAGCAGAGATTCACTTCTGCTCCTGTTCTACGGCAGCCTGATGTTTCTCTGCCATTTCAGGTGGAGGTTGATGCCTCTGAAATTGGGGCAGGTGCCGTTTTGTCCCAAAAAGATCCAGAGACCTCTAAAAGTAACCCTTGTGCCTTTTTCTCTCGAAAATTTTCTCCTACTGAACGTAATTATGACGTGGGTAATCGGGAGTTATTGGCCATGAAGTGGGCTTTTGAAGAGTGGAGACATTGGCTGGAGGGAGCCAAACATCAGGTGGTGGTCCTTACGGACCATAAGAATCTGGTCTATCTGGAATCTGCCAAGCGACTCAATCCTAGACAGGCCAGGTGGGCCTTGTTTTTCACACGTTTTAATTTTGTGGTTTCCTTTCTTCCTGGCACTAAGAATGTTAAGGCGGATGCCCTCTCGAGGAGTTTCCTTGCGGACTCTCCTGAGTTATCCGATCCTTCTGTTATTTTGAAAGAGGGTGTAGTTCTTTCCGCCATCTCGCCCAATTTGAGACTTGCTCTGGAGGGGTGTCAGGAGGATAGGCCCGAGCGCTGTCATGTTGGAAAATTGTTTGTCCCGGACCAATGGAAAAAGAGTGTGATGTCTGAGATTCATTGTTCCGCATTGGCTGGGCATCCCGGAATTTTTGGTACCAGAGACTTGGTTAGTCGGTCCTTTTGGTGGCCTACCTTGTCTCGTGATGTCAGGGAATTTGTGCAGTCCTGCGGGACTTGCTCTCGCTCCAAGCCTTGCTCTCGCTCTAGTGGTTTGTTGATGCCATTGCCTGTGCCCAAGAGACCATGGACCCATATCTCTATGGATTTCATTTCCGATCTTCCTGTTTCTCAGAGAATGACCACCATCTGGGTAATTTGTGATAGGTTTTCCAAAATGATACATCTTGTGCCATTACCTAAGTTGCCTTCCTCCTCTGAATTGGTGCCGTTGTTCCTTCAGCACGTGGTTCGTTTACACGGCATTCCTGAGAACATTGTGTCTGACAGAGGAGTCCAGTTTGTTTCCAGATTTTGGAGGACTTTTTGTTCTAAACTGGGTGTTCAATTGTCTGTCTCCTCGGCATGTCATCCTCAGACCAATGGTCAAACTGAGAGAACAAACCAGACATTGGAGACTTATCTAAGATGCTTTGTGTCTGCTGATCAGGATGACTGGGTCTCTTTTTTGCCTTTGGCTGAGTTTGCTCTTAATAATAGGGCTAGCTCTGCCACTTTGATGTCTCCGTTTTTCTGTAATTCTGGGTTTCACCCTCGATTTTCTTCAGGACAGACGGAGGCTTCTGTCTGTCCAGGTGTTGACTCTGTTGTGGAGCGTATGCAACAGATTTGGGACCAGGTAGTGGAGAGGTTGTCCCTCTCTCAGGAGAAGGCCCAGCGGTTTGCTAACCGGCATAGGACTGATGGTCCTCGGTTTGGAGTGGGGGACTTGGTCTGGTTGTCCTCAAAGAATATTCCTATGAGAGTAGCATCTCCTAAATTTAAGCCTAGGTTCATTGGACCTTATAAGATCATGGAGATTATTAATCCTGTTTCTTTTCGTTTGCTTCTTCCAGGGACATTTAAGATCCATAACGTGTTCCACAAGTCCTTGTTGAAGAGGTTTGTTGAGCCAGTGGTTCCTGCTGCTGTGCCTCCTGACCCTGTTTTGGTTGAGGGCAATCTGGAGTATGTGGTTGAGAAAATATTGGATTCTCGTTTTTCTAGACGGAAACTCCAGTATTTGGTTAAATGGAGAGGTTATGGTCAGGAGGACAATTCTTGGGTGTTTGCTTCGGACATCCATGCTAGGAGACTTATCCGTGCATATCATAGAACTCATCCTGACCGACCTGGTTGCTCAAATGAGGGTTCGGTGACCCCTCCTCAAGGGGGGGGTACTGTTGTGAATGGGTTTGAGATGAGTTCTGAGCAGAGGCTCCCTCTGGTGGTTACAAGCGGTGCTAGTGAAGATTGTGAGGACTGGGAATCAGGTGTTACTGACTGGTCTTATATAAGGGTTGCCGGTGATCAATTGTTCTGGTCTGAATCCTTCATTCCAGTTTCCCTTGTGGACTGCTGTGTCGTGTCTGCATCTCCTGCTTACAGATAAGACTTTTGCTTCTTTTGTGTTTTTGCTATATTTTTGCATTTTGTCCTGCACTTCTTTGGGGGCCTTCAGGGTCCCCTCCGGGGGCTTCTGCCCGCTCAGTTTAGTTCAGCCACTGAGTTTTGTTCTTTTGCTTTTTTCTGTTTTTTCAGTGGCTGCTGTTTTGATTTTGTTACACCAGAGAACTAATTTAGGTGGTAGAGGTCGTGTGATCTCAGGTGATTTTGAAATTAGTAGAGTTGGTGCTTTTCAGGGTTTTCTGGGATTGCAGTAAGTACCCTTCCTATCCTTTTCTATTTAGATAGTTTGGGCCCCAGCGTTTGCTCATACTATTTTCTTTCTGTGTCTGTATTTCCTCTTGTCTAACCGCCATTACATGTTTGGGGGCTTTCTATTATCTTTGGGGTTCTGCTCCGGGGCAGATAGCTTTCCTATTTCTATCTTTAGGTGTAGTTAGTTTCTCAGGCTGTGACGAGGCGTCTAGGACCAACGTAGGAACGCTCCACGGCTGCCTCTAGTTGTGGTGGTTAGTCAGGGTACTGCAATCTCATAGATTCCAACTGCTCTGGTGTATTGCCTTTTTGCCTGCTCTCCTCAGCTACCGAAACATAACACCCTACCAACCATTGAGAGTTCTGGCTCCTACAGAACAGTTAGACGCTCCTAATCAACTCATTACCTGCATTAAAGACAGCTGTCTTAGGCTGGTTTCACATTTGCGTATCAGTGCGCAGCGTTTGATTCACATAGATCCACATGCATCATGCGTACATATCTTTAACATGGTGTACGCAGGGACATGCGTTTGCATGCATACGCATATGCATGCTCATTTCGCGGTGTGCGGCGGTGTCCAGCAAATGCAACATGTTGCATTTTTTTAAGCATCAAAAATCTGTTAAACATGCGCAGTCATGCGAATGCGGATGAGTGCGTCAAAAAAATGGATTACTGTCTATGGGAATGCATTGGTATGCAAGGACATGCGCATGGATGCGTTCAATGCGATGTGGACTTCAGACTGCGCATGTCCAGGAACTGATTACAGCACCTGGAAATATTGAACGCATGCGCATAAACAATGCAAACGCATGCCAAAACGCATGCAAATGCATGCACACCCAACTTTTTTTGGCGTCATGTGTAAGCTGATGCGGATAAAAAAATGCTGCGTTAGCATGATTTTGCATGCGTTTTGGCATGCATATGATACGCTGCTCACACAAACGCTAATGTGAACCTAGCCTTACCTTAACTTTATAAAAACTCCTGTCCAACAGACTCAATTAATCAGTCAGACTCTATCCTCTACAACATGGGCAAGACAAAAGAGCTTTATAAGGATGTCAGGAACAAGATCATAGACCTGCACAATGCTGGAATGGGCTACAAAACTATAAGTAAGATGCTGGGTAAGAAGGAGACAAATGTTGGTGTAATAGTAAGAAAATGGAAGAAATGCAAAATGACTGTCAATCGTCATCGATCTGGGGCACCATGAAAAATTTCACTTCGTAGAGTATCCTTGATCATGGGAAAGGTGAGAGATCAGCCTAAAACTACACAGGGGGAACTTGTTAATGATCTCAAGGCAGCTGGGACCACAGTCACCAAGAAAACCACTGGTAACACATAACCCCCTAAAGGTTTAAAATCCTGCAGTGCCCGCAAGTCCCTCTGCTCAAGAAGGCATATGTGCAGGCCTGCCTGAAGTTTGCCAATTAAAACCTGGATGATTCTGTGAGTGATTGGGAGAAGGTGCTGTGGTTATTCCCTCCGCCAGGATATTAAAAATGGTTCGTGGCTGGGTCCTCCAACAAGACAATAACCCAAAACATACAGCCAAAGCAACAAAGCAGTGGCTCAAAAAGAAGCACATTAAGATCATGGAGTGGCCTAGCCAGTCTCCAGACCTTAATCCCATAGAAAACTTATGGAGGGAGTTGAAGCTCCAAGTTGCCAAGTGACAGCCTCAAAATCTTAATGATTTAGAGATGATCTGCAAAGAGGAGTGGTCTGACTGCTGTGCTTGCCAACAAGGGTTTGCAACCAAGTATTATGTCTTGTTTGCCAGGGGTATCAAATACTTCTTCTCATTGCAAAATTCACATATATATAATTTATACAATTTTTTTTTTCTTGATTTTATTTTTGATATTCTATCTCTCAATGTTAAAATTAACATACCCTTAAAATAGACTTCATGTCTTTGTCAGTGAGCAAACTTACGAAATCAGCATGGGATCAAATACTTATTTCCCCCACTGTATGTACAGTGGGTACGAAAAGTATTCAGACCCCATTAAATGTTTTATTATTTGTTTCATTGCAACCTTTTGGTAAATTCAAAAAAAAAACTTTTTTTTCGGATTGATGTACACTCTGCACCCATCTTGACTGAAAATAAACAGAAATGTAGAAATTTTTGAAAATTTATTAAAAAACAAAAACTGAAATATCACAAGGTCATAAGTATTCAGACCCTTTGCTCAGTATTGAGTAGAAGCACCCTTTTGAGTTAGTACAGCCATGAGTCTTCTTGGGAATGATGCAACAAGTTTTCACACCTGGATTTGGGGATCCTCTGCCATTCTTCCGTGGAGATCCTCTCCAGTTCCGTCAGGTTGGATGGTGAACATTGGTGGACATCCATCTTTAGGTCTCTCCAGAGATGCTCAATTGGGTTTAGGCCAGTGATCTGGCTGGGCCAGTCAAGAATGGTCACAGAGTTGTTCTGAAGCCATTCCTTTGTTATTTTAGCTGTTTGATTAGGGTCATTGTCTTGTTGGAAGGTGAAACTTCGGACAAGTCTGAGATCCAGCACACTCTGGAAGAGGTTTTCAACCAGGATATCTCTGTGCTTGGCTTCATTCATGTTTCCTTCAATTGCAACCAGTCATCCTGTCCCTGCAGCCGAGAAACACCCCATAGCATGATGCTGCCACCAACATGTTTCACTGTTGGGATTGTATTGGGCAGGTGATGAGCAGTGCCTGGTTTTCTCCACACATACCATTTAGAATTATCACCAAAAAGTTCTATCTTTGTCTCATCAGTCCAGAGAATCTTATTTCTCATAGTCTGAGAGTCCTTCATGTGTTTTTTAGCAAACTCTATGCGGGCTTTCATATGTCTGACACTGAAGATAGGCTTCTATATGGCCACTCTGTCATAAAGGCCTGACTGGTGGAGGGCTGCAGTGATTGTTGCCTTCATGAATCTTTCTCCCATCTCCCTACTGTATCTGTGGAGTTCAGCCACACTGATCTTGGGGTTCTTCTTTACCTCTCTCACCAAGGCTCTTCTCCCACGATTTCTCTGTTTGGCTGGAAGACCAGGTCTAGGAAGACATCTGGTGGTCCCAAACTTCTTCCATTTAAGGATTATGGAGGCTATTGTGCTCTTGGGAACCTTGAGTGCTGCAGAAATTCTTTTGTAACCTTGGCCAGATCTGTGCCTCGCCACAATTCTGTCTCTGATCTCCTTGGCCAGTTCTTTTGACCTCATGATCCTTATTTGGTCTGACATGCACTGTAACCTGTGAGGTCTTATATACTGTAGACAGGTGTGTGTGTTTACAAATCATGTCCTATCAGTTTTATTAAATACAGCTAGACTCCAATGAAGGAGTAGAACAATCTCAAGGAGGATCACAAGGAATTGCATAGAATGTGACTTAAATATGAGCAAAGGGTCTGAATACTTATGACCATGTGATATTTCAGTTTTTCTTTTTTAATAAATTTGCAAAAAATTCTACATTTCTGTTTTATTCAGTCAAGATTAGGTGCAGAGAGTACATTAATGGAAAAAAAATAACTTTTTTGAATTCACCAAATGGCTGCAATGAAACAAAGAGTGAAAAATTTAAAGGTGTCTGAATACTTTCGGTACCCATTGTATACCGGGAAAGGAACAATTGGTTCTGATGTTTATTGACATTGTAAACTATTTGCCGGTATCAGAATGCTATTTGTTGAGCCTAAAAACTCAATGATATATGGACACCTAATAAACAATATAATCATATGATGAAGAGAAAATATATAAAATTCAATATCAAATATGAAATATGTACAAATATGTATATATAATAATACACTTTTGCACATAATGGATTCAAATTTATAAATATTGCATTATAAAAACACATCTGTGATCTCATTGACTTCACTGAGGGTAACTGTGTTGAGCTTAAAAATTCCATATACTGTTTTTCCTTCCTGTTCAACTGCTCCATGCGATTCTGTGCATGTGAAGGAACATGTTCAATGGGGAAAATGAGTAACTGTTTATACTCCTTATTATGCTTAATCGTGTAGTAACTTGACAACCCATGATTAAGCAATCCCTTCTGGATATTGGACCTTTGCAAGTTCAACCTTGTTTGTAAAGGTTGAATAGTTCTTTATACATACAATTTTTGGCAAGAACAAATGATAACAAAAACTACAAAATTAGTGGAACAAGTTATTGGACTATTAATGGGGAATGTTTCTCCTGTGGATTGAATAATAAAGGAAGCAAGGCCATGACAGATGGCTTGGCAACAGAAACAATTTTTTGTGGTGAATTTGATAACTTTGAATTTGATATCGGACTCCCTCACTTTGATGTGGGCTCCGGCGGTGAGCCCACATCTTTCTCAGCACATTTTAGCTGTTTTGTCCAGCTGACATGTGGCCGGAAAAGCCGTGGGTGGAATCTCGCTATCCACCCGTGGCTATTTACCCCTTAAATGCTGTTGTCAAACTCTGACAGCGGCATTTATTATGTGCTTCCGGCAATAGTACCATAAATCAGCCCGTCGGTGACCCCGTCACGTGTTTGCGGGTCAGTGATATGTTGGCATGAAAACCAGAGGTCTCCCGGAGACCTCTATGGTTGTCACTGTCCGATTGCTATGAGAGCCACCCTATAGTCAGTGCTCATAACAAGTGAGGTATTCTGCTACATACAGGTGAACTGATCATCGCCTGTATGTAGCAGGGAGCGATCGGGTTATGGCAGCTTCTATTCAACCCACAATGGTCCCTATGCTATTTATTCTGGCACTTCACTAACAGTAAACTTAAATTCAGACACTTAAATTAAAGTGACCAAAAAGAAGAGTTCCAAGAAAAATCATAATGAAAAATTATACAAATTTTTATTAATCACCGAAACATTATATAATAACAAGAACAATATAATTAAAAAACACCCAATTCCAAAAGAGGAAACTGGATGGCTGCTCGTTATACTTAGAAATGTACACCGTTTATAACTGCATGTATCCCTTAAAATGCCATATATATTAAGCCACAATAGCATAGAATAGCAAGTAAATCACATATACATTACCCAGGAAATAATCAACAGCCTAGTGACAGCCCAAGCTCCGCAGCCAACAGTCTCCCCCTCACCCCGACGTACGTTTCGCTGTCCCGCTTCTTCCGGGGGCGTACTAGAGGTGGGTACTGAGGGGTTTATAAATGAGTCCCGTACCTATCAGAGCGCTGCATTCATATGCGTCATCCATCATATTAGATTGAAGGCAGCCGTCAGCTTCAGGCGGCGCATAGAGCTCTCATCGCTTCCTGATTACAAACGTCACTTCCGGTCATGCGCCCACTGGAACGCTTGCTGAACCGCAAGCTACTCCAGTTCTGAGCACTTCCGGAAATGTGAAGGAAGGAATAAAGCGCATGCGCACAGAGCAGATCGGCCTTCCCCTCAATCAATCAATAAATTCTACCATAAAATCCCGCAATACCTGTGATAATTTTTAACAATCACTATCAATATGCCTGCAAGATCTTATAAACAAACACCAAATTATAATAATATACTACTAAGTAATAATAATTGTGCTTTATAATATGTATATAAATTTTTTTTTAAATTATATCTTCTCTAAAAGTGACAGTGCATTAGACCTTAAATAATTAAGCATAAACAACTAATAATATTCTAAACATGTGACAAATAACAATAATGTTAATTATATCCCATATATTACAAAAAATATTAAAAATAACCCAAAAACTACAAAACAGGCGAATGATGATCTTCTATTTCACTCCAGTTCTTCTAAGCTTATCAATTCTTTCTTATCACCAGGAGATTATTCCAGCGCTCAAAATACGTCAGGGATCCACTTTCCACTATAAAAACCGTATCTAGAATCTAAAAAAACAAATTTATTAATACCAACCAAAAAATAATAAAACTCTAAACTATCCCCTGATTACCCATAAAAAGCTAAGAACTATAATAGAACAATAGAAATTCACAGGAATGATGAAAACCCCAAATTTTCGTTAAGGCCTTGCGGAGCCATAGTACCCAGCCTGTAGATCCACCTACTCTCGCATTGTGCCCAAGATTTTACCCAAGTCTCCTCCCCGTATACCCAAGGAAATCTGGTCTATAGCTTTAATTTTGAGCTCCCTTGCATTACAATTATGAAAATCTTTGAAATGTCGTGACAAGGTTTTCAACTGTGAGGGGTCATCACATGTAACTGCTCTTGTAATATCTCTCACGTGCTCCCTTACTCTAATCTTTAACTCTCTTGTTGTTAGTCCTATATAAATCTTATCACAAGGACATTGCGCATGGTAGATCACTCCTTGAGAAGAGCACGTGAGACTCTTGCGAATATCATAAACTTTAGACCCATCAAAATTAGAAAACTTTGTTCCTTTAATTAAATTCAAACAACCTTTACAGAATCCACAAGGATAGAATCCCTTTCGACCAGAATTCTGAGCTCTAATATTCCATCTCTCAGGAGAGTCATAATGACTTCTTACAATAAGATCCTTAAAGTTAGTTGAGCGTTTCGCCACGAAAGAGGGAGTGGTAGGCAAAATACTTTTGAGTATTGGATCCACTCTCAAAACTCCCCAATGTTTTCGAACAATATCTGTTAAATTTTTCCACTGTGTGTTGTAGGTCGTAATAAACCTTACCTGTTCTTTACCTTTATTAGCAATTTCTCGCTTTCCATATAGGAGTTGATCACGAGTAGTTCTTCTAGCCCTCATATATCCTTTTTTGATACAGCGCTGACTGTATCCTCTATCTTGAAATCTACGTGTCAGCTCCTTGGCTTGATTTTCAAATAAGCTTTCATTGGAACATATTCTTTTAATACGCAGAAATTGACTTATGGGGATACTCTTAATTGTCGATCCAAGATGGGAAGAATCGGCCCGCAATAACGTATTGGTGGCTGTGGGCTTTCTAAAACAATCTGTGAGCAATCTACCATCAGGAGCTGCCACAATTTTGATATCCAAGAAGTCCAAGGATCTACCATAATGAAAGGTGAGTTTGACATTAATGTCATTAATATTTAGAGCTTCCATAAATTGGTTCAATTCTCCAACTGTACCCTTCCAGAGAAAAAAGACATCGTCTATATATCTCATCCAGTTGTGAACTTTGTTCACACCCTGGATGAGATCTCCCTGAAAAAGATCCCTTTCCCAGGCGCCCAGAAATAAGTTAGCATAAGCGGGGGCACAAGAGGCCCCCATTGCCGTACCCTGTGTCTGCAAAAAAATCGAGTTATCAAATGTAAATACATTATGATGTAAAATAAACTCTAACAAAATCAAAATCAGGTCAGCAGTAGGGGGACTCACATTACTGGTCTGTAGAAACCATCTTGTGGCTGCCAACCCATCAGAATGTCTTATAGAGGTGTATAACGCTTCCACATCGGCTGTTACCATCATCATATCACCTTCAAGGTGAATTTGGTCTAACCGTTGAAGGGCCGATGTGGTATCTTTAATATAAGATGGTAAAGTACATACTATCGGTTTTAGAAAAAATTCCACAATATTAGAGATGGTCTCACATAGTCCCCCATTTCCTGCCACTATAGGGCGACCTGGGGGATCCATGGGGTTCTTATGTAATTTAGGAATAATGTAGAAGGTAGGCAATTTCGGTTGTAAATTCCTCACATTATCCAATAATTTTTTAGTTATAATTCCTTCCTCAAATGCCTTCTCTAGAATTGAAATCAGTTCCAACTGAAATGAAGAGACTGGATTATGTGTCAATCTGCGATAGCATGCTCTCTCATCCAACAGTTTATACGCTTGTTTCTCGTACATCTGGTACGGCCATACAACCAGATTACCCCTTTATCACAGCTTGGGCTGTCACTAGGCTGTTGATTATTTCCTGGGTAATGTATATGTGATTTACTTGCTATTCTATGCTATTGTGGCTTAATATATATGGCATTTTAAGGGATACATGCAGTTATAAACGGTGTACATTTCTAAGTATAACGAGCAGCCATCCAGTTTCCTCTTTTGGAATTGGGTGTTTTTTAATTATATTGTTCTTGTTATTATATAATGTTTCGGTGATTAATAAAAATTTGTATAATTTTTCATTATGATTTTTCTTGGAACTCTTCTTTTTGGTCACTTTAATTTAAGTGTCTGAATTTAAGTTTACTGTTAGTGAAGTGCCAGAATAAATAGCATAGGGACCATTGTGGGTTGAATCTAAGTTTTTGCTGTACTATTACAGTTGGTCTAATAATATGTAAAATACCAGTAAAATATTCCTGGTGTTATAATATGAGTATAATGAGATTTTGATGTTTTTTAAACAGACCATTTATTAGAATGGACCTGAAAGCCAAAGAAAGCTCTTGGCGATCTAAAGCCACAGATATTTTTAATTTTAACACCCATACCGTTTCGACTGATGTGTCTAAGAACTATAAGGAAATGATGCAGCGATATAGAAGTGTTTTGTATCGCAAACAAAGCTGTGGTGGAATCGTACCTCTTTGGAGAACTATGCTACTAAAAAAATTATTCCGAGAGGTTTAAGGGTGCAATTGTATCCTACATTTGATATTCAGGAGGAGGATCTCATTAAGAGATGGGTGACGGCTGCTTCCACATGCTCATTTGAATTTATTCAGGTGTTGATTGATAAAAACACGCTTTCATTAGATGAACTGGACAAAGAATTAGCAGATATACAAGAGCAGCTGCATAAAGATGTTCCAAAAGAGTCCCTTGATAAATGGCTGAAGGAATTGGATAAAGATACAATTAAATGGGAAGATGAGGTTAGCCAATTGAAATTGAAGAAATTTCAACGTGATAAAAACGACTATGATTCTGATCAGGTCTTTAAGTGGCAACAGAGGAAAAATAAAGGTACTAAAAGAAGGAAATCAAGGGAAATGTCTATTACCTCAAGTGTTTCAGGATCTGAGAGTCATGCGTCCACAAGTGATGTTGAGGAGCGTAGGGACTTCAATTTGAGGAAAGATACGAGAAGAAAACACTTTCCAGAGATGTTTAATAAAAGTAAACGACAAAAGGACCAAGATCATTTTAAGGTGGTTAATCTGTCTGGGCGTGTTTTATCATCCATACAGTTGGATATGTTGGAAAGAGGACTAACTTTTTCCCCTTCTTCCCGTATAGATCCGTTCTTAGCCATTAAGGATACGCATCTTTTCTCCAGGAAATTAATCCTCAAAAAGTTACATCATAAAATTGATAATGGTGAGGATCTTTCCTCCCCAGATGAGCAAAGAGCTCTTGAAGCTTTGGAATCTCTTGAAGAGAAGAGAGTAATCCTTTAGTGGTAAGTAATATTCCTAACCACTTATATGATAAATCAAAAAGGTTTCCACCGTTGGGGTTATGCCCGGCGGTGGAAGTTTTTACTAAATTAGTATCACAGGATATTGAACAGCTGGCTACCGATAGGAGACAGTTTTCCAATATATCTGGGGAGGAAAGACGGGCACTTAATGAATTAAGAACTTGGAAAGATGTACTTTTTAAGCAATCTGATAAAGGGGGTAATCTGGTTGTATGGCCGTACCAGATGTACGAGAAACAAGCGTATAAACTGTTGGATGAGAGAGCATGCTATCGCAGATTGACACATAATCCAGTCTCTTCATTTCAGTTGGAACTGATTTCAATTCTAGAGAAGGCATTTGAGGAAGGAATTATAACTAAAAAATTATTGGATAATGTGAGGAATTTACAACCGAAATTGCCTACCTTCTACATTATTCCTAAATTACATAAGAACCCCATGGATCCCCCAGGTCGCCCTATAGTGGCAGGAAATGGGGGACTATGTGAGACCATCTCTAATATTGTGGAATTTTTTCTAAAACCGATAGTATGTACTTTACCATCTTATATTAAAGATACCACATCGGCCCTTCAACGGTTAGACCAAATTCACCTTGAAGGTGATATGATGATGGTAACAGCCGATGTGGAAGCGTTATACACCTCTATAAGACATTCTGATGGGTTGGCAGCCACAAGATGGTTTCTACAGACCAGTAATGTGAGTCCCCCTACTGCTGACCTGATTTTGATTTTGTTAGAGTTTATTTTACATCATAATGTATTTACATTTGATAACTCGATTTTTCTGCAGACACAGGGTACGGCAATGGGGGCCTCTTGTGCCCCCGCTTATGCTAACTTATTTCTGGGCGCCTGGGAAAGGGATCTTTTTCAGGGAGATCTCATCCAGGGTGTGAACAAAGTTCACAACTGGATGAGATATATAGACGATGTCTTTTTTCTCTGGGAGGGTACAGTTGGAGAATTGAACCAATTTATGGAAGCTCTAAATATTAATGACATTAATGTCAAACTCACCTTTCATTATGGTAGATCCTTGGACTTCTTGGATATCAAAATTGTGGCAGCTCCTGATGGTAGATTGCTCACAGATGTTTTTAGAAAGCCCACAGCCACCAATACGTTATTGCGGGCCGATTCTTCCCATCTTGGATCGACAATTAAGAGTATCCCCATAAGTCAATTTCTGCGTATTAAAAGAATATGTTCCAATGAAAGCTTATTTGAAAATCAAGCCAAGGAGCTGACACGTAGATTTCAAGATAGAGGATACAGTCAGCGCTGTATCAAAAAAGGATATATGAGGGCTAGAAGAACTACTCGTGATCAACTCCTATATGGAAAGCGAGAAATTGCTAATAAAGGTAAAGAACAGGTAAGGTTTATTACGACCTACAACACACAGTGGAAAAATTTAACAGATATTGTTCGAAAACATTGGGGAGTTTTGAGAGTGGATCCAATACTCAAAAGTATTTTGCCTACCACTCCCTCTTTCGTGGCGAAACGCTCAACTAACTTTAAGGATCTTATTGTAAGAAGTCATTATGACTCTCCTGAGAGATGGAATATTAGAGCTCAGAATTCTGGTCGAAAGGGATTCTATCCTTGTGGATTCTGTAAAGGTTGTTTGAATTTAATTAAAGGAACAAGGTTTTCTAATTTTGATGGGTCTAAAGTTTATGATATTCGCAAGAGTCTCACGTGCTCTTCTCAAGGAGTGATCTACCATGCGCAATGTCCTTGTGATAAGATTTATATAGGACTAACAACAAGAGAGTTAAAGATTAGAGTAAGGGAGCACGTGAGAGATATTACAAGAGCAGTTACATGTGATGACCCCTCACAGTTGAAAACCTTGTCACGACATTTCAAAGATTTTCATAATTGTAATGCAAGGGAGCTCAAAATTAAAGCTATAGACCAGATTTCCTTGGGTATACGGGGAGGAGACTTGGGTAAAATCTTGGCACAATGCGAGAGTAGGTGGATCTACAGGCTGGGTACTATGGCTCCGCAAGGCCTTAACGAAAATTTGGGGTTTTCATCATTCCTGTGAATTTCTATTGTTCTATTATAGTTCTTAGCTTTTTATGGGTAATCAGGGGATAGTTTAGAGTTTTATTATTTTTTGGTTGGTATTAATATAATTGTTTTTTAGATTCTAGATACGGTTTTTATAGTGGAAAGTGGATCCCTGACGTATTTTGAGCGCTGGAATAATCTCCTGGTGATAAGAAAGAATTGATAAGCTTAGAAGAACTGGAGTGAAATAGAAGATCATCATTCGCCTGTTTTGTAGTTTTTGGGTTATTTTTAATATTTTTTGTAATATATGGGATATAATTAACATTATTGTTATTTGTCACATGTTTAGAATATTATTAGTTGTTTATGCTTAATTATTTAAGGTCTAATGCACTGTCACTTTTAGAGAAGATATAATTTTAAAAAAATGTTATATACATATTATAAAGCACAATTATTGTTACTTAGTAGTATATTATTATAATTTGGTGTTTGTTTATAAGATCTTGCAGGCATATTGATAGTGATTGTTAAAAATTATCACAGGTATTGCGGGATTTTATGGTAGAATTTATTGAATGATTGAGGGGAAGGCCGATCTGCTCTGTGCGCATGCGCTTTATTCCTTCCTTCACATTTCGGAAGTGCTCAGAACTGGAGTAGCTTGCGGTTCAGCAAGCGTTCCAATGGGCGCATGACCGGAAGTGACGTTTGTAATCAGGAAGCGATGAGAGCTCTATGCGCCGCCTGAAGCTGACGGCTGCCTTCAATCTAATATGATGGATGACGCATATGAATGCAGCGCTCTGATAGGTACGGGACTCATTTATAAACCCCTCAGTACCCACCTCTAGTACGCCCCCGGAAGAAGCGGGACAGCGAAACGTACGTCGGGTGTGAGGGGGAGACTGTTGGCTGCGGAGCTTGGGCTGTCACTAGGCTGTTGATTATTTCCTGGGTAATGTATATGTGATTTACTTGCTATTCTATGCTATTGTGGCTTAATATATATGGCATTTTAAGGGATACATGCAGTTATAAACGGTGTACATTTCTAAGTATAACGAGCAGCCATCCAGTTTCCTCTTTTGGAATTGGGTGTTTTTTAATTATATTGTTCTTGTTATTATATAATGTTTCGGTGATTATAAAAATTTGTATAATTTTTCATTATGTTTTTTTTGGAACTCTTCTTTTTGGTCACTTTAATTTAAGTGTCTGAATTTAAGTTTATGGCAGCTTCTAGTCTAGCATGGAGACTATTGAAGTGTTAGAGGTCGAGTTCCCGCTTCTGCACAAGGGGAATCTCGAGCCATCCCTGCTGCGGTCTCCCATCCGTCTCCGGCCACAGTGGACTCTGCTCAGCATAGACGTCGGTCCCAGCGTCTTGCCCAGTCTAACACTGTGCAGAGGATTACTGCTGCCTCTCCAGGCTCTACTATTGTAGCCAGTACTGGTTAGCGGCGAGTAGACGTCTTTAGGACAAAGTCCTTCCTTTCCCCTTCTGAGCATGCCCAGGGTGGGATCTCTCATTGGCGATCAGGGGTCACATGCTCAGGTGCTGCAGCAGCTCCTATTGGTCCGCCAGGAAGGTCCTGAAACTTCCTGTGTTCTGGAACAGTTTCCTATTGGTCCTTATCTGGCAGGCCCTGTAGTTGCTACTATAAAAGGGTGGCATGGTCGTGCTGCCATGCGCTAGTATCAACTACATTATGTGCTTTGCGCCAGTGTGATCTTGCATGCATGTGTTAGGGCTCGGCTGAAATAAGCCCCTAGAATACCGGCACCTCCGGTGAGGAGATTGTATGCACGTGTTTAGGACTCAGCTGAAATAAGCCCCTAGAATACCGGCTTCTCCGGTGAGGAGATTGTCTGATTGCGTTGCTGATTGCATTACTATGGACTGCTGTCCGCACAGCAGTTGTCTGTGCATTCCTGTGGAGTTAACAGGACACAGTCCATATCTCTGCGTTGCTACCTTAGCGACACTGTGGTGTAACAGTGCTCGCTTATACTGCCATATAGTGCCACAGTGTCTAGAGTTGCGACTCTGTGAAATAACAGAGTTCGCCATACCGCCATCTTACTAGCAGCAGGTTCTGCCTGCATCGTGGACCCCGGGCTGCGAACACACTTATTATTTATATTTATTTTGTGCGTTCCGCCAGCCCTAACATAATACTAGCGCCAGGGTCTGGCTGGTAAAATGGCGGACAACCAGCGTCTGCACCGGTATATCCAGCAGCTGGAGGTAGGTTGGCGACTCTAGAGCGCACAACCTCAGCTGTGGATGTTACCGCAGTCGCGGTTCAGGCTGCTAGTGTGGCTGCAGCCAGTTTGTCCTCTGCCACCCCTGCTCCGACTTTTTCCCGCCTCCCACTTCCAGACAAGTTTACCGGTGACAGTAAACAATGTCGGGGTTTCGTCAGTCAGTGCTCCATACATTTAGAGCTTCTGGCTGCACGTTTTCCATGGAGCGGGCGAAAGTCGGTTTTATCATATCCCTTTTGTCAGGCAGGGCGTTGGAGTGGGCAACGCCGTTGTGGGAGCGCGATGATCGTGTGGTGCAGAGTGCTCCTCTCTTCTTGGACACTCTGAAACAGGTCTTTTTAGGACCTCGCGTCACCCACAATACGGCTCTCCAACTGTTGGCAATCACCCAGGGTTCATCCATGGTCAGCCAGTTCGCCGTTCAATTTGCGGACTCTGGTCTCTGAGCTGGAGTGGCCAGATAAAGTCCTTATACCAGTATACTGGAGGGGATTGGCAGACCATGTGAAGGACGCCTTGTCCACCAGGGAGATTCCTGCCACACTGGAGGAGCTCATTACCATATCTATCTGCATTGACCTCCGTTTTAACGAGCGGAGGTTGGATCGGGCCCAGTGTAGGCAGAGGTTCCGGCTGGTGCCCACCTTCACCAGACCTCTTGAATCTTCCATTCAGGCGCCCGATTCCCCTGAGGCCATGGAAATTTCTCGAGCGAGACCTAAGTCTCGGGCCGATCGAGTACCTGTGATTTGTAACAATTGCCAACAGTTAGGACATTATGTCAATAGATGTCCCCAGCGATCAGGAACACGATCGCGTCTAGTAACCATGGGAGGAGGTTCACTAGGTTCAGCGGCATTTGCCTCCAAGCTGTCCTTTAAAGGGACAATCTCTTTTGGTCCATCCACTCTAACAGTTGAGCTTTGTGTGGATTCTGGAGTAGAGGGGAATTTTATGTCCTCTGCCTTCGCTATCCGCCACACAATACCTCAGATGATGCTCACCAAACTGGTGACTGTTCGAGTGGTGAATGGATCAATACTGCCCTCACAGATCACACATCAGACAATCCCTCTCACGTTGTCTATGTCTCCTTCCCATCAGGAGGTTATCTCTTTCCTGGTCCTTCCTGAGGGTATAGATGAGGCTCTGCTGGGAGTACCCTGGCTTCATCTTCACTCCCCACATTTTGAGTGGTACTCTGGGAGGATACGGGGTTGGAGTGAATCTTGTAAAGGTAGATGTGTGAGGGAGAGTGTTCAGGTTACTGCTACAGAGATACCAGCAGATCTCACTTCCCTTCCCAAGTGTTATTGGTCCTATGTAGATGTGTTCTCCAAAAAGGCTGCAGAGACTCTTCCACCTCACCGCCCCTATGACTGTCCTATTGACCTCTTGCCTGGAGCAGACCGCCTCGGGGTAGGGTTTCCTCTCTCTCTATCCTGGAGATGGAGGCTATGTCCCAATACATCCAGGAGAATCTGGCAAGAGGGTTCATTAGGAAGTCAGTGTCACCTGCTGGGGCGGGGTTCTTTTTCGTGCAGAAGAAGAACGGAGAATTACGTCCCTGCATAGATTACAGGGGTCTTAACGCCATCACCATTAAGAATAAATACCCGTTGCCCCTGATTTCTGAGCTTTTTGATAGGCTCCGGGGAGCAAGGGTATTTACCAAGTAAGACCTGTGGGGTGCTTATAACCTGATTCGCATCCGTGAGGGGGACGAATGGAAGACGGCTTTTAATACCAGGGATGCGCACTATGAATATCTGGTGATGCCCTTCGGGCTCTGTAATGCCCCAGCCGTTTTCCAAGACTTTGTTAATGACATCTTTCGGGACATGCTTTCCACCTCGGTCGTAGTCTATCTGGATGATATTCTCATCTTCTCTCCAGATATTGACTCCCACCGGAGAGATGTCGGCAGAGTCTTCGACCTCCTGCGGGCAAATTCCCTTTACGCAAAGTTGGAGAAATGTGTGTTTGAGCCGGAGTTTTTACCATTCCTGGGCTATATCATCTCCGCCAGGGATTGGCTATGGATCCTGCCAAACTACAGGCTGTAATGGACTGGCAAGAACCCTATTCTCTTAAAGCGGTGCAGCGCTCTATGGGGTTCATTAATTATTATCGCCAGTTCATTCCCCATTTCTCAACTTTGGTAGCTCCCTTGGTAGCCCTCACCAAGAAGGGAGCAAATCCCAGATTGTGGTCTGAGGAAGTCTCCAAGGCTTTCATCTCAATTAAGTCTCCGTTTGCTAGGGCTCCCATTCTACACCTCCCTGATGTTGATAAGCCATTCTTATTGGAGGTGGATGCCTCATCCGTTGGTGCTGGAGCAGTCCTCTTTCAAAAGGATGCTCAAGGTCAGAAGCATCCTTGCTTCTTCTTCTCCAAGACCTTCACACCAGCGGAGAGGAATTATTCCATCGGGGACAGGGAGTTGCTAGCAATGAAGTTGGCTTTCTCTGAGTGGAGACATCTGTTGGAGGGGGCTCGCTTTCCCTTCCAAGTCTTCACCGACCACAAGAATTTGGTACATCTTCAGACAGCCCAGTGGCTTAATTCTCGCCAGGCTAGAACATTCATGCCGACGCTCTCGCTCTGTGGTGTCCTCTGAGGCATCCCTGCTGCGGTCTCCCATCCGTCTCCGGCCGCAGTGGACTCTGCTCAGAATAAGCGTCGGTCCCGGCGTCTCGCCCAGTCTAACATTGTGCAGAGGATTACTGCTGCCTCTCCAGGCTCTACTATTGTAGCCAGTACTGGTTAGCGGCAAGTAGACGTCTTTAGGACAAAGTCCTTGCTTTCCCCTTTTGAGCATGCCCAGGGTGGGATCTCTCATTGGAGATCAGGGGTCACATGCTCAGGTGCTGCAGCAGCTCCTATTGGTCCGCCAGGAAGGTCCTGAAACTTCCTGTGTTCTGGAACAGTTTCCTATTGGTCCTTATCTGGCAGGCCCTGTAAAAAGGGTAGCATGGTCGTGCCGCCTTGCGCTAGTATCAACTACATTGTGTGCTTTGCGCCAGTGTGATCTTGCACGCATGTGTTAGGGCTCAGCTGAAATAAGCCCCTAGAATACCGGCTTCTCCAGTGAGGAGATTGTCCGATTGCGTTGCTGATTGCATTACTACGGACTGCTGTCCGCACAGCAGTTGTCTGTGCATTCCTGTGGAGTTAACAGGACACAGTCCATATCTCTGCGTCGCTACCTTAGCGACACTGTGGTGTAACAGTGCTCGCTTTTACTGCCATATAGTGCCACAGTGTCTAGAGTTGCAACTCTGTGAAGTAACAGAGTTCGCCATACCGCCATCTTACTAGCAGCAGGCTCTGCCTGCACGGTGGACCCCGGGCTGCGAACACACTTATTATTTATATTTATTTTCTGCGTTCCGCCAGCCCTAACATTGAAGCATGCCAAAAGTGAACAAAGAATGTTATTAAAAATAGAAAAAAAATATAGAAAATATAAAAGTTCAAATCACACCCCTTTCACCCCATTCAAAATAAAAGAATTAAAAAATCAAACACACATATTTGGTATCACCATATTCAGAATCGCCCAATCTATCAATAAAAAAAGGATTAACCTGATCATTAAACGGCATAGCAAGAAAAAAAAGTCAAAACGCCAGAATTACAATTTTTTGGTTGCCGTGACTTTGCATTAAAATAACATAGTAACATAGTTAGCAAGGATGAAAAAAAACATTTTTCCATTCAGTTCAACCTATATTCCGTCAGAGTAAATCCCCAGATCTATGTCCTTCTAAAGAACCTAATAACTGTAAGATACAATATTGTTACGCTCCAGGAAGACATCCAGGCCTCTCTTGAACCCCATGACTGAGTTCACCATCACTACCTCCTCAGGTAAGGTATTCCAGATTCTCACTGCCCTAACAGTAAAGAATCCTCTTCTATGTTGGTGGAAAGACCTTCTCTCCTCCTGACGCAAAGAATGCCCTAGTGACCATCACCTTCCTTGGTGTAAACAAATCATCGGAGAGATATTTGTATTGTCCCCTTATATACTTATACTTAGTTATTAAATCACCCTTCAGTCATCTTTTTTCTAGATTAAATAATCCTAATTTTGCTAATCTTTCTGGGTATGTAGTTCCCCCATCCCCTTTATTCATTTTGTTGTCCTCCTTTGTACTCGCTCTAGCTCCATTATATCCTTCCTGAGCACTGGTGCCCAAAACTGTACGCAGTACTAGATGTTCGGTCTAACCAGGGATTTGTACAGAGGCAGTATAATGCTCTCATCATGTGTATCCAGACCTCTTTTAATGCACACCATGATCCTGTTTGCCTTGGCAGTCGCTGTCTGGCACTCGCTGCTCCAGGTAAGTTTATCATTAACTAGGATCCCCAAGTCCTTCTCCATGTCAGATTTACCCAGTGGTTTCCCATTCAGTGTGTAATGGTGATATTGATTCCCTCTTCTCATGTGTATAACCTTACATTTATCATTATAAACCGCATCCGCCACCTTTCGGCCAAAGTTTCCAACTTAGCCAGATCCATCTCTAGCAGAATACCATCTTCTCTTGTATTGACTGCTTTACATAGTTTTGTATCATGTGCAAATGTGGACGGACACTTTTACCTATTCCAGCCCATTTTATTTCTAGGGGGCATTTGATATCACAGTTAAGGTATCAAATAATCAACCTTGTTCCGATACAAAGATGGGGTGGTAATAGGATCAAATTATTAAAAATCCGAGAAGCATTTTGGATGCACACCCTCCAGACTCTGTCACCACTGGGGTTAAACAGAGAGTCTGAGGTCCAATATCAATAGAGGATCCGATCTGTATATAGTCCGACTTTGGAATTAATATTAACAATGTTTCATATTTGTTCTCAATATAAGGGGTTAATTGTCAGTTCCATATAAGAATAGACATATTCTTTCATCTATGGCACTAACTATACTCTTGTTTTATTTTGTTTCCCCTTTTCTGTAGATATCATAGTAAACTACAAGACAGGTATTTGCTCTGGTTCATATTAATTATTTTTATCCATACTTATCCCTTCTACATGTATATATGCCTTTCATGGCGGGGTTCATAATTTGTACCCTTGTGAGATAACATTAATAATCCTATTTATCTCACACTAATACACTCTGGGTTCTTATTTATGATATCTACAAATCATACTAATTTAATTCATATTAAATGGTTTAATGTGTTAATATTCCTCTAGTGGGACGCGTGTGTTGCTCCCATATGTCCCATTATTACTGGCCCTTTATTCAACTTACTCCTGTGGTGCAGTCCTCTCTTGTTCTACTTATACGCTTAATCCCACATTGCGCAAGCGCATTGGTACCCTTTAGTCACGGGTCCTCATATATTGGGTCTTTCCGGGAATCCTCGCCTCCACAGATGCGCACTTCGCCCTTAGAATTCATCTCACATATGCGCAAGTCTGCACAAACCGGAAGCGCTTATTCATGCGCGTACAGGAAGCACTCAGTCTTCCTGGAGACAGGAAGCATTAAGAATATGCAATATAAATACAGCGTCAGTGACCCCCTAGATGTACCACTGGCTGGCACGGGCACACGCGACTGCATAACAGGTAAACGGAAGTAGACTTTTTTTTGGTGGTTTGTGTCATGAACTATGACCACCATATATGCATTATTCATTATAGTGGCTCGTTCTATGACTTTATCTTTTTTCCATATGGTCTTTTTACCTACCTTTACTCATATTTATACCATTGTTTTTCAGGCAACATATGTCCCATATCAACCCTTTGGGATTTTCACTATAGTCACCTGAACACATGTGCACAGCCGTTAGTCAATATCTGTAGTCCATGACCCTTCCCACAGGTAATTTTGTTAACAATGTTTTAAAATATGAGTGACCAGAGTAATACCTAGGTTCTTAAACCTATTTAGTAGGAATTAAGGATCTTTCTTCTTTTTCCGTTTTTTTGTCAGTCCCCTCTTCTTCTGTTGGTGTTCATTGGATATGTATTATAATACTATATATTTCATAGATTCTATATAACAATTGTACATGAGTCAATACATTCCATTGACATTTATTGAAAGTGTCACATTACAGATTCTCCCATATCCTTGAATCAGTTTTTTGGTTAATTTGGTTATTGATCTGTCAATATATATGTAACCCTATACAAGTGATATATGACATTGCTGTCGTTGTATACTAATATTTTTTGTTTTTACACAGATTTGTGCTTGAGAAAGGCTCTATGAAGCCGAAACGTCGCACTGGAAATAATCTGTTTAGAAAGGGTCGATTGTTTTGTTTTTTCTTTTTATCGCAAAGGGTTGTGTCTTTTTTTGTTGCTTTACTTTTGTCTACATATTGCCTCTGTCTACATAATAAAATTTAAATTCGAGTGCCGAAGCTTTCTGTTCATTTTGCAGCTACTTTGCTTCAGAGCACTGCCTTCGCCTCAACAAGTGAGCACCCCTTTATCTTTTTAAATCTGCAAATATCGATATTTTACTGTGTAAACCTTCAACCAGATCGTTACGGTACCCCACTGTCACAGCGACTCAGTTAGAGAATATACCATTTATAACCACCATCTGCTTTCTATCACTAAGCCAGTTTCTTACCCATTTACACACATTTGCCCCCAGACCCAGCATTCTCATTTTGTGCATTAACATCTTGTGTGGCACGGTTTCAAACGCTTTGGAAAAATCAAGATATACCACGTGCAATGACTCACCTTGGTCCAGTCTATAGTTTACCTCTTCATAAAAACTGATTAGATTGGTTTGACAGGAGAGATTCCTCATAAACTCATGCTGATATGGAGTTAAACAGTTATTCTCATTGAGATAATCCAGAATAACATCCCTCAGAAACCCTTCAAATATTTTAGCAACAATAGAAGTTAGACTTACTGGCCTATAATTTTCAGGTTCCCTTTTAGAGCTCTTTTTGAATATTGGTACCATATATTCTATGAGCCAGTCTTGTGGAACAGACCCCGTCACTATAGAGTCCCTAAATATAAGAAATAATGGTTTGTCTATTACATTACTTAGTTCTCTTAGTACTCGTCGATGTATGCCATCAGGACCTGGAGATTTATCTATTTTATTCTTATTTAGCCAGTTTCGCACCTCTTCTTGGGTTAGATCTGTGAAATTTAATATAGGGTTTTCTTTGTGTCTCGGCGTTTCACCTAGCATTTTATTTTCTACTGTGAATACCGTGGAGAAGAAGGTGTTTAATATATTAGCTTTTTTCTCATCATCTACAACCATTCTTTCCTCACAATTTTTTAAAGGGCCTACACTTTCACTTTTGATTCTTTTAATATTGATATAGTTGAAGGACAGTTTGGGATTAGGTTTACTCTCCATAGCAATGTGCTTCTCTGTTTCCTTTTTTGCAGCTTTAATTAGTTTTTTAGATAAAGTATTTTTCTCCTTATAGTTTTTTAGAGCTTCAACAGTGCCATTCTGCTTTAGTAGTTTAAATGCTTTCTTTTTACTGTTATTTGGCCCTCTTTCTTCTTTGTTCAGCCACATTGGGTTTTTCAAATGCAATAACAGGCGATGAAAAGATCGTATCTGCACCAACATAGTATAATTAAAAATGTCAGCTCAGTGTGCAAAAAATAAGCTTTCACTCAACCCGAGATCATGAGGTGCTATGGGTATCAGAAAATGTTTTTTTTCATATAAATTTTGGAATTTTTTTCACCACTTAGATAAAAAAGAACCTACACATGTTTTGTGTCTATGAACTTGGAATGACCTAGAAAATCATATTTGCAGGTCAGTTTTAGCATTTAGTGAACCTAGTAAAAAAGCAAAACAAAAAACAAGTGTGGGATTGCACTTTTTTGCAATTTCACCTCACTTAGATTATTTTTCCCGTTTTCGAGTACAAACGTGGTAAAACCAATGATGTTGTTCAAAAGTACAACTCATCCCCCACAAAACAAGCCCACACATGGCCATTTTGACCAAAAAATAAAAAGTTATGATTCTGGAAAAAGGGAAGAAAAAATGAAAATGCAAAACCAAAAATACCTCTGGTCGTTAAGGGGTTAAAGAGCATTCAAATGTTAAGGGACCTCTTTTTTTGTTCCTGAATTGTTTGGGGGATAATTTCAAGAACTACTGGGTAAAGGTTGTCCTAATATAGGATCATTCAAGAGAATGTGCCAGTGGTCCGGGATAATTTTGCAAATGTTTCTATGACAGCTACTAAAAGTGGTAATGAAATTGGATTCAAATTTGTCATTACTGCTCTGTTTAATGCTTTTCTTGATGAGTGCTCTCTGTTCACAGTTTTTGCATTATTAAAAGCACGTTTGATGAAGCCTTTGGGATATTTTTTTTCTGAGAATCTCTGTCTTATAACTTCAGATAATACAAAATTAACAACTTTATAAGTTTTTTTTTGTGTGTTTTCAGCTTCTGAGACCCATAACTTTTTTTATTATTCTGTTGATAGAGTTGCATAAAAGCCTTTGATATCGCACTGAGATGTAAGTTTTTATACTATTTTGGTGCATATACATTGTTTTGATTGTTTTTTATTGCATTTTTTAGTCAAAGCATGGCCATTACATGTAAGTTAAGGTTTTGAAATTCAAATTTGCCAGGTTTGACAAATTTTCTCAAACAAATTTGATACAGAGAGAATCAATTGATTGTGAGTTGCAGTGCTTGAAAGCGTACATTTGCCTTGAAACTCTATAAGGTCTTAGGACTGTATCTAACAGCATTCAACCTCTTTAACAAAAATATAGTGTTAGTAATATCAAAGTGACCTCACCATAGAAACAGATGTTAACTCAGTAATAACTAACAGAGTTGAGCGAATTTTTCAATATTCGGTTTGGATTATGATCGCCAGTGAATATTGTATTTGCAATATTCGCCAAACACAGCCGAACGCCTTTGTAGTCAATGGAAGAAGAAATGAGCGAATACGGAAACAATCATCAAACAAAAATTAGGCATGAATAGAGTACCAATATGGCACGAATGTGGCTCAACTCTAGTAACTAACAGCAACATGTTACTCTTACTAGAGATGAGCAGATTGTCAATAAGGCAACTTAACTGAAATTCACAGGTCCCAGAAAATTCAAGCAACTTGCTCTTCAATTCACGAAGGTTGCAAAAAAAATATTAATATCCAATGCCGAAAAAGGCTGAAGATTGCATCAGCAAGAAATTGTGCTCATGACGTCAGGTTTGGCCATGCAGACTTCCCCATAATACCTTCCTGTTATCACATCACATGGTCTGGTGCATCCAATCAGAGTGCACTTTCACAGCCACTAATAAAGATGAGGCCGGGCAAGCAGTGTCATTTTAGGATTTTACAAACTAGGAATAGGAAGTTAGAATGACCAGCTAAAATCCTAAAACTAAGACTTGCGTCACAGAAAGTATGTTTCTTAACTTGTGAAACAAACAAGTCATACTGTAAGTAGAGATAAGCGAATATGTTTAGAAAACGATCGCCAAACATAAATTCGGCACGAATATGGCACATTCGGATTCGTAATCAGAAACACAAGCACATTTTCTAAAAATCAGGAAAAATCAATAACATTCAGTAAAAGTATGAGAAAATATTTGCATTGCCACTAAAGTACTTTTAGTACTTTTAGCACTTTGGCTGGGATACTGTTGGTGTATGATGAGCTGAGGGGGGCATGTGTTTGTTGAGGGGAAGGAGTGGGGAGAGCTCAGAGGAGTGGTGTGCTAGTAAAAATTTTTTCTAACTTTTTGTATGCATATTAATCTTGCTCAGCCTCAGTCTGGGTTCATGTTGGCTATTTATCGCCGCTACTTCCTGCAGGCGGTTTCGGTTATAGTTTTTGCCTAGGGCTGCTGTAGCTGACTCTGATTTCTCTGATTTGTCCTCCTGCCTTTGCTGTCTAAACCCATGTCTCTGTTTTCCCCATTCCCATTTTGACTCAGTGTTCCCCTTTAGTGTATTGATCTCCCAGTTCTGACTTGGCTTGTATCCTGACCTGCTTCTGTCTTTTGAATTTTGGCTTATCTGCTCCTGACAGCTACTGACCTTCTCGGCTTGTCTCTGACATTTAGTTTGTTTATTCCATTTTGTACTGCGTTACGGTGTGTTGCTTGACTTAGCCTGTTTGACTACTCTGCTGCCACCTGTTGTAGCCTTGCTGCTGCTTTGCAAGCCTGGCCTGCTTAGGTAGTTCTGCGTTCTCTACTGCCATCTAGTGGAGCATGCACCAATCTGCATTGCAGCAGCATGAAAACCAGCTTGTGCACCAGCATAGCAAAGGTATGAGCTTGAACTCCACCCTCCCCAATTTGTTGGCCACGGAAATGCTGCCTTTCCACCTGGCGGAGGCAGATGGTATACTTAAGTTAATGGCTGTTACAGTCCCCCTTTACCAGTTGCCCAATCAACCACTACTTCTCTAAGAAAGCTGTGCCTTCACTATACCGGCATATTGCAGACAACAATACTCGTTCAAAAAAATCTATGTCTGCCAGGGTGCATTTCACCACTAACTCCTCTACTAGCAAATATGGGCAAAGGCATTACATTTTGCTTACTGGGCACTGGTGGCTGTAGGGGCAGGCAGTCAAGGGGCTATTCCACAAGTCTTGCAATCCCCAAGGCTTGGGGACAAATCTCTGTATCCAACACTCCACTGCTTCTGCCTCCTACAACTCCTCTTGTGCCTACACCTGAACCCTCAACCTTTACCTTAATGAGACACGTGTTCAAACAGTGCAGAGAGAAAGCCCCTGTTGTACTGGGCTCACTGCAATCAGGCAGTGTTAAAAGTAATATGCCTTGGAGATCGCAGTAACATAGCTCAAGAGTTGTGGACAGCTAGTCAGGCCAAGTTTGAGCAATGGCTGTCTCCACTGAACCTGGAGCCAGGGAAGGCAGTGTGTGATAACGGTGCAAACCTGGTGGCGGCCCTATGCCAGGGTAACTTCACACATCTTTCTTGCATGGCTCACGTCCTCAACCTAGTGGTACAGCGATTTCTCCGCCATTTCTCTGCCACTATCCCAGCCTACATGCACAGCTGCAGAAAACACAGTCGTGTGCTCAAGATGACGATTGCACTTCATAGACTTGCAAGTCATAGACTTGCATCGCTGCAGAGGTCTTTAGGCCTAGCGGTAAACCGTTCGATTTGCAATGTACTGACACGGTGGAATTCCACTCTGTACATGTTGCAGCAAGTGTGGCAGGAACGATGAGCCCTGGTGCAGTGTGTTGTTTTGCATACCCTGGGCCAACGCAGTATGGATAAGGTGCAAATCAATCTTGCAGAGTGGGCATAGATGAAGAACCTCTGCACAGTTTTGAAATGGCTACTAAGATGGATAGCACTGACGATGCCAGGTTAGAAATAGTGCTGACTACTGGGTTGCCACTATGTTAGATCCACAGGACAAGAGTAAGTTTTGCCAGATGCTTCCCCCTTTGGAAAGGGATGCACTTAAGCTGGAATATCGAAACACACTTGTAGACAATCTTAAAAGTGGTTTTAAGCAGTGAGGCACACAGTGTGCATCGTAGTTTCAGACTTCCAACCCTGAGAACATCAAGGCGCCACAGCAAAAACATTAGCAGCAGCAGAGTAAGTGGCATAAACAAATTCTGTGAGTCATTTCACACATTTTTTTGACAAGCCCGTTCACCAGCAGAACAGAGTCCAAGTCTGACTTGTAGTGAACAACTGGAGAGGATGGTGCAGGAGTATCTAGAACTCAATATCAATACCATTAGGGAAGGCTTGGTTCCTTTTACATTTTGGTCTTCAAAAATGGATGAGTGGCCTGAGCTCACATGTCATGCCTTGGAAGTTTTATCATGCCCACCAGCCTCTCAGAAGGTGTCTTCAGCGCTGCTGATGGTGTCCTGAAGGATAAGCGCAGCCGGCTGTACTATGAAAGGGTAGATTGCCTAACTTTCATAAAGATGAACAATTCATGAATATCCAAGGACTTTTGCACCCCAATCACACACTTTACAGACTAAGCGATGTTGTAGTTTTTAGAGTGCTGCATTGATCGTGCGTAATTGCAGTCTGTGATATCTTTAGTGGGGCTTCTGTGCCTGTTATTGCTGCTGCTGCATATGTTAACACTAATTTGTGAAAATGTAAACACTCCTGATTGGGTCTACATCTGCTGGGTTGCCTGTAGTGGAAGAGATGTTGGTCCCTATTATACTGTTTATACTCTGGTGAAATTCATGCCACTTTGGTGTCAGCCCCTATTTTTTTTTAAATTTGAAGACTCCTGATTGGGTATCCAATCCATCTGCTGGTTTGGTTGTAGTAGAAGAGGTTTCGGTGCCCCTTATATTAGTTCTAAACTTTTGCAATTGATGCCACTTTGTTGGTGTCTGCCACTAATTTCTAGAAATGTGGAGAATCTTGATTGTGTCTCTCCATCTGTTGGAGAGGAAAAGATGTCTCTCCCCATGATATTATTTCTACTCTAGAGAAATTAATGGCACTTCAGTGGTGTCAGGCCCTAATTTTTTTAATTTTAAGACTCCTGATTGGGTCTCCAATCCATCTGCTAGATTGGCTGTAGTGGAAGAGGTGTCGGTCCCCATTATACTAGTTCTACTCTGTTGCAATTGATGTCACTTTGTTGGTATCTGCCACTAATTTTTGTACATGTGGTCTCCATCTGCTTGGTTAGCTGTAGTGGAAGCAATGTCTCTCTTCATTATACTATTTATAATCTTGTGAAATTGATGCCAGTTTGCTCGTGTCTGCCTCTAATTATTTTAAATTTGAAGACTCCTGATTGGGTTTCCATCTACTGGGTTGGCTGTAGTGGATGAGGTGTCAGTCCCTATTATACTAATTCTACTCTGGTGAAATTGATGCCACTTTGTTGGTGTCTGCCACTAATTTGTGAAAATGTGAACACTCCTGGTTTGGTCTCCATCTGCTGGGTTGTCTGTAGTGGAAGAGGTGTCAGTCCCTATTGTACTATTTAAACTCTGGTGAAATTGATACCACTTTGTTGATGTCAGGCCTTAATTTTTTTTAAATTTGAAGACTCCTGATTGGGTCTCCAATCCATCTGCTGGGATGACTATAGTGCAAGAGGTGTCATTCCCCATTATACTAGTTCTACTCTATTGCAATTGATTACACTTTGTTGGTGTCTGCCACTAATTTTTGGAAATGTGAACACTCCTTGTTGGGTCTCCATCTGCTGGGTTGGCTATAGTGGAAGTTGTGTCGGTCCCTATTTTACTATTTCTACTCTGGTGAAATTGATGCCACTTTGGTGGTGTCTGCCCCTAATTGTTTTAAATTCGAAGACTCCTGATTGGGCCTCCATCTGGTGGGTAGCCTGTAGTGGAAGTTGTGTCGGTCCCTCTTATACTATTTCTACTTTGGTGAAATTGATGCCACTTTGTTGGTGTCTGCCACTAATTGTTTTAAATTTGAAGACTCCTGATTGGGCCTTCATCTGCTGGGTTGCCTGTAGTGGAAGTTGTGTCGGTCCCTATTATACTATTTCTACTCTGGTGAATTTGATGCCACTTTGGTGGTGTCTGTCCCTAATTGTTTTAAGTTTGAAGACTTCTGATTGGGCCTCCATCTGCTGGGTTGCCTGTAGTGGAAGAGATGTCGGTCCCCATTATACTATTTCTACTCTATTGCAATTGATGCCACTTAGTTGGTGTCTGCCACTAATTTTTGGAAATGTTCAGATGTCTGGTTGGGTCTCCATTTGCTGGGTTGGCTGTAGTTGAAGATCTCTTGGTCCCTATTATAATATTTCTACTGTGGTAAAATTGATGCCACTTTGGTGGTGTCAGCCATTATTTTTTTTAAATTTGAAGACTCTTGATTGGGTCTCAATCCATCTGCTGGTTTGGCTGTAGTGGAAGAGGTGTTCTACCCCATTATACTAGCTCTACTCTATCGCAGTTGATGACATTTTATTGGTGTCTGCCACTATTTTTTGGAAATGTGAACACTCCTTGTTGGGTCTCCATTTGCTGGATTGGCTATAGTGGAAGTTGTGTTGGTCTATATTATAATATTTCTACTCTGGTGAAATTGATGCCACTTTGGTGGTGTCTGCCACTAATTGTTTTAAATTTGAAGATTCCTGATTGGGTCTCCATCTGCTGGGTTGTTGTAGTGGAAGAAATGTCACCACTTTGGTGGTGTCTGCCACTTATTTTTGGAAATGTGAACACTCCTGGTTGGGTCTCCTTCACGAGTGTTGTCTGTATTTGTAGGCCTCAGAGACTGGCAGGCCTCCACTTCCTTTGAGTCAATTATCCATGTTACTATCCTTTCATTTTTCTGACAATAGTAGTGTACGAAACTGATATTTGTGTCACCTGAGCGTGGTTGAGCTTAAAAGCAGGTTGAGCTATTGCATGTAGTATCATGGCTCCCATCACAGCAGGCCTACACTGATGACTCACCCACTTCGTCTTAATTTGAAGTTCAATTCAAAGTTGTAAATGCTGGCCCAGACCCAGACAGCTCATGCACGGCTGATTGCTGCTATGCCATGCTAAAATTTGTACTGTGTGTCAATTTAGGCCACTTTGCTGGTGTCTGTCCCTAATTTGACATGTTTTGGCATCTTTTGGGCCCACCTGAAGATGTTGTTTATCTGTTTATTTTTAGCTCCCATTGACTCCAATGGCATTGTGCTGTGTTTGGTGAATATTTGAAGAATAAATCGGCAAATATTGCAATATCGGTGATTGTAATCCGAACCAAATATTGAAATATTTGCTCATCTCTAGTCATAAGCTATATGCTTTTGCATTTTTTGCCTTTTTTGTAATTTGTTTTCAAGACAAAAGAAAAATCTCCACATTCCAAAAATTCCAATACAACTGTCTATATCACAAAGTTTTTTGCACACTTTCCTGTTGTAATAGTTAAATACTTGAAAAATACTGTCACCTAAAAACAACAAAATGTTGCAGATGCTTGCCTGTAGGATGCAAGCCTACCAAGCTTTTCTTGTCTGGTCCTTCCTGATAATGGCCCAGGGGTGGTATTATATTTTATTTATACTTTATTTTCTGTTTAAATCTTTTGAAAAAGGACACATTTTACTTTCTAATTACCGTATATACTCGTGTATAAGCCGAGATTTTCAGCACCTTTTTTTGTGCTGAAAATGCCCCTTCGGCTTATACACGAGTCATAGGGCAGAAACCAGCGGGGGAGGGGGTGCCGAGGCAGGAGCTGGTGGCTGGGACATCATACTCACCCTCCCCGTGCCATCGCTGAAGTCCCTGCAATCCTGCGTTCTCCCCAGCTTCCTTCAACTCTCCAGCGCTGAGCGGTGACGTAATACCCGCTCAATAAGGTCATGTAATATGGATGCGATGCCACTCCCATTGGCGTGGCCTCCATATTCATGGCCTTAATGAGCGGTATTACGTCACCGCTCAGCGCTGGAGAGCTGCAGGAAGCCGGGGAGAATGCAGGATTGCAGGGATGTTCAGCGATGGCACGGGGAGGGTGAGTATGATGGAGGAGGATGGGGGGAGCATGGAGGAGGACAAGGAGCACGGAGCAGGACGGGGGGAGGACGGAGAGCATGGAGCAGAACGGGGAGGACGGAGAGCATGGAGCAGGACGGGGGAGGACGGAGAGCACGGAGCAGAACGGGGGGAGGACGGAGAGCACAGAGCAGGACGGAGGGAGGACAGAGAGCACGGAGCAGAACGGGGGAGGACGGAGAGCAAGGAGCAGGACGGGGGTGGGCACAGAGGAGAATGGGGGAGTGCAGAGCTGGATGGGGGAGCACGGAGCAGGACGGGGGAGGATGGAAACCACGGAGCAGGACAGGATAATGGAGCAGGAGGAGGGGAGCACAGAGGAGACTGGGGCGCACAGAGCTGGATGGGGGAGCACAGAGCAGGACAGCAACTTATACACCCGGCTTATACGCGAGTCAATAAGTTTTCCAAGTTTTTTGTGGCAAAATTAGGGGGGTCGGCTTATATACACGGGTCAGCTTATACATGAGTATATACGGTACCTGTTTTTATAATCCAGTTTACGAATTAAACACCACATGACCATACTGCATAATGTTGCTGCATGTTCCTTTCTGGGTGTAAACCTATGTAGCTACTTATTCTTGTAAAATGTTATGGATATGTTGCATTTTTAGTCATGAATGACCAAAACTATAAATAAAGTACAAAAGAAATTAAGGTTTTGCACCTTTTTTACTCGTTAACTTTAATCCCTTATTGACCCAGACAATTTTTACCTTAATGACCAGACCACATTTTTCAAATCTGACCAGTGTCAATTTATGCGGTAAAAACTTTGGAACTCTTCAATGGATCCCAGTTATTCTGAGAATGTTGTTTGTGACATACTGTACTTTATTATTATAAAGTACAGTATGCCACAAAAGTGGCAAAATTTGTTCGATATGACTTGTGAAAATGTTGAAAATTCTGTGAAAATTTTAAAATTTTGCTATTTTCCAACTTTCAATTCTTATACCCTTAAATCAGAAAGTTATGTTACGCAAAAAAGTTAATAAATAACATTTCCCACATGTCTTCTTTACATCTGAATAATTTTTGAAATATATTTTATGTTAGGAAGCTAGAATGCTTAAAAGTTTATCAGCATTTTTCCTTCAAAATTTGCAAAACCATTTTTTTAGGGACCACATAACATTTGAAGTGACTTTGGGGGTTATGTGACAGAAAATACCTAAAAGTGATACCATTTTAAAAACTGCACCCTTTAAAGTACTCAAAAACCACATTCATTAAGTTTATTGTCATTTTAGGAGCTTCACAGGAACTAAAGCAATGAGGAAGGAAAAAAGTGAACTTTTAACTTTTTTTCACAAAAATTTAATTTTAGCCCCAAACTTGTTATTTTTACAAGGGTAACAGGAGAAAATGGACCCTAAAATTTGTTGCACAATTTCTTCTGGGTTTGCTGATTCCCCTTATGTGGGGGATTGCCACTATTTGGGTGCACAGCAGGTCTCGGAAAGGAAAGAGCACCGTTTGACTTTTTGAATGCAAAAATGGCTGAAATCAAGAGCGGACACCATGTCGTGGTTGGAAAGCCCCTGATGTGCCTAAACAAATGAAACTCCCCACATTTACCCCATTTTGGAAGCTAAACCCCTCAATAAATGTATCTAGATATGTAGTGAGCATGTCTTGCCGCATTTGAAGAGCCGCTGACGTGAAAATAGCAGAAACCCCCAAGTGACCTCATTTTGTAAACTAGACCCCTCAAGGAATTCATCTAGTGGTGTAGTGAGCATTTTTAACTCATAGGTGCCTCACAGAATTTTATAACATGGAGACATGGAACATGAGATTTTAGTAGTAAATAGATATTGTTTTTTTTTCTTTAGGTTTTGCTGCTATCACACAGTAAAAATGCTTTTCTATAAAAAGTAGATTTTTTCATCACCATATTCTGAGAGCTGTGACTTTTTTATTCTTTGGCAAACAGGGCTGTATGAGGGCTTTTTTGCAGTATGGGTTGCAGATTTTTTTGGTACCATTTTGGGGCACAACATTTTTTTTTTGCGCTTTTTATTAAGATTTTTCAAACACAGAATGAATAAAAAAGAGTTTTTTTTATTTTTTTATTCTTTGAGCCATTCACCATGTGGTAAAAGTGATAGCACCAATTTGTCAGATAGATATGATTACAGTGATACCAGATTTATATTTTTTATGCTTTGCAATTTTCCCGACTAAAAACAATATTTTAGCAAAATGAAATTGTTTTTGCATCGTCATATTTTGAGAGATGGCATTTTTTAAATTTGTTGCCAAATGAGCCATATTGGGACTTGTTTTTTGAGGGACAATTTGTCATTTTCATTTATACCATTTTTTTACATACGACTTTTTATTCACTTTTTTGAGTCACTATGATGAAAAAGCTAATTTTTTGCGTGTTTTTTATTTATTTTTATTTATTTATTTTTTTACTGAATAAATAACGTACCAGTTTTATAGAGTTGGATCTCACAGGTCACCATAACCTGGGGTCATCATATGACCTCAGGGTACCATGGTAACCATTGGGACCCATGATTCTCATCGCAATGATTTTGATAGATCAGCCATTTCTGAATGCGGTGATACCAAATATGGGTATTTTTTTTATTATTTTATTAATTGTTTTATTTTTAATGGGGAGAAGGGGGTGAGTTGAACTTTTTTACGATATTTTTTCCTTTTTTTTTTTCTTTTTTTATTGAATTCAATAGTTTTGTTAGGCAACTTCAAACTGTAAATGTACGATTGCCTGTGCTATACAAAGCAGGGCTTAAGACATTGCTATGTATAACTAAACTCACGATCTCCTATGAATGCTGGCCACAGGTCAGCATTAACAGGAGGCTTGTATTGGGGCCTCAAATGCTAACAGATTGCACCATCACACAGAAACATTTCAGTTGTATTTACATACACTGAGTTCAGGTCGTTAAACAAGAGTAATCAACAATATTGAGTTCATTCGAGGCTTGTTTCTAACACCGGCTAAGGAAGAATGATGGGCACAAAACGATCAATAGTAGATCAATCTATCCCCGTAAAGTACTATGTTATCAGCATCATATCTGCAGTTTTCACCGGGCGAGGTGCTGCTGAGAACAATGATTTCTGTTCCGGCATAACCAATCCAATCATTCGATGAATAGACAGCATTTTACTCATTTAGTATAATGCATCCCATAGTCCTCCACATAGTATAATGTACCCCATTTTCCTCCATATAGTATAATGTGGCCCATAGTCCTCACATAGTTGAATGTGCCCTATAGTCCTCCATATAGTAAAATGGATCAAATAATCTTCCATATAGTATAATGCAACCCATAGTCCTCCATACAGTATAAATCACTCTACATAGTCCTCCATATACAGGTCCTTCTCAAAAAATTAGCATATAGTGCTAAATTTCATTATTTTCCATAATGTAATGATTACAATTAAACTTTCATATATTTTAGATTCATTACACACCAACTGAAATTTGTCAGGTCTTTTATTGTTTTAATACTGATGATTTTGGCATACAACTCCTGATAACCCAAAAAACCTGTCTCAAAAAATTAACATATTTCACCCGTCCAATAAAATAAAAGTGTTTTTTAAAAACAAACAAAAAACCCATCAAATAATAATGTTCAGTTATGCACTCAATACTTGGTCGGGAATCCTTTTGCAGAAATGACTGCTTCAATGCGGCGTGGCATGGAGGCAATCAGTCTGTGACACTGCTGAGGTGTTATGGAGGCCAAGGATGCTTCGATAGCGGCCTTAAGCTCATCCAGAGTGTTGGGTCTTGCGTCTCTCAACTTTCTCTTCACAATATCCCACAGATTCTCTATGGGGTTCAGGTCAGGAGAGTTGGCAGGCCAATTGAGCACAGTAATACCATGGTCAGTAAACCATTTACCAGTGGTTTTGGCACTGTGAGCAGGTGCCAGGTCGTGCTGAAAAATGAAATCTTCATCTCCATAAAGCATTTCAGCCGATGGAAGCATGAAGTGCTCCAAAATCTCCTGATAGCTAGCTGCATTGACCCTGCCCTTGATGAAACACAGTGGACCAACACCAGCAGCTGACATGGCACCCCACACCATCACTGACTGTGGGTACTTGACACTGGACTTCAGGCATTTTGGCATTTCCTTCTCCCCAGTCTTCCTCCAGACTCTGGCACCTTGATTTCCGAATGACATGCCAAATTTGCTTTCATCAGAAAAAAGTACTTGGGACCACCTAGCAACAGTCCAGTGCTGCTTCTCTGTAGCCCAGGTTAGGCGCTTCTACCTGGGGAATGCGGCACCTGTAGCCCATTTCCTGCACACGCCTGTGCACGGTGGCTCTGGATGTTTCTACACCAGACTCAGTCCACTGCTTCCTCAGGTCCCCCAAGGTCTGGAATAGGTCCTTCTCCACAATCTTCCTCAGGGTCCGGTCACCTCTTCTCGTTGTACAGTGTTTTCTGCCACATTGTTTCCTTCCAACAGACTTCCCATTGAGGTGCCTTGATACAGCACTCTGGGAACAGCCTATTTGTTGAGAAATTTCTTTCTGGGTCTTACCCTCTTGCTTGAGGGTGTCAATAATGGCCTTCTTGACATCAGTCAGGTCGCTAGTCTTACCCATGATGGGGGTTTTGAGTAATGAACCAGGCAGGGAGTTTTTAAAAGCCTCAGGAATCTTTTGCATGTGTTTAGAGTTAATTAGTTGATTCAGAAGATTAGGGTAATAGGTCGTTTAGAGAACCTTTTCTTGATATGCTAATTTTTTGAGACAGGTTTTTTGGGTTATCAGGAGTTGTATGCCAAAATCATCAGTATTAAAACAATAAAAAACCTGACAAATTTCAGTTGGTGTGTAATGAATCTAAAATATATGAAAGTTTAATTGTAATCATTACATTATGGAAAATAATGAAATTTAGCACTATATGCTAATTTTTTGAGAAGGACCTGTAGTATAATACAATCCCATAGTCATTAATATAGTATAAAGCATCCCATAGTCCTCCATATTGTATAATGACCCCCATAATCCTTCATATAGTATAAAGCACTACCCATAGTATAATGTACCCCATAGTATTCCAGACAGTATAATACATTCCTCATAGTCCTCCAAACAGTAAATTTAATTCCCCATAGTTCTCCATAGAGTATAATGCAGCCCCCATTTAGTATAAAGAGTATAATGCACTCCCCATAGTCCCTTATAGTTTAATGCAGCCACATAAAGTTTAACACAGCCCTCCATAGAGCACAGGGAATATAGGGCAGCCCACATACAGTATTATGCAGCCCCCATAGAGTATAAAACAACCTTAAATAATATAATGCAGCCCCATAGAGTATAACACAGCCCCCATAGAGTATGATGCAGCCTCATAAAGTACAATGCAGCCAAGTACAATGCAGCCTCATAAAGTATAATGCAGCCCCCATAGAGTAACACAACCCCATAGTGTATAATTCAGCCCCTATATGGTATAATGCATCTCCATAATGCAACCTCAAATAGTATAATGCAGACCCCATATTACTCCAGTATTATGGCCATCATGTAATCACTGATTTAAAAATAAGTAAATGCATATACTACTCACTTCTCCTCATTCCCTCGCTGCTCCAGTCTCTGCAGCACTTCTACTCAGCAGCTCCCCTGCTCCTCATAGCATGGCATGCAATGAAGTGACATCTACATGCCCGCTGCGTCAGAAGCACGGGGTGAATGACGGTAAAGGGAGCATCACCTGACTTTCTCTCCTCCATTATTGATTTCAACTGCATACTGTATTGGCATCTATGAGGTGGTGGTCCCGGTCCCATACCTCTGTGGGGTCCCCGTCGGGTCTCCCGCTCTGTGCCAGCCTCTAGCCATCCTGCCGCAGCTTCTGCTACTTCCCCCTCCTCTGCTTCCTGGCACGCTGGCGGCAAGTCCCTGGGGAGAGTGCTTAAGTCGCGCGCGTGCTCCCGGTCTCTTAAAGAGACAGCGCGCATTTTTTGAAAAAGTCTTTAACCAATGGCGTGGTACTGATTACTTTTTCTGGCCCCTCCACCATAGGGAGGGTGCCGGAGCAACAAGTATCTACTGTTGCTAGCTTCCGGTTCCGCAGTGATTGTATCTATGTTTATGCAGTGCTCTGCTCTCTGCTCCACTTCCACTGTTTGTCTCCACAGACTATCTGTTACTCATTACCTGGCTGTTCAGGACAACGTCAGTATGGTCAACGCTAGTTCCGTTCTGTTCTGCCACTCATCCATTCAAAACTCTGGACTGCGCCAGCACCAGCTTTACCCGAGTACCAAGAATTCGCTGGTCAGCTTCATCATACCTGTAAAATCTGTTAACTCGCTGGTCCCGCCGGGACAACTGTCACTTGTCCGGGGTCTTACTAGAGGTAGCACCTGTGTCCCCCAGACATTCCATTCTGACCCTGCTTGAGGTGACTTACTACCAGTGTCTGGGGCTCAATTAGTCTCGCCCCTTTCAGAGCCCCCCGGTCCGTGTTCTAGAGGTTCCACAAAAATTGAAATAAAAGATGAATGTGAACTTCACCACCTGTGCCTCCACCTTCATTCGTTACACTGGGCCCCCTTGACTCACGGGCTCATAGCGGCTTCGAGGTGTGCCACTATTAGCGGCAGGCCACTAACTGAGGACCCCTGTGGGACTGGGAGGTGATAGGCAAATGCCTAGTTGCCTGCCCCTAATGCGGGCTCTGCAGGCAAATGTTGGCTGTGTAACAGAACAAACATCTGCTCAGTATGGAGCATGCTAAGCTTCTTAGCACACTCCATTTACCCCACATGTAATCTATGACTAAAATGTACATCACTGGTTGTTAAGGGGTTAAAGTTAATCATTTCCTACACAGTCTGTATTGTACTGAACAATTTTTTTGTTAATATAATGCCTTACTTGTTAGTTATCACATTTATACTTCTAATATTTAAATAAGAACAGTTAAAGCCAGTAATCATTCATTTAGCACTCTCTTAGGCTGGTTTCACATTTGCGTCTTTGTGCGCAGCGGTCATCAGCATGCGTCATGCATACATATATTTAACATGGTTATTTAACAGAAATGTTAAAGTCCAAAATAGCAACATATTGGTATTTAGTAAATCCTAATAGGATACCTATGTTGCTGACCAAAAGGACCCATATCAAGGTTCAAAAATTACATTTAGACCGATATACAAAATATGAACCTACACCATATATATAAAACTAAAAAAACTTTATTGAAAATTATTTAATACATAACAAAAACAGGTAAAAAGTGGGAAATCCAACACAAGGCACCATGATCCGCAATATATAGTGTCAGAGGTATAACAATTGGACAAAGTCCGGAGGAATCTATATATGCATGCTAGTGCTCCCCTAACCCAAAAAGAACCGTGTTGTTCAGGGAGGATAATCCACTAATAAATATCAGAACAAAGCACTAAAGCAAACAATAAAAACTAGAGCATAAATACCTCTGGTGGATCGTGGTGCCAGCCCCTACGTACGTTTCGGCTTAGCAGCCTTCTTCCGGGGTCATGTGGATCATGGTGGATCATGGTGCCCTTGTGTTGGATTTCCCACTTTTTACCTGTTTTTGTTATGTATTAAATAATTTTCAATAAAGTTTTTTTAGTTTTATATATATGGTGTAGGTTCATATTTTGTATATATTTAACATGGTGTACGCAGGGAAATGCGATTGCATCAGTTCGCATGCATTCGCATACGCATGCGTCTTTTCGCGGTGTGCGGTAGTGTCCGGCGAACGCAACATGTTGCATTTTTGGAGGCGTCAATTAAGCGCCGCCATACGCATGAGGATGGAGTGCGTCAAAACAATGCATTAATGTCTATAGGAATGCAAGCGTTCCCAAAGACATGCGTACGCTTTGCGTTCGATATGCATGCGTACTTTTAATGGGTTTGGCTTGGAAGTGATACACAACCTGCTTATTGCCAGCCCTATAAAAGGAAATGTGGACACTGCAAGGCCTATACTCTCTGGCCTCTGTGGATGTGAGCATCAGCCTGATATGTAAGTATGGAAGCTTTGAAAATGTCTGTCTGTCTCTGCAGTCTTTACTCTGTACTATTTTTTTTTTCTCTTCCTTATAGACTGTCTCCTCCTCTGGTCGTTCTACTGCGGTTATTCTGCTGCGGTCCTTCTACTCCGGTCCTGCTGCTCTGATCCTTCTTCTCCGGTCCTTCTGCTCTGGTCCTGCCGCTCCGGTCCTTCTGCTCCGGTGTCAATTTTTTTTTTGGTTTTTGTTTTGCTCTTGACAAGTTTAATTTTTCTTCTCTTTTTCTATAGTGTTTCACTTGTGCTGCCATCCCTGGTGCTCTGGTCCTGGTGCTGCCATCCCTGTTGCTGTGCTGCCTGACTGCTGCACTGTTGGACTGCTGCCTGTAATGTAAGTATTGGTGTCTTTTTTTGGCTCTTAAAAAGTTTAATTTTTTTTCTCTGTTTTTTTTCTGTAGTGTTTCACTTGACTGCTGCCTGCGATTACAACATGTCCTCAAGTGAATCATCCCAGGGGTGACATGACAGTGATTATGTAAGCACATTTGATATATTGTTTGGTACTTATTAACTGTCAATACTATACACGTGAATCATGCATTTTTTTTACAGGTACCTGACAGTGGGGAAGAGCAGCAGTCAAGTGTAATTGAATCTTCCCAGAGTCGTCGGCCTCAAGCTCCTGAGGTTGAAAGATGGGGTATAAGTATTCTTTTCATTATCAGAGTTGTAATTGAATTTTTTGTCAGTTTTACTTACCAATTTTAGATTTCTATTTTTTTATAGGTTCCACAACGCGATTGCAAACCAAAGATTGATAATGACACTGTGGCGCCCAGAGGGTCCAGTCGCCACAGAGATGTTGCATCTCACCCAGAGGTGTGACACCTGACTCTCAGGTAAGGAGGAAGCACCCCATTGACTCCATCACCGCATCCACACACATCATGCCAGTGCTGAGCATCAGGCTGGTTAGGAAAGGGTGTAGAAGTGGGTGGGTGGAGCCAGCTGCAGTATGAGGCAGCAGCGTGTTAGTCTAGAGTTTCAGTTTGTGTCAGGCAGCCAGTGTGGGTACTGGGCTGGCCTGCAGCTCCTCTGAGTTCACCTCAGGGAGCCGTGCTGAGAGAGCAAAGGGGTCCTGGGCAGAGACAGCAATTGAAGCTGTGCCCTTATCCTGAAGAAGGAAGGACCAGGCAAACATCGGGGAACGGTCCCTAGACTGGTGGGTCAGTTCAACGCCACTAGTAACACAGAGTATAGTGGGACTCTTCAAGGGCCACTAGCTACCATATTCCCATCCGAGAGGAAGCCTAGGGATCAAGTACGTCCAGGCATCCGACGGTGTCCCGGTCTCCGTGAAGAGGAGAGCCGTGCACCGGTACATCGGGTCATACCTGAAAACTGAAAGGATCCAATACTACCTCGTCCGAGGGCTCTGTGGTTGGGAGGTGCAGAGGGAGTAAGGAGTGTAGCACCAAGAAGCTGGAAAGGAACATAAAGGGAGTCTTTGGGAGTGTGACCGATCTACCTGAGGGTTACTGGACTACTCACTGGAAGGACACAGTGCCCGGCTGGAATTTGTACTGCGCATAACAGACTGTGAGTAAACCTTTGAAACTGCACAAGAACTGTTTCCTGCATTATTACTCCGTCGCACACTCCACTCTGCTACATCTCTCCTGCACCATTGCTTTACCTTTTATCTACCTGTCCTGGGAGGACACAGTCTTACCTGTAGAAGACTTATCATCTAGCTGCAAAACACCATCCCTTCCAGAGGACCCACACAGCAGCGCTGGTCATCCTGACCAGGTACTACAGGTGGCGTCACGACAAACTACACGAACATTTAATCCCCTGTAAATACATCCCCATTTATAGTGAGCGCCCAGGGCCACGAACCGAGCTGCAGCTACCGTGACATCCCCCATAGAAATCAACGGGCTCGGTGCCGAGTACCCCACAGGCCCTGGCAGGCGACTCATCATTTTTGGCGTCACGAACAGGATTCTGAAGCTCGATATAAGCGAGTCCTGTGTGCCTAATCTGAACTGTTTTTGTGCATGAGAATTGCCGAAATCATCAGAGACTGTATTTGCCATTTTTGTAAAACAACAACCGCCATATTTGCGCCACGAGGCACTGGAGAAGAAGGGCGTATCTTCGTGGGCGTGCGCTCACTCGGAGCGCAAAAGAAATGCCCGCCTACCCTAAGTGTTACTGCACTAACCGGACATGCCCATCAGCAAGGAAAATCTGTCTCCTGGTCCCAAATGGAGTGAAGAAGAGGAAAAGAAAACCCCGCCCCCTTAACAGAGAGCGGGACCCTCCTGATAAAGAAGATCTCCCCACCGCTGAGCCTCCCGTACTGCAGGAAGATGTCTGCACCCTTCCTGACCCTGCTGCAGACGCCGAACTAGCAGAACTGGCCCGGCACCAGGCGGAAGCCGAGAACATGGAGCGGAGCTGGAGAGAGCTCATCCTCAGCCCAGACCAGCCTCTGGAGCCACAGCGAACGCTGGAGCGTCCCCCTGCTGCCGAACCTGGAGCCGAGGAGAATCCCTGCACCGCTACTGGCATCACAACGGAGGTATGCGGCCCCGCAGAAGAATCAGCGGCAGGCCCTCTCCCCACGCAGCCTGCAGGTGAGCCCGGCAGGCGCCAGCGTCCCCAGAGGAGAACAGGCCCTGCGGCCTGGAGGACCGGAGCGAACCGGCTATGCAGGTAACCGGCGACGATATCACTGCTGCAGCTGATGACACCCTGGTGGAACCCCTGACATCCCCACCAGCCCAGTGTGCACCAGCCATACGGGCACCAGCGGTGGAGTCTAATGACCCTAGTGCTAGGCACTGTGCCCATGGACAGGAATGGTCCTGTGCTTGCACAGCCACCAGGTGTCGCTCCAGCTAAGTAAATGAATAACCCGGACAGGGTCCACATTAACTGTAAATAGTTTTCTGTGTGATCTTATGCTTTGATCGATAGTGCTATGTTTTCATATATGAACTGGTGGCTATGAACACTGCTAGCCCAAAAACTGTCCTTGTATATAGTTAGCACTTCAGTGCCTCATCTTGGTTTCACTTAATTACCTCAGAAGTTTAAAACCCGTTTGGTGTGGCTATTCTGTCCCCGGGGCCTGTGGCTGTAAATATGGCTCTGTGAGATGCCGGATCTCTTTCACCTTACTTACAATTGGCGACGATCGCAGATAGCTTAACTCAGCTGCCGGCACACATGTTATGAAGAATCCAGAAGAGACTTTGATTTCTTTAAGAATTCTTGTTGAATGCATACAAACAGCAGCAGGTAAAAAAGACTTTCTTCAGACAGACTGAAAACACATGTGATTCTGATAAAATCAAGATGGAGAATGAACACAGGAGAAAGAAGAAGGAAATGACATCACACCAGAAGAGGGGGACAGAGAGACAGAAGGGACAAACTTGATGTAAAGGGAGGATTTCAGCTATGCAAACACAGGAACACATAGCAACAGTAAACAATATGAGAGACTGCAATACAGCATGTAAAATACACAGGACAGTCTGTAAAATGTCTCATTCATGGGACATAACACTCCCCGTCTGAAATCTATAGATTTCATAATTTTATGATGTCCACTGGAGATGTCACTGTAGACCTGAAAGACAAAAGGAAAAAACAAGCATGCAGGTAATAACAACAACAGTTGAAGTCTAATTGGCATGGTCCAATGTTCAGTTGGAGGCATGAAGTCCTCAACAGCGAAATAGTCCAAGTCCAAACGAAAACCGATCTTCGGATTGGGGAAGCGGCAACGTGCAAACACTTCCACCAACCCAATAATCCGCTGGAGAAAGTTAAAATATTACAATGTTCCAACACAGCTGGAGGAGTATATGGCGGTAGGCTCCCCGCCGTGAGCTGAGTTCAGAGACGAAGCTAAGATCATGTGACTCCTGCTTGAAGGAGCCAGCAGATGATTTGCCTGAAATGTATGTCAGCAGATAGGATGGCTGACCAGCTGAAAGGATGTCCAGGGTAAAGAGAGCTTCAGCTTCTGTACCTTTTTGCCGGTTTCTGAAGCGCTGGGAGAGGCTCCTGCAGCTGTAGTCTTCGTAGACACATCGTAGGAAAGGTAGACTTGTCTCTTGATGATGGTTGAAAGAGTCTTTACAGAACTACGGGGCAGGACTTGTTGTAAGGCCTTTAGAGACTTCTTCGCCATCTCCCATCTTTGCTGTCTCTGAGATGGTAGCATAGTGTTCCCGTTGATATCCGGAGTAGCAAGCTGTCTCAGTGGTACCCTGCCTAGAACTGCGATGGGTGTCTTAAACCCGAGAGGACGTCGATGCTGTTTTCAACAGGCGAAGCTCCTCGTTTGATAGCAAGTTCCTTACAGGGTGATGCTTGGGAAGTGAACGTGTCTTGTTCAACATCCGCCAGTGAGCTGAGGCTGAATTGCGTGGGGAAAACGCTGGCACCATCGGTCAGAGGTAGGCTGTTGAGAGAGCGGCTCTCACTCTGAGCACTGAAGTCTAGCATGGCTTCAGTTTGACCAGGCTTGTGATGGAGATGGGTATCAAAGGTTGGGAACTTAGCAGTTACTTGCTGTGGATCCCTTGGCAACTTAGTCTTTGCTGGAAGAGAAGGTGAGGGAGCTACCCAGCTGTTATAGTTGTCTTCGGTGGGTTTGACGCTCATGACCCTGATGATCACTTTGTCTCCCTCTGTAGGTAGTGAGTTGTTGTCCTTGGTTGAAGGATCGAATGCTGTTATCTCGAGGTTGTAGTCTCGAGGATAAAGCGGACTTGAAATATTGGATGGTTGTCGTTGACATGTAGTGTCGTTTGACTTCTCCTTTATCCATTGGTGACGTGAGTATGACAGGGAGGACAAGTCGTTGTCATCCGACGTGATAACGGTTTTGTAAGAGGAGATGTCGTTCTGATTCTTTGTCTGGTCACTACAGACATTGCCAATGATGACCCAGCCCAACTCGAGGCGCTGGGCATATGGTTCATTGAGTAGTCCGTGGATTTGTTGACGCATCTTGTGCAGTCGTATAATGTCTCTGCCGAGGAGAATTAGGATGTCTGCCTTATCATCCAGGGGTGGCATCTCTTTGGCTATCATTCTGAGATGAGGATGCTGAAGAGCGACTTCTGGTGTTGGGATTTCTTCCCTATTGAATGGTATTTGGTTACACTCTACAAGCGTGGGTAGTGGTATCTCCGTGGCGCCTTTCTCAAGAGAAGTTATTATGAGGCCACTGGCCCTTCTTCCAGAGGTTTGTAAAACGCCACTGCAGGTGCCCAAGGTGTAGGGATAGACGTCTCCTTTTAAGTCAAACAAGTCAAAGAGTTCTGACCTGGCTAATGATTTGTTGCTCTGGTCATCCAGGCTAACGTACACCTTGACTGCCTTCTCTGGATGGCCCTTGGGATACACCCATGACAGGCATATCTTCGCACAGGACTTGTCTCGAAGACCTTCTCCACAGACATCGGTGCATGAGGAAGATACTGCAACATGGCTTGTCACTGGTCTGTACTCTCCCCGCCATGGCTTGTGGGTGGAGAAGGTGAAGACGCAGAGTCAGGCTGTGATGGATGGAGCGCCTGTACGTGGTCTTCGCTGTCGCACTCTAGACACATGATGGGGATGACACAGTCCTTAGCAAGATGTTCGGTAGAGGGCAGCACCTGAAGCATACTCCAAACTTCTTCAAGAGCTCCTTTCGTTCTTGAAGGGGCTTCTTCCTGAAGCCGATGCACTTCTTCAGGGGATGTGGTAGTTTGTGAATTGGACACTGGCGATTAGGATTCTCAACCTTCTCACCTTTGTCGCTCTTATCTTGTGATACTGAAGGTGCCGGAAGAACATCAGTCTTCTTGATGGACATTGGAGCTTGGTGGTTCCTGTAGTTAAGACGTGGACTGTCGTGTTTTGTAGATGAAACAGGGTCGCTGTGTTCTCCATAGGAAAAACTTGGATCGGTCTTACACTCTGCGATATTTTCGATGAACTCGCAGAAGTAGGAAAATGGAGGGAAGGAGACTTGGTTTTCCCTTTTGTATTTTGATCCAAGCATGGCCCACTTATTTTGGATATTGGACGGCAGCTTGGAAACTATTGGGGTTACCCCATGAGCAGTGTCCAGGTAGCTGAGGCCAGGAAGGTACGGGTCTGCTTTGGCCAGCTGAAGCTCTAACAGGAGGTCGCTGAGCTCTTGGAACCTTGTACTGTCTTTATTAGATACCTTTGGAAAATCCTCTAGTCGTTTGAACAGGGCCCTTTCTATGACCTCAGGACTGCCATAGCTTCTTTCTAGTCTCTTCATGCGGCAGTGAGACCAGCAATGGGATTACTGATGTGGACAGATTTAAGTCTCTTGACCCGATCCGTGGATTGTGGCCCAAGCCACCTGATTAGCAGGTCTAGCTCTTCAGCGGCGGTGATGCCGAGATCACTGATCGTGGTTTCAAAGGTACACTTCCAACCCCTGTAGTTCTCAGGTTTATCGTCAAACTCTGTAAGACCGGTCTTAGTTAGATCACGCCGAATCATGTACCTTGCGAGGCCAGTCATATCAGCATTCTCCGATTTTGGAAGGACCGATGCTGGTTGGATTGCTTTGTTCATACAGTCTGTGATTTGACCTGGGAATGCAGGTACGTATGGGGCAGCGTAGGCATTCAGTCCATTAACTGGCTTAATGAGCTTAGTTTCTGCTACACATGGGACTGGAATTGTGTGATTGACCGGAGTGTGGTGACTGGCCTGCATATTGGCCTGTACGTAGGATTCTGAATATAAGATTTGGTGATTTGCAGGTTTCTGGTACATTTCGGTGCACAGAGGTGGATCAGGATACAAGATTGGCAGCGTATTGTAATTGTACTGACCTTGGGTGCAGGTTGGGGATAAACGCTCTGTGTCCTGTTGTCTCAGGGGAGCATCAGTGTGGTCAGGAAGGATTGCAGGAGCAGGGATAGCGCTGTGTTGGCTTTGTACATAGTCTCTAGTACGCTTAAGAGGGTCTTCAGTATCAAAACCCTGTTGTTTCAGGGGAGCATCTGTGTGGTCAGGAAGGATTGCAGGAGCAGGGATAGCGCGGTGTTGGCTTTGTACATAGTCTCTAGTACGCTTAAGAGGGTCTTCAGCATCAAAACCACTTAAACTGATGCTGTCTCTTTGGCTCCCACTGATGGCTTGTTCCAGGACCTTTAACTTTGCCATGGCTATGGCATGTTGGCGTTCCTTCTCTAGGGCCTCTAGGGCAGCTTGTATTTTAGTGGCCTCTAGGTCAGCTTGTATTTTAGTGGCCTCTAGGGCAGCTTGTATTTTAGTGGCCTCAGTTTTCATCTCAGTTTCCTTTTGAGCAAAGGCAGCTTGTATTTTAGTGGCCTCAGCTTCCGCACATGCTTTTATGAGCTGTTCGCTGAGGGTTGAGGATTTTGAAGAGCGTGACTTAGATGGTCGCTTTGACTGTCTGGCAGAGCCAGAAATGCAAGATGACATCTCGGCTATTAGTGCGATTCTTGCCTCTGTTTTGGCTTTTATATCGCGCACCATGCTTTCTCTCTCAGAGTTAAGTTTTTGGAAAGCTTGCAGCTCTTTGCAGGTAACTGATGGGTTAAGTCTTTTTAACACTGCGATATATTGGTCTGTTATTTCTGCATAACATTGATAATCTGAACACAGTTGTGCAGAGCTCCCTCCAGTGGTCGTTGGAGAGAAGCAGGCTGAGATAGGCTATTTATGTGGCATAAGAGTTTTTGCCATAGCTCTGCTGTTGCACGGAGAAGATCATGTTTACTGGATTCTAGATTCTCCCTTATTTTCCAAGTTGGCTTTGTGACACGTCTAGCCTTCTCACTAAATGGTGGATCAGGGTCTATGCACTCTTCCTCTGACAATGGGTCTGGCAGAGACCGTGTAGTCATTCCTTCAGCCATCCTGCTGCACAGGGAGAAGGAGATCTGTATAGACTCTTATATGTTGAGAGCGGATGCTCTGCAGGAAGTTCTGTAGCTTTATAGAAGCTGTGGGTTTTACAGATGAATCTGAAGAGTCTTTTTTACTATTCTGTCCCCGGGGCCTGTGGCTGTAAATATGGCTCTGTGAGATGCCGGATCTCTTTCACCTTACTTACAATTGGCGACGATCGCAGATAGCTTAACTCAGCTGCCGGCACACTTGTTATGAAGAATCCAGAAGAGACTTTGATTTCTTTTAGAATTCTTGTTGAATGCATACAAACAGCAGCAGGTAAAAAAGACTTTCTTCAGACAGACTGAAAACACATGTGATTCTGATAAAATCAAGATGGAGAATGAAACACAGGAGAAAGAAGAAGGAAATGACATCACACCAGAAGAGGGGGACAGAGAGACAGAAGGGACAAACTTGATGTAAAGGGAGGATTTCAGCTATGCAAACACAGGAACACATAGCAACAGTAAACAATATGAGAGACTGCAATATAGCATGTAAAATACACAGGACAGTCTGTAAAATGTCTCATTCATGGGACATAACAGTGGCCGAAAGTGAGGTCTGCTACAGAGATCCAGAAAAGTCTTGCAGCCCACCCAGGACCACCGTTGGGGGTTTGGAGCGGGTCCTCCACAAGTATATATTTACTTGAACTTTGAAGTAAATATTAAAAGTGTTTTCTTGCAATGTTTAACCTGAAGTGCCTCCCATAAAGGGATGATGCGTTTGAAAATGTTTTACTTTTTTGCTAGCATTTATAAAATTTTTATATGTTTCTTATGTAACATCTTTACTCTATTACAGCCCAGGAGTGCTGTGTTTAACCAGGGGGGAATGTGGCGCCCTGAGGGTCCAGTCGCCACAGAGATGTTGCATCTCACCCAGAGGTGTGACACCTGACTCTCAGGTAAGGAGGAAGCACCCCATTGACTCCATCACCGCATCCACACACATCATGCCAGTGCTGAGCATCAGGCTGGTTAGGAAAGGGTGTAGAAGTGGGTGGGTGGAGCCAGCTGCAGCATGAGGCAGCAGCGTGTTAGTCTAGAGTTTCAGTTTGTGTCAGGCAGCCAGTGTGGGTACTGGGCTGGCCTGCAGCTCCTCTGAGTTCACCTCAGGGAGCCGTGCTGAGAGAGCGAAGGGGTCCTGGGCAGAGATAGCAATTGAAGCTGTGCCCCCATCCTGAAGAAGGAAGGACCAGGCAAGCATCGGGGAACGGTCCCTAGACTGGTGGGTCAGTTCAACGCCACTAGTAACACCGAGTATAGTGGGACTCTTCAAGGGCCACTAGCTACCATATTCTCATCCGGGAGGAAGCCTAGGGATCAAGTACGTCCAGGCATCCGACGGTGTCCCGGTCTCTGTGAAGAGGAGAGCCGTGCACCGGGACATCGGGTCGTACCTGTAAACTGAAAGGATCCAATACTACCTCGTCCGAAGGCTCTGTGGTTGGGAGGTGCAGAGGGAGTAAGGAGTGTGCACCAAGAAGCCGGAAAGGAACACAAAGGGAGTCTTTGGGAGTGTGACCTATCTACCTCAGGATTACTGGACTACTCACTGGAAGGACACAGTGCCCGGCTGGAATCTGTACTGCGCATAACAGACTGCGAGTAAACCTTTGAAACTGCACAAGAACTGTTTCCTGCATTATTACTCCGTCGCACACTCCACTCTGCTACATCTCTCCTGCACCATTGCTTTACCTTTCATCTACCTGCCCTGGGAGGACACAGTCTTACCTGTAGAAGACTTATCATCTAGCTGCACAACACCATCCCTTCCAGAGGACCCGCACAGCAGCGCTGGTCATCCTGACCAAGTATCACAGGTGGCGTCACGACAAACTACACGAACATTTAATCCCCTGTAAATACATCCCCATTTATAGTGAGCGCCCAGGGCCATGGACCGAGCTGCAGCTACCGTGACATCCCCCATAGAAATCAACGGGCTCGGTGCCGAGTACCCCATAGGCCCTGGCGGGCGACTCAACACTCTTATTCAATCAGTGCAAGAGCGAGCAGCGTTGTGGGACCCCAGTGATCAGAACCATTCCGACGCAGTCTTGATTTGACGACTCTGGAAAGAAGTGGCAAGATTGCTGCTGGATGATTGGGACAGTGCCACGCCATATTACAGAAAGGATTTTTGTAAGTAATTCAATGTGGTCTGATGCGGTAGTGAACCTGAAAATGTACGTACATTGTTTAACAATTTTTTCTTTTTTTTCCCCCTTCACAATGGAGAGTATAAAAGTCCATTGGCATTCGATGAAAGATCGCTTCAACAAGGACTTGAGGAAGGAGATTCGGGTTAAAAGTGGTGCTGCTCAAAGGCTGAAAAAATACAAATATCACTGACAGCCTGCATTTCTGAGGCCTGCACTTGTTCATCGAACAAGACTATCTTATGTATTTTCTTATACAAACTGTCTAAATTTTCTTACTAATGTTTTCATTTATTTTCCAAACAGAACCTGGAGCAGCACTGCAGAACCTGGACCATCCTCTGTTGGAGCGGACCTTCATCGACCATCCAACGAACCGGTCCAATCCCAGTCATCCACCAGCGATGGAGCAACCAGGCAGGCTTCACAGGTTAGGGATCAGGCAGCCGGTCCAGCAGGTTTTCCCCTCTCCCAGCCCTCTGCCACTGATTTAGTTGGGTCTGCTCTTCAGTGGCAGAGGGCCTGGGAGAGGCAAGTCTTGCCCGAGTTTGAGTACTTAGGGTCGATCTTCTGGAATGGGAACAAGGCGGTTGTAGACAGAATGGATATTGGGTTCACTCTGTTGCGCACAGTATTCCAGGACTTCAAAAAAAGCCTTGACCGTCTGGAAGCCAACCAAGAGAGACTGGCGCGACATTTATTTTTCCTCTATGGAACGGTGCGTGATGGAAAACCTACCGCCTGATCTCCAGTTGAATGTGATGCAGGCCTGCCAACTTGCTTACAACCAGGCATTACAGCAGCTGTCCCGATATCAGCAGCAGGTACCACCTTCCTTCCATACAGGTCAACAAGGGCCACCACAGCAGCAGTGGCAGAATCCTCCAGCACCCTTCAACACCTCACAAAGACTAGGATACCCGTTGGCTCAACTAGTGCAAGTGACATTTCCACTACCACCACCGCTGGACAGTAGGACTCTACCACACAGCCGGGTTCAAGTGCCACCATGCAGTGGAGTGAAGACATGTAATCTACATCTCAGCCAAGTGCAGCACCCAGGACCGGAGCCAAGCAAAATGGCTAGGAACCAGCAAAGCCTCACAGAAAAAAACTTTGAAGAAAAACAACTCACCACCTCAATCCTCACCTGTCCTCCCACCTCAACCCTCACCTGTCCTCCCACCTCAAGCTTCACCTGTCCTCCCACCTCAACACTCACCTGTCCTACTTCCTCAAACCTCAACTGTCCTGATTCTCCGTTTCCAAGTGTGTCCCCCACCTTATGCTCCTTCTGTCCCTTCCAGTTTTTCAATCCCTTCCAATGTGTCAATGCCTTCCAATTTGTCAATCCCTTCCACTTTATTTGTCTCTCCTAAAGTGTCCTCTTCCCCAATGTTTCATCTGCTTCCAATGTGTCTGACCCACTCCTCCAAGTATCTGCCACTTCCCCTGTAACCACTTCACCAACCACTCCTAGCCAATCATCCCAGCCCAACAACCCCATGTCCAAAAAATGTCACACCATTGGGCAGAACAAGAAGCAGACATTGCAGACATTTTTTTTCAAAAATGTATTAATGTTGGAATAAACTTTGTTTTAAGTTTTGTTAATAAAACCCTTTTTTTGGTTCACAATTACTGTCTCTGTCTTTTATTTATGTCTTTATTTAAACATTTGTGAAGTAACGAGTGTTACACTCAAGGGATTTTGGAAAGGTGTTAACTAAGCAAACATAACAGGTACAAACATAACAGGTACATTTCACTTACACCATTTCAAATTGCCATGCCACACATCCAATATCAGACACAAAGTAGGCAGCAAATGTATCTCTTGTTTGTTCAACTGACACTGTAGTCCTAATAGGGTGATAGTGATATCAATGTGATAGTAGCAGCTTCCTCTAGGTTGGGTTGATGTTTAGCCAGGATGTAGTAATGAAGAACCACACATGCCTTTAAAACATGATCAATAGTGTCCATTTTAAGATTAATGGATGTTCCCAAAATGCATCATTTTGACACCAGCAATCCAAACGCGCACTCAACAGTTCTTCTTGCCCTTGTTAATCTGTAGTTAAAAATCCTTTTTGTGTGGTTCAAGTCCTGACTTGACTATGGTTTGATGAGGTTGGCACACATTTGGAAAGCCTCATCCCCAACAACAACAAAAGGCATTGGCGGTCTGTCAGTGTTGGGAAGAGGTCGTGGCTGTGGAAAATTATAATTATTCCCATACAGACGTTGGCCCATGTCAGAATGTTTGAAAGTCTGCGAGTCATTTCCCTGTCCAAACGAGCTAATGTCCACAGCAACAAATCTACACTCAGCATCTGCAATAGCCATTAAGACTATAGAAAAGTAATTTTAATAATTGTAATACTCTGATCCACTGCTAGCAGGTTTCACAATCCTAATATGTTTGCTGTCCACAGCCCCCAAACTGTTGGGAAAATTACAAATTTACATGAATTTGGCAGCATTTTCCATCCATTGTTCAGTTGTGGGTAGGGGTAGGAATTCTTGGTGCAGAACCTCACATGTTTCACCAACAATCCCCGAAAGCACGGACACTCCAATCCTGAATTGGAAATGTAACGAACATAAAGTCTCTCCAGTAGCCAACAATCTGAGGAAAAGAAAATGAGAAACAAAAATTAGTACACTGCTTAGGGTTAGGGATAGGGTTAGAGATAGGGATAGGGTTAGGGATAGGGTAGGGTTAGGGTTATTTGTGATAGGAGTTTCTTTTTCAACACTACCTACCTCAGGGTGATCAAGAGACATTCCTCAGCAGGAATTGCTCGACGGAGCTGTGTGTCCTGCCTGCTGATGGATCCTCTGACATGTTGCAGCAAGTCATGGAAGCTGTGTTGTGACATTCGTGTGTAATCAAAAAATTTCTCATGGTTTTCACACAGCTCAGTGTACGATGAGTGTTAGGCTCCATGGCTCCCTCGGAATTCGACAATGGGGTGTTGCCAATACCGATGACGACGTCTTCTCCGTCTTTCTCTTCTTTGTTCTTGACAAGCCACAGCAAAGGCATGAGCCAATTTTGAAAACAAATCCAGATTAAACGCTCCCGCACATTAACCCCTGGCACACCGCGATCAAACATGATCGCGGTGTACCGGGGTACAGGGGAGCATCGTGCAGGAAGGGGCTCCCTGCGTGCTCCCCTGAGGCCCTCAGAACAGCGCAATTTGACCGCGCTGTTCTGAGGCCTTCCTTCCTGCAAGCCCCGGATCCAAGATGGCCGCCGTGTCCTGCAGGGAGGCGGCTTACTCAGTGCCTGCTGAGAGCAGGCACTGAGAAGCCTGCAGCAGTGCCAGAGTGATCGCTGGTGTGACAGAGTGCTTGCACACTGTCACACCAGCAATCTGACCCAGAACTGTGATGTCCCACCCTGGGACAAAGTGAAAAAGTAAAAAAATTGAAAATCACAAGTGTAAAAAAAAAACCAAAATAAAGGAAAAAAAAATATTCCCCAATAAATTAATTTCTTCCTGTAAATAAAAAAAAAAACAATAAAAGTACACATATTTGGTATCGCCGCATCAGTAACAACCCCCCCTATAAAACTGTCCCACTAGTTAACCCTTTTAGTGAACCCCTTAAAAAAAAAAAACAAAGCAAAGAATCAATGCTTTATCATCATACCGCCGAACAAAAAGTGGAATGACACGCGATCAAAAAACCTATATAAACAAACATGGTACCGCTGAAAACGTCATCTTGTCCCGCAAAAAACAAGCTGCCATACAGCATCATCAGCGAAAAAATAAAAAAGTTATAGCTCGCAGAATAAAGCGATGAAAAAATAATTATTTTTTATATAAAATTATTTTTATAGTATAAAAGCGCCAAAACATAAAAAAATTATATAAATGAGGTATCGCCGTAATCGTACTGACCCGAAGAATAAAACTACTTTATCAATTTTATCACACGTGGAACGGTATAAACGCCCCCCCAAAAGAAATTCATGAATTGCTGATTTTTGTTCATTCTAACCTCCCAAAAATCGAAATAAAAAGCGATCAAAAATGTCATGTGCTGAAAAATGGTACCAATAAAAACGTCAACTCGTACCGCAAAAAATAAGACCTCACATGATCTGCGGGCCAAAATATGCAAAAATTATAGCTCTCAAAATGTGGTGATGCAAAAAAGTATTTTTTGCAATAAAAAGCGTCTTTTAGCGTGACAGCTGCCAATCATAAAAACCCACTATAAATAGTAAATCAAACCCCCTTTATCACCACCTTAGTTAGGGAAAAATAATAAATTGAAAAAAATGTATTTATTTCCATTTACCCATTAGGGTTAGGGTTGCGGCTAAAGTTAGGGTTAGGGTTGAGGCTAAAGTTAGGATTAGGGTTAGGGATGGGTTTATGGTTAGGGGTGTGTTAGGGTTAGGTTTGTGGTTAAGGTTATGGTTAAGGTTGGGACTAGGGTTAGGGGTGTGTTGGGGTTAGGGTTGGAGTTAGGATTGGGGGGTTTCTGCTGTTTAGGCACATCAGGGCTCTCCAAATGTGACATGGCGTCTGATCTCAATTCCAGCCAATTCTGCGCTGAAAAAGTCAAACAGTGCTCCTTCACTTCTGAGCTCTGCCATGCTCCCAAACAGTAGTTTATCCCCACATATGGGGTATCAGCATACACAGGACAAAATGCACAATAACTCTTGGGGTCCAATTTCTTCTGTTACCCTTGGGAAAATAAAAAATTGAGGGTGAAGCACTTGGGGCTTCAAAGCGCTCACCACACATCTAGATAAGTTCCTTGTGGGGTCTATTTTCCAAAATGGGGTCACTTGTGGGGGGGTTCCACTGTTTAGGCACATCAGGGGCTCTCCAAACGCGACATGATGCCCGCAGACCATTCCATCAAAGTCTGCAATCCAAAACGTCACTACTTCGCTTCCGAGCCCCGACGTGTGCCCATACAGTAGTTTTCTCCCACATATTGGGTATCAGCGTACTCAGGACAAATTGGACAACAAATTTTGGGGTCCAATTTCTCTTGTTACCTTAGTGAAAATAAAATATTGGGGGCGAAAAAAATCATTTTTGTAAAAAAAAAGGAATTTTTATTTTTACGGCTGTATGTTATAAACTTCTGTGAAGCACTTGGGGGTGCAAAGTGCTCACCACACATCTAGATAAGTTCCTTGTGAGGTCTATTTTCCAAAATGGGGGGTTTCCACTGTTTAGGCACATCAGGGGCTCTCCAAATGAGACATGACGCTCGGAGACCATTCTGTTGTGAATACTCTGGAGGCGACTTCTGAGCTGTGGCTCCCTCCGGTGGTTGCTGAGGGTAATGAACCAATTGCTGAATGGCCTTCAGCTGGGTCCGAATGGTCTGATATAAGTGACCTGAACTCCCAGCAGCCTTGCCAGTAATCAATTGTTCTTCCAGGTCTTGCTTGGAGCTCAGCTTGCATTTCTGCTCTAATTCAGATAAGTGATTTGCTGTTTTTTTTTCCTCTGGTTTGAATTTCCTTGCTAGTTTGCTGCTTAGCAGTAGACTTCAGCCTGGTCCCTTTTGGGGCCTGGCGCTGCAATTGTGCTCAGTTTGTGTTTGCACTTTTGCTCTGTTCCTGTGGCACTTTTATTAGCTGAATTGCTGTGTGTTACACCAGAGATCTGATTTAGGTGGTAGAGATCGTGTGATCTCAGGTTTTTTGTTAATCAGAAGTGTTGGTATTTTTTGTCAGGGTTTTTTTTGGGTTGCAGTCAGAATTCTTTCCTATACTTTTCTATCTAGACAGTATTGGGCCCCAGCTTTGCTCATTCTATTTTCTATCTGTGTTCGATTTTCTTCTTGTCTAACCGCCATTACATGTTTGGGGGCTTCCTATTTCTTTGGGGTTCTGCTCTGGGGCAGTTAGTTTTCATCTTTCTGCCTTTAGGTGTAGCTATCTCTCCTGCTGTGATGAGGCGTCTAGGATCACCGTAGGTACGCTCCACGGCTACTTCTAGTGTTGCGGTTAGTTTAGAGTCCTGCAACCCAATAGTTTCCATCTTCTCTGGTGTATTGCTACTTTGTTATTTTTGCTATTTCTCCTCAGCTACCGAAACATAACACCATTCCATCAAAGTCTGCAATCCAAAACGTCACTACTTCCCTTCCGAGCCCCGACGTGTGCCATGCAGTAGTTTTCTTCCACATATTGGGTATCCGCGTACTCAGGACAAATTGGACAACAACTTTTGGAGTCCAATTTCTCCTGTTACCCTTGGGAAAATAAAAAGTTGGGACTAAAAATCACGTTTGTGGAAAAAATATGATTTTTTTTTTTTCATGCTCGGGCGTTATAAACTTTAGTGAAACACCTGGGGGTTCAAAGTACTCATCACACATCTAGAAAAGTTCCTAATTCTAATGGTGTCATTTGTCGGGGGTTTCCACTGTTTAGGCAGATCTGGAGCTCTCTAAACACTACATGGCGTCCAGCCAATTCTGCGTTGAAAAAGTCAAACGGCGCTCCTTCCCTTCCAAGCTCTGCCATGCACCCAAACAGTGGTTACCCCCACAAATGAGGTATCAGCATACTCAGGACAAATTGCAAAATAACTTTTGGAGTCTTGTTACCCTTGGGAAAATAAAAATTGGGGTGAAAAGATATTTTTGTGGAAAAAATATGATTTTTTAATTTTACGGCTCTACATTATAAACTTGTGTGAAGCATTTGGGAGTTCAAATTGCTCACATCAGATCTAGATAAGTTCGTTAAGGGGTCTAGTCTCCAAAATGGGGTCACTTGTGGGGGTTTCCACTATTTAGGCACATCAGGGGTTCTCCAAATGCAACATGGCGTCCAATCTCAATTCCAGCCAATTTTGGTTGGAAAAAGTCAAATGGTGCTCCTTCCATTTCGAGCTCTGCCGTGCGCCCAAACAGTGATTCCCCCCACATATGGGGTATCAGCGTACTCAGGAAAATTGGACAACAAATTTTGTGGTCCAATTTCTCCTGTTACCCTTGGGAAAATAAAAAATTGGTGACTAAAAAATTATTTTTGTGGGAAAAAAATAGGATTTTTTATTTCCATGCCCGGGCATTATAAACTTGTGTGAAGTACTTGGGGATTCAAAGTGCTCACCACAGATCTGGATAAGTTCCTTGTGGGGTCTATTTTACAAAATTGGGTCACTTCTGGGGGGTTTCCACTGTTAGGCTCATCTTGGGCACTGCAAACGGAACATGACCCCCATCAACGTCTGCATTCAAAACGTTATTACTTCCTTTCCAAGCCCTGCCGTGAGCCCAAACAGTTCCCCCCCCACTTATGGGTATCAACGTACTCAGGACAAATTGGACAACAACTTTTTGGGTCCAATTTCCTTGGGAAAAATCTAAAAATTTGGGACTAAAAAATCATTTTTGTGGAAAATTGGTTTTTTTTTTCACACCCAGGTATTATAAAATTTTGTGAAAGTGCTCACAACAGATCTAATAAGTTCCATAGGGGTCTAGTTTCCAAAATGGGGATACATGTAGGGGGTTTCCACTGTTTAAGCGCATCAGTGGCTCTCCAAACGCGACATGGCGTCTAATCTCAATCCAGCCAATTTTGGTTTGAAAAAGTCAAACGGCGCTCCTTCCCTTATGAGCTCTGCCGTGTATTTTCTGCCATATAGACCCCTCAAAGTGACTTCAAATGTGAGGTGGTCCCTAAAAAAAATGGCTTTGTAAATTTTGTTGTAAAAATGAGAAATCGCTGGTCAACTTTTAACCCTTATAATTTCCTACCAAAAAGAATTTTGGTTCCAAAATTGTGTCTGATGTAAAGTAGACATGTGGGAAATGTTATTTCTTAACTATTTTGTGTGACATATTTCTCTGTTTTAAGGTAATAAAAATTCAAAGTTTGAAAATTGCAAAATTTTCAAAATTTTGCCCATATTTGCGCTTTTTCAAAAATAACTGCAAGTTATATCGAAGAAATTTTACCGCTAACTTGAAGCACATTATGTCACGAGAAAACTATCTCAGAATCACGAAGATCCGTTGAAGCGTTCCAGAGTTATAACCTCATAAAGAGACAGTAGTCAGAATTGTAAAAATTGGCCTGTCATTAACGTGCAAACCACCCTTGGGGGTTAAGGGGTTAAGCATGAAGTGCTCTTTGCTAATAAGATCCACCTTTCAGCTAGAAACAGCATCAAAACACTAGGATTTCATCAGTGCAGTGTGTGTATATATAGAAATCCATGATACACACCCATAGGGTGTCTGGTGTCAAGGCAATTGTACTGGCAAAGCTTTGGGAATATCGAACGCATGAGCAGAAAAACCGTAAACGCATGCAAAAATGCATGCACACGCAGCTTTTTTTTGGCATCTTGCATAAGATGGTGCGGATAAAAAACGTTGCTTTTGTATGCATTTGCGCATACAGATGATATGGTGCGTAAACAAATGCAAATGTGAACTTAGCCTTACAAAGGTCTTTGAAAATTATGCTCTAAAAACAAAATTTGGGTATTTTCTTGCAGTATTTTCCTTTTTACCTTATTGACATCATTTTGCTTGATATAAATACAGAAAGCAAAGGGCAGGATAAATTAGATGTGAGTAAAGGCCATGGAGTAGAGGTGTTGGACTAGTTACTATCAGAGAAATAGCAGAAAAAGTGATCTTAACGGACAGTTGACATTGAAAGAGTTCTTTCTTGTTGAGATTAAATTTCAGACAAAAGGACGATATTACATAAGAGACAGCTGAAAGACATTTAGACTCATTAGTTATAAGAGGCAGGAATTACAGGGTTGGATTTCATCAGCAAGGATATGATACTGAAAATCAAGCTGCCTGAGTTTTTTTAATGAATGAAATAAGCAAGGAGAAAAAAAGAAGAAATTATAGGGTTACAAATTGCCTTATGAATCAAAGTTTAAAATAATATTATCAGCTTTTTTGGTTATAATAATAACAATTCCTCTTCCAAAAGAAATAACACCACAAACTAATCAGGCTTAAAGATATTTACCACCAACAGTACATCTACTTTTACAAATTTTGTATTCATACCACAACCTATTGCAGCAAAACTGCAAATCCACTGTTATTTTTTGAAGTCAGCACACAAACAATCCACCTGTTGGTTAAATAGCATGTATGTGGCAACTTTTTTTTATAAATGTGCTGTGTTAAAAATGAGATGCCATCAACCCTTGAATCACAAGTAGCATCCATGAGCTGTGTCATGGCATAAATCTTTACCCCTTTACCCCCTTTTCTGTTTTCACCTTGATGATTGGTTCAAATTTTACAATTCTGGCCACTGTCATTTTATGAGGTAATAACTCTGGAATGCTTCATCAGATCCTATTAATTCTGTGATTTTTTTTCGTGACATATACTATCTTCATGATAGTAAAATTTCTTTGATATGGCTTGCTTTTATTTGTGAAAATAATGGAAATTTGTTGAAGATTTGGAAAATGTAGCAATTTTCAAATTTACAGTTCTTATCCCCTTAAATCAGAAAGTTATGTCACACAAAATAGTTAATAAATAACATCATCCACATGTCTACTTTACATCAGCATAATTTTGGAAACAACATTTCTTTTATTAGGAAGTTATAAGGGTTAAAAGTTTATCAGTGATTTCTCATTTTTCTAACATTTACAGAACCATTTTTTTAAGGATCACATCACATTTGAAGTGTCTATATGACAGAAAATACTCAAAAGTTACATCATTTTAAAAAATGCACCCCTCAAGGTGTTCAACATTACATTCAAGAAGTTTGGTGGTTCACAGAAATTAGTGGAATGTGGAAGAAAAAAATTAACATATAACTTTTTTCACCAAAAATATACTTTAGACCAACATTTTTTTATTTTCACAAGGGTAACAGGAAAAAATGGACCTAAAAAGTTGCTTTTAAATTGAGCATGTTGATGCCAAATATGTGGGAGAAAGCCACTGTTTGGGAGCATGGCAGTGCTCAGAAAGGAAGGAGTGCCATTTGACTTTTTGAATGCAAAATTTGCTGGAATAATTAGTGGACCTCATGTCGAGTTTGGAGGGCCCCTGATGTGTCTGACAGTTGAAATCCCCAATAAGTTACCTCATTTTGTAAACTAGACCCCACAAGGAACTTATCTAGATGTGTGATGAGCATCTTGAACCCCTAGGTGTTTCACGTAGAGCTGTGAAAATAAAGAAAATCACACTTTTTCCACAAAAATCATCTTTTAGCCCCATTTTTTATTTTCACAAGCATAACAGGAGAAATTGGACCCCAAAATGTGTTGTGCAGTTTCTCTTGAGGACGATGATACCAATATTTTGGAGAAAACCACTGTTTGGGTGCACGGCAGGGCTCGGAACAGAAGGAGCACTGCTTGACTTTTCCAAGCAAAATTATCTAGAATTGAGAGTGAACGCCATGTTGCATTTGAAGAGCACCAAATGTGCTTAAACAGTGAAAACCCCCACAAGTGAATGCATTTTGGAAACAAGATCACCCCGAATAAACTTATTTAGATGTGTGGTGAGCACCTTTGAACCCCCAGGTGCTTCACATATGTTTATAACGTAGAGCCTTGAAAATGAAAGAATCTAATTTTTTTCCACAAAAATCATCTTTTAACCTCAATTGTTTTATTTTCGCAAGGGTAACAGGAGAAATTGGACCCCGAAAGTTGTGCAATTTCTCCTGAGTACTCTGGTACCCCATATGTGGGGGAAAACCAATGTTTTGAGTGCACAGCAGCGCTCAGAATGGAAAGAGCACCATTTGACATTTTCAATGCAACATTGGTTCCAATTGTGAGAGAACACCATGTCCTTTTGGAAAGCCCCTGGTGTGCCTAAGCAGTGGAAACTCCCCACAAGTGCCCCATTTTGGAAAATAGACCCCCCCAAGGAAGATTTCTAAATGTGTGCTGAACACCTTGAACCCCAGTTGCTTCACAAAAAAAATCTAATGTTGAGTTGTGAAAATAAAACAAATTACATTTTTTCCACAAAAGTGATCTTTTAGCTACAATTTTTTTTATTTTGACAAGGGCAACAGAAGAAAATGGACACTCAATCTGTTGTACAATTTCTCCTTAGTATTCTGATACCCAATATGTTAAGGAAAACCACTGTTTGGGCACACGTCGGGGCTTGGAATGGAAGTAATGATGTTTTGGAATGCAGACTTTGATGGAATGGTCACCAGATGTCATGTCACGTTTGGAGAGCCACTGATGTGCCTAAACAGTAGAAATGTTGAGTGGTAGATTCTGAAATCATACACAGACCAGGTTTGTCATGGCAGGAGTCACACTATTAAGTGGTGTCCTTTCGTATCCCTCTTCTGTAACACACTTTGCACCTTTTTTGAGTCCTTCCTCTCTTTGCAGTTTGCGCGACCTCAATGGGGAAATGTTGGCCTGGTACAACATGGGTACTTTCAGTTCCGGAAGTACTGGGGCCCGCTCCTTCCTGACTTCTATATTTTAGGGCCTTGATGACTATTTCCTGGAACTGAAGTCTGGCCCAGTCTGGCCTACACATCACGATAACATGAAGGGGTTGTACATTGCCATCTGTTTAATATGAATGGCAAGCTTCTTGTACCCCACCTTGGCTTTTCTCATTACAATGTACGGCAGGAGGACATGATCAGTGGCTGTCTGCAGTAGCTTGTGCAGAGAGAGACTTGAACAGTGGGACACTGGTATAAAAGTTATCTACATATAGGTGATAACCTTGATCCAGCAATGGCAACACCAAATCACACATAATGTTCCTACTCACTCCCAGGACAAGGGGAATTAAGGGGGTTGTATACGGGTGTCTTTCCCTTCATGACTGAACATCCAAACACAGAGATCGTAGTTGCAGGGGGCATTGGTACCCTCCGTGATGAAGGTGCTATGTTTCTTGCTGTGAACAGCATCCCAACATTGAAAATTCTGCTGACTGTAGTATTAGTCCCTAAATTCAGCAGATCCCAGAAACAGCATAATCACTCTCACTAGAGTGGGGTAAACACTATACTTTCCTTTATAACCCCTTCAGCCTGGCAATTTTTTGTTCTTAGCTTTTGTTTTTTCCTCCTCTTTTCCCAAAAGCATTAACTCTTTTATATTTAGTCAATATAGCCATATGATGTCTTGCTATGTCTTGCTATTTTGCGGGGGAGTTGTACTTTTGAATGACACCATACATTTTACCATATAGTGTACTGAAAAGCGGAAAAAATCCAAGTGCGGGGAAATTGCAAAAAAAAAGACAATTCCACAATTATTTTTTGGCTTTTTTATTTATCATGTACACTAAATGCTAAAATTGGCCTGCCAATGTGATTCTCCAGGTCATTACGAATACTCAGATACCAAACATGTATAGGTTCTTTTTTCATTTAAATGGTCTCCATTTTTTAGGATCTCGGGCTGAGTGATAACTTATTTTTTGCTCCTGAGCTGACATTTTTATTGATACCATTTTGGATAAACACAATGTTTTCATCACCTGTTATTGCATTTTATTACAATGCTGCGGAGGCCAAAAAGACATAATTCTGGCGTTTTGATTTTTTTCACGTCACGCCATTTACCAACCAAATTAATTTACTTTATATTTTGATAGATCGGACATTTCTGAAGGCAGCTATACCAAATATTTGTATTTTTAATTGTTTTATTATAAATGGGGCAAAAGTGGAATGATTTAAACTTTTGAGTTTTTATTTTCTTAATATTTTTTAAAACCTTTTTTTTGCTTTTTTTCTGGCATCAATAGTTCCCTTAAGAGACTTGAAGCAGTGATCATCTGTTCGCCTATGATACAAATCATGATCTCCTGTGCACGCTGGCCGTGGGCCAATTTCAACCCATAAGCTCCGCGTGATCATGTGACCAGGGCGCCGATGGGTGGGTCTTGTGATGCGCTTCTGGCCAAGCCCTATTAAATGCTGCTGTCAGAAAATGACATCCCCACTTAACTTGTTAACAGCAGTGAGTGGTTCGCAGATACACCTACGTCTGTTAGAGGCACATGACAGCTGATCAGATCAGCTGTCAGGTGCAGGGGAAGATGCGAGCTCAGCTACGAAGCCCGCATCAAAGGCAGGAACATGATTGATGATGATGATGATTGATGATGTACCTATACATCATCGTTCGTGAAGATGTTAATATTTAGATTTTTTATAAGTGCAGAAAAGCTTGAAAAAGCTCATGTGTGCAGCCAGCAATATGTTGGCTCTACAGAGCCTTTGTCATGCAATTCAAACAGTGTAACAAACTGCTTAACGAGTAGTGTTGAGCGATACTGCTCGATATCTAAAAATATCGGATCGGAATGGTATCGCCGATATCACTAAATATCGTCGATATCCGATTCCGATACCGGAAGTCCCATGTAAGTCTATGGGAACAAAATATCGCAACTAAAAAAAACCTTTATTTCCTTGTAAACACTAAATATACACACATAGAATACATATATATACATGTCATTGTGACATATATATATATACATATATGTATAGTTTATACACTTCTACATAGTAAAATATCCTCTGATTCAATTGCCGGGTAAAGCCGGCTTCTGTGAAAAGACAGAAGCACCCGACATGAAATGACACTTGGTGTACATAGGGTTAACCATGTCTTTTCATGTCCTTTGCTATCTGATTTGCACAAACAATTACATCAGTCTATGTGTGCAAAATTTCACACCTGTAGGGGTTAATTAAAGGTGTAAATTCGTTGTAAAAAAAACTGACTTTTTTGCTACGAATTTACACCTTTAATTAACCCCTACAGGTGTGAAATTTTGCACACATAGACTGATGTAATTGTTTGTGCAAATCAGATAGCAAAGGACATGAAAAGACATGGTTAACCCTATGTACACCAAGTGTCATTTCATGTCGGGTTCTGCATTTTCACAAAAGCCTGCAATTGAATTAGCGGCTATTATACTATGTAGAAGTGTATGAACTATAAATATAAATATATATATATGTGTCACAAATTCAATGACATGTATATATATTTATATATGAGGTGTAAAATTGTTTAAAAAAAATGCGTGGGCTCCCGCCCTATTTTCGCAACCAGACAGACAAAGCCAGCGAATGGGGGCAGATAATAATAGCCCAGAGACGGACCATTATTTTTGGCCCCCCCTGGCTACTAACATCTGCCCCCAGACACCCCAGAAAAGACAAATCTATAATTAGATTCGCCCTTTCTGGCACTTTGCCCGTCTATTCCCATTGCCCTGTAGCGGTGGCGAATGGGTTAATATGGGGTTAAAGCCACATTGCAATTGAAAGGTGACCTTAAGCCAGGTTAATAATTGAGAGCTGTCAATTAGACAACTATCAATTATCAATCCTATTGCATGAAATAAAAATAAAACACACACACTTAAATTAAAAATCATTTTAATGAAATAAAGACACATGTTTTTGACCATCTTTTATTTGACTGCAAAAACCATTTCCTGTAATAAAAATAAAATAAAAAAGCAAAATTATTCTTACCTATCCCATGCACAGTCAGGTCCCACGGTGTAATCCTTCAGAAAGGGTTAATGTTTACTGCAGGGACCGCAGCTAATGCTGCAGCCTCACAGTAAACCCCCAAATGAATGAGTTCCTCTCCTGGCTGACAGGAGAGGAAGTGGAAAGCTTAATTGATTGCTTTCCACTTTCACTTCAGGTCAGCCAGGGACACAATCAGTGATGTCAGAGGGAACTGATTAACAAAAATAGGGGTTCCCTTCGAATAAAAAATGGCGTCGGGTCCCCCTATTTTTGTTAACCAGCCAGATGAAGCAGACCGCTGAGGCCTGGATTTTCAGGCTGTTAAGGAGCCAAGATCCATGGACCTTGCCAGCCTGATAATACCAGGCCACAGCAGTCTGCATATCTTGGCTGATTAACAAAAATAGGGGATCCCCTCGAAAAAAAAATTGGGTGGGGTCCCCCTATTTTTGTTAACCAGCCAGTAAGCAGACCGCTGAGGCCTGGTTTTTCAGGCTGGTAAGGATCCAATATCCATGGACCTTGCAGCCAGATAATACCAGGCCACAGCAGTCTGCTTAGCTTGGCTGGTTAACAAAATAGGGGATCCCCTCGAAAAAAAAACGGCGTAGGGGTCCCCTATTTTTGTTAACCAGCCAAGTAAAATGCAGACTGCTGCGGCCTGGTATTAAAAGACTGTCAAGGCCCATGGATTTGGCCCTCAACAGCTGATAATACCAGGCTACAGCAGCCACATTTGGGCATCAAAGATGTGCAATTGTGGCACTTTACCGGCTTTCCCACTGCCCTGTGCGGTGCAAGTGGGGTAATAAGGGGTTAATGTCACGTTGATTGCACGGTGACAATAAGCGGTTAATAATGGAGAGGTGTCAATAAGACACCGATCCATTATTAATCCCAAAGTTATTAAATGCATAAAAAAAAAGACAAAGCAAGAAAAAAGTATTTTAATGAAATAAAAGAGACAACACAGTTTTCATTTCTTTTATTGTACTCTCATTCCTGCGACGCCATCGATCTCCTGTAAAAAAAGAAAAAAAACAAACCAACAGTATACCACCTGTCCGACGCAGTTTATAGTAACGACTGTCCCACGACGATCCAGCTCTGCTACATCGCAATGACAGGCAGAGCCTGTCATCGCGACGCAGCACAGCTGATTACCTGCTTCCCCGGCGGTGACGTCATCGGACTGACTGCTTTACGGCCGGGATTACCCAGCAGTCACTGCAGTTATCGCGAGAAACTGCATGTGACCGCCGGGGAAAGATGATGGCGGCCATGAAGCAGTCCAGGCCGTGACCGCCGGAGATCTTCTGCCAGGTAAGTGCCGCTGACTCCTGACAGACCCGACCGACGGACACTGACAGTGACAGACCCGACCGACGGACACTGACAGTGACAGTGACAATCCCGATTCCGGTATCCGATATGACGAAAATATCGGTACTCGGAATCGAAAGCCCGATACAGCTAATATCGGCCGATACCCGATATTTGCAGTATCGTATCGCTCAACACTATTAACGAGGGCTGTGTGAAACATTGCCACTGCACACATGGGTTGATTAAAATTTTTCTGCACTTTAAATCATCTAAAATTTGTGTGCTTGGTACCTTTTTTAATTTTATATGATGTGATTGTTTGATGGCAACCTGCAAAAGGCTGACACCATGCAGATTTGTATAAACTTGTGCTGCTTTAATTGTTTAAACCCCTCTCTGCCATCCGACGTACTATCGCGTCCATGAAACCGTGACCATCTGCCCATGGACGGGATAGTACGTCGAAGCGATTAGCTGCGCTCCCGGGGACCGCTCCAGTCACATTAACCCCTGGCACACCGCGATCAAACATGATCGCGGTGTACCGGGATCACAGGGTAGCATCTCTCCCTGCGCGCTCCCTGAGGCCTTCAGAACAGTGCGATGTGACCACGCTGTTCTTAAAGCCTCTTCCCTGCAGGACCCCGGATCCAAGATGGCCACCGGGTCCTGCAGGGAGGCGGCTTCCTCAGTGCCTGCTGAGAGCAGGTGCTGAGGAAGCCTGCAGCACTGCCTGTGAGATTGCTGGTCTCACAGAGTGCTGTGCACACTGTGAGACTAGCGATCTGACCCTATACTGTAATGTCCCACCCTGGGAAAAAGTAAAAAAGTTTAAAAAAAATAAAAATAACAAGTGTAAAAAAAAAATTCCAAAATAAAGGAAAAAAAAAATATTCACCAATAAATTCATTTCTTCCTGTAAATAAAAAAAAAACAATAAAAGTACACATATTTGGCATCACCGCGTCCGTAACGACCCGCCCTATAGAACGTCCCACTAGTTAACCCCTTTAGTGAACCCCTTAAAAAAAAAAAAAAACAAAGCAAAAAATCAATGCTTTATCATCATACCGCCGAACAAAAAGTGGAATAACACGCGATCAAAAGACCGATATAAATAATCATGGTACCGCTGAAAATGTCATCTTGTCCCACAAAAAACGAGCTGCCATACAGGGTCATCAGAGAAAAAATAAAAAAGTTATAGCTCGCAGAATAAAGCGATGCAAAAATAATTATTTTTTATATAAAATTGTTTTTATTGTATAAAAGCGCCAAAACATAAAAAAATGATATAAATGAGGTATCGCTGTAATCATACTAACCCGAAGAATAAAACTGCTTTATCAATTTTACCACACGCGGAACGATATAAACGCCCCCCCAAAAGAAATTCATGAATTGCTGATTTTTGTTCATTCTAACCTCACAAAAATCTAAATAAAAAGCGATCAAAAAATGTCACGTGCTTAAAAATGGTACCAAAAAAACGTCAACTCGTACTGCAAAAAATAAGACCTTAAATCACTCTGTGGGCCAAAATATGCAAAAATTATAGCTCTCAAAATGTGGTGATGCAAAAACTATTTTTTGCACTAAAAAGCGTCTTTTAGCGTGACAGCTGCCAAACATAAAAACGAGCTATAAATAGTAAATCAAACCCCCTTCAGCACCCCCTTAGTTAGGGAAAAAATAATAAAATTTAAAAAATGTATTTATTTCCATTTTCCATTAGGTTAGGGTTGCACCTAAAGCTAGGGTTAGGGTTGCGCCTAAAGTTAGGATTAGAGTTAGGGTTGGGATTAGGGTTAGGGGTGTGTTAGGGTTAGGTTTGTAGCTAGGGTTATGGTTAGGGTTGTGACTAGGGTTAGGGGTGTGTTGGGGTTAGGGTTGGAGTTAGTATTGGGGGGTTTCCACTGTTGAGGCACATCAGGGGCTCTCCAAATGTGACATGGCGTCTGATCTCAATTCCAGCCAATTCTGCGTTGAAAAAGTCAAACGGTGCTCCTTCACTTCTGAGCTCTGCCATGCGCCCAAACAGTAGTTTACCCCCACATATGGGGTATCAGCGTACTCAGGACAAATTGCACAATAAATCTTGGGGTCCATTTTTTTCTGTTACCCTTGGAAAAATAAGAATTGGGGCAAAAATATCATTTTTCTAAAAAAAAAATGATTTTTTTGTTTTACGGCTGTACGCTATAAAGTTCTGTGAAGGACTTAGGGCTTCATAGTGCTCACTACACATCTAGATAAGCTCCTTGTGGGGTCTATTTTCCAAAATGGGGTCACTTGTGGGGGGTTTCCACTGTTTAGGCACATCAGAGGCTCTCCAAACACGACATGACATGAGACCATTCCATCAAAGTCTGCAATCCAAAACGTCACTACTTCCCTTCCGAGCCCTGACGTGTGCCCATACAGTAGTTTTATCCCATATATTGGGTATCAGCGTTCTCAGGACAAATTGGACAATAACTTTTGGGGTCCAATTTCTCCTGTTACCCTTGTGAAAATAAAATATTGGGGCGAAAAAAATCATTTTTGTAAAAAAAAAAAAAGATTTATATTTTTACGCCTGTACGTTATAAACATCTGTGAAGCACTTCGGGGTTCAAAGTGCTCACCACACATCTAGATAAGTTCCTTGGGGGTCTTTTTCCAAAATGGGGTCACTTGTGGGGGGTTTCCACTGTTTAGGCACATCAGGGGTTCTCCAAACGCGACATGACACCCCAGACCATTCCATCAAAGTCTGCAATCCAAAATGTCACTACTTCCCTTCTGAGCCCTGACATGTGCCCATACAGTAGTTTTCTCCCACATATGGGGTATATGCATACTCAGGAAAAATTGGACAACAACGTTTGGGGTCCAATTTCTCCTGTTACCCTTGGGAAAATAAAAAGTTTGAGACAAAAAATCATGTTTGTGGGAAAAAATATGATTTTTTTATTTTCATTCTCGGGCGTTATAAACTTTAGTGAAACACCTGGGGGTTCAAAGTTCTCACCATACATCTAGATAAGTTCCTTGAGGGGTCTAGTTCCCAAAATGGTGCCATTTGTGGGGGGTTTCCACTGTTTAGGCACATCAGGAGCTCTCCAAACACACACATGGCGTCCAGCCAATTCTGCGTTGAAAAAGTCAAACGGCGCTCCTTCCCTTATGAGCTCTGCCATGCATCCAAACAGTGGTTTACCCCCACATATGGGTATCAGCGTACTCAGGACAAATTGCACAATAAACTTTTGGGGTCTTGTTACCTTTGGGAAAATAAAAATTAGGGTGAAAAGATAATTTTTGTGGAAAAAAATATGATTTTTTAATTTTACCGCTCTACGTTATAAACTTGTATGAAGCACTTGGGGGTTCAAGTTGCTCACCATAGATCTAGATAAGTTCCTTTGGGGGTCTAGTTTCCAATATGGGGTCACTTGTGGGGGGTTTCCACTGTTTAGGCACATCAGGGGCTCTCCAAATGCAACATGGCGTCCAATCTCAATTCCAGCCAATTTTGGTTGGAAAAAGTCAAATGGTGCTCCTTCCATTCCGAGCTCTGCCGTGCACCCAAACAGTGGTTCCCCCCCACATATGAGGTATCAGCGTACTCAGGACAAATTGGACAACAACTTTTGTGGTCCAATTTCTCCTGTTACCCTTGGGAAAATAAAAAATTGGTGACTAAAAGATAATTTTTGTGGGAAAAAAATAGGATTTTTTATTTTCATGCCCGGGCATTATAAACCTTTGTGAAGCACTTGGGGCTTCAAAATGCTCACCACTGATTTAGATAAGTTCCTTGTTGGGTCTAGTTTCCAAAATGGGGTCACTTGTGGGGGGTTTCCACTGTTTAGGCACATCTGGGGCACTGCAAACAGAACATGACCCCATCAACGTCTGCATTCCAAAACGTTATTACTTTCTTTCCAAGCCCCGTCTTGCGCCCAGTTTCCCCCCCCACATATGGGGTATCATCGTACTCAGGAGAAATTGGACAACAACTCTTTGTTCCAATTTCCTTGGGAAAAATCAAAAATTTGGGACTAAAAAATCATTTTTGTGGAAAATGGGTTTTTTTTTTCTCACCCAGGCATTATAAACTTTTGTGAAACACTTGGGGGTTCAAAGTGCTCACAACAGAACTAGATAAGTTCAATAGGGGGTCTAGTTTCCAAAATGGTGTCAATTGAGGGGGTTTCCACTGTATATGCGCATCAGAGGCTCTCCAAATGCAACATGGCGTCCAATTTCAATTCCAGCCAATTTTGGTTTGAAAAAGTCAAATGGCGCTCCTTCCCTTACGAGCTCTGCCATGTGCCCAAACATTGTTTTTCACCCACATATGGAGTATTGGCGTACTCAGGAGAAATTGCACAACAACATTATCTGTCCATTTTCTCCTTTTACCCTTGTGAAAATGAAAAAAAGTTTGTAAAAGATAATTTTTGTGACTAAAAAGTTAAATATTCATTTTTTCCTTCCACGTTGCTTCAGCTCCTGTAAAGCACCTGAAGAGTTAATAAACTTCTTGAATGTGTTTTGAGTACCTTGAGGGTGCAGTTTTTAGAATAGTGTCACTTTTGGGTATTTTCTGCCATATAGACCCCTCAAAGTGACTTCAAATGTGAGGTGGTCCTTAAAAAAAATGGCTTTGTAAATTTTGTTGTAAAAATGAGAAATCGCTGGTCAATTTTAACCCTTATAATTTCCTAACAAAAAAATTTTGGTTCCAAAATTGTGCTGATGTAAAGTAGACATGTGGGAAATGTTATTTTTTAACTATTTTGTGTGACATATTTCTGTTTTAAGGGAATAAAAATTCAAAGTTTGAAAATTGCAAAATTTTACAAATTTTTGCAATATTTGCATTTTTTCAAAAATAAACGCAAATTATATGAAGAAATTTTACCACTATCGTGAAGTACAATATGTCACAAGTAGTGTTGAGCGATATTGCTCGATATCTAAAAATATCGTATCGAAATTGTATCGCCGATAGCACTAAATATCGTCGATATCCGATTTCGATAGCGGAAGTCCCATGTAAGTCTATGGGAAACAAATATCGCAACAAAAAAACCCCTTTCTTACGTTGTAAACACAAAATATACACACATAGAATACATATATATATATATATATATACATGTCATTGTGACATATATATACATATATTTATAGTTTATACACTTCTACATAGTAAAATAGACTCTGATTCAATTGCCGGGTAAAGCCGTGACATACCCCATAGAAGTCGACGGGCTCGGTGCCGAGTACCCCCAAAACCTCTGGCTCTGTGCGACTCAACTTGGGCGTCACAAACAGAATTCTGTAGCTCGCTATAAGCGAGTCCTGTGTGCCTGAATTGAACTGGTTTTGTGCTTGAGAATTGCTAAAATCATCAGAGAATGTATTTGCCATTTTTCCGCCATATCTGCGTCACGACGAGGCACTGGTGAAGAAGAAGGGCGTGCTCTTCGTGGGTGTACACTCACTCAGTGGCGCAAAAACGATGGCCGACCACTGTAAATGGTACTGCAATGTAAGATCGTGCCCCACAGCTCTTCAGTTCCGCCTCCTCATCCTCCTCAGTGTGCGGAAACTAACATGAAGGTCCCGCCTCCCTACAAAAGAGGGGCCCTCTCCAGATGCTAATGACACATGTGACTTGGCAGAGATGGCTAATGGACACGAGCAGAAGTGTGAAGGGATGGAGCAGTCAGACTCAGAGCTCTCCCCCACGGAAGCGACCCGATCGCCACGGAAACACCGTTGGGCACCCGGCCTGGAAACCCTCCTACGCTGCAAGAAGCGGAGGATACCCTAAGAGGCCTGGCCCGGCACCGGGAGGAGGTCGACAGGATGGAAGCCAGCTGGCGTGCCCTAAAACTAAACTTGGAGCGGCGCCAATCCCTCTTACCTGAAGTGTCTGTACCGGAAGGTGAGGCACCCGTTCTAGTAGAGGAGTCCTTGCAATGTGATCCGGTTGACGTTGTCGCAGTGGAGGCACCCGTTCGTGCAAAAAACGCTGCACCGGCAGCACCCCAGATCCCGCTGTCTGCCCCCGTCGCTGAGACAGAAGAAGCGACACCCGTCCTCATGGAGGAGACCGCGCAGGCACCAGAGCACTACCTGCCTGTACCGGAGCCCCGACTGTCATCTGTTCCAGAGCCGGCTGCTTCCTCCGCAGGTGAGCGCCGCCAGGACTGGGGGGCGCCAGGAGAGCTGCCGCAAACCGGACACTGTAAGCTGCAGTGGAGTGGTGGAGACATGGAGATGCTGGTGGAGGAGAATTACAACCGGCGTCAGGAGGAAGAGTGGAGACGTTGGGAGCGGGAAGCAGAGCGACAAAGGGAGCAGCGAGAATCCCAAAAACTTCGGCAACGTAACCTGGAGAAGGATCGGGCAGATAAGGACCGGATGAGAAAGGATAAAGGAACCCTGTGTGAGCCGCGGCGTAAGGGTGCAGTACGGAGCTTTAAATTGAAAGGTGGTTGGGGCTTCATCAAGGAGCCTGGACTTTATTTAGAAGTTTTTGTGAACCGGCGGACGTGGAGGCTCACCTCCTAGAAGGACACCCAGGGAGGGACCTGTTGCCAGGAGACTTGGTGACTTACACCCGACACTGGGGTTACAATGGATGGTACGCCCTAAATGTTACCAGGTGCGACCCCTACTCCCCAGTGTGTCAGGAACCTGTGAGACCCTCGGAGCCTTCAGCCTCCCACATCCAGGCCTCTGCAAAAGTGCCCACCCCACGCCGTAAATCTCCCAAGCCTCCCTCAGTGGTCTCCTCAGCAGCCCCAGCTATGGACATGATAAGTATAGCTGGCCCGTACCCGGCGCCTGTTAGGCCCCCTGGGGTTCGTTCAGTCCGTGACATAGGGCTCCAGACCCGGAGGGAGATGAAAGAGGTGGCCACACAGACCCAGATAGCGGGTCACGACTTGACTGTACAGGCCACACGACGTCATCAGGTCCTGGTGGTCCTTGGTGCCTCGGATGTTTGGCAAGCATCAGAAGAGTACCAGGTGGTACCTGGAACACCCCTGCCAAAGAATTATAAATAACCCGGACAGGGTCCCTGTATGTAAATAGTTAAATTGTTTATGTACCCGGACGGGTGAATGTTAATAAAAAAGTTTTTTAATTTAATAAAAAAAACAAAAACACAGTTTTCATTACTTTTATTACAGTCTCATCCTGCGACGCATCGATCTCCTGTAAAAAAATGAAAAAAAAAAAAAGAATACCACCTGACCGACGCAGTCCATAGTAACGAGTGTCCCACGACGATCCAGCTCTGCTACATCAGAATCCCGGCGCAGCACAGCTGATTACCTGCTTCCCCGGCGGTGACGTCATCGGACTGGTTTACGGCCGGGATTACCCTGCAGTCACTGCAGTTATCGCGAAAAACTGCATGTGACCGCCAGGGAGAAGATAATGGCGGCCATCAAGCAGTCCAGGACGTGATCGCCGGAGATCTTCTGCCAGGTAAGTGCCGCTGACTCCTGACAGACCCGACCGACGGACACTCACAGTGACAGTGACAAATCAGATTACGGTATTCGATAAGACGAAAATATCGAAACAAATTATCGAAAGGCCGATAGAGCTAACATCGGCCGATAGCCGATATTTGCATTATCGTATCGCTCAACACTAGTCACGAGAAAACTATCTTAGAATCGCAAAGATCCGTTGAAGCGTTTCAGAGTTATAGCCTCATAAAGAGACAGTGGTCAGAATTGTAAAAATTGGCCCGGTCAATAACGTTCAAACCACCCTTTGGGGTGAAGGGGTTAATAGTTGTCTTTTTTAACATGTTGTCTGGATGTCATATTGGACTACCCTTCTGCTTATCATGACAGGTTGCTGTTACTGTCTGTGAGAATAATGATATTCTTGACTGTCAACTTCAAAGGAGGTATGGATAGTGGTGGAGGCCAAAAAAAATTCATTTTTTGGTGATATATACTGTGCTACCACATTGTAAGTAGATGCTGCTTAAAGGAGCAGTGAGAAAAAGCTGAAAAAGGACATTTGGCAATTGTCACCACTCTGGTGCTTATTGAAACTTGTTTTTTTTGTAAAATAGATATTTCAGGAGCATATTCCATCTGGAAGATTTTTAGTGAAAGCTGGTGTAGGTTTTGTTCATCAGAAGCAGTGGGCAACTGGAGCCTAGGTACGCTTTCTCACTAGAGACGTAGACAGGAGGTTCTAGCTCTGTTGTGCCTAGAGCACAATTAGTAAACAAGATACCTCTTGTGAGATAAGGCTGTGAAGCTGACTGAGTATCAAGATTTGCAGCATTCGTTGCTAATTTGCGATGGTGCAGTAAAGGCTGACTTTTCTGTTGGTCTCGGTTGGATACCTTTTCGTGACTCACTGGATAAATGGACCTAAGACAAGAGGAGTAAGTTTTGGACTGAGAAAGGTATCAACTTGTTATTTTGTGGGAGGTAACTTAAAGCCTGTATAAAGTAACATGGTCCTTAGTGTGGCCATGTTACACACCTGTCTTGGATCCTGTTTTGCTTCCATCTTCTCAGTCCGCTAAACTTTTTTGTGCTCCATGTCGGGCTTCGAAAGTAGCCCAGCGTGATCCCATTTGTTTATTGCCTAGACCTATATAAGGCCTCCTAAAAAAACACCCATGTCTTGGTATTAAGACTTTCTAGTATTATGTTTGGGTTTATCTGCGCACAGATCCCATCCACAGTGTCCAACATGCCTTTGGTTTCCAGTCCCTGAGTTACATGCCTGTTCCGTACCACTACTAACTGGCTAGAGACTCCTCAACATCTATTATCTGCCTGCGGCTTCCATGATTTTCAAACTTTCTAGTTACTCTGGAGTTTTGTCTGCCACCTGTCCTGTTCCTGGTATTATAGGACTTCTGCTGCGAGTCTAGTGGTTTCCATGATGTCTCCCTGTTGCCTCTGGCTACTATGGTATTTGGACTTTCTTGTTACTCCTGAGCTTTATCTTCTACCTGTCTGTGGTCTCGTTGATTCCTCCTGTCTGCCTGCAGTTTTCAGTCCTTTTGTCTCCAGTCTGTCTGTGGTCTTCAGTAGCTCTGTAATCTCTCTAAGGTCCACAGTAAATCAACAATCTGCCTGCAGTCTTCAGTAAAGGGTATGCCACACTAAACAATATCGCTAACGGGATCGCTAAAAAACGTCACTATTTAGCGATCCCGTTAGCGATGTTGTTCAGTGCGGCAGCTTCCAGCGACGAGCTTCCTGCTGTGATCTCGCTCGTCGCTGGAATCGTTCCGGACCCTATTTTCTCGTCGGCGCTCCCGCTGGGTAAGTATCTAATCGCTGTGTGGCACCTTTTCTTAGCGATTTAGCGGTACTTTTGTACCGCTAAAGTCGTTAAGAAGATCGCTAACGGCGATAGCGTCGTTAACTATATCGCTAAATGTGGCCGCATTTAGCGATATAGAAACAATCCCGCTAGCGATCGCATTAGTATGCAACGCTAACGAGATCGCTAGCGGGATAGCTCAGTGTGGCAGTACCTTAACTCTGCAATTTGCCTGCAGTTAACTCTTTAATCTGCCTGTGGTCTTCAGTAACTATGTAATCTGTCTGAGATCTTAAGTAACTCTGCAATCTGCCAGCGGTTTCTAGTGACTCTGCAATCTGTCTATGGTTTACAGTACCTCTGTTAATGGTCTCCTATCAGCTATCCGTGTCCTTTGTGCCTCACCCACTTGCTGCACCGATGCCAGTGGCCATTGTGCCCACCTGGTAACTGCTATAATAATGTTACCATTTGGTAACTGTTTTGTACGTGGCAGTGGCGGGTTTTTGCATACAGCGAGATCTCGTGACATCACATGAGATCTTGCACTTTTCACAGTGAGGAGGGCTTTGGAGAGTTGTGGCGCCTCACTCTAACTACTGTGACCCCACAACTTGTGACATCAAGTCTGAGTTTTGTTAGAAAGTTAAATGGTCACAAGGGACCATTGTGACCATTTTTGCTTATTTATGATATTTAAAAAAAACATCAATCTGAAGCTGCCCACTCTTTTCGTAAATAAAAAAGTCTGCCCCAGATTGGTGATAGGTTCCCTTTTAGTCTTTAGTAGGTATGACGCAGACTAAAATAATGAAAAACTTGCAATACTCTGTGATTATTTCCTAACATTAGCTTAATTTCATTTTAAGAATAGAATGATGGTTTCATCTATATTTGCATTTCCATGTATACATACATAGTTTTGTTTGCGGAAGAAATATAATATAATAAACACAAAATGATAGAAAAAAAAACTAGAAATATTTTCTTTTCTAAAAATATTACCTCATAAATCAGCACTGTGAGCAATCTATTGCTCTTAATAAAGTGAGGTCAGATATGACAAGAAGAATTTAATTTGATTTGACTGCAAGATAAAACTTAGTATAGCTGAATGATCCCAAGTGGTATCGCCTGCTTTACATTTCCTATTGCCTGAACCTCTGGGATTAACCTTTCTTGCCATTTCAGTTACAATTTGAAACCATCAACTGAAAAAGATGGCTAAATTGGTGCATTATTTTGTCATAGAGTATCATCCGAATAGTTTATCTGATCAATAGGCAATTCAGGCTCAAACTGTCCTAAGTAAATGTATCTACTGCATTTTAACAAGTATTGATGAGTAAAGGCAGATTGTCAAATATGTGACCTGCATTCTGGTTTCATATTTCTTTATGAATTAAAGCATGTGGTCATACAAAACCAGAAAACAGTAATAGCCTGCTTTTCTTCAGGAGTCGGCACTTATTAGGTAACATTATAGAATATGCTTTTATATTTGCTGATAAACACAAATTAGTATTAATTACATGGATGTTAAAACTATTTAATATACCAAAAACTACTTTTTGACCTTAAGGCCGGCGTCACATTAGAGAGGAATACGGACGAGTGAGAGGCGTTAAAACAACGCTTTACACTCGGACCAATGTTTGTCTATGGGGCAGCTCTGATCATCCGTATATTTCTCGCCCGTATTTTACGGGGCGAGGAAATCGCAGCATGCTGCGATTGTCAGCGTATTACACCCATAGTACGCCAATGCAAGTCTATGGGGCCGAGAAAAATATGGATAACACACGGACCACATGTGTGACTTGCGAGAAATACGCAAGACTTCTGCAGGTCAGAGGAAATGGGGCAAGTCATGAATCAAGAAGCTTACACATGCAAATTAGCTCAAAAAAAGCACCAGACATCCCGGAAGAACGCCTCCACTGACTCCTGCAGCATGTCTACTCACATCAATGTAGAGATGCTCATAGTTTTGGTCCAGGAAAGGCCCGAAATTTGGGACCAACGGGATGCACACTATTCAGACCGGGCCAGAAAAGACGCGGAATGGAGGCGCATCTGTGGGCATTTTTGTCCAATCATCTTAAAGACCAGAACTTAAAAATTGTCCACAGTATCCACTAAAATCAGATTATGGTACTTTGTAATTATTGTTTTTAAGCGCTAAAGTGTTATTATACTGACACCCTACTAGGCCCCCATGACTATGTGAAATGCTTGTCAAAAAATTTGGCAATGTGCAGCTAGGTAATAATGAAATTATATGTCAAATTGCAGTGGAGGATGAAGGAAAAAAGAAGAACAGCGCTCCATCCGGGTGTAAAGTGTAGAAAAAACTTTATTAAGCCATCAAAAAATGACGTTTCGACCTAAAAAGGTTTTTGTCAAGTGTATACAGGCATATAAAATAGGCGGTCTTAAATAGTGTGGAGCTGACATCTGCACCAATCACTATGTAGTACACGCCCACAAACATTAACATATACAAAAAACGATGTATCACAAAAAACAGACTCATGAAAACAATACATAACAGCGATCAGACATGTGCATATAACATGACCAACAATAACATGTAAATAAACGATATGTGAAAGAATATACATACACACTTTACACGAAATCCCCATATACAGGTCCTTCTCAAAAATTAGCATATAGTGCTAAATTTCATTATTTTCCATAATGTAATGATTACAATTAAACTTTCATATATTTTAGATTCATTACACACCAACTGAAATTTGTCAGGTCTTTTATTGTTTTAATACTGATGATTTTGGCATACAACTCCTGATAACCCAAAAAACCTGTCTAAAAAAATTAACATATTTCAACCGTCCAATAAAATAAAAGTGTTTTTTAAAAACAAACAAAAAAAACATCAAATAATAAAGTTCAGTTATGCACTCAATACTTGGTCGGGAATCCTTTTGCAGAAATCACTGCTTCAATGCGGCGTGGCATGGAGGCAATCAGCCTGTGACACTGCTGAGGTGTTATGGAGGCCCAGGATGCTTCGATAGCGGCCTTAAGCTCATCCAAAGTGTTGGGTCTTGCATCTCTCAACTTTCTCTTCACAATATCCCACAGATTCTCTATGGGGTTCAGGTCAGGAGAGTTGGCAGGCCAATTGAGCACAGTAATACCATGGTCAGTAAACCATTTACCAGTGGTTTTGGCACTGTGAGCAGGTGCCAGGTCGTGCTGAAAAATGAAATCTTCATCTCCATAAAGCATTTCAGCCGATGGAAGCATGAAGTGCTCCAAAATCTCCTGATAGCTAGCTGCATTGACCCTGCCCTTGATGAAACACAGTGGACCAACACCAGCAGCTGACATGGCACCCCACACCATCACTGACTGTGGGTACTTGACACTGGACTTCAGGCATTTTGGCATTTCCTTCTCCTCAGTCTTCCTCCAGACTCTGGCACCTTGATTTCCGAATGACATGCAAAATTTGCTTTCATCAGAAAAAAGTACTTGGGACCACTTAGCAACAGTCCAGTGCTGCTTCTCTGTAGCCCAGGTCAGGCGCTTCTGCCGCTGTTTATGGTTCAAAAGTGGCTTTACCTGGGGAATGCGGCACCTGTAGCCCATTTCCTGCACACGCCTGTGCACGGTGGCTCTGGATGTTTCTACACCAGACTCAGTCAACTGCTTCCTCAGGTCCCCCAAGGTCTGGAATCGGTCTTTCTCCACAATCTTCCTCAGGGTCCGGTCACCTCTTCTCGTTGTACAGCGTTTTCTGCCACATTGTTTCCTTCCAAAAGACTTCCCATTGAGGTGCCTTGATACAGCACTCTGGGAACAGCCTATTTGTTGAGAAATTTCTTTCTGGGTCTTACCCTCTTGCTTGAGGGTGTCAATGATGGCCTTCTTGACATCAGTCAGGTCGCTAGTCTTACCCATGATGGGGGTTTTGAGTAATGAACCAGGCAGGGAGTTTTTAAAAGCCTCAGGAATCTTTTGCATGTGTTTAGAGTTAATTAGTTGATTCAGAAGATTAGGGTAATAGGTCGTTTAGAGAACCTTTTCTTGATATGCTAATTTTTTGAGACAGGTTTTTTGGGTTATCAGGAGTTGTATGCCAAAATCATCAGTATTAAAACAATAAAAGACCTGACAAATTTCAGTTGGTGTGTAATGAATCTAAAATATATGAAAGTTTAATTGTAATCATTACATTATGGAAAATAATGAAATTTAGCACTATATGCTAATTTTTTGAGAAGGACCTGTATATATCTCGGCGTTGTTCCATTGCCATGGAGATACAGACCAATCAAATCACTCAATGATGCATGTCAACATGACAGATCCAATAGGGTGAATCGTTGAAATAAAGCGCCAAAAGATATAGGTAACCTACCAACTATTGCGATATCAGGGAGCGATGTTCCACTCACCAATCATAGAGCTCGTCTCTGTAAGCATAGAATGCTAACTGCGTCATACAGGAAGCGGTGCCTGCTAGGAATAATCCAGGGGAGGAAACCATTCGCAAAGGGGCTTGTGCGCAGGCGCATGGAGGACCGTCATACGGTGCCCTCCCACATACTAATGACGCATCCACGTCTGAGAACGGCAATCCCGCTACCGTAGAAATGGAACGAGAGGGACGCAGCGCATGCACACTCAGCAAAAGGGTATACTTGGACGCATATCATAGATCTCAATATTATCCAACCACATATGACCATATTGCATCAGAGAAAAAGACACCAGGCAACCAAAGACTAAAAAATACTAACAATAACCCCCATACCTAACATTAATCATCCCATTAAACATAATTAATTTACAAAATAATATAATTATAATTAATATAAAAAATGGGAACTATGGGGCACAAGGGGAAAGAGAAAATAAGGAAAAAACAAAAACAAAAAATACATGCTGAATGCGAACTCCAAACCCCTTGTCCACCATAGTATCCTAAAAAAAGAGGAAAAAAAATTATAAATAAAACCATAATGTAAAACATTAAATTAAATCATCCTATATTATTCAAATTAAATTCAATAGTAAGACACTAATGATTTTCTAGATAAAATTGATAGTGTTAGAGTGACAGAATTGACTATCTTGATTTCATTTGATGTGGTGTCTCTATACACGTCTATAGAACACGAAAAAGGTCTTCATGCTGTCTCTGTGGCGCTATCGGGCTCGGACATGGCTCCAGAATGTGCACAGCTCGTCCTCACGCTGCTGGAGCTCATTTTGAAGAGGAATTTTTTTCTCTTCGGTAGTGAGTTTTTCCTGCAGCGTCGTGGTACCGCCATGGGGTCCAATGTGGCCCCAACTTATGCTAACATCTATATGGCGGTACTTGAGGAGGAGTTTGTGTACAAATCCAACTTCTGGTGCCATGTCCGAGCCTGGTGGCGCTACATTGATGACATTTTTGTGGTTTGGGATGGTGGACCTGATTTGTTATGTGACTTTCATTCAGAATTGAATCAGATTTATCCAGAGCTCAAATTTACTATGTCACACTCTTTGACACAGGTACAATTTCTTGACACTTTAGTGTACAAAGATTGTAACCTTTTGAAAACAGACTTGTTTGTCAAGAGTACAGACAGAAACAGTCTTTTGTTATACAATAGTAACCATCCCAAAAGAATGGTTAGCTCTTTACCCTGGAGTCAGCTTCTACGTGTGAGAAGGATAGTATCTGATGAGGAATTGATTGATCAACGCCTTGAGGGCATGTGTAATAAGTTCTTGGCAAGAGGATATCCGAAAGATGTGGTGGTGAGATATAAGTCTAGAGCCTTAAATACAACACGTGAGGCTTCTCGCCATACATCTTATGTTAAACAAAACAAGAAACGCATACCGTTTGTGTCTACTTTTAATCCTGTAAGTGATTGTGTTGGTGCTATTCTTAGGAAACATTGGGCCTTTTTGCAACGTGGGCATCCAACTGTTTCTGAATTTGGTTCTCCACCTTTGATGTCTTTTCGCAGGGGACGTAATTTGCGAGATCGATTAGTTAAGTCCGATTTTGGTCCGTCTGGTTTATCTATTCAACGGACCTTGAGTGCTCCCCGCTATGGCAATTTTCCCTGTTTGGGGTGTGCATGTTGCAATAATATGCTAAAGGTGACTTTTTTTACCACCCCCAAGACAGGTAAAAAAATATTTTTTGAAAGAGAGGTACTCTTGTACATCTAACTTTGTTGTGTACATGGTGGTCTGCCCATGTGGGCTAGCTTATGTGGGGGAGAAAACCATGGAAGTGCGGGCGTGCATTAGCAAGCATAAGAGTACAATTAGGACGAAACTTATTGAACTACCGGTCCCTAAACGTTTTATTGATAATCGACATTCTGTGAACCAACTTAGATTCAGAGTTATAGATAGTGTGCCGACACTCAGAATAGGAGGAGATAGAGCTAAAATACTCAGAAAGAAAGAACTGAGATGGATTCACAGATTGGGCACCTCACAACCGGCTGGACTTAATATTGAATTTAATTTGAATAATATAGGATGATTTAATTTAATGTTTTACATTATGGTTTTATTTATAATTTTTTTACCTCTTTTTTTAAGATACTATGGTGGACAAGGGGTTTGGAGTTCGCATTCAGCATGTATTTTTTGTTTTTGTTTTTTCCTTATTTTCTCTTTCCCCTTGTGCCCCATAGTTCCCATTTTTTATATTAATTATAATTATATTATTTTGTAAATTAATTATGTTTAATGGGATGATTAATGTTAGGTATGGGGGTTATTGTTAGTATTTTTTAGTCTTTGGTTGCCTGGTGTATTTTTCTCTGATGCAATATGGTCATATGTGGTTGGATAATATTGAGATCTATGATATGCGTCCAAGTATACCCTTTTGCCGAGTGCGCATGCGCTGCGTCCCTCTCGTTCCATTTCTATGGTAGCGGGATTGACGTTCTCAGACGTGGATGCGTCATTAGTATGTGGGAGGGCACCGTATGACGGTCCTCCATGCACCTGCGCACAGGCCCCTTTGCAAATGGTTTCCTCCCCTGGATTATTCCTAGCAGGCGCCGCTTCCTGTATGACGCAGTTAGCGTTCTATGCTTACAGAGACGAGCTCTATGATTGGTGAGTGGAACATCGCTCCCTGATATCGCAATAGTTGGTAGGTTACCTATATCTTTTGGCGCTTTATTTCAACGATTCACCCTATTGGATCTGTCATGTTGACATGCATCGTTGAGTGATTTGATTGGTCTGTATCTCCATGGCAACGGAACAACGCCGAGATATATATATGGGGATTTCGTGTAAAGTGTGTATGTATATTCTTTCACATATCGTTTATTTACATGTTATTGTTGGTCATGTTATATGCACATGTCTGATCGCTGTTATGTATTGTTTTCATGAGTCTGTTTTTTGTGATACATCGTTTTTTGTATATGTTAATGTTTGTGGGCGTGTACTACATAGTGATTGGTGCAGATGTCAGCTCCACACTATTTAAGACCGCCTATTTTATATGCCTGTATACACTTGACAAAGACCTTTGTAGGTCGAAACGTCATTTTTTGATGGCTTAATAACGTTTTTTCTACACTTTACACCTGGATGGAGCGCTGTTCTTCTTTTTTCCTTCATTGTATGGACTTTCCGAGTTGGTTCCTTGGAGCTGGTACGTGCGCCCCTTCAACTGAGAGTGCTGTCAACTTGCCTTATTACTTGTTGTGATTGCAATGGAGGATGTCAGAACGTCAGCAGAGGGCCAGGAGTGGGGTTGCAGCACCAACCAAGCGCAAATATATATACTTTGACCGTCTTGGTTTTTTGGCTCCTATTCTGGATCTCAGACCGTAAGTACATACATCACACCACATTACATATATGCTCTTTAGGGTCAAATCTCCAACATTTTTTATTTTAATTTAATTTCCTAACAGAACTCAGTCCAACCTCACTGAGAGGGAGACAGGGTCGGATTCTGAGGCCATTATAGACCCAGTCGGGGGGGAGGTGAAGAGGTGGCTGGCCCATCTTCTGACCTTCCCAGCTGCATCCCCAAGCTCCACCAGCAACAGGACCTGACCCACCTGCTGCACCAGCACCAGTACCTGACCCACCAGGTGCAGCAGCACCCGGCAGCCTTGAGGAAGCAGGCAACAGCAGCAGCCCTACTGTATGTCTGGGGGGCTCCCCCCAGCCTGCTGCCATATCCCGCCGTGGGAGACAAAGGCAAGACAACACTGCCTCTGATACCGGAGGCATGTGGACACAGGGGTACTCAATTACCTGTCCAGGGCAGCCATGGATGAGGGTGAAGAGGCTTATTCATGTAGCCCTGCCCGTTACCTATGTCCCCTACCCCGTAAGGTCAGGCTATGTGTGTGAGGATCCATTCAGATCCTAATTGATGCATGCATGCACCTCAATGCCCCATATGAGGTGTTTGAATTCCTTAAGAGGTGACAGCTCTCAACCCATAACTTTCTTTGCCTTACCCCCACCCAGAAGTACATGGTCAATTAGGATCTGAGGGACCTCCTGCACGTGCACCTACACTTCAACCCACTCCCCCACAAAACCAACCTTGGCAACAACAGGGTCAAATGGCAGCCTATAACCCACCTACCCAATATGGCCACTTGTACAGATCCAGTGTTGGAGGCTGGTCCCAACCTGGATTTGGATCACATGGCAATATTGGGGGTAAGATTCTCATGGGTACCAGCATCCCCAGGAGTATAATCTCCTTTATCTTATGGCAATTTGGCCACACAACAACCTGACCATGGCCACATGCTACCACAGGGCCAAGAAAATCCACCCCAACAGGGTGATGGTCAAGGTGGTCACCCAAGCCAGCAACAAAGAGATGCTGGGCACCAGCCCTCACCTCCACAAGCATACCACCAACTGTAATTTTTTATTTTTCTTATATATCATTATTTATAAAATTGTTTGTTATTTTTTAAATTTTATTTTACTACATGTTGTGTAAAGCATATTTGCACTAATCTAATTGCCTCCAAAAACCATATGTTAGGGTCTGCGGAACGCACCAAATATAAGATGTGGAGAGGTGCGTTCGCAGCCCGGGGTCCACCGTGCAGGCGGAGCCTGCTGCTAGTAAAATGGCGTAAGAAGCAAACTCTGTTATCCCGCAGAGTCGCCAACATAAACGCCGTAACGCGCTGTGGCAATAAGTGCGAACTCTGTTACTCCACAGAGCCGCTAGAAGGAGAGCCGCAGAGCTATATGGCGATGTGTGCGAACTCACTAAACACAACTGAGTCGCAAAGAAAACACGCTAGGGCGCTGTCTAGCGTTGAAAGCGAACCCTGTTACATCACAGGGCCGCTGAGAAAAAGTGCTGTGTCCTGTCAGGCTCTCAGGTACACAGTTAAGTGCTAAGCGTACATAAAGCGTGATCATGTGCTAATGTCCTCGCGGGAGTCACCCGCAATCTATGGCGTCTGAACGCCAGACCCTGAATACGGCAATCAAAACTCCTCACCGGTTATGCCGGTAATCTAGGGCATCTAGGACGCCGACCCTGACCAGCTAGCACACCAAACTCCTCACCGATTAAGTCGGTATTCTAGTGGCTTATTTCAGCCGGGTCCCTAACCACACACACACATGACCACACTGGCACATAGCATACAATGGTTGATATTAGCGCATGGCGGCCCAGCCATGCTACCCTTTTATAGCAACAGCTACAGGACCTGCCAGAAACAAGGACCAATGAAGCTTGTTCCAGAACAACAGTAGTCACAGGACCTTCCTGGCAGACCAATAGGAGCTGCTGCAGTACCTGAGCATGTGACCCCTGATCTCCAATGAGAGATCTCACTCTGGGCATGCTCAGAAGGGAAAAACGCAGGACTTTGTCCCAAAGACGTCTGCTCCAGCACTGGCTATAATAGCAGATCCAGGAAAGGCAGCAGCAAGTCACTGCACAGTACTGGAGTGGGCAAGACGCTTGGACCGACGTCTCTGCAGAGCAGGCTACACTGCGGCCGGAGATGAATGGGAGACCGCAGCGGGGCTGGTTCGAGACTCCCCTTGTGCAGCAGCGGGAACTCGAACCCTAACATTACCCCCCCTCCTAGGGCCCCCCTTCTTTGGGCCTCGCTGCGCTCAAAGGCAGCGATGAGCTGCGGAGCGTGAACATGCTCGGCAGGCTCCCAGGACCTATCCTCAGGCCCATAACCCCTCCAATCCACCAAATAAATTTTTTTGCCTCGTACCACCTTGTACCCAACAATGGCGTTTACCTCATGATCGTCGGTAGATGAACCCGACGTCCCGGCAGATGACTCGGAAAACCGGGAAATGGCCACGGGTTTCAGGAGGGACACGTGAAAGGTGTCAGTGATACCAAGGCGAGGCGGAAGGGCTAGGCGGTAAACCCACCGGGTTCACCTGCTCAAGAACTTTAAAGGGGCCCAAAAAGCGAGGTGCAACTTGGTGGACTCTACACGTAGCCTGATGTTTCGGGCAGAAAGCCACACTAGGTCACCCGGAGCAAATGTAGGAGCGGGGCGCCGATGGGCATCAGCCGAAGACCTCATCCTCTTTGGAGGCCTGAATGGCATCCTGTGTGCGGTCCCAAATGTCCCGTGCCTCCACAGTCCAGTCTGCCACCCTGGAATCGGCGGGCATGGGCACTGGTACCCGCGGATGCTGACCGTAATTCAGGAGGAATGGGGTCTGTCCGGTGGAGTCAGCCACAGCATTATTTAGAGCGAACTCAGCCCACGGTAGCAAGGATGCCCAGTCATCCTGCCTGGCAGAGACAAAATGTCGCAAGTATGTGACCAAAGGGTTTGGGTTGGGGCCTTCTCCAAACCCCATTCGCTGGGGTGGTATGCAGGGAAAAGGATTAACCAATGTGAGTAAAACCCAGCTCTCCCCAAACCGAGATGCAAAGGGGACCTCGTCACTGACAATTTTGTCTGGCTGTGAAGGGGAAAATAGCCTAAGTTTAATATGCCAGGCCCCCCTGCAGCGGTAACCGGGAAAGGGGCAAAAAGGCACCTTTGGAAAAGGGGGTGGGTTACCCAGATGATGGTGAGCCCGGATTGGGTTAAACCCACCACAAAACCATCCACCTTTCCCGGGGCCGCCTGCCAAGGTAAAGGGAAAATAACCCCCGGGCCCTTTTGTCGAGGGGACTTATTCTTGGGCGGAGACGCAGCCTGAAGATTCCTGACTTAGGGCATCTGCGGCCCAGTAGTTCTGCCGAAAATCAGAAGTTTTTTTCCCAAAAAATCCACCCCCCTGGACGAATGTCCCCAAAAGGGAGGTTTCCGGGCGCAAATTATGGGACAAAATCTTCCCCGGGGAGGAAAGGGATCAAGCAAAAACGGGCCACGTTTTAGGCTTTTTTTTGGGGGGGCAAAAAGCCAGGTCCCCCCCACCCTCAGGGGGAACCCCACGGGGGGGATAGAGGTCTGCCGGGGGGTTTTTCTTCTCCCGGAGGGAAAATGGGGGTAAAAAGGAAGGGGGAAAAACAAGGACCATTGGCCGAGGGAAATTTTTGCTGGGCGTTGCAAAAACACCAAATTTTGTGGTCCGTGATATTGGGGGGGAAGGGCCCCCCTCCGAAGATGTCCATCGGAGAAGGGCAACTTCATACCCAGTAACCCCTGCCCCGAGGAATAACCCTCTTGTGGTGAAAAGGTTTGGAAAAAAGAAGCGGGATGCTTCCCCCCCGGGCTTTTTTAAAAAAGGACGCCCCAAGCCCAAAGAAGGGCCCCCTCAAAAAAAAGGTTTTGATTGGGGCGATGTAAGATGGGAGCCGGCGAATGCATTGATGGAGGAGAACCCCTTTGGCCCTCTGCCCAAATTGGGATTGCCCCCCTTTGGGGGGGGCCCCCCAAGGGAGCTAAAAAAGTAGAGAAGGGGGAATAATTGGCATTTTTTTAAATAACCATAAAGCGCTGCCCCCCCTTAAAAAGGGAGGGGGTTTTCCCAATCCTCACGCCTGATTTGGGGGGGATCCTCCTTTCCTGGGGGGAAATGATATCCCCGGAAAGGTGAGCCCCGTCAAAATCCCACCCAACTTCGCATATGGGTTTGTGCAAGAGGTAAAAGCCTTGCAGCACCCCCGGTGGGGGGCCCATTTTGGGAAAAAAAAAATGGAATGTTCCAGTAGCTACCACCAAGGTGGTCAACATACCCCGGAAAATGTCATTCAAAAAAATCTTGAAACAGCTGGGGCGTTACAGACCAAAGGGCATTACCAGATTTTAATGCCACCCCTGGTTTAAAGCCGTTTCCCTTGCCCCCCTCACGGATCAAAAAGGGTTTTAAAACGCACCCCAGGTTAACTTAGTAAAAACCCCCTTCCCCCCCCAAGCGTCAAAGGTCAGAGTTACGGAAAAGGTATTTTTTTTCCGGGGTTTGATGCGTTGGCCCCCTATTCAAGCACGGCGTAATCTCTTTCTTTTTGCCAAAAAAAACCCCCCCCGTGGTGACCCCGACTTCCAAAAAGAATCCTTTCCAAGTTCTCTAAATTTTTGGGGAAAGGGCCCCCGTCTCGGAAGAAGGGGGATAAACCCCTTCCCTTAGGAGGCTCGCCCCCGGAAAGAGGTGATGGAAGTCTTGGGGGATGGGCAAAGAGTTCCCCTTTTGGGAAAAAACGTCGGCATAAGGGCCAATAGCCTTTGGGGGAAGAGGAGAGGGGTCGGGGGTATTCGTGGTTTTGACCTGCCGCTGCCCCCTAATGCATCTCCCTAAAAAATTTTTCCCAACCTTTTTCCCCTAAGACCATCAAATGGGGGAGTGGGGGGGCCCCGGGTTCCAAAAAAAACCTATCTATACCCAGGGAGGAAAAAAAATGATTTTCCCTGTGGGAAGGGACATGAAAAGGGGGTGGGGGCAGATGATGGTGATTTTTGGGGCAGAATTCTCCCTTCAACCCCCGTACGTAGGTTAGCCAGCAAACAAAACGGTGTGGCGAGAAGCAAAGGGGATAAAAAATTCCCTCGCCAAAAAACCACACAAGTTGAGGGTTGGGGGGGTAAACCTGGGAATTACCCTTGGGAGCCTTTTTTGGGGCAAAAATATGGGCCTGACCCTGTTCCTACGGTTACTGGGCGCGACCCCTTTTTCAGCGCTGTGGACACGGTTGGCAAAAAAATCCCGTGTGGCAAATAAAAATGGGGTGGGTGGTGACCGAGATTTTGATCCTGCAGGAGAACCTCCTGAAGGCGGGCGCCGAAGGGCGCTCCGGGGGGGGTGAAGGTTTAACAAAAACCAACCCTTGCCTACGGGGGGTTTCCGCCTCCCCGTGGAAAAGGAGGTCGACCCGGGGGGGAAAAGCGTAACTTTCCGTGTGGCAGGAATTTTTGGAGCCCAAAGGGTCTTTCAAGCCCCCCCGTCCCCCAGAACCGGGGGTGAGGCTTTATTGGCCACTCTAATTCCGGGCCCAATCCGAAATTGGACGCAAATGGTGGGGAAAGCCGAACCCTGGGTACTTGCCGGTTTGAGGCCGTAGTGGGTGATCTGAGGTTGAAAAAAATTTTTCAGAGGAAAACAAAAGCCCCCCACACGGTGCGCGCCCAAGGGGGTTTTCCCCCCCAAGCTCTGCCCGACAAAGAGTTCACAAAGCCCCCTTGTGCCGATTGGGGGGGAAAAACGTGCACCCGAAGTCGAGGTGTAGGGAAAGCACTGACTCACAACCCCCCCGACATTGTTGGGGCCCCCAGAAAAATTGTTGGGGAGAGGGGGGACAATGTAGGGGGACAGAGGGGCAGGGGGAAAAATTTTGGGTTGCGCCCTGCAGCCTAAACAGCGACTTCGGTAACACCCAAAAGCTAGGTTGTGCGCTCAAGGCCGCCAACCTCCTAGTGTGGATGTCGTTTGGTAAACGTGTTTTTCCCCCTTTTTTATCCCAGCCCCCTGGGCTAATATTTTTTGGGTTGGGGAAAAGGGCCCCATTTTTAAGAGTGGGGGTGCGTTCCCCCCCCGGGGTCCCCCCGTGCAGGGGGCCCCCTGCTGTTTAGAAAAAGGGCGTAAAAAAGAAAAATTTTTTTTTCCCCCGCAGGTCCCCAAAAAAACGCCGTAACGCGTTTTGGCAAAAATGCGAATCTTTTATCCCAGGCCGCTAGAAGGGAGCCCCCAGGCTAATGGCGATGGGGGCCCAATCCTAAACACAACGGAGTCGAAAAAAAAACCCACGTAGGGCGTTGTCTAAAAAAGCAACCCTTTTCGTCACGGGCCCCGCTGAGAAAAAGTGCTTTTGCCTGTCAGGCCTCGGGTTTACACAGTTAAGTGCTAAGCGTCCAAAAAAGCGTGATCATGGGGCTAATGTCCTCGGGGTCCCCAAAAATCTATGGCTTGAACGCCCCCCTAAATAGGAAATCAAAACCCCCAAACGGTTTGCTGGTTTTCTGGGATCGGGGACGCCGACCCTGACCAGCTGCACAAAACCTTCACCGTTAAGTGGGTATTTTTGGGGTTTTTTCGGGCCGGGGGCCCCAAAAACCAACACACACATTTTGCCCCTTTTTTTTTTTTTCCCTCAGATGGGAATTCCACAGAAAAAACCCCAAAAAAAAAGGGGAACCGACCCCAAACAGGGGGTTCACTTAAAAAAGGGCAGCGCTGTTCCCATCTCAGGGGAAAACCAACTTTATTTACAAGCAAAAAAAAACACAAACTAAGACACAAAAAAAGATTTTCCCCTTTTTAAAATTTTCCCCAAATTCCCCTGCGCCCCCCCCCCCCCTTTTCTCTTTTTCCAAAAAAAACAAAAAATACCCCCCCCCCCAAAAAATTTTTAAAAAATTTTTTAAAACCTCAATCCCTTTTTTAAAACCCCTTTCCCCCGACCCATGACCCCGATTGGCGTCATGAAAACCGGGCCCCCCCCCGACCCTTTAAACCCCACCGTCGGCTTTATGCAAAAAATTCATGTTACGCGGGTGGGGGTGGGGGTCCGAAAGGCACCCCCCCGCAGAACACCCCCCTTACTGCACCCCGGGGGGGGGGTTTTTTTTAACCCCCCCCCGTGGCCCGATCGTTGATTGGGTTAAAAGGGAAATGCCAACAGAGCGTTTTTTAAAAATTTCCCCCAAAAAAAATGGTGAAAAATTTTTTAAAAAACCCCGGGGCCGGGAAGCTGCAATAGATTCCCCTGGGGGGGGACCCCGTCAACCCCCCCCCCATGTCACGGCGGTGTCGGCCCCCGCTTCGAAAGGGGGAGCGATCGGTAAAACCCCCGTCGCTGTCTGCCCCCGCTCTGCATCCCCCCCCTTTTCCCCTTCCCCCCCCCCCCCTATTTCCCCACGTCCCCCCCTCACCTTTCCCGGGGGCCAAACCCCATGTCCCTGGGTCCGTCCCGGGGACTGCCCGGGTTTTTTCGGGGGGCCCCCCATTTTGGAAAAAGGGGGGGGGTTTGGCCGTGCCCCCCCAAAGGCCGGGCATGCGTTTTGGCCCCCATTTTAAAAAAAATGTTTTTTGTTTACTGTGAAAAAACGTCACGTGATCAAAAAAAAAAAAAAAAGTAAATGAACCCCTCCCGTTGGGTTTGGGGCCAAATTAAAAAAAGAATTTTTTTTTTTTCCCAGCGGGGGTTTTTTTGGGCCGCAGCTGATTTTGCGCGGTCCGCGGGGGATACCGGTGCCGCCGCTGATTTGTGGATCCGGGCGGATTTTTGCTGCGGATCCGGGCCCGGGTTTTTCCCGGGTCCCGGCGGTAAACGCTGCTGATCCGCGGGGAAAATTTTTTTGCTGAACCCCCCTATTTCGCTGCTGATCCCCCGGGGGTTGCTGCTGATCCCCGGGGGATTTCGCGCTGATCCGCGGCGGTTCGCGTGATCCCCGTGGATCCGCGGAGTTTCGTTTCCCTTTTTGCGGCGGATTTGCTCTGATCCGCGGGGGATTCGTGTGATCCCGGCGGGGTTTCGCTGTGATCCGCAAAATGATTTTGCTGTGTTCGTGTGGATCCGCGGCGGATTTCGCTGTATCCGCGGGGGATTTTTGTTTTTTTCCCCCGGGGGTTCGTGTGATCCGTGCGGACCCCCGGCCCGTTTCGCTCTGATCCCGGCGGTTTTGCTGTGGGCCGCGGGGGGTTTCCCCCGGGGGTGATCCAGGCGGATTTCGCTGCTGCCCCCAACTGTTTTTTCCCGCTGATTCTGGGAGGGGCGGTTTCGGGTGTGATCCGGGGCGGTTTTTGTGCAAAACCGTACGATTTCGTGTGGATCCGCGGAAAAGTTTCGCTGCGGATCCGCGGGGGTTTTTCCCCGTGCCCCCGGGGGGTTTTGGCTGATCCGCGACTGATTTTGCTGCTGTTTTGCTGGGGATCCGGGCGGATTTCGCCTTTTGATTGCGGCGGTTGTGCGCCGGGTGTTTTTTCTGCTGATCCGCGGCGGGGTTTTGCTGCGGATCCGCGGCGGATTTTGTGCGATCCAAGGCTGATTTTGTGCTGATCCGCGGCGGATTTTGCTGTGATCGCGGCGGATTTTGCTGCTGATCGCGGGGGTTTTTTGTTGCGATCCGATTTTTTTGCTCGGATCCGCGGCGTTTTTCTGCTGATTATCTGCGTGGGGGTTTATAGCTACGCGTTTCCGTTATTTTAACCGTTACCAGCCGGTAAAAAAAAGTGTTGAACGGGCGGTAAAAACACAATTAACCCCCCTTAGGGTTAGAACTGGGGTTAGGGTTAGCATTAGGGTTAAGGTTGGAATTTAACGGGGGGGGTTTGGGAATTTTTGAGTTGGGGTTAAAATTGGGGTTAGGGTTTTTTTGGGGGGTTTTGGCTTGTGTTGGTTTATGGTTAGAGTTGGTTTTAGGGTTAGGGGTGTTTTGGGGGGTTTAGGGTTTGATTGGGGTTTGTTGGGTTAGGTGTGGGGGGGGGGTTTTGGGTTTTTGGGTTTTGGGGGGGGTGTGTTGGGGTTATTTTTTGGAGTTGGGAATTGGGGGTTTCCCTTTTGGGGCACATCGGGGGGTTCCCCTCCAAAACATGGGCCACCATTGTTTCCTGAAATTTTTGGGTTTTTAAAAAGTAAAACAGTGCCCCTTTTTCCCCCAAGCCCGTTTACCCAACGGGGGTTTTTTCCCAATTGGGGTTTTCAGCGTACTGGGGGAAAATTGCAAAAACAATTTGGGGGGGTTCAATTTTCCCCTTTTAAAACTTTGGGGAAAAAAAATTTGGGGGAAAATAAAAATTATTTTTGGGGAAAAAAAAAATGATTTTATATTTTCAGGGCTCTGCGTTAAAACTTCTAAAAAGGGGACTTGAGAAAAAAAAGGCTTATCACCATCTATAGGATTCCCCTTTGGGGGTATCTATTTTCCCAAAAAATGGGGCATTTGGGGGGGAGTTTCTACTGTTTAGGCCTCGGGGAAAACCTGAAAAACGTAAATGACCCCCCAAAAACCTTTCCCTTTAAGTGGGCATTTCAAAAAGTCACTATTCCCATCCCCCCCCGACGTCCCCCCATACATAGTTTTCCCCACTTTATGGGTTCGCATACTCGGAAAAAATTTTGGAAAAAAACTTTTTTTGGGGGGTCTAATTTCTCATGTTACCCTTGGGAAAAAAAAAAAAATTTGGGGGACAAAGACCTTTTGGGGGAAAAAAAATTTTTTTTTTTTATTTTCATGCCTGGGGTTACAAACTTCTGTGTACCCCTTTTGGGGGGTTAAAAAGTGCTCCCCACAATTTTAAAAAGTTTTTTGCGGGGTCATTTCCCCCTTAAAGGGGGTACTTGTGGGGAGTTTCTACGGGTTAGGAACATCAGGGGCTCTGCAAACGTAACAAGATCCCCAACCATTTCAAGTCAGCTTTTCAAAGCGTCACCACATCCCTTCCAAAAAAACCACGTGTGCCCAAAAAAGGGTTCCCCCCCCAAATTTTGGGGGGGAAACGTACTCAGGCAAAATGGACAACAAATTTTGGGGGCCCCAAATTTTTCCTGTAAAACCCCCGTGAAAATAAAAAAAAGTGGGCCCAAAAAATAAATTTTTTTTTAAAAAAAAAATTTTTTTATTTTTACGGCTTGCGTTTTAAAATTTTGTGAAGCCCTGGGGGGTTTAAAAAACTAAATTTTGGGATCTAGATAAGTTCCCCTTTTTGGGGTTTTTAGTTTCCAAAATGGGGTTTACTTTGGGGGGCTCCAATGTTTGGCAACCGGGCTTCAAAACGACTGGGGAATCGCTAAATATTCCCCATTTTTTCCCTTCAAAAAGTCAAAAGGGGGTCCTTCCCCTTTTGGGGCCTGCCCCCCGCCCAAACAGTGGTTTATGGAAATTTAGGAAACTGTGTACTCAGGAAAAAAAAAAATTTTTTCCCAACAAAAATTTTTTTATCCCCAATTTTTTCTGTTGCCCCTGTGAAAAAGAAAAAAAAGAGGCTAAAAAAAAATTTTTTTTTTAAAAAAAAGTACTTTCTTTTTTTTTTCGGATCCAAAATTTTTGGGGCACCTGGGGGGTTTAAAGTGCTCACTTGCATTAGATAAGTTCCTTAAAGGGGGGGCTTTTTTCCAAAATGGGGGAAATTTGGGGGAGGGGTCCAATTTTTAGGACACAGGGACTCTCAAATGTTGGGCATGGCAACCGCTAAAAATTCCCAATTTTTTCCCCCCAAAAAGTCAAATGCGCCTTCCCCCTTTGGGGGCCCGCCGGCGCCCAAACGTGGTTTATGACCACCCATGAGGTATCTGTGTACTTTTGGAGAAAAATTTCCCCAAAAAATTTTTGGATCCAAAATTTTACTGTTGCCCCCGTGAAAAAGAAAAAAAATGAGGCCCCAAAAGAAAATTTTTTTGGGAAAAAAAAAAAACCCTTTTTTTTTTTTTTCGGGTTTTTTTTTTGAAGCAACCCCCGGGGGGGTTAAAATGTCATATTCATCTTTTAAAAAATTCCTTAGGGGGGTTTGTTTCCCAAAAAAAGGGGCAATTTGGGGGGGGCTCCCCTTTTTTAGGGACACAGGGGGCCCCCCCAAAACGACATGGCAACCCCCAAAATTTTCCCCAAAAAATTTTTTTCCCTTAAAAAGTTTAAAAGGCGCTTTTCCTTTTTCCCTTTTTTAGCCCTGCCGGGGGCCCCCCAAAAAGTGGTTTTTTTACCAAAAATTTTTGGGGGTTTTTTTTTTAATGGGGAAATTTCCCAAAAAAATTTTGGGGGGCCCTTTTTTTTTTTTTGCCCCCCTAAAAATGAAAAAAAATTTAAAAGGGTTTAAAAAAAAATTTTTTTTGGGAAAAAAAAATTCTTTCTTTTTTTTTTTGGATCAATTTTTTTAAGAAAAACCGGGGGGGTTTAAAAAGGGGGGTTTTTTCCCTCTAGATTTTAATTCCTTGGGGGGGTTTTTTTTCCAAAAGGGGTCAATTGGGGGGGGGGCTCCAATGTTTAGGGGACACGGGGCTCTTCCCAAAAAAGACCCCGGCAAACCTTTAAAATTCCCCCCAAAAATTTTTTTTTTCAAAAAATCAAATGGGCCCCCCCTTTCCCCTTTTGAGCCCTGCCCCTGGCCCCCCAAAAAAATGGGTTTTTTTACCCAAAATTTTTTTGGGGGGCCCCCGTACTCAAAAGGAAAAAGGGCCCCCCAAAAAATTTTTGGATCCCAAAATTTTCCCTTTTCCCCGTGAAAATTTTTAAAAAACTGAGGGGAAAAGAAAAAATTTTTTTTAAAAAAAAGGGCTTTTTTTTTTTTTTGGGTCTTTTTTTGAAGAAATGGGGGGGTTTAAAGGATCACTTTCATCTTTGATAAATTTTTTTGGGGGTTTTTTTTTCCCAAAAGGGGGTTTTTTTTGTGGGGGGGCCCCCAAGTTTAGGCAAAAAAGGGGTCTCCCCAAAAAAAGGGGGCATGGGGAAAACCCCTAAATATTCCAAGGGATATTTTTTTTTTTTAAAAAATTTAAAAAGGTGTAATTTCCCCTTTTTAGCCCTGGTGTGGCCCTTTTGTGGGGTTTTTTAAAACCCCAAAAAATTTAGGGGCTGTGTTTTCAGGAGGGAAAATTTTTCCCAAAAAAAATTTTTTGGTTTTCCCCCTTTTTAATTTATGCCCCTTTTTAAAAAAAAAAAAAATTTTGCTAAAAGAAAATTTTTTTTGGGAAAAATTTTAAAAGTCCATTTTTTTTTTTCCACGTTTCTTTAGTTTCCCGTGAATCCCCCTGAAGGGGTTTTTAAACTTCTTGAATGTAGTTTTGGTTGCTTGAGGGGGGGCAGTTTTTATAAAGGTGTACCTTTTTTTTTATTTTTGCCTTTTGACCCCCTCAAAGTGCTTTAAATGTAGGTGGTCCCTAAAAAAAAAAAGGGTTTTTTTTAAAAATTTTATGTAAAAAAAAGGGAAAACGCTGGTCAACATTTTTTAAAACCCTTTTTAATTTAAAAAAAAAAAAATGTTCCCAAAATTTTTGTGATGTAAAGCAAAAAATGTGGGAAAAGTTTTTTTTTAACTATTTTGTGTCCCCATACCTTTTTGGTTTTAAAAGAAAAAAAAATTAAAAAAAATTTTTTTTAAAAAATTTTTTTTAGATTTTTTTGAAATTTTTTTTTTTTTTCCAATAAAAAGCAAAAATTTTTTTACCTTAATTTACCCCACTAAAATTTAAACCCAATATGTCCCCGAAAAAATTTTCAGATTTGCTAGGATCCGTTGAAGCGTTCCCAGTTATTACCCCATAAAAAGGGGGGCATGGTCGGGAAATTTCAAAAAAAAAGGCGGTTTTTTTTTTAAGGTCAAAAATAGGCTGGGTCATGAAGGGGGTTAAAAAACAACCGGTTTCCCCACATTCCCCCCAACCCTCTTTTTTTCTTTCCCAAACTTTAACCCAAACACCTTCCTTTTTCCCCACTTTCCCCAAACCCAAAAAATAAAAAAACCAATCGCAAAAAATTTTCCCCATACACAACTCCTTTCCAACGGGCCCAAACCTGAAAATCACATTTCTACCAAATGACAAATTCCCAAAACAAATGAAAACCCCCTCTCTTCCCCCCACTTCCCCCCTGGAAACCTTTTCACTCCTTACCCAAAACCCCCGGGTTTTTCTGGAAATCTCTCACCGGGAAAAAACCCCCCCTGCAATTTAATTTCCCCACAATTCGCTCTGTTTTTTTGTCCCCAAAAATCCTTTTTCGTACCCCTTTTTCCATAAACCCTTTGAAAATTTATTTTCCCCTCACCTTTTAGATACCACATTCCTTTTCTCTACCCCCTTTAATCATCCTTTATACCCCTTTCTTTTTTCTTAACAACCTTTACATCCACCCTCACCAGTTCATACTTTACCCCAAAAATTTTTAAACCCAAACATAAACACGGCAACCCCAAAAGCCACTCGGGGCCCCCAATTTCCCCTTAAAAGCCCTTCAAACGGAACAGAAAACTTCCAAACCCAAAAACCTGCCCCATCCCGCCCCCCTTCCCCTCCATCCTTAAACAAACCCCTACAAAAAACCATTTAAAATTTAAACCCCCAAAAATTTTTTTTAAATTTGTGAAACCCCGCCCCCCCTTTTCCATTCTTTTCTTCACAACCTCTCCCTTGCCCCGCTCCCTCCCTTTTAAAGCCAAAAAAATTTCAAAAAAAAACCCAATTTTTTTCTTTAAAAAACATATTAAACCCGGGGAAAAACCACCGCAACATTAAAAATTTTATTGGTTAAAACCAATTTAATACTTTAAAAAAATTTCCAAAAAACGTCAAATCATCATTTTCCCCCAAAAAATTTTAAATTTCCGTCCACCTCCCCTCTCACATCCACAAACCCTTTTTCCCCCCTTCCAACCCTTTTCTGAAAATTTCAAAACCCGAACCCCTTTAAAATTGGGCCCCCTAACCCCTTTCCCCCCCAATAAATTGCTCAGAGTCCTCCCAAAAAAAACCCTTTCATTTTTGTCTTCCCCAATTCACTTTAAAAAAGCAGGAACCCCTCCAAAAAAAAAACGGATTCCAACAAAATTTACAGACCCCACCGAAAACTTGAAACCACAAAAAAAACCCCCATAAACCATGTTTTCCATTTTACCTTCCACCCCCCCCCCCCCCGCCCCCCGGGACTTGCACCCCCCGAATCACTTATTTTTTCCCCCCAACATACACAACAACGGGTCAATCCCCGCAAAAGAACCAACAGGGGACAATGGGCCCCCTGCCGTACCCCGGTAAAACCCCTTTTACTCTCCTCCCCCATTCCCTTTTAACAAAACACAAACTATAAATTTTTTTAACAAAAAACTAAATCTCTCAAAAAACTCAGGGAAAAAACCCCTCCCTTTAACCAACCTCTAACAAAAAAACCTTTCGCCAAACCTTTCCCTAAGCCTTTTTCAAAATCAAACTCAAAGGGCCCACAAAAAATTTTTCAGATACACAACCCTCTTTTAACCCCCTTCCCGGAAAACCAACAAAACTGCCCTCCCCCCCCCACTCCCCAAACCCCATCACGCATCCTATTTTTCCAAAAGCTTTGCATTTAAATTTTTTAAAAAACCCAATTTTTAAACCGTGCGGCCCCCGTTTTTTTGATTTTTCAAAACCCTTTTTTTTTGGCCCCCAAAACCAACCACTCCCCGCACGCAAAACCTTTTGCCCCCCTGGGGTTTTTCCCAAATATTCTTACTTTTTCCCTCAACAAAAATTTCCCCACAAAACACCTCCCACAAACAAAACGATAAAAATTTCCCAACCCGGGGCCTTTATCCCCCGGCGTTTTTATTCAAACGCCAGGGGTTTAACCCACCTTCCAAAAATTTCTTCAACCCTCAACCCCCCCCTTAAAAATTCCCCCCTGTTCCCCCCTTTTCAAATTTTCCCCAAACCTCAGCAAAATCACCTCCAAAACCCTTTTTCCCCCATTTCAATGCCCTTCAATTTTATTATAAAACTTTGCCACTTTTCCCCAATTTTTTGCACCATTCCCTTTTTTTCCTTTCTCCCTTTTAAAACCCTTTCTCTGTCTTTTTTCCAAAACTTTTTGAAAAAAACCGCGAAAACACTTCTCATTCTTTTCCAAGTTTTTCTATTTTACCCCATACACAATACTCCCCTTCCCCCCCCTTTTTCCAAAAAAGTTTTCTTCCCTTTTTTTACTCCAAAATCTTAACAATTCCAAACCCGGGCCCCCATTAATTTTTTAACAAAAAATCAAACTTGCATTCAAACCCAGCAAAACCCTTTTTCTTTTGCAATGCACACTTGTAACCAAGTTTTTTCCCAAAAAAACCTTGGTTTTCCAATTTTTTCCCCAAACCCCCCATTCACACAAAATTAAATGAATTCACTTCTTTCTCTCAAAACCCCCTCCTTATTTTGCTTAAAAATCCCTTCCACCCCCACCCCATCCCTGTAAACTCAAATTCCGCCCAAATTTCCTTTCCCGTTACCTCCTCAGTATGCCATTTCCCCTCCCCACTTCCTACACAAAAAATCTGAAAACGGAAAATCTCCTGTGCATAACTAACGCAAACAGGTTTTTTTAAACAAAAAAATTTTTTTCCATCTAGACGCCACCCCCCCACTTCAGAAAAAATGTATTTTTTCCAAAGGAGTTACTTTACACTCCCCCGGGATATCCCCCAAACCTAAATCATCACCATGTCCTTTTAAATCCCTTTCCCTTTACACTTCCCATTCACCTTTTCCCCCAAACCCCCAAACAACTTTAAAATCAACCCCCAATCACAAAAAGGCCCCTTACCTGGAATAAAAAAAATTAATTTTTCAATTTTTAAATTTACGCTCCGTTTTTTTTACAGGCCTTTCAAAATTAATTAAAAAAATAAAACCCAATTTTTTCTAAAATCAAAATTTGCTAACAAGCATCTCCCAACCCCAATAAAAATTTTAGTCACACAAACTCAATTCGCCCCTTCACCAAAAACCAACACCGTCCCTTTTATTTTAAAAGCACCCCGACCACACAGACGCACCAGAGGCCTTTTAATCCCCTTCACCCCCATCCACAATTCCCCACTCCTGTAAAAAAAAAATTTTCCCCATTTTTGCGCTGCAAAAAAATGGCCCCCAAAAGCCCCAAATTATTTTTTTAAAACCCTACTTTTGAGATATAATTTTAACACCCATACTAAACCAAAAAAAAAGGCTTAAAAAAAACAATTGTCCAAAAAAAGCCCAAAAAAAGGGAAAAAAAAAAACAAAAAAAAAACCCACAGAATAACTTGACAAAACATTACATAAAACACACAAAAAAAAAACAGATACCCATTGCTTAAAGAGCAAAAACTATGGGACACAAAAAACCCTTCCTTTGGGTACTGGAAAAAAAAATAAAAAGTTTCTTTTCCCCGTACCGCCAGTGTCCTCCTCCACCCCTTTGTGCCAAGCAGCCCTTTCCAGCCGCTGGCCCCCATATACCCCCCTCCACCCCTGCCTTTTTTGCCCCGTCCTTTCCCCTGGGGGCCAATTTCCCTTTTTCCACCACCTCAATGTCCCCCTGTTTTTTCCCCACCCCCCCTCCCTGTGGGCACTTTAAAACCCCCCTAAATCCTTTCTGGGAGGGAAAGGGACCAATATTTCTCCGGGTCAGTTCCCTGAAACTTTAAACCTCAGCCTCCCCCTCTGCCAAAAGTTTTATCGAAATCCATCAGGCCTTCTGACCATTACAGCAACTGGGACTTCTTTTTTTACTTCTTTTTAGGCCATGAACGCTCCTTCGCCTTAAAGGGCCCTTTCCAAAATTTTTGTCCTCCCTTTTCCCCCTGTTGCTTTTTCCCTTCCCTTTTTCCCCAAACCCTCCTTTTCCCCCCTTCCCCCTTTTCCCTTTGTCTCCGCGGAAGGGGGGGGCGCCCTCACAACCCTTTGCAGCGCGGCGACTTTTACCTTTTCCCCCCGTTCTTTTCCCCCCCCCTTTTAACCTCCTCCTCTCTCTTCCTTTCTTCCCCCCGCCCCCGTCCTCCCCCACGTCTCTTTCTTTCCCCCTTTCCCCTTAGTTTTTCCTACCGGCACACCCAAAAAAAAGGCATCTCCCATACAGGGGGTCTGAACTGCCACACCTGGGGACATTCACGGGCTTTGGACACCTAGGGCCCCCACTTTACCCTCCTTTTTTGCAATTTCGGCAAACCAATCCTTGTACCATGTTTTGGGAGGTGCCCGAACTGAAAGCACCTTTTGGGAGTATATGGCTGCCCGGGTTTTCGGAAGCCCCTATGACCCGCCCCTGAAAAGTTCGCTGGTGGGTTTGGGGGGAAACCCCCCCAAACAACCCGGGTCCTTTTCAATTTCCCCCAAACAATTTTTTGCAGTTGAAAATTTCCCAAACATTTTTTTGCTTCTCCCCCCCCCTTCAAAGATTCACAGTAAGCTCCAGGAAATTTCTCCAGTAGGGCTAAATTCTGTTTTTTGGGGTTGTAAAACAGTCACGTCACCACTTTTTCCCCGGGGCCCAAACAGGGGGTCCACCCCCACACCCTCCAGGGATGGATCACCTTATTTCTTTGAGCCATTCCAAAAAACGGTTCCAAAAAGCAAACCCTCCTTTTAAAAAGGTACTCCTATTTTACCTTGACTCCGGAATTAAATTGGAAAGCTGTAGTTTTTCCCCGACGATGGGGTCCCGCCCCTTTTCCCTCCAAAAAGGTCAAAGAAAAGACGAAAACCAGGTTGTTTTTCCCCAACCCCCCTTTCCAAAACCCCCCCCGGATCGTATTCTTTAAAGAACTTTTCCCCTTTCCCGACTGCCCGGGACGGGTACCGCAGTAGAAAAAACAACCGCCCGGCCCGCAAAGCCCTTTGGGTCACTCCCGGAAAACTCCCCACCCTCTGACCGCGACAAAACAATCGCAGCCAAAAGGCCCAGAAACACACGGCGCATAGCCCAAAAAATGGTTTTATTTGCGCATGGCCCGGGCCCGCCATGCTACCCTTTTATAGTAAAAGCTACGGGCCTGCCAGAAAAAAAGGACCCAAAAGAAGCTTGTTCCCCGAACAACAAATAGCACGGCCTTCCTGGAGACCCAAAAGGTCTTCTGCAATTCCTGGCAAAGTGACCCCCTGGTACCAAGGGAGATCTCAATCTGGGCCTTTCCCCAGAAGGGGAAAAAACAGGATTTGTCCCAAAGACGTCTTTCCCAAGAAATGGCTTTAATTTGCAGTTTAAAGGGAAAAGGGAGCAGCCCAATTTACTGCACAGTAATTTTTGGGGTGGGGAAAAAGCTTGGGGCCGAGGCTCTGCGAGCAGGCTTACTGGGGGGGGATGAATGGGGGAACCGCACGGGGCGGTTCGAGACTCCCCCCGTGCAGCAGTGGGAAACTCGAACCCTTTTTAAACCTATCTACAAATTTGGTTTTCACTAGCCCCAAAAAAATGAAAAGTTTTTTTTATTTTTTTATATATTATTATTTAACAAATGTTTGTTATTTTTTTTTTTACTTATTTTGATACGTTGGTTTTAAAGCATATTTTCACTAATCTAATTTTTAAAAAAACATATGCTTCAAATTGGGGAGTTACTAGCCAAAATGGCAGTTTTTTTAAATTTTTTTATATTTTTTTTTTATAAAAATGTTTTTTTTTTTTTTATTTCTTTTTTTGATACTTTTTGTGTTAAAGATTTTTTGCCTAAACTAATTTTTCCCAAAAAAACCCCAAAGCCCCAAAAAATTTTTGGGAGTCCCCCCCCTTAAGGACCCGGGTTTTCCAAAATTTAAAAAATATTTTTTTTTTTGGGAAGTTTGGACTCTTCTTTCTTTTATTTTTATTGAAAAAACCTTCACTTTGTTTTTATACCCTTAACAGAAAAAACCCAAAAACAAAGTAAGGAAAAAAAACAAAATTTTTATATAAAACCATAACAAAAATTAAGGTAGTACTACCTTGAGGTGCACAAAATTTTAAATGGGTAAATTTATCACGGGGCCTTTTTAGCCCCAGAGGGAAGTTTAAAAGGGGTGGAATGTGGTCTAGGAAAAACCCCCTTTTTCCCCCACATTCACCAAAATTAGATGGTGCACAATCATGCATTTTTGTGAAGTTATGTGGGGCAACTCAAGCCCTTTTTTGACCTCATTTAAAGTTGACATCAATCGCTGAATGGCAGGGCTGGGGTACCCGCCCTTTTTGCACAAAAAATGCCAAAGGCCACCCCTCCACCAGGGCCCCCGGCCCCCGGGTAGGGCAAGTTAAAGAAACCTACGCCGGTTTGGGCAAGGCTTTGTCACGGATAGGGGTCATTAAAATTTCCCTTTACAAATTTAAGGCCCTATCCCCAACTTAAAAACATAAGGCCGGGTCAAAAAATTGGGGGCCAGGAATTTACGTGGTGGTGGAGGGCCAACGGTTATTGCTCAGCCGCCGACCCCCAATGGAAGAATTTTAAGACTCAGAAATCCCATTTTTCCCCTAAGCCCCAATGTCTAAATTTTTAAACCCGTTGTTTCTGTTAACCCCCCGGGCCCAAAAACAAAAGAAAAAAATTTTTTTTATAATTAAGAAATTTGGGAAAACCCCGGTTCGGGGACTTAAGCACAAAGATGTGTTTTCCCCTTTTCCGGGGTCCAATTCAATTTTGGGGGAATTTTGGCCCTTGCTCCTCAAAAACCCCTGACAACCCATAAAAGTCTTCCTTTTTTTGGCTCAGGCATGAAACACCCTTTAAATTTTTGTCTGATTCCCAAAATTTTGGGGCATGTACACGAATTATGCCAGATATGGTTGATCCCCCTATAAAAACCCCTTTGGGTGTGGTATATGAAATTTCCCTTGTTGGGGAAACCCCAATTAAACAAATGTAGGGTAGAAACAAATATTTCCAAAAGCAAAAGGGTTTCCCCAAAAATTAAAAAAAAGATTTAACGAAATTTTGTGTTAAACAAGCAAGCCAAAAAATTTCTATACCCCAAGGCAAAAGGTTTTATGTGAATTTCACTTAAAAATAAAAGTATTGTTACTTAGAGCTGATATTGGGAAAATAAAAAAAAGATAAAGAAGAAAAAAGGGGGAAAATTTAAAAAAAAAAGTTGAGGGAAAAAAGCATAACATACGTATGTAGCTGAGGGAAAAATACTGTAACATAAGGAGAAGGGGCTCCCCTTTAGAGATAAATTTGCGCATTCCCTTTTCCCCCAGGTAGGTGATCCCTGGGGGAATCAAACGCCAACAAAACATCAGAGGTGGCAATTTTCATCTGCAATTTTTAGGAAAAAAATTGTCGGGATGTGTCCGAAGAAAATTTCAGGGAAACCGGTTTAAAAAAGGCCTTTATTTAGGCGTTGCCCCAAATTTCGGGGTGCACCCACATTCTTCTCCTCCTCCGTAGATCAACTATCACTGGGCATGGCTGCCCAAAGCGGCGGGCCCAAAGCCCTTTGTACAGAACTCGGTCAGTTGGGGTGAACTAAAGTGTGTCAGACTTTTTGGCAAACAACCAGCAGTACCCCAACACAAGCACAGCACCAAAATGGCCAGATTGGGGGCTGCCACCTGATGCAGAGCCAATATATAGGTTTGCTGATGATGGTTTAAATGATTCTCAGGCCTAAAAACCGTTACATGTCCATTTTTGCAAGGTCGCAAGAAAAAAACGCTATACTGATCCCTACGGATTACATATGGATTGCTTACATGTGCAAAATACGCAGCCACACCTTGACAACGGATGAAAACAGAACATGTTCAGGGAACTTTTTCTGCGTATTACGTCCTTACAATATGGTTCATATTTATACGTTGGGTCTGACGCCGGCCTAAAGTGTATCCCATTCTCAAAGACCCTATCCCAATATGTGCAGGTGTAATTATAATATATGTAATGTGTAGAATACCTGTATGAGCAGGATTCAGAAGGTAATGTCCAATGTGGACACGCTGCATAGAACGGCTTTTATGTGCATGGATCACAAAGGAGGGGTGAGACCTCCCTAGTTAGGCAAAAACAAGAACATGAATGAATGCAACAGAAATGCATGAGCCATGCCCACAGTGAAAAAGCTTGTAGGGCATTGTTCACACCACCAGAAGCACCAGAAAAGCATAGTAAAACAAAGTATAAAAATACTCTGTTTTAAAAAATATTTAAAAGTAAACAGCAAGTGCTAATAAAAATGATGAAAACCACAGGGTATTTGGGTTTAAAACATTTTTGCAAAAATGTATATTAACCGCTAAACAAAACGTCAAGGTATACCCGTAGCAGAGCAGTTCCCGACTAATGTATTTAATCCCTATCTGATTTTATTTACTAACCTGGTCATGTGTAGAAACCTGTATGAGCAGGATTCAGAAAGGTAATGTCCAATGTGGACATGCAGCATACAACGGCTTTTAGGTGCACGGCTCACAAAGGAGGGGGTTTGGGGACCTCCCTAGTCTTGCAAAAAACAAGAACATGAATGAATGCAAACAGAAACATAAAGTCATGCCACAGTTTAGCAAGCTTTAAGGACATTGTTCACACTACCAGAAGACTGAAAACACAGAAAAGCATAGTAAAACCAAAGTATAAAAATACTCTGTTGTAAATAAATAACAGTAAACACAAGTACGTTATGTAACTGGTAAATATAGAGAGATATTTTTAGTGGTTTTAATTTAAAAAAATTCCTGAAATTGATGGGAGCTTTGAAAAAATGGCAATTTTTAAACCTTGATTGTTTACAAAATCAGATAGTCATACCACACAAACTGCTTAAAGAAATATCATTTTGCTTATGTCATTTTTATATCAGCATCCTTTTTCAATGTTATTTTTTTTGTTAGGATGCTAGAAGGATGAAAATTTAGCAGCAATTTTTCATTCTTTTCAAACCCATGTACAAATCCTATTTTTATTAGGACTTTTTCAGTTCTAAAGTGTTTTTATAGAGACTTTTAAATTACACATAAAATTTTTAACATTAAAAACTGCAGTCCCTCAAATTATTCAAACTGCTGTCAGCAAATTTTGGCAAGCTTTCAAGTGCTTCACAGGAGTTAATACAGAGTGGAATGAAAAATAAAAAAATTTTTTTTTAAAACTAGACAACTATTTAGTCCCAAAGTCTTTTTTTACGAGTGCTAATTGAGAAAAATGGACCATGAACTTTGTTAAATTTAATTTCTCCAGAACATGCTAAAATCCAATGTGATCAAAAACTAATGTTTGGGAACATGGAACGGCTGGGAAAAAAATAAATTTTATGCTATTTTATTTTCAAGTATAAATTTTGCTTGATTAGATTTTGGACATCATGTCTCATTTGCAGCGTTCTTCAGTTATTTAAAAAACATGGGGACATGAAAACAAAAATATTTTATTTAGTAAAATTTTGTTTTAGTTTATTTTTTTTTTTTTCAAAAAAAGGTGATATTAGAAGAAAATGAACTCCCCAATTTGGGCTTTAATTTATTTTCAGCATAATCGATATGTGGTCAAAAAGTAATGGTTTGTCACATGGCACAGCTCGGAAAGGAAAGGGTACCATTTTAATTTTGTAATACAAATTTGGCAGAAAAAGATTTTAGGATCCATGTTCCATTTGCGAGTCATTGAGGTTCAAAAATAGCAGAACCATATTAACAAGTGTCTCCAATTTGGGAGTAAACCTCTCACGGAATTGACTTAGGACTCTAGGGGAGAATTTGTAATCCACAGGTGCTTCACAAAATTTTAAAAATTGGGCATTTTAAAATGAAAAAATATATTTTTTTCTATTTAAAAATTTAGCCTCAAATTTTCAATTATCACAAGAGATAATAGTAGAAAATGACCACACAATTTGTTATGCAATTTATATTGAACACAGTGCTACCCCAAAATGGTTGTAAAACTATTTTTTTGGACGTGCGGAATGGCATGGAAGCAAGTAGCATTATTTGACTTTTGAAATGCAAATTTTTTTTAAAGTGGTTTTCTCAAAACATGTTAATTTTAAAGTTGATTTTAATCAATGGATCTTGGAATATAATTTAATTTTACAATTGGATGGTTTAAAATTGTTCCTATGCTGAGATAATCTTATAAATGTGCCCCTGCATGTCCGTGTAATGGCTATGCCTGATCATGCAAGAAATTGTCTTTTTTTAACCAAATTAATATTTTCCCACTAAAATGCTACTTTAGCTGCAACATTTTATTTTTCAAAAAGAGGTACTGAGTGAAATGGAACCCACAATTTGTTAAAACAATTTCTCTTGAATATGGAGATATCCCATATGTCATAGGAATCTATTGTTTGTCCACATAGCAGGAAGGTAGGTGCGCCATTTCACTTGGGGATCAAATTTGATGGAATAGTTGTGTGCGAAAAACTCCAAAAGTGACCTCATTTGGGAAACTATACCTCTCAATTACCGTATATACTCGTGTATAAGCTGAGATTTTCAGCACATTTTTTGTGCTGAAAACACCCCCCTTGGTTTATACATGAGTCAATGTCCAGAAGTCGGCCCTGGAGGGACGCGGCGGGGAGGGGAAGCTGCGGAACAGCGGCAGGAGTCGGCGGCTGCAGTTGTAACTGTGCCGCTGCTAAAGAGAAATGAATATTCATTTCTTTTATAAACAGTGACAGCTGCAGCTTCCGGATTCCAGAAGACAACATGCTCACCCTACTCTGCACCGGTTGCCGCATCTCCATTGGTCCCAGTGCCGGCAGCTCTTCCTGTGCTGTTGATCACTTTGCACCGCTCATTTAAAATATGAAAAAGCACCCTCTACTCCCATAGGCGTGGAGCGCATATTTATTACCTAATGAGCGCAGCCACGTGATCCTCAGCATAGGAGACATGCTGGTGCCGGAACGAAATCCAGCGACCGTGCACAGGCAGAACATGGACGGGGAGCCATGCATATCAGGACAGGTATGGGGAGGAGCCTTGCATACAAAGACTGGTACCAGGGGAGCATGCATAAATGCCGGGATGGGGGAACCTGAATTCATTTAGGGGCTGGGGAAGCCATGAATTAAATGCCAGGGACGGGGGGGGCCTTTCAAA
>JARQOD010000006.1:188979364-189016657 GCA_033576555.1 Oophaga sylvatica | reverse complement strand
CCTATATCTTTTGGCGCTTTATTTCAACGATTCACCCTATTGGATCTGTCATGTTGACATGCATCGTTGAGTGATTTGATTGGTCTGTATCTCCATGGCAACGGAACAACGCCAAGATATATATATGGGGATTTCGTGTAAAGTGTGTATGTATATTCTTTCACATATCGTTTATTTACATGTTATTGTTGGTCATGTTATATGCACATGTCTGATCGCTGTTATGTATTGTTTTCATGAGTCTGTTTTTTGTGATACATCGTTTTTTGTATATGTTAATGTTTGTGGGCGTGTACTACATAGTGATTGGTGCAGATGTCAGCTCCACACTATTTAAGACCGCCTATTTTATATGCCTGTATACACTTGACAAAGACCTTTGTAGGTCGAAACGTCATTTTTTGATGGCTTAATAACGTTTTTTCTACACTTTACACCTGGATGGAGCGCTGTTCTTCTTTTTTCCTTCATTGTATGGACTTTCCGAGTTGGTTCCTTGGAGCTGGTACGTGCGCCCCTTCAACTGAGAGTGCTGTCAACTTGCCTTATTACTTGTTGTGATTGCAATGGAGGATGTCAGAACATCAGCAGAGGGCCAGGAGTGGGGTTGCAGCACCAACCAAGCGCAAATATATATACTTTGACCGTCTTGGTTTTTTGGCTCCTATTCTGGATCTCAGACCGTAAGTACATACATCACACCACATTACATATATGCTCTTTAGGGTCAAATCTCCAACATTTTTTATTTACATTTAATTTCCTAACAGAACTCAGTCCAACCTCACTGAGAGGGAGACAGGGTCGGATTCTGAGGCCATTATAGACCCAGTCGGGGGGAGGTGAAGAGGTGGCTGGCCCATCTTCTGACCTTCCCAGCTGCATCCCCAAGCTCCACCAGCAACAGGACCTGACCCACCTGCTGCACCAGCACCAGTACCTGACCCACCAGGTGCAGCAGCACCCGGCAGCCTTGAGGAAGCAGGCAACAGCAGCAGCCCTACTGTATGTCTGGGGGCTCCCCCCAGCCTGCTGCCATATCCCGCCGTGGGAGACAAAGGCAAGACAACACTGCCTCTGATACCCGGAGGCATGTGGACACAGGGTACTCAATTACCTGTCCAGGGCAGCCATGGATGAGGGTGAAGAGGCTTATTCATGTAGCCCTGCCCGTTACCTATGTCCCCTACCCCGTAAGGTCAGGCTATGTGTGTGAGGATCCATTCAGATCCTAATTGATGCATGCATGCACCTCAATGCCCCATATGAGGTGTTTGAATTCCTTAAGAGGTGACAGCTCTCAACCCATAACTTTCTTTGCCTTACCCCCACCCAGAAGTGCATGGTCAATTAGGATCTGAGGGACCTCCTGCACGTGCACCTACACTTCAACCCACTCCCCACAAAACCAACCTTGGCAACAACAGGGTCAAATGGCAGCCTATAACCCACCTACCCAATATGGCCACTTGTACAGATCCAGTGTTGGAGGCTGGTCCCAACCTGGATTTGGATCACATGGCAATATTGGGGGTAAGATTCTCATGGGTACCAGCATCCCCAGGAGTATAATCTCCTTTATCTTATGGCAATTTGGCCACACAACAACCTGACCATGGCCACATGCTACCACAGGGCCAAGAAAATCCACCCCAACAGGGTGATGGTCAAGGTGGTCACCCAAGCCAGCAACAAAGAGATGCTGGGCACCCGCCCTCACCTCCACAAGCATACCACCAACTGTAATTTTTTATTTTTCTTATATATCATTATTTATAAAATTGTTTGTTATTTTTTAAATTTTATTTTACTACATGTTGTGTAAAGCATATTTGCACTAATCTAATTGCCTCCAAAAACCATATGTTAGGGTCTGCGGAACGCACTAAATATAAGATGTGGAGAGGTGCGTTCGCAGCCCGGGGTCCACCGTGCAGGCGGAGCCTGCTGCTAGTAAAATGGCGTAAGAAGCAAACTCTGTTATCCCGCAGAGTCGCCAACATAAACGCCGTAACGCGCTGTGGCAATAAGTGCGAACTCTGTTACTCCACAGAGCCGCTAGAAGGAGAGCCGCAGAGCTATATGGCGATGTGTGCGAACTCACTAAACACAACTGAGTCGCAAAGAAAACACGCTAGGGCGCTGTCTAGCGTTGAAAGCGAACCCTGTTACGTCACAGGGCCGCTGAGAAAAAGTGCTGTGTCCTGTCAGGCTCTCAGGTACACAGTTAAGTGCTAAGCGTACATAAAGCGTGATCATGTGCTAATGTCCTCGCGGGAGTCACCCGCAATCTATGGCGTCTGAACGCCAGACCCTGAATACGGCAATCAAAACTCCTCACCGGTTATGCCGGTAATCTAGGGCATCTAGGACGCCGACCCTGACCAGCTAGCACACCAAACTCCTCACCGATTAAGTCTGTATTCTAGTGGCTTATTTCAGCCGGGTCCCTAACCACACACACACATGACCACACTGGCACATAGCATACAATGGTTGATATTAGCGCATGGCGGCCCAGCCATGCTACCCTTTTATAGCAACAGCTACAGGACCTGCCAGAAACAAGGACCAATGAAGCTTGTTCCAGAACAACAGTAGTCACAGGACCTTCCTGGCAGACCAATAGGAGCTGCTGCAGTACCTGAGCATGTGACCCCTGATCTCCAATGAGAGATCTCACTCTGGGCATGCTCAGAAGGGAAAACGCAGGACTTTGTCCCAAAGACGTCTGCTCCAGCACTGGCTATAATAGCAGATCCAGGAAAGGCAGCAGCAAGTCACTGCACAGTACTGGAGTGGGCAAGACGCTTGGACCGACGTCTCTGCAGAGCAGGCTCCACTGCGGCCGGAGATGAATGGGAGACCGCAGCGGGGCTGGTTCGAGACTCCCCTTGTGCAGCAGCGGGAACTCAAACCCTAACATTACCCCCCCTCCTAGGGCCCCCCCTTCTTTGGGCCTCGCTGCGCTCAAAGGCAGAGATGAGCTGCGGAGCGTGAACATGCTCGGCAGGCTCCCAGGACCTATCCTCAGGCCCATAACCCCTCCAATCCACCAAATAAATTTTTTTGCCTCGTACCACCTTGTACCCAACAATGGCGTTTACCTCATGATCGTCGGTAGATGAACCCGACGTCCCGGCAGATGACTCGGAAAACCGGGAAATGGCCACGGGTTTCAGGAGGGACACGTGAAAGGTGTCAGTGATACCAAGGCGAGGCGGAAGGGCTAGGCGGTAAACCACCGGTTCACCTGCTCAAGAACTTTAAAGGGGCCCAAAAAGCGAGGTGCCAACTTGGTGGACTCTACAAGTAGCCTGATGTTTCGGGCAGAAAGCCACACTAGGTCACCCGGAGCAAATGTAGGAGCGGGGCGCCGATGGGCATCAGCCGAAGACCTCATCCTCTCTTTGGAGGCCTGAATGGCATCCTGTGTGCGGTCCCAAATGTCCCGTGCCTCCACAGTCCAGTCTGCCACCCTGGAATCGGCGGGCATGGGCACTGGTACCCGCGGATGCTGACCGTAATTCAGGAGGAATGGGGTCTGTCCGGTGGAGTCAGCCACAGCATTATTTAGAGCGAACTCAGCCCACGGTAGCAAGGATGCCCAGTCATCCTGCCTGGCAGAGACAAAATGTCGCAAGTATGTGACCAAGGTCTGGTTGGCCCTCTCTACCAACCCATTCGTCTCGGGATGGTATGCAGAGGAGAGATTCAACTCAATGCTGAGTAAACGACACAGCTCTCTCCAGAACCGAGATGCAAACTGGGGACCTCGATCACTGACAATTTTGTCTGGCATACCGTGAAGGCGGAAAATATGCCTAATGTATAATGCTGCCAAGGCCCGTGCAGACGGTAACCGTGGTAACGGCACTAAGTGCACCATTTTGGAGAAGTGGTCGGTTATCACCCAGATGATGGTGCAGCCCCGAGACTTGGGTAAGCCCACCACAAAATCCATCCCGACCATCTCCCAAGGCCTGCCTGCCACCGGTAAAGGGAAAAGTAACCCAGCTGGCCGTTGTCGAGGGGACTTATTCTTGGCGCAGGAGACGCACGCCTGAACGTATTCCCTGACGTCACGGGCCATCTGCGGCCACCAGTATGTTCTCGCCAGCAACTCAGAAGTCCTTTTTGTCCCAAAATGTCCACCCACTCTGGACGAATGTGCCCAAGAGAGTACTTCCGGTCGCAAATTGATGGGCACAAAAGTCTTGCCCGGAGGCACAGACTCAAGCGAAACCGGAGCCACCGTTCTTAGGCTTTCTGTGGGGACAATAAGCCGAGGCTCCTCCTCCACCTCCTCAGAGGACACCACGGAGCGGGATAGAGCGTCTGCGCGAATGTTCTTCTCACCGGAGAGGAAATGGAGGGTGAAATGGAACCGGGAGAAAAACAAGGACCATCTGGCCTGACGGGAATTTAGCCGCTGGGCTGTCTGCAAATACACCAAGTTCTTGTGGTCCGTGAATACTTGGAAGGGGAAGCGAGCCCCCTCCAGAAGATGTCTCCACTCGGAGAAGGCCAACTTCATAGCCAGTAACTCCCTGTCCCCGATGGAATAATTCCTCTCTGCTGGTGTAAATGTCTTGGAAAAGAAGAAGCAGGGATGCTTCCGACCCTGGGCATCCTTTTGAAAGAGGACTGCTCCAGCACCAACAGAAGAGGCATCCACCTCTAAGATAAACGGTTTATCGACATCGGGGCGATGTAAGATGGGAGCACTGGCAAAATGCGACTTGATGGAGGAGAACGCCTTGGTGACCTCCTCTGACCACAACTTGGGATTAGCTCCCTTCTTGGTGAGGGCTACCAAGGGAGCTACCAAAGTAGAGAAGTGGGGAATGAATTGGCGATAGTAGTTAATGAACCCCATAAAGCGCTGCACCGCCTTAAGGGAGTGTGGTTCTTGCCAATCCATCACAGCCTGTAGTTTGGTAGGATCCATAGCCAATCCCTGGGTGGAGATGATATAGCCCAGGAAAGGTAGAGACTCCTGCTCAAACATGCACTTCTCCAACTTCGCATATAGGGAATTTGCTCGCAAGAGGTCGAAGACCTTGCAGACATCTCTCCGGTGGGAGGCCATATCTGGAGAAAAGATGAGAATGTCATCCAGATAGACTACCACCAAGGTGGTCAACATATCCTGGAAGATGTCATTCACAAAGTCTTGGAAGACAGCTGGGGCGTTACAGAGCCCAAAGGGCATTACCAGATATTCATAATGCCCATCCCTGGTGTTAAATGCCGTCTTCCATTCGTCCCCCTCACGGATGCGAATCAGGTTATACGCACCCCGCAGGTCTAACTTAGTAAATACCCTTGCTCCCCGAAGCCTGTCAAAGAGCTCAGAGATTAGCGGCAAAGGATATTTATTTTTCACGGTGATAGCGTTGAGACCCCTATAATCAATGCACGGACGTAATTCTCCGTTCTTCTTCTGCACAAAGAAGAACCCCGCTCCCGCTGGTGACACCGACTTCCTAATGAATCCCCTTGCCAAGTTCTCCTGAATATATTGGGACATGGCCTCTGTCTCAGGAAGAGAGAGGGGATAAACCCTTCCTCTAGGAGGCTCAGCTCCAGGCAAGAGGTCGATAGGACAGTCATAGGGGCGATGAGGCGGAAGAGTCTCCGCAGCCTTCTTCGAGAAAACGTCGGCATAAGACCAATAGACCTTGGGAAGAGGAGAGAGGTCTATGGGTATCTCAGTGGTGTTGACCTGCACGCTGTCCCTAATGCATCTGCCTTTACATAAATTACCCCAACCCAGAATTCTCCCTGAAGACCACTCAATATGGGGAGAGTGGTGGCAGAGCCAGGGTAATCCCAACAAAACCTCATCTATACCCTCAGGGAGGATAAAAAATGATATATTCTCCTGATGGGAAGGAGACATAGACAAGGTGAGTGGGACAGACTGATGGGTGATTTGTGAGGGCAGAATTGCTCCGTTCAACACCCGTACCGATACTGGTTCAGCCAGCAACACCAAAGGCATGGTGTGGCGAGAAGCAAAGGAGGATGACATAAAATTCCCCTCTGCCCAAGAATCCACACACAGCTTGACGGGTAGGGTGGTAGAACCGTGGGTAATTATCCCCTTGAGGAGCACTTTAGGGGCAAAACTCATGGCGTCCAGTGACCCTGTTCCTACGGTTACTGGGCGCGACCGTTTATTCAGCCGCTGTGGACATCGGTTGGCAAAATGTCCCTGCTGCTGGCAAATATAACAAATCGGGGATGGATGAGTGACCCGAGATTTAGATCCTGCAGGAGCAACCTCCTGAAGGTCGGGCGCCTGAACGGGCGACTCCAGAGGGGTGGTGAAGGTTGAAGCCAACCGAACCCTCTGCCTACACTGGGCACGTTCCAGCCTCCGCTCGTGGAAACGGAGGTCGACGCGGGTGGAAATAGCGATAAGCTTCTCCAGTGTGGCAGGAATCTCTCTGGTAGCCAAGGCGTCTTTCACATGACCCGCCAGTCCTCTCCAGAACACGGGAATGAGGACTTTATCTGGCCACTCTAATTCCGAGGCCAGAGTCCGAAATTGGACAGCAAACTGGCTGACCAAAGCCGAACCCTGGGTACTTGCCAGCAGTTTGAGCGCCGTATCGTGGGTGATCTGAGGTCCTAGAAAAACCTTTTTCAGAGCCTCCAGAAAACAAGAAGCACTCCGCACCACTCGGTCGTCGCGCTCCCACAGCGGCGTTGCCCACTCCAACGCTCTGCCCGACAGAAGAGCTATCACAGAGCCCACTTGTGCCCGATCCGTGGGGAAACGTGCAGCCAGAAGCTCGAGGTGTATGGAGCACTGACTCACGAATCCCCGACATTGCTTGCTGTCACCAGCAAACTTGTCTGGAAGCGAGAGGTGGGACAATGTAGGGACAGAGGTGGCAGAGGACAAACTGGCTGCAGCTACGCTAGCAGCCTGAACAGCGACTTCGGTAACATCCACAGCTGAGGTTGTGCGCTCAAGAGCCGCCAACCTACCCTCCAGCTGCTGGATGTACAGCTGTAAACGCTGTTCATCCGCCATTTTACTAGCCAGACCCTGGCGCTAATATTATGTTAGGGTCTGCGGAACGCACCAAATATAAGATGTGGAGAGGTGCGTTCGCAGCCCGGGGTCCACCGTGCAGGCGGAGCCTGCTGCTAGTAAAATGGCGTAAGAAGCAAACTCTGTTATCCCGCAGAGTCGCCAACATAAACGCCGTAACGTGCTGTGGCAATAAGTGCGAACTCTGTTACTCCACAGAGCCGCTAGAAGGAGAGCCGCAGCGCTATATGGCCATGTGTGCGAACTCACTAAACACAACTGAGTCGCAAAGAAAACACGCTAGGGCGCTGTCTAGCGTTGAAAGCGAACCCTGTTACGTCACAGGGCCGCTGAGAAAAAGTGCTGTGTCCTGTCAGGCTCTCAGGTACACAGTTAAGTGCTAAGCGTACATAAAGCGTGATCATGTGCTAATGTCCTCGCGGGAGTCACCCGCAATCTATGGCGTCTGAACGCCAGACCCTGAATACGGCAATCAAAACTCCTCACCGGTTATGCCGGTAATCTAGAGCATCTAGGACGCCGACCCTGACCAGCTAGCACACCAAACTCCTCACCGATTAAGTCTGTATTCTAGTTGCTTATTTCAGCCGGGTCCCTAACCACACACACACATGACCTTTTTTTTTTTTCCCTCAGATGGGAAGTTCCACAGTCAAATAACCAAAACTATAAGGAACTCGACTCCCAAACAGCGTGTACACTTACATAATGCAGCAGCTGTTCCCATCATCATCGGAAAACCAACTTTATTTACAAGCACAAAAAAACACAAAACTAAGACACATTAACAAGATGTTTCCACTTTTTAACTTTCCAAATTCCCTCTGCGTCCTCCTCCCCCCTCTTTCTCTTATCACACACAAAACAAAAATAAAATTTTCCCAAAATAATTTTTAAACAATTTTTAACCTCAATCTCCTTCCTCTTAACCCCTTCCCGACCAATGACGCCGACATTGGCGTCATGAAAACCAGTGCCATCCCGACCCATGACGCCACCGTCGGCGTCATGCTATAAATCATGTTACTGCGGGTCGGGGGTCCGGGGTTACTGAAAGGTCACCCGACCCGCAGTAACAGGACCCTTACTGCATCACCACAGGGGGTTGGCTTAACCCCCACGTGGCCACGATCGCTCTGATTGGCTGTTAAAAGTGAAACTGCCAATCAGAGCGATTTGTAATATTTCACCAATGAAACTGGTGAAATATTACAATCCAGCCATGGCCGATGCTGCAATAGCATCTGCCATGGCTGGAGACCGCGATCAGACCCCCCCCACACCATGTCACGGCGGTGATCGGCCGCCGCTATCGAAAGATGGCAGCGATCGGTCACCGCCGTCGCTGTCTGCTCCTCTGCTCCTGCGATCACCCACCCTCACCTTCCGATCCCCCCCCTCACCTTCCGATGTCCCCTACTCACCTCTCCCGGTCCACCGATGTCCCTGGATCCGTCCCGGCGCTGCCCGGGATTCTTCATGGGCGCCGCCATCTTGGAAAATGGCGGGCGCATGCGCAGTGCGCCCGGCGGCCGGCGCATGCGCAGTGCGCCCTCCATTGTAAAAAAATGTATTTTGATCACTGTGATAAACTGTCACAGTGATCAAAATAAAAAAAAAGTAAATGAACCCCTCCCTGTCATAGGTAGGGACAAATAATAAAAAAAAGAATTTTTTTTTTTTCCTAGCGGATTTTGCTGCTGATCCGCAGCTGATTTTGCTGAGCGGATCCGCGGCGGTGATATCGCTGCTGATCCGCGGCGGATTTCGCTGCTGATCCGCGGCGGATTTCTGCGCGGCGGAATCGCTGCGGAATCCGCGCGTGATTTCGCTGATCCGCGCGATCGCTGGATCGGCGATTTCGCTGCTGCGATCCTGCTGATCGCTGACGGGTATTCGCTGCTGATCCGCGGCGGATTTCGCTGCTGATCCGCGGCGGATTTCGCTGCTGATCCACGGCGGATTTCGCTGCTGATCCGCACGATTTCGCTGCTGATTCGCTGCGGATCCGCGGCGGATTTCGCTGCTGATCCGCGGCGGATTTCGCTGCTGATCCGCGGCGGATTCGCTGCTGATCCGCGACGATCCGCGGCTGATTTCGCTGCTGATCCGCGGCGGATTTCGCTGCTGATCCGCGGCGGATTTCGCTGCGGATCGCGGCACTGATTTCGCTGCGGATCCTGCGACGGATTTCGCTGCTGGATCCGCGCGGATTTCTGCTGTACCGCGGATCCGCGACTGATTTCGCTGCGGATCCGGGCGGATTTCCCTGCTGATCCGCGGCGGATTTTGCTGCTGATCCGCGACTGATTTTGCTGCTGATTCGCTGCGGATCCGCGGCGGATTTCTCTGCTGATTCGCGGCGATTTCGCTGCTGATCCGCGGCTGATTTTGCTGCTGATCCGCGGCGGATTTTGCTGCGGATCCGCGGCGGATTTTGCTGCGGATCCACGGCTGATTTTGCTGCTGATCCGCGGCGGATTTTGCTGCTGATCCGCGGCGGATTTTGCTGCTGATCCGCGGCGGATTTTGTTGCTGATCCGCGACTATTTTGCTGCGGATCCGCGGCTGATTATCTGCTGATTCATCTGCGCTAGTGGGTATAGCATAACGCGATCGCGTTATGCTATACCGTTACCAGCCGGTCAACGCTACGTGTTGAACGGGCTGGTAAAACACAATATGAACCCAGCCTTAGGGTTAGAACTAGGGTTAGGGTTAGCATTAGGGTTAAGGTTAGAATTACGGTTAGGGTTGGAATTTGAGTTAGGGTTGGAATTAGGGTTAGGGTTGGAATTAGGGTTAGGCTTGTAGTTAGGTTTATGGTTAGAGTTGGGATTAGGGTTAGGGGTGTGTTGGGGTTAGGGTTATGATTAGGGTTTGTATTAGGGTTAGGTGTGTGTAGGGGTTAGGGTTGGGGTTAGGGGTGTGTTGGGGTTAGTGTTGGAGTTAGAATTGAGGGGTTTCCACTATTTAGGCACATCAGGGGGTCTCCATACGCGACATGGCGCCACCATTGATTCCTGCAAATTTTGCGTTCAAAAAGTCAAACAGTGCTCCCTTTATTCCAAGCCCCGATGTATGCCCAAACAGTGGTTTATCCCCACATATGGGGTATCAGCGTACTCGGGAAAAATTGCACAACAACTTTGGGGGTTCTAATTTTTCCTGTTAACATTGGGAAAAAAATTGGGGACTAAAAATTATTTTTGTGGAAAAAAAATGATTTTATATTTTCACGGCTCTGCGTTATAAACTTCTGTGAAGGACTTGGAGATTCAAAGTGCTTATCACACATCTATAGGAGTTCCTTGGGGATCTAGTTTCCAAAATGGGGTCACTTGTGGGGAGTTTCTACTGTTTAGGCACATCAGGGACTCTGCAAACGTAACATGACGCCCGAAGACCATTCCATCAAGTGGGCATTTCAAAACGTCACTACTTCCCATCCGAGCCCCGACGTGTGCCCATACAGTAGTTTTCTCCCACATATGGGATATCAGCATACTCAGGACAAATTGGACAACAACTTTTGGGGTCTAATTTCTCATGTTACCCTTGGGAAAATAAAAAAATTGGGGACTAAAAGATCCTGATTGTGGAAAAAATATGATTTTTTTATTTTCATGCCGGGCGTTACAAACTTCTGTGTAGCCCTTGGGGGTTCAAAGTGCTCACACACATCTAGATAAGTTCTTTGCGGGGTCTAGTTTCCTAAATGGGGTCACTTGTGGGGAGTTTCTACTGTTTAGGCACATCAGGGGCTCTGCAAACGTAACAAGATGCCCGCAGACCATTCCATCAAGTCAGCATTTCAAAGCGTCACCACATCCCTTCCAAGCCCTGACGTGTGCCCAAACAGTGGTTCCCCCCCACATATGGGGTACTAGCGTACTCAGGACAAACTGGACAACAACTTTTGGGGTCCAATTTCTCCTGTAACCATTGTGAAAATAAAAAATAGTGGGCTAAAAAATCATTTTTTGAGAAAAAAAATGATTTTTTATTTCACGGCTCTGCGTTATAAACTTCTGTGAAGCACCTGGGGGTTCAAAGTGCTCACTATGCATCTAGATAAGTTCCTTAGGGCGTCTAGTTTCCAAAATGGGGTCACTTGTGGGGGAGCTCCAATGTTTAGGCACACAGGGACTCTCCAAATGCGACATGGCAATCGCTAAATATTCCAGCATATTTTCCATTCAAAAAGTCAAATGGCGCTCCTTCCCTTCTGAGCCCTGCCGTGCGCCCAAACAGTGGTTTATGACCACATATGAGGTATCTGTGTACTCAGGAGAAATTGCCCAACAAATTTTAGGATCCAATTTATACTGTTGCCCATGTGAAAATGAAAAAAACTGAGGCTAAAAGAAAATTTTTGTGAAAAAAAAGTACTTTCTTTTTTTTACGGATCAATTTGTGAAGCACCTGGGGGTTCAAAGTGCTCACTATGCATCTAGATAAGTTCCTTAGGGGGTCTAGTTTCCAAAATGGGGTCACTTGTGGGGAGCTCCAATGTTTAGGCACACAGGGACTCTCCAAATGCGACATGGCAACCTCTAAATATTCCAGCATATTTTCTATTCAAAAAGTCAAATGGCGCTCCTTCCCTTCTGAGCGCTGCCGTGCGCCCAAACAGTGGTTTATGACCACATATGAGGTATCTGTGTACTCAGGAGAAATTGCCCAACAAATTTTAGGATCCAATTTATACTGTTGCCCATGTGAAAATGAAAAAAACTGAGGCTAAAAGAAAATTTTTGTGAAAAAAAAGTACTTTCTTTTTTTTACAGATCAATTTGTGAAGCACCTCTGGGTTCAAAGTGATCACTATGCATCTAGATAAGTTACTTAGGGTGTCTAGTTTCCAAAATGGGGTCACTTGTGGGGGAGCTCCAATGTTTAGGCACACAGGGACTCTCCAAATGTGACATGGCAACCGCTAAATATTCCAGCATATTTTCTATTCAAAAAGTCAAATGGTGCTCCTTCCCTTCTGAGCCCTGCTGTGCGCCCATACAGTGGTTTATGACCACATATGAGGTATCTGTGTACTCAGGAGAAATTGCCCAACAAATTTTAGGATCCATTTTATCCTGATGCCCATGTAAAAATGAAAAAATTGATGCTAAAAGAAAATTTTTGTTGGAAAAATTAAAATGTCCATTTTTTCCTTCCACGTTGCTTTAGATCCTGTGAAGCACCTGAAGGGTTAATAATCTTCTTGAATGTAGTTTTGAGTAGCTTGAGGGGTGCAGTTTTTATAAAGGTGTCACTTTTTGGTATTTTCTGCCATATAGACCCCTCAAAGTGACTTCAAATGTGAGGTGGTCCCTAAAAAAAATGGTTTTGTAAATTTTGTAAAAAGGAGAAATCGCTGGTCAACTTTTAACCCTTATAACTTCCTAACAAAAAAAAAATGTTCCCAAAATTGTGCTGATGTAAAGCAGACATGTGGGAAATGTTATTTATTAACTATTTTGTGTCACATACCTCTCTGGTTTAACAGAATAAAAATTAAAAATTTGAAAATTACAAAATTTTCAGAATTTTCGCCAAATTTCCATTTTTTTCACAAATAAACGCAAAAATTATCTACCTTAATTTACCACTAACATGAAGCCCAATATGTCACGAAAAAACAGTCTCAGAATCGCTAGGATCCGTTGAAGCGTTCCTGAGTTATTACCTCATAAAGGGACACTGGTCAGAATTGCAAAAAATGGCAAGGTCTTTAAGGTCAAAATAGGCTGGGTCATGAAGGGGTTAAACACATACACGTTCCTCACATCCCACAACACCTCTTTTATACATGCAAGCATCAACCACAACACTCTCTCCTTTTCTCCACACATACCCAACCCAAACATCACACAACTCCTTACACAACGGGCCCAAACCTGAAATCACATTTCTAGCATACTGACAATTCCAAAACAAATGCACCACACTCTCTCTCCCACCACATCCCCTCCTCGGACACATCTCACTCCTTACTAAACCCCGGTTTCTCTGGAAGTCTCTCACCGGTAACACCTCATGCAATGACTGCCACACAATCTCGCTCTGTCTATTTGTCATACCATCCATACGTACCTTCTTCCATACCTTCTGCACATCACTTCCTCTCACCATATAGATACCACATTCCATCTCTCTACACTCAATCATCCTATATACCGCTTTCTTCTTCTCTAACAACCTCACATCCACATCACACAGTTCATACTTTACCAAAAATTTGTAAACCCACACAGGCACCTCAAAAGCCACTGGGCACCTTAGATCCCTTTCCCGCCACTTCAAACGGAACAGAAAACTTCCAAACAAATACCTGCACATACATGCACACTTCCCATCCATCCTAATCACACCCAATACAAACACCATAATATTCACGCCAAAAAATACATTCAAATTTGGAATCCCAGCCTCCCCTTATCCATTCTCTTCATCACAACCTCTCTCCTTGCACACTCCATACTTGAACGCCAAAAAAATACAAACAAAACCCTATTTAATCTTCTAACACACATATAACCTGGTGGAAAAACCACTGCAACATGCAAAAATATTGGTAACACCACACTCTTAATAACTAAAATTTTACCAAAAAACGTCAAATCTCTCATTTTCCAAAAATTTAACTTGCGCTCCACTCTCTCTCTCACATCCACCCAACTTTCCTCTCCATCCAACTTCTCTGAAAATTTCACACCCAGCACCTTTATCGGTCCACTCACCACATTCACCCCAATATCATTGCTCAGAGTCCTCCCACCAAAAATCTTACATTCAGTCTTCTCCCAATTCACTTTAAACGCAGACGCTCCACAAAAAACGGATACCAACAACTTCACACGACGCACCGAACACTCTGAATCACACAAAACACACACATCATCCATGTAACCATTCACCTTCCACTCCCTCCCCCCCGCCCCCGGCACTTGCACACCCCGAATCACCTTATCTTTCCTCAACATACACAACAACGGCTCAATCGCGCAAATGAACACAACAGGGGACAATGGGCACCCCTGCCGTACACCGGAAAACACATTCACTCTCCTCCCTACATTCCCATTCAACAAAACACAACTATAAATATTTTTATACAAACTTCTCACTCTCTCAACAAACTCAGCCGGAAAACCCATCTTCACCAACACTCTAAACAGAAAACCATGCGCCAACCTATCATACGCCTTCTCAAAATCCAAACTCAACAGTCCCACAAACAATCTCTCAGCATACACACACCCTCATGTAACCGCCTTCCAGGCACCGAACAACACTGCTCCTCACCCACCACACTCCCAACCACATCACGCATCCTATTTGCCAAAAGCTTCGCATAGATTTTATAATCACAATTAAGCAACGTGATCGGCCTCCAGTTTTTTAGATTTTTCAAATCACCTTTTTTTGGCAACAGCACAACCACTCCTGCACGCATACCATTCGCCACCTCTGCATTCGCCCACATATACTTACATACATCAACAAAATCCTTCCCAATCACATCCCACATCACACGATAAAATTCCACCAGGAGACCATCATCCCCCGGCGTTTTATTCAGCGCCATGCTACACACCACCTTCCATATTTCTTCACTCGTCACCTCCCCCATCAAACTCTCCCTTTCTGTCCCATTCAATCTATTTTCCAAAACACTCAGCACATCACTCTCCAAACCTTCATCCCTCCATTTCACTGCATACAAATCATCATAAAACTTTGCCACTTCCTCACATAAGTCCGCACCACTCACTTCATTTCCATCCACTCCATTCAAAACACTCATGCTCTGTCTTTTTCCAAAAATTTTCTTGAAAAAAAACCGCGAACACTTCTCATTCTTTTCCAAGTTCTCTATTTTAGCCCTATACACAATACTCCTCCCTCTCTCTCTCAAAAACTCGTTCACTTCTTTTTTCACTCTCAACAAATCTTCACTCACATCCATCCCGCCCTCTCTTAGCTTATATAACACACTCAATCTTGCATTCAACCCAGCAAACCTTTCTCTCTTAGCAGCTGCACACTTGTAACCAAGTTTTTTTAAAAAAACCTTGGTTTTCCATTTAACCCAATCCCACCATTCACACACATTACTGAATTCACTTCTGCTCTCACACCACTCCTTATAATGTCTCTCATACTCCTCTCTCACCTCCACCCCATCCAGTAAACTCACATTCAGCTTCCATATACCTTTCCCAGTTACCTCCTCAGTATGCGCATCCACTTCACACTTCATACACACATGATCTGAAAACGCCACACTCTCCTGTGCATAACTAACAGCAATCAGGTTTTTTGAAACAAAACAATAGTCCAGTCTAGACGCCACCCTCCCACTCTCAGAAAAAAATGTATTTAACAATGGAGTTACTTTACACTCCCTCTGCATATCCCTCAAACCAAAATCACTCACCATGTCCATTAACTCTTTCCTTGACACATCCACATTCACCTTTCCCACATCAACATTCATATCACCCACAATCACAACAGGCACTCTACCTGGAATAAAAAACTTAATTTTTTCAAATAAAACTTTACGCTCCTGTTTTTTCACAGGAACATACACATTAATAACACTAAAACGAATATTTCTAAACTCAAAATTTGCTAACACGCATCTCCCAACCTCAATCACCATATAGTCACACAAACTCACATTACGCCCCTTCACCAAAAAACCAACACCGTCATTTCTATTACATGCACTCCCTGACCACACAGACGCACCATGAGGCCATTCACTCCCCTTCACACCATCCACAATCCCACACTCCTGTAAACAAAAAATTTCCGCATTTTGCGCTGCAAAAAACTGGCCGCACGCCGCAACTTATTTTTAAAAACCCTCACATTTTGAGATATAATTCTAACACCCATACTAAACACAAACCAAAAGGCTTAAAAAAAACACTTGTCCAAAAAAGCCAAAAAAGGAAAAAAAATACAAAAACAACCTACAGATATAACTTGACACACATTACATAAAACACACAAAAAAAACAGATAGCCATTGCTTAAAGAGCAAAGCTATGTACACAAAAAAACCCTACCTGGCTACTGGAAAAGTAAAACGTACTTAACCAGTACCGCCAGTGTCCTCCTCCACCATTTGTGCCGAGCAGCCTTCCGAGCCGCTGGCCTCCATATACTCCTCCACCCGTGCCTTTTTCTGCCCAGTCTTCCTCTGGGCCATTCCTTCTTCCACCACCTCAATGTCTCTGTTTTCCCCACCACCCTCCCTGTGACACTTTAACCCTCCTGAGTCCTCTTCCGAGGAGAAGGCACCAATATTTCTCGGATCAGACTCATGAACTAAAACCTCAGCCTCCTCCTCTGCCACAGATATATCGAAATCCATCAGGCATTCTGACCATGATTCAGCAACTGGGACTTCTTTTTTTACTTCTTTTTTAGGCCATGAACGCTCCTCTCGCCTTATGGCCTTCCAAAATTCCTTGTCCTCCTTTTCCTCCTGTTGCTTCTCCTTCCTTCTCTCAGCCTCCTTGTCCTCCTGCCGCTTCTCCCTCCGTCTCTCGGCAGGAGTGGGTGGCGCCCTCACAACGCTTTGCAGCGCGGCGACTTCACCTTCCCTCCGATTCTTCTCCTCCTCCCGCCTCTTAACCTCCTCCTCTCTCTTCCTTTCTTCCTCCCGCCTCCGCTCCTCCTCACGTCTCTTTCTTTCCTCCTCCTCTCTAGTTGACCTCCTCGGCACACCAAACGGGCAGTCTCTATACAGGTGCTCTGAACTGCCACACCTGTCACATTCACGAGGCATCGGACACCTAGCCGCCACATGACCCTCTTGCTTGCAATTACGGCAAACCAACTCCTTGCTACACATGTTTAGCAGGTGCCCGAACTGAAAGCACCTCCTGCAGTATAGTGGCTGCCCTGGGTATGACAGGAAGCCCCTATGACCCGCCACTGAAAAGTTCGCTGGTGGGTGGGTGAAACCTCCCAAACAACCTGGGTCCTTCTTCAATTTCACCCGAAACACATACTTGCAGTTGAAAATGCCCAAGACATTTTTCTGCTTCTCCCCTCCCTTCACGTATTCACAGTACCGCTCCAGGAACTGCTCCAGTAGTGCTACTTCTGTATAGGGGTTGTACACAGTCACAGTCACCACTTTTTCCATGAGCCCAAACAGGGGCTCCACCCGCACTCCCTCCAGGCATGGATCACCTTCATTACTTCTGAGCCATTCAAAGACGGTCAAACAGCATCCCTCATTCACAAAGGTTACATCATATGTACCTTGACTCCGGAATTCATTGACGCTGTAGATATCCTGACGATGGGCTCCAGCCTTTCCCTCCAACAGGTCACGAACGACGTACACCAGGTTGTTTTTCTCACCACCTTCCACCACCACACGGATCGTATTCTTAATGAACATCCTCAGTCCAGACTGCCGGTACGGATACCGCAGTAGAAAATCAGCAGCACGCTGCCAGCAAAGCCCTTGGATCACTCCAGGAAAACTCGCACCCTCTGACCGCGACACACGAATCGCAGCCAAAAGGCCGAGATCACACTGGCGCATAGCATACAATGGTTGATATTAGCGCATGGCGGCCCAGCCATGCTACCCTTTTATAGTAACAGCTACAGGACCTGCCAGAAACAAGGACCAATGAAGCTTGTTCCAGAACAACAGTAGTCACAGGACCTTCCTGGCAGACCAATAGGAGCTTCAGCAGTACCTGAGCATGTGACCCCTGATCTCCAATGAGAGATCTCACTCTGGGCATGCTCAGAAGGGAAAACGCAGGACTTTGTCCCAAAGACGTCTGCTCCAGCACTGGCTATAATAGCAGATCCAGGAAAGGCAGCAGCAAGTCACTGCACAGTATTGGAGTGGGCAAGACGCTTGGACCGACGTCTCTACAGAGCAGGCTCTACTGCGGCCGGAGATGAATGGGAGACCGCAGCGGGGCTGGTTCGAGACTCCCCTTGTGCAGCAGGGGAACTCGAACCCTAACACATATGCTACAAATATGGTATTCACTAGCCAAAGTGACAGTTTGTTATTTTTCTTATATATTATTATTTATACAAATGTTTGTTATTTTTTTATTACTTATTTTGATACATGTTGTGTAAAGCATATTTGCACTAATCTAATGTAAAAAAAAACATATGCTACAAATAGGGCAGTTACTAGCCAAAGTGACAGTTTTTTATTTTTCTTATATATTATTATTTATACAAATGTTTGTTATTTTTTTATTACTTATTTTGATACATGTTGTGTAATGCATATTTGCACTATTCTAATTTTACCAAAACAACCATATGCTACAAATATGGTAGTCACTACCTTAAGTGACAGTTTGCCAATATAAAAAGTATTTTAATGGCAAGTTTGGACTCTTCTTTCATTGATTCTTTATAGAACACACCTACACATCTGTAATAAACATTAACAGAAGACACAAAGACAATGTAAGGAAAAAAACATATTTATATACAAACACATAACAACATTACAGGTAGTACTACCTTGAGGTGACACAAAATACTGGGTATATATATCACGGACTTTGAGTCCTGAGAGTGGACGTAAAGGGATGACATGTGGTCTAGGCATATCCCCATTGTTCACCCCACATTCACCAACATCAGATGGTGCACAATCATGCATTCTTGTGAAGTTATGTGGGACAACTCAAGCTTTGATGACCTCATTGACGTTGACATCACTCAGCTGAATGGCAGACTGGAGTACCCACCATTTTGCACAAAGAATGCCAAAGGCACACTCCACCAGTCGCCGGGCCCGTGATAGGCGCAAGTTAAAGATCCTACACCGGTGGTAAAGGCTTTGTCACGGATATGGCCTCATTAAATTCCTTGACAATTGAAAGGCCTCATCCCCAACTACAACATAAGGCGCAGGTTCAATATTGGAGCCAGGAAGCTGACGTGGTGGTGGTAGGTCCAACCGGTTATTGCTCAGCCGCCGACCCATAATGGAAGAATTGAAGACTCGAGAGTCTCCAGTTCTTCCATAAGCCCCAATGTCTACAATTATAAACCTGTAGTTACTGTTAACCAGAGCCAACAGAACAACAGAAAAATATTATTTATAATTATAGAATTGGGACCCTGAGTTCGGCGACTTACGCACAATGATGTGTTTCCCATCCAGGGCTCCAATACAATTGGGAAATTGGCATTGCTCCTCAAATCCCCTGACAATCCTCATACAGTCTTCCATCTTTGGCTCAGGCATGATCACTTCATTAAGTCTGATCCAGATTTGGGAACATGTATCACGAATTATGCCAGATATGGTTGATCTCCCTATCAAAAACTCCAGATGGAGTGTGGTATATGAAATTCCAGTTGTGAGGAACCTACAATTAAACAAATGTAGATAGATCAAATATTACACCATGCAAAAGGTTTCACAAATTAAATATAGATCAACAGAATAGTGTGTTAATAACAAGCAAGCCAAACATTACATATACACAAGGCAAAGGTGTATGTGAATGTCACATAAACATCATAGTATTGTTACTTAGAGCTGATATTTGGGATATATAAAAAAAGATAATGAAGCAAAAGGGGTAATTGACAAAGAAAAGTTGAGGGAAAACAGCATTAACATACAGTATGTAGCTGAGGAATACATACTGTAACATAAGGAGAAGGCGCTCCTCTTTAGAGATACATTTGCGCATCTTGTCTCCAGGTAGGTGATCCCTGGGAGCACCATCGCCAACAAAACATCAGAGGTGGCAATGCTCATCTGACAATATAGGAAAAACTTGTCGGGATGTGTCCGAAGAGATGCAGGAAGGCGGTAAAAATGGCCTTTATTGAGGCGTTGCCTCAAATGCGGATGCACCCACATTCTTCTCCTCCTCCGTAGATCAACTATCACTGGGCATGGCTGCCCAAAGCGGCGGGACAAAGCCCAGTTGTACAGAACTCGGTCAGTTGGGGTGAACTGAAGTGTGTCAGACATTTTGGCAAACAACCAGCAGTACTCCAACACAAGCACAGCACCAAAATGGCCAGATTGGGGGCTGCCACCTGATGCAGAGCCAATATATAGGTTTGCTGATGATGGTTTAAATGATTCTCAGGCCTAAAAACCGTTACATGTCCATTTTGCAAGGTCGCAAGAAAAAAACGCTATACTGATGCCATACGGATTACATATGGATGCTTACATGTGCAAAATACGCAGCCACACCTTGACAACGGATGAAAAACAGAACACTGTTCAGGGAACTTTTCTGCGTATTACGTCCTTACAATATGGTTCATATTTTATACGTTGGGTCTGACGCCGGCCTAAAGTGGTATCCCATCTCAAAGACCCTATCCCAATATGTAGCAGGTGTAATTATAATATATGTATATGTGTAGAATACCTGTATGAGCAGGATTCAGAAAGGTAATGTCCAATGTGGACACGCTGCATAGAACGGCTTTTATGTGCATGGATCACAAAGGAGGGGTGGAGACCTCCCTAGTTAGGCAAAAACAAGAACATGAATGAATGCAACAGAAATGCATGAGCCATGCACACAGTGAACAAGCTTGTAGGGACATTGTTCACACCACCAGAAGCACAGAAAAGCATAGTAAAACCAAAGTATAAAAATACTCTGTTTTAAAAAATATAACAGTAAACAGCAAGTGCTAATAAAAAGATGAAAACACACAGGGTATTTGGTTAATACTTTTTTGCAAAAAATGTATATTAAGCCGCTCAACAAAACGTCAAGGTATACCCGTAGCAGAGCAGTTCCTGACTAATGTATTTAATCCCTATCTGATATATTTACTAACCTGGTCATGTGTAGAATACCTGTATGAGCAGGATTCAGAAAGGTAATGTCCAATGTGGACATGCAGCATACAACGGCTTTTAGGTGCACGGCTCACAAAGGAGGGGGTGGAGACCTCCCTAGTCTTGCAAAAACAAGAACATGAATGAATGCAAACAGAAACATATAAGTCATGCACACAGTGAGCAAGCTTTTAAGGACATTGTTCACACTACCAGAAGACTGAAAACACAGAAAAGCATAGTAAAACCAAAGTATAAAAATACTCTGTTGTAAATAAATAACAGTAAACAGCAAGTACGTTATGTAACTGGTAAATATAGAGAGATATTTTTAGTGGTTTTTAATTTAAAAAAATTCTGAAATATGATGGGAGCTTTGAAAAAAATGGCAATTTTTAAACCTTGATTGTTTACTAAATCAGATAGTCATACCACACAAACTGCTTAAAGAAATATCATTTTGCTTATGTCATTTTTATATCAGCATCCTTTTTCAAATGTTATTTTATTTTGTTAGGATGCTAGAAGGATGAAAATTTAGCAGCAATTTTTCATTCTTTTCAAACAAATGTACAAATCCTATTTTTATTAGGACTTTTTCAGTTCTAAAGTGATTTATAGAGACTTTTAAATTACACTAAAATTTTTAACATTAAAAACTGCAGTCCCTCAAATTATTCAAAACTGCTGTCAGCAAATTTTGGCAAGCTTTCAAGTGCTTCACAGGAGTTAATACAGAGTGGAATGAAAAAATAAAAAAATATTTTTTTTAACTAGACAACTGATTTAGTCCCAAAGTCTTTTTTTTACGAGTGCTAATATGAGAAAATGGACCATGAACTTTGTTGAATAATTTCTCCAGAACATGCTAAAATCCAATGTGATCAAAAACTAATGTTTGGGAACATGGAACGGCTCGGAAAATGAATTATGCTATTTGATTTTCAAGTATAAATTTTGCTTGATTAGATTTCGGACATCATGTCTCATTTGCAGCGTTCTTCAGTTATTTAAAAACATGGGGACATGAAAACAAAAATATTTTATTTAGTAAAATTTTGTTTTAGTTTATTTTTTTTTTATTTTCACAAAAGGTGATATTAGAAGAAGATGAACTCCACAATTTGGTCTTTAATTTATTTTCAGCATAATCGATATGTGGTCAAAAAGTAATGGTTTGTCACATGGCACAGCTCGGAAAGGAAAGGGTACCATTTGAATTTTGTAATACAAATTTGGCAGAAAAAGATTTTAGGATGCCATGTTCCATTTGCAGAGTCATTGAGGTTCAAAAATAGCAGAACCATATTAACAAGTGTCTCCAATTTGGAGAGTAAACCTCTCACGGAATTGACTTAGGACTCTAGAGAGAATTTGTAATCCACAGGTGCTTCACAAAATTTTAAAAACTTGGGCAGTTTAAATGAAAAATATATTTTTTTCTATTAAAAAATTTAGCCTCAAATTTTCAATTATCACAAGAGATAATAGTAGAAAATGACCACACAATTTGTTATGCAATTTATATTGAACACAGTGCTACCCCAAAATGGTTGTAAACTATTATTTGGACGTGCGGAATGGCATGGAAAGCAAGTAGCATTATTTGACTTTTGAAATGCAAATTTTGTTTAAAGTGGTTTTCTCAAGAACAATGTTAATTTTAAAGTTGATTTTAATCAATGGATCTTGGAATAATAATAATTTTCACAATTGGATGTGTTTAAAAAATTGTTCCTATGCTGAGATAATCTTATAAATGTGCCCCTGCTATGTCCTGTGTAATGGCTATGCCTGATCATGCAAGAAATTGTCTTTTTTTAACCAAATTAATATTTTCACCACTAAAATGCTACTTTAGCTGCAACATTTTTATTGTCACAAGAGGTACTGAGTGAAAATGGAACCCACAATTTGTTACACAATTTCTCTTGAATATGGAGATATCCCATATGTCATAGGAATCTATTGTTTGTCCACATAGCAGGAAGGTAGGTGCGCCATTTCACTTGGAGATCAAATTTTGATGGAATAGTATGTGTGCAGAAAAACTCCAAAAGTGACCTCATTTGGGAAACTATACCTCTCAATTACCGTATATACTCGTGTATAAGCTGAGATTTTCAGCACATTTTTTGTGCTGAAAACACCCACCTTGGTTTATACATGAGTCAATGTCCAGAAAGTCGGCCGTGGAGGGGACGCGGCGGGGGAGGGGAAGCTGCGGAACAGTGGCAGGAGTGGCGGCTGCAGTTGTAACTGTGCCGCTGCTAAAGAGAAATGAATATTCATTTCTTTTATAGCAGTGACAGCTGCAGCTTCCGGATTCCAGAAGACAACATGCTCACCCTACTCTGCACCGTTGCCGCATCTCCATTGGTCCCAGTGCTGGCAGCTCTTCCTGTGCTGTTGATCACTTTGCACCGCTCATTAAAGTAATGAATATGCACGCGTCTCTACTCCCATAGGCGTGGAGCGCATATTTATTACCTTAATGAGCGCAGCCACGTGATCCTCAGCATAGGAAGACATGCTGGTGCCGGAACGAAATCCAGCGACCGTGCACAGGCAGAACATGGACCGGGGAGCCATGCATATCAGGACAGGTATGGGGAGGAGCCTTGCATACAAAGACTGGTACCAGGGGAGCATGCATACAATGCCAGGGACTGGGGGAACCATGAATTCAATTCTAGGGACTGGGGAAGCCATGAATTAAATGCCAGGGACAGGGGGGAGCTCAGAGATTAGGGGCAATGGGTATTTGTTCTTAACGGTGATGACGTTAACACCCCTATAGTCAATACATGGGTGTAATTCTCCATTCTTCTTCTGCACAAAGAAAAACCCAGCCCCTGCTGGTGACACCGACTTCCTAATAAACCCTGTTGCCTGAGTCTCCTGAATATATTATGACATAGCCTCCGTTTCGGAAAGAGAGAGGGGATAAACCCTTCCCCGAGGAGGCTCCGCTCCAGGCAAGACGTCAATTGGACAGTCGTAGGGGCGATGATGCGGAAGAGACTCTGCAGCCTTCTTGGAGAATACGTCTGCGTATGACCAATAAACCTTGGGAAGAGGAGTAAGGTCTATGGGTATCTCTGTGGTGGTGATCTGAACGCTCTCCCTGACACATCTGCCTCTGCAAGAATCACCCCAACTCAGTATTCTCCCAGAAGACCACTCAATATGGGGAGAGTGGTGGCGGAGCCAGGGTAATCCCAACAGAACCTCGTCTATTCCCTCAGGAAGGACAAAAAGGGATATAATCTCCTGATGGAAAGGAGACATAGACAGAGGAAGAGAGATAGTCTGATGGGTGATTGGGGTGGACAGAACTGATCCATTCAACACTCGTAGAGTGGATGGACCTAGGGTAATTGTTCGTTTATGGAGCACTTTCAGAGCAAAAGCCATTGCATCCTGTGACCCTGCTCCCATGGCTACTGGACATGACCGTTTCTCAACCACTGTGGACATCGGTTGGCATAATGCCCCTGCTGCTGGCGCACGCTACAGGCCAGGAAGCTCGAGCGGCCCGAGACATAGGTCCCGCTCGAGATGCCTCCATGGTCTCCTGGGGTTCGGACGCCTGAACGGGGGATTCAAGAGGTTTGGCAAAGGTGGGAGCCAGCCGAAACCTCTGCCTACACTGGGCCCGCTCCAACCTCCGCTCATGAAAACGGAGGTCGATGTGGGTAGATATGGAGATAAGCTTCTCCAGTGAGGTAGAAATCTCCCTGGTGGCCAAAGCGTCCTTTACATGGTCCGCCAGACCTCTCCAGTACACCGGAATGAGGACTTTATCTGGTCACTCTAACTCGGAGGCCACAATCCGAAATTGGACCGAAAACTGGCTGGTCTTGGACGAACCCTGTGACATTGCCAGCAGTTGGAGCGCCGTATCGTGGGTGACCTGAGGACCTAAAAAGACCTTTTTAAGAGCCTCCAGAAAACAAGGAGCACTCCGCACCACACGGTCGTCGCATTCCCACAGCGGCGTTGCCCATTCCAATGCTCTGCCCGAGAGAAGAGATACAATGATACCCTCTTGTGCCCTTTCTGTGGGAAAACGTGCAGCCAGAAGCTTGAGCTGTATAGAGCACTGGCTTACGAATCCCCGACAATGTTTACTGTCACCAGCAAACTTGTCTGGAAGTTGAAGATGGGATAAGGTCAGAACAGAGGTGACAGAGGACAAACTGGCTGAAGCTGCGCTAGCAGCCTGAACAGCGACTGAGGTAACATCCACAGCTGAGGTTGTGCGCTCAAGAGCCGCCAACCTACCCTCCAGCTGCTGGATAGTGTTGAGCGATACTGCTCGATATGTAAAAATATCGGATGGTATCACTAAATATCGGCGATATCCGATTCCGATACCGGAAGTCCCATGTCAGTCTATGGGAACAAAATATCGCAACTAAAAAAAACCTTTATTTCCTTGTAAACACTAAATATACACACATAGAATACATATATATATATATATATATATACATGTCATTGTGACATATATATACATATATGTATAGTTTATACACTTCTACATAGTAAAATATCCTCTGATTCAATTGCCGGGTAAGGCCGGCTTCTGTGAAAAGACAGAAGCACCCGACATGAAATGACACTTGGTGTACATAGGGTTAACCATGTCTTTTCATGTCGTTTGCAATCTGATTTGCACAAACAATTACATCAGTCTATGTGTGCAAAATTTCACACCTGTAGGGGTTAATTAAAGGTGTAAATTCGTTGTAAAAAAACCTGACTTTTTTGCTACGAATTTACACCTTTAATTAACCCCTACAGGTGTGAAATTTTGCACACATAGACTGATGTAATTGTTTGTGCAAATCAGATAGCAAAGGACATGAAAAGACATGGTTAACCCTATGTACACCAAGTGTCATTTCATGTCGGGTTCTGCATTTTCACAAAAGCCGTCAATTGAATTAGCGGCTATTATACTATGTAGAAGTGTATGAACTATAAATATAAATATATATATATGTGTCACAAATTGAATGACATGTATATATATATATATATATATATATATAATATATATATATGAGGTGTAAAATTGTTTAAAAAAATTGCGTGGGCTCCCGCCCTATTTTCGCAACCAGACAGACAAAGCCAGCGAATTGGGGCAGATAATAATAGCCCAGAGAGGGACCATTATTTTTGGTCCCCCCTGGCTACTAACATCTGCCCCCAGACACCCCAGAAAAGACAAATCTATAATTAGATTCGCCCTTTCTGCCACTTTGCCCGTCTATTCCCATTGCCCTGTAGCGGTGGCGAATGGGTTAATATGGGGTTAAAGCCACATTGCAATTGAAAGGTGACCTTAAGCCAGGTTAATAATTGAGAGCTGTCAATAGACAACTATCAATTATTAATCCTATTGCATGAAATAAAAATAAAACACACACACTTTAATTAAAAATCATTTTAATGAAATAAAGACACATGTTTTTGACCATCTTTTATTTGACTGCAAAAACCATTTCCTGTAATAAAAATAAAATAAAAAAGCAAAATTATTCTTACCTATCCCATGCACAGTCAGGTCCCACGGTGTAATCCTTCAGAAAGGGTTAATGTTTACTGCAGGGACCGCAGCTAATGCTGCAGCCTCACAGTAAACCCCCAAATTAATGAGTTCCTCTCCTGGCTGACAGGAGAGGAAGTGGAAAGCTTAATTGATTGCTTTCCACTTTCACTTCAGGTCAGCCAGGGACACAATCAGTGACGTCAGAGGGAACTGATTAACAAAAATAGGGGTTCCCTTCGAATAAAAAATGGCGTCGGGTCCCCCCTATTTTGTTAACCAGCCTGATGAAGCAGACTGCTGAGCAGTGGCGTACCGTGAATGAAGCAGACCAAGCAGCTGCTATGGGGCCCGGACAGGTGAGGGGGCCCTCGACGGTCAGGTAGCTGTGCTGACACAGTACTACCAGGGGGTCGGCGGGTGAGGGGGAGCGCAGCTCTTCTATATACTCACCCCTCCTGGTGCGGTCTCTGCAGCCCCTGCTCTTCCCCACGGTCTCCGACGCCTGTGTTCAGCGGTCAGGTGGTACCGCTCATTACAGTCATGAATACGCACATATTCATGACTTTAATGAGCTGTCCCGCGTGACCGCTGAACACTGGCGGCGGAGACCGTGGGAGAAGAGCAGGGGCTGCACAGACCGCGCCGGCAGAAGAGTGAGTATAAGGGATATTTACCTGTCCCGTTCCACCGTTGCTCGCGTCCTCTTGCTGCAATGTTCAGGTCAGAGGGCGCGATGACGTCGTTAGTGCGCGCCGCGCCCTCTGCCTCATCATTCACTGCTGGAGGACCCGAAGACAGCGGCACTCAGCAGTGGAGAGAGGACAGGTAAATATCTCAGGTGCCGGGGCACTGAGCGAGCGGTGACATCGGCACCTGGTGTCACCCCCTGCTCAGGACACCGGCACCTGGCCCCCAGCGACGAAAGGTGAGTTTTCCTTTTTTTCATTTTTTTGGTTGCAGCAGCTGCGGCAGCATAAGGGCCTATACTATGGAGCATCTATGGGGGCACAATCTATGGGGGCATAATACATTTTTTGTTTAATGTGTCCCCTCACTGTGCTGGCACTTTACATTTACAATGGCTCTGGGTTTTTTTTTTTTGGGGGGGGCCCATTCAGACTTTTGCTATGGGGCCCCATGATTTCTATGTACGCCCCTGCTGCTGAGGCATGGTATTTAAGGCTGTTAAGGAGCCAAGATCCATGGACCTTGCCAGTGGCGTCGGACTGGAGTACCTTGGGCCCACCAGAGAAAAAATATTCTTGGGACCCACCATCATACTTCCCAACCTTTGAAGAAGGGAAAGAGGGACAAAGGCTGTGGCACGCTGTGCCTGCTGCAGCAAATTTTAGGCCATGCCACGTTGCACCACAGACTGTCCAGGAGTTGGTGGATGCTTTAGTCCAGGTGTGGGAGGAGATCCCTCAGGAGACCATCCGTCGCGCTCATCAGGAGCATGCCCAGAAGTTGTAGGGAGGTCATACAGCATACCTCCCAAATTTTGAAGACAGGAAAGAGGTCAAAGGCTGCGGCGCGCATAGCGCGCCGCTGCAAATTTTAAGCCACGCCCCGACCACACCCATTTCACAGCTAATCACACCCATATCCTCACCCCAACCGTAACCATGCCGATACAGCTGACCCTCCGATGACGGTTGGGGGGCCCACTGCTGGCACCGGCCCCCCCAACGCCTGTTCAGGTCCCATAGCTTCTGGGCTGCAGAGCAGGAAGATCGATTCTCCCTGCTCTGCCGCAGAATGTAACTGTATCGGTGTGCTGTGCACGCCGATACAGTTACTGTAGCGTAGCTCTGGGTGGCCCCCTCAGAGCGCGGGGCCCGGGGCCACCGCCCCCTCTGCCCCGCGACCTATCCTTTCAAATCAGGGCCCACCACGCAGGAGCTGGGGCCCACCGGAGGTTTCTCCGGTGTCCCGGTGGCTCTGTCCGACCCTGCTTGCCAGCCTGATAATACCAGGCCACAGCAGTCTGCTTATCTTTGCTGGTTAACAAAAATAGGGGATCCCCTCGAAAAAAATTGGCGTGGGGTCCCCCCTATTTTTGTTAACCAGCCAGATAAAGCAGACCGCTGAGGCCTGGATTTTCAGGCTGTTAAGGAGCCAAGATCCATGGACCTTGCCAGCCTGATAATACCAGGCCACAGCAGTCTGCATATCTTGGCTGATTAACAAAAATAGGGAATCCCCTCGAAAAAAATTGGCGTGGGTCCCCCCTATTTTTGTTAACCAGCCAGATGAAGCAGACCGCTGAGGCCTGGATTTTCAGGCTGTTAAGGAGCCAAGATCCATGGACCTTGCCAGCCTGATAATACCAGGCCACAGCAGTCTGCATATCTTGGCTGATTAACAAAAATAGGGGATCCCCTCGAAAAAAATTGGCGTGGGGTCCCCCCTATTTTTGTTAACCAGCCAGATGAAGCAGACTGCTGAGGCCTGGATTTTCAGGCTGTTAAGGAGCCAAGATCCATGGACCTTGCCAGCCTGATAATACCAGGCCACAGCAGTCTGCATATCTTGGCTGATTAACAAAAATAGGGGATCCCCTCGAAAAAAATTGGCGTGGGGTCCCCCCTATTTTTGTTAACCAGCCAGATGAAGCAGACCGCTGAGGCCTGGATTTTCAGGCTGTTAAGGAGCCAAGATCCATGGACCTTGCCAGCCTGATAATACCAGGCCACAGCAGTCTGCATATCTTGGCTGATTAACAAAAATAGGGGATCCCCTCGAAAAAAATTGGCATGGGGTCCCCCCTATTTTTGTTAACCAGCCAGATGAAGCAGACCGCTGAGGCCTGGATTTTCAGGCTGTTAAGGAGCCAAGATCCATGGACCTTGCCAGCCTGATAATACCAGGCCACAGCAGTCTGCATATCTTGGCTGATTAACAAAAATAGGGGATCCCCTCGAAAAAAATTGGCGTGGGGTCCCCCCTATTTTTGTTAACCAGCCAGATGAAGCAGACCGCTGAGGCCTGGATTTTCAGGCTGGTAAGGATCCAATATCCATGGACCTTGCAAGCCTGATAATACCAGGCCACAGCAGTCTGCTTAGCTTGGCTGGTTAACAAAAATAGGGGATCCCCTCGAAAAAAAAACGGTGTAGGGGTCCCCCTATTTTTGTTAACCAGCCAAGTAAAATGCAGACTGCTGCGGCCTGGTATTAAAAGACTGTCAAGGCCCATGGATTTTGGCCCTCAACAGCCTGATAATACCAGGCTACAGCAGCCCCACATTTGGCGCATCAAAAGATGTGCCAATTGTGGCACTTTAACCCGGCTCTTCCCACTGCCCTGTAGCGGTGGCAAGTGGGGTAATAAGGGTTAATGTCACCGTTGATTGCACGGGACAATAAGCCCGGTTAATAATGGAGAGGTGTCAATAAGACACCGATCCATTATTAATCCCAAAGTTATTAAATGTATAAAAAAAAGACAAAGCAAGAAAAAAGTCTTTAATGAAATAAAAGAGACAACACAGTTTTCATTAATTTTATTATACACTCATTCCTGCGACGCCATCTATCTCCTGTAAAAAAAGAAAAAAAACAAACCAACAGTATACCACCTGTCGGACGCAGTCCATAGTAACGACAGTCCCACGACGATCCAGCTCTGCTACATCGCAATGACAGGCAGAGCCTGTCATCGCAACGCAGCACAGCTGATTACCTGCTTCCCCGGCGGTGACGTCATCGGACTGACTGCTTTACGGCCAGGATTACCCAGCAGTCACTGCAGTTATCGCGAGAAACTGCATGTGACCGCCGGGGTAAGATGATGGCGGCCATGAAGCAGTCCAGCCCGTGACCGCCGGAGATCTTCTGCCAGGTAAGTGCCGCTGACTCCTGACAGACCCGACCGACGGACACTGACAGTGACAGTGACAATCCCGATTCCGGTATCCGATAAGACGAAAATATCGGAACTAAGTATCGAAAGGCCGATAGAGCTAATATCGGCCGATACCCGATACTTGCGGTATCGTATCGCTCAACACTACTGCTGGATGTACCGCTGTAGACGCTGTTCATCCGCCATTTTACTAGCCAGACCCTGGCGCTAGTATTATGTTATGGCTGGCGGAACGCACAAAATAAATATAAATAGTAGGGGCGTTCGCAGCCCAGGGTCCACTGTGCAGGCAGAGCCTGTTGCTAGTAAGATGGCAAAAGGAGTGAACTCTGTTATCCCGCAGAGTCGCAGTAATTAATGCCGTAGCGCAATATGGCAAAATGTGCGAACTCTGTTATTCCACAGAGCCGCTAAACTAAAATGCTGTGGCGCTATATGGCGATATAAGCAGACTCAGTTACTTCACAGAGCCGCTGTGATAGCATCTGTGTCCTGTTAGCCTCACAGGAGACACAGATGACTGCTAAAAGGACTGCAGTCTGTAATAATGTAGTCAACAATGCACACAGCAAACTCCCCACCGGAGGTGCCGGCTATACTAGGGGCTTATTTCAGCCAGAGCCCTGATCCCATGCACACAAACTCCTCACTGGAGGTGCCGGTATTCTAGGGGCTTATTTCAGCCTGGTCCCTAAACACATGCATAAGACCACACTGGCGCAAAGCACATATCAGAATCTATACTAGCGCACGGCCGTGGGGTCATGCAACCCTTTTATAGTAGCCATGACTACAAGACCTTCCAGAAAGGACCAATGGGAAACTGCTCCAGAACACAACCAGTTTCAGGACCTTCCTGGAGGACCAATGGGAGTCGCTCTGTTACCGAGCATGTGACCCCTGATCTCCATGGGAGATCTTGCCCTGGGCATGCTCAGATGGAGAAACAGAGGACTTAGTCCCAGAGCTGCCAGCACCAGCACTGGTTACAATAGAGAAACATGAGAGGCAGCAGCAAGCCTCTGCACATTATTAAACCGGGCGAGACGCTGGGACCGAAGTCTCTGCTGAGCAAGCTCCACTGCGGCCGGAGACGGATGGGGGACCGCAGTGGGACTGGCTCGAGATTCCCCTTGTGCAGCAGTGGGAACTCGATCCCTAACACATTATAGCGGTAAAAATTATTTGCTATTACTTGCATTTATTTGTGAAAAAAATGGAAATTTGGCGAAAATTTTGAAAATTTCACAATTTTCCAAATTTGAATTTTCATGCTCTTAAATCACAGAGGTATGTCACAGAAAATATTTAATAAATAACATTTCCCACATGTTTACTTTACATCAGCACAATTTTGGAACCAACATTTTTTTTTGTTAGGAAGTTATAAGGGTTCAAATTTGACCAGCGATTCCTCATTTTTACAAAACCATTTTTTTTTAGGGACCACATCACATATGCAGTCACTTTGAGGGGTCTATATAATAGAAAATACCCAAAAGTGACACCATTCTAAAAACTTCATCACTGAAGGTGCTCAAAACCACATACAAGTTTATTAACCCTTAAGGTGCTTCACAGAAATTTTTGGAATGCTTAAAAAAGTGAACATTTAACTTTTTTTCACAAAAAATTAATTCAGATCCAATTTGTTTAATGTTCCCAATTGTAACAGGAGAAATTGGACACAAAAAGTTGTTGTACAATTTGTCCTGAGTATGCTGATACCCCATATGTGGGGTAAACCACTGTTTGGGCACTTGGCAGAGCTCAGAAGGGAAGGAGCGCCGTTAGACTTTTCAATCTAAAATGGCTGGAATTGAGATTGGACACAATGTCGCTTTGGAGAGCCTCTGATGTGCCTAAACAGTGGAAACCCCCACAAGTGACACCATTTTGGAAAGTAGGCCCCTAAGGAACTTATATAGATGTGTGGTGAGCACTTTTAACCCCCAAATGCTTCACAGAAGTTTATAAAGTAAAGCTGTAAAAATAAAAAATCATATTTTTTTCTCAAAAATTATATTTTTGCCCCCAATTATTTAGTTTCCCAAGGGTAGCAGGAGAAATTGGACTCCAAAAGGTGTTGTGCAATTTGTCCTGAGTATGCTGATACCTGATATGTGGGAGTAAACCACTGTTTGGATGCATGTCAGAACTCGGAAGGGAAAAAGCACGGTTTGACATTTTCAATGGAGAATTGGCTGGAATTGAGATCAGACGCCATGTCGCCTTTGGAGAGCCCCTGATGTGCCTAAACAGAGGAAAATTCCCAATTCTAACTCCAACCCTAACCCTAATCCCAACCCTAACACTAATCCCAATCCTAACCTTAATCCCAACTCTATCCCTATTCTCAACCCTAACCCCAACTCTAGCCCCAATTCCAACCCTAACTCTAACTTTAGCCCCAACCCTAACCCTAACTTTAGCCCCAACCCTAACTTTAGCCCTAACCCTAACCCTAATGGGAAAATGGAAATAAATAATATTTTTTATTTTATTATTTTTCCCTAATTAAGAGGATGATAAAGGGGGGTTGATTTACTATTTATAGTGGGTTTATATAGCAGGTTTTTATGTTTGACAGCTGTCACATGCTAAAAGACGCTTTTAATTGCAAAAAATAGTTTTTGCATCACCACATTTTGAGAGCTATAATTTTTCCATATTTTGGCCCATAGAGTCTTGTTTTTTGCGGTTGATGTTTTTATTGTTACTATTTTCGGGCATATTACATTTTTTGATCACTTTCTATTCTGATTTTTGGGAGATAGAATGAGCAAAAACCAGCAGTTCATGAAATTCTTTTGCGGGGGGCATTTACACCATTCCTCGTGTGGTAAAATTGATAAGCAGTTTTGTTCTTTGGGTCAGTACGATTACAGCAATACCTCATTTATATTTTTTTATGTTTTGGCACTTTTATATAGTAAAAACTATTTTATAGAAAAAATAATTGTTTTGCATCACTTTATTCTGACAGCTATAAGTTTTTTATTTTTTTGCTGATGTCGCTGTATGGTGGCTCGTTTTTTGCAGGACAAGATGACGTTTTCAGCAGTACCATGTTTATTTATAACCATCTTTACGATCGCGTGTTATTCCACTTTTTGTTCGGCGGTATGATGATAAATTATTGGTTTTTTTATGGTGTTCACAAAAGGGGTTAACTAGTGGGACAGTTTTATAGGTCGGGTCGTTATGGACGCGGCAATACCAAATAGGTGGCTTTTATAGTTCAAATTTTTTTTTATTCAAATATTTATTTAGTGATAGAATAAATATTGATTTTTTTTTATTATTTTTTATTTTTTTAATATTTTTACAATTATTTAAAAACATTTGTGTTACTTCTATGTTTTACACTTTGTCCCACTATGGGACAATCATTTTGTGCAGGCTGATCACTTCTATAGCATGCAGATACGCATGACAGGAAGTTTCTCAGCTCTGGAGACCTGGATGTCATCATGACGACATTGGGTCTCCATGGCAGAGATCGGAACCTTGCGGCGTGCCGCTGGTCTCCAATCCAAAGACAAAGGGGCTGTTAGCTCCTGTGCCAGCTCTGGTACTCTGCGATCTTGTTTGATCCCAGTGTTCTGGGGGCTAAATTGCGGAAAAGTCTGTGATCAGTCCTGGCACTTAATACCAGGTGTCAGCTGTGAGAATCAGCTGACACCAGGCCACGATCGGCCGCGCTCCCCCCATGAGCACGGCCGATCGAACATGACGTACTTTCCCATCCATGGATGGTATAGTACATCAGATGGCAGAAAGGGGTTAAAAGCACAGTACACTCATAGTCAGGGGTGCAGAGTATACACAGAGGCATAAAGGCACAGTATTCCCACATCTATTGGTGCAGAGTACACACAGTGGCTTTTTGGCATAATACTCCCACTGAGACGCATGCAGAGTACATACTCAGAGGCTTTTTGGCACACAAAGTCTAATGCTGTCCCTCACTCCAGTCGCTATACTAATCAGAGCAGAATGGTGGCGGCACCTGTTATTCAGCATTTATACAGGCCAAGTCACGTGGTGCACCTGCCAATCACAGCCATGCCATAAGTTGGCATGGCTGTGATTGCTCAGAAAGTGTCCACAACCTAAAACCTTCTTGATTGACAGTGCAGCAGACTTTCAACAAACTTTATGCAGAATCCAAACACGAACAGTAAACCAGACATAAGGTAAAACGTTTGTGTTCTGGGTTCAATAATGTGCACTAGGTGTCCAGTACAAAATCCAAACTTAACAGTTCAGGTTCACTCAACCCTATTCTTGTCTTAATTATCCAGTTTCTAGCTGTAATCAGATATAGGTGAACTCGAATCTCTAGAACAACAAAGATATTGCTAGTTGTAATCCCTTAATGTATAGTAATTTATATTATTGTTATTTTTTGGAATGTGACATATCTAATATTTTTTTATAATGTTCTCAAATATAGAATATTATTGTGGATAAAGTATTCATTAATACAGAAATGTGAAGTTGAATGATTAGGAACGATGTTTTCTAAATTGAAGCTGTTGCCATTGTAATATAAGTTTATTAATACATTTCAAACAATGATTCATATATCTTTATTTGCTTTAGGTTTACACTTGGGAAGTGGCAGCAGATGTATTAGAAAACAAACATAATTGATTTTTTGAAATATATTAATAAGTCTCAGAGTGTTTTGCCTGGATGCCACACTAAAAATAACTTCTTTTTTAATAAATTAACTCAATAAAACTTTCTATTAGATCAAATAAGTAATTCAAAACATTCACAGACATTTAGAAATGGAGACTGCATATTTCCTATAAGCTGCTATTTTGAATTAAAACACTGTTTAAAATAGTTTTTCAATAGAACCCAGCACCCTTAATAGTACTCTGAATTTGTGACTGCTCAAGGGGTCAGACAGCTCAGGTTTTGATATATATTTTTAAGCTGAAAAAGTAAAGCATGTGTGAGAGGCAGAGCCAGGGCCGTAGTTGTGACTGAAACAAGTGGCTTAGGCGTGCCCTGGCTCCCAATCACAGGAAAATACTGTCCCTTCAGCAGCATACCTTCTGTATCACCCTCTGCACCGTCAGGGTCCCATCGGGCTTGCTGAAGCTCCGCTGCTTGCGTTGTGGCACATAAAGAGACAGAGTCCTATGAAAACTTCAAACAGTGAACTTTACTCTTTCTATTTTGCAGCACTTCCTTATCAGTAACAACATCAGCATTCGGTTCCACACAGTTCACATTATGCACTTCTCCTGCACTCCTCTCTATGTCCTTCAGTATATTACGGGGATGAACCATGCTGTACGGTTCCTCAGCATCCTCCCTGTCCATACTCACTGCGTTCGGAAGTTCCCTCAGCTGTTTTTCCCTTCTTCTGAGGGCATCAGCCCATGCGATGATCTGCCACATGATGAGCGACCTGCGTCCCTGTACTGATCTAGGACCAATTCTTAAGCTTCTCTTTCCCTCTGCTGCACCTCTGTCCATCTGGACTCCGAATGGCTTGTTGGCTTGCTTTAACGTTACGGAACTGACCGCCCTACATGAGCACTAGGCCATAACTAACTCACAACCAGGGAAACTCCTACACTTATCCACGGTCAGCCCCTCCTATGTTTAACTATTTACAGTACTGTCTCAGTAAACTAACGTGCCCCCATCTAGTGGCCTATTAAGGGTACTACGTTTTCCTTCATACACCTGACATCAGTATACACACATATATATATAACAACATAAAGAGCCATAAAACACTTAATACATTACATCTAACTGGGACATGCCAAAAAAGGGTAGGGGCGTGTACCAATCTTTGCAACCCCTTACACATGCTTATTATCATAGATACTATAATACAGTGTAATTTAGCATCAATGCAGTTTCCAAGCATTGACTTAAATAGACTCAATAAGGAGACATTTTTCTCAAGAAGCTGTAGGTAAATTTGTATGTACCAGAAATTTGGAGAAAAATCGGTATCATGGAGTTCAATGTAACATGCAAGATTTTTTTTCTGTTGGATTTCAGAGACTATCCAAGATAAAAAAAAATCATCATATGTCTCCCAAAGGAATTGGAACCATATAGAAGTATAGAAGAAGAATGATGAAATCGTATGAAATCACTATTATGAATCATAAAATTTTAGATTGTAAGCTCTCACGAGCAGGGTTGGCTTATTTTGCTTTAATTACTGTATTTTAACGTTTTTAAATTATGACTTGTTTTTGAAACTGTTTAAACTGTAAAGCGCTGCAGAATATGATGGTGCAAGTAAAAAGGATTATTATTTTTTTATAATATGGCCGTCTGCACAAGTCATAAATGAAATCCAACGAAACAATTTTGTTGCACATTTTTTGACTATCCCCAATTTTTCTGAATTAGGCTTCCAGAAAAGCACTGCCACCTAAACAACCTTACTTGATCAATGGAAGTGATTTAGTCAAATTCATTTCATCTCAAAATAATGCCACATGTAAACATACCCTAAATCTGTGTATGCTTTTTGCTGTTCTTCCCTTTAGGAGCATTGAAAACTTTGTGTATAAAAATGCTAAATCCTACTCCTGGATAACCATTTATTGTTAATTTTTTTAGATAAAAGAAAAAAAACTAGAAAAATGCTTACTAATAGTCAACCTTTAATTTCAGGGGACATTTTAGAATAAGCAAACATATATGAAAATACTACTGTTGGACATTATAGTCACCTTGCTCACCTGTCCTGGCTGCAGTACTGAGATTTTTCCTTTCTCCATCCCCTATGGATTTTCTTCCACTGTGTTAGTGCATGATTTGTTTCTATAGTAATTTGGCATGCACAACTTAGCAAGTACTATCCAGTTCAGCTACAAACAATGCTTGATTGCTATGCTGACCAGTTATACACTCCTCCCTACTACTACATCAATGACTACCAACCATTTTTTGCTGGTCCAT
>JARQOD010000006.1:188937044-188979264 GCA_033576555.1 Oophaga sylvatica | reverse complement strand
TTTTTTGCAATTTTACCGCACTTGGAATTTTTTTCCTATTTTCCAGTACAAAATATGGTAAAATCAATGGAGCCATTCAAAAGTACAACTCGTCCCACAAAAAACAAGCCCTCACATGTTCAAATTGACGAAAAAATAAAAAAGTTATGGCTGTGGGAAGAAGAGGAGCAAAAAATGGAAATGCAAAAAGGGAAACACGCCTGGTAGTTACAGGGAATCCGTCACCCCATTTTTCGTGTATCAGCTGAGGCCACTGCCATCAGGGGCTTATCTACAGCATTCTGTAATGCTGTAAATAAGTCCCCAATGTAACCTGAAAGATAAGAAAAACGAGTTATATTATACTCACCCGGGGGCGGTCCTATGCGGTCTGGTCCGATGGGAGTCGCAGGTCCACGTCTGTCACCTTCCATCTTCTAGTAATGATGTCCTCCTCCTTGCTTCTGTTGCGCTCCTGTGCAGGTGTACTTTATCTTCCCTGGTGAGGGCAGAGCAAAGTACTGCAGCGTGCAGAAGCCGGGAAAGGTTAGAGAGGCCCAGCACCTACGCACTGCAGTACTTTGTCCTGACCTCACCAGGGCAGATAAAGTATGCCTGCGCAGGAGCATGCCAGAAGTAAGGAGGATGGCATCATCGCTAGAAGATGGGAGTCACCAGACCCGGAGTGCGACGCCCATCGGACCGGACCGCATCGGACCACCCGCCGGGTGAGTATAATATAACTCGTTTTTCTTATCTTTCAGGTTACATCGGGGGCTTATCTTCAGCATTCTAGGGCAGTATTGATCCATTCACCACTCGAACAGTCACCGGTTTGGCGAGCATCACCTGAGGTATTGTGTGGCAGATAGCGAAGGTAGAGGACATAAAATTCCCCTCTGCTCCAGAATCCACACAAAGCTCGACTGGTAGAGTGGATGGACCAAAAGAGATTGTCCCTTTAAAGGACAGCTTGGAGGCAAATGCCGCTGAATCTAGTGAACCTCCTCCCATGGTTACTAGACGCGATCATGTTCCCGATCGCTGGGGGCATCTATTGGCATAATGTCCTAACTGCTGACAATTGTAACAAACCACGGGTACTCGAGAGGGCCGAGACTTAGTTCCCGCTCGAACAACCTCCATAGCCTCCTGGGAGTCGGACGCCAGAATGGGAGATTCTAGAGGTTTGGCAAAGGTGGAAGCCAGCCGCAACCTCTGCCTACACTGGGCCCGCTCCAACCTCCGCTCTTGAAAACGAAGGTCGATGCGGGTAGATATGGAGATAAGCTTCTCCAGTGAGGCAGGAATATCCCTGGTGGCCAAAGCATCCTTTACATGGTCAGCCAGAACTCTCCAGTATACCGGAATGAGGACTTTATCTGGCCACTCTAACTCAGAGGCCAGAGCCCAAAATTTGACCGAAAACTGGCTGACCATGGACGAATCCTGTGACATTGCCAGCAGTTGGAGTGCCGTATCGTGGGTGATCTGAGGGTCTAAAAAGACCTTTTTAAGAGCCTCCAGAAACCGAGGAGCACTCCGCACCACATGATCGTCGCGCTCCCACAGCGGCATTGCCCATTCCAATGCTCTGCCCGACAGAAGTGATACTATGAAGCCCACTTGTGCCCTCTCCGTGGGAAAACGTGCAGCCAGAAGCTCGAGCTGTATAGAGCACTAGCTCACGAATCCCCGACAATGTTTACTGTCACCAGAAAACTTGTCTGGAAGCGGGAGATGGGATAAGGTCGGAGCTGAGGTGGTGGAGGACAAACTGACTACAGCTGCGCTAGCAGCCTGAACAACGACTGCAGTTACATCCACAGCTGAGGTTGTGTGCTCGAGAGCCGCCAACATACCCTCCAGCTGCTGGATGAACTGCCGAAGGCGCAGGTCGTCCGCCATTTTACTAGCCAGACCCTGGCACTAGTATACTGTTAGGGTCTGCGGAACGCACCAAATAAATATAAATAATAGGTGCATTCACAGCCCGGGGTCCACCGTGCAGGCAGAGCCTACTGCTAGTAAGTTGACACTAGATGGCGGTATAAGCAAACTCTGTTACACCACACAGTCGCTGACATAGATACAGTGGCACTATATGGCGGTATGAGCGAACTCTGTTACTCCACAGAGTCGCTGTGGTAGAGACTGTGTCCTGTTAATCTCACAGGCGTACACAGATAGCTGCAGAGCAGATAGCAGTCCATGGTCATGCAGACAGTAACGCAAACAACCAACTTCGTAACCGGAGTAGCCGGTATTCTAGAGGCTATTTCAACCAAGCCCTGAACACGTGCATACAAATCTCCTCACCGGAGGTGCCGGTATTCTAGGGGCTTATTTCAGCCGAGCCCTAACCACATGCGTGCATGATCACACTGGTGAAAAGCACATAACACAATTGATACTAGCGCATACAACTCTTTTATAGCAGCAGCTACAAGACCTTCCAGAAAAGGACCAATGAGAAACTGTTTCAGAACACAAGCAGTTTCAGGACCTTCCTGGCGGACCAATAGGAGCTGCTACAGTACCTGAGCATGTGACCCTGATCTCCAATGAGAGATCTTACCCTGGGCATACTCAGAAGGGGAAACAAAAGACTTAGTCCAACAGCCGTCTGCTCGTCGCTGACCAGTACTGGCTACAATGACAGAACCTAGAGAGGCAGCAGTAACCCTTCGTACTGTATCAGTCTGTGCAAGCCGCTGGGACCGACGTCTCTGCTGAGCAGGCTCCACTGCGGCAGGAGGATGGGAGACCACATCAGAGCTGGTTCAAGATTCCCCCTGTGCAGAAGCGGAACTCGACCCTAACAGACCCCTTTAAATTTTTCACGCTTTGTATCATTGCAGCCATTTGGTAAATTCAAAAAAGTTCATTTTTTTTCTCATTAATGTACACTTTGCACCCCGTTTTGACTGAAAAAACAGAAATGTAGAAATGTTTGCAAATTTATTAAAAAAGGAAAACTGAAACATTACATGGTCATAAGTATGCATTCAGACCCTTTGCTCAGTATTGAGTAGAAGCACCCTTTTGAGCTAGTACAGCCATGAGTCTTCTTGGGAATGATTCTACAAGTTTTTCACACCTGGATTTGAGGATCCTGTGCCATTTTTCCTTGCAGATCCTCTCCAGTTCGGTCAGGTTGGATGGTGAACCTTGGTGGACAGCCATTTTCAGGTCTCTCCAAAGATACTCAATTGGGTTTAGGTCAGGGCTCTGGCTGGGCTAGTCAAAAATGGTCACAGAATTGTTCTGAAGCCACTTCTTTGTTATTTTAGCTGTGTACTTAGGGTCATTGTCTTGTTGGAAGGTGAACTTTCATCCAAGTCTGTGGTCCACAGCACTCTGGAAAAGGTTTTCATCCAGGATATCTCTGTACTTGGCGGCATTCGTGTTTCATTCAATTGCAACCAGTCATCCTGTCTCTGCAGCTGAAAAACAATCCCATAGCATGATGCTGCCACCACCATGTTTCACTGGTGGGATTGTATTGGGCAGATGATGAGTAGTGCCTGGTTTTCTCCACACATACCGCTTAGAATTATCACCAAAAAGTTCTATCTTTGTCTCATCAGACCAGAGAATCTTATTTCTCATAGTCTGGGAGCCCTTCATGACTTTTTTTCAGCAAACTCTATGAGGGCTTTCATATGCTTTGCACTGAGGAGAGGCTTCCGTCAGGTCACTCTGCCATAAAGGTGTGACTCATGGAGGGCTGCAATGATAGTTGACTTTGTGGAACTTTCTCACAACTCCCTACTGCATTTGTAGAGATATAGTAAGAGTTATTTTTTAATGGTTTCAACACTCCAATTAATTATAATACTAATTATGATTAATCAGTTATACATATATATATACAGTATACATAGTACAGACCAAAAGTTTGGACACACCTTTTCATTTAAAGATTTTTCTGTATTTTCATGACTATGAAAATTGTACATTCACACTGAAGGCATCAAACCTGTTATGATTTGGTAGCTGAGGAGAGCAAGCAAAAACGGCAATACACCAGAGAGGTTGGAATCTACTGGATTGCAGTACCCTGACTAACCACCACAACTAAAGGCAGCCGTGGAGCGTACCTAAGTTGGTCCTAGACGCCTCGTCACAGCTTGAGAGGTTAACTACATCTAAAGATAGAAAGAGGAAAACCTATCTGCCCCGGAGCAGATCCCCAAAGAACATAGGAAGCCCCCAAACATGTAATGGCGGTTAGACAAGAGGAAATACAGACACAGACAGAAAATAGTATGAGCAAACGTTGGGGCCCAATCTTCCTAGACAGAAAAGGATAGGAAGGACACCTGAGATCACACGACCTCTACCACCTAAATTAGTTCTCTGGTGTAACAAAACTAAGCCGCAGCCACTGAAGAAAAACTGGAAAAGGCAAATGAACAAACAACAGTGGCTCAGACAAACTGAGAGGAGCACAAGCCCCCGGAGGGGACCTGGCTGACCTCCACAAAAGTGCAGGAAACAATGCAAAAAGCAAGCACAAAAATAAAAACAGAAAATGTCTTATCTGTGAGCAGAAGAGGCAAGATTCAGCAAGCTTCCAAGTGAACCAGGAACCACAGTTGAGACAAGAACAATTGAACACCGGCAACCCTGATGGGAGGGAAACTCCTTATATAGGACCAGTCTGTAACTCCTGATTGCCAATCTTCACTAAATGGTTCAGCACTGTCTGCAACCACCAGAGGGAGCTTCTGCTCAGAACTCATTTCTAACAAATTCACAACAGTACCTCCCCTTGAGGAGGGGTCACCAAATCCTCACTTGGGCAACCAGGTCGGTCAGGATGAGCTCTGTGATACGCATGGATCAGTCTCCTAGCATGGATGTCCGAAGCAAACACCCAAGAATTGTCCTCCTGACCATAACCTCTCCACCTAACCAAATACTGGAGTTTCCGTCTAGAAAAACGAGAATCCAATATTTTCTTAACCACATACTCCAGATTGCCCTCAACCAAAACAGGGTCAGGAGGCGCAGCCATAGGAACCACTGGCTCGACAAACCTCTTCAATAAGGACTTGTGGAGCACGTTATGGATCTTAAATGTCCCTGGAAGAAGTAAACGAAAGGAAACAGGATTAAGAATCTCCATGATCTTATAAGGTCCAATGAATCTAGGCTTAAACTTAGGAGATGCAACTCTCATAGGGATATTTCTTGAGGACAACCAGACCAAGTCCCCCACTTCAAACCGAGGACCATCAGTCCTATGCCGGTTGGCAAACCGCTGGGCCCTCTCCTGAGAGAGGGACTACCTCTTCACTACCTGGTCCCAAATCTGCTGCATACGCTCCACAACAGAGTCAACACCTGGACAGACAGAAGCCTCCATCTGTCCCGAAGAAAATCGAGGGTGAAACCCAAAATTGCAGAAAAATGGAGACATCAAAGTGGCAGAGCTAGCCCTATTATTAAGAGCAAACTCAGCCAAAGGCAAAAAAGAGACCAAGTCATCTTGATCAGCAGACACAAAGCATCTCAGATAAGTCTCCAATGTCTGGTTTGTTCTCTCAGTTTGTCCATTGGTCTGAGGATGAAAAGCCGAGGAGAAAGACAATTGAACACCAAGTTTAGAACAAAAAATCCTCCAAAATCTGGACACAAACTGGACTCCTCTGTCAGACACAATGTTCTCAGGAATGCCGTGCAACCGAACCACGTGCTGAAGGAACAAAGGCACCAATTGGGAGGAGAAAGGCAACTTAGGTAATGGCACAAGATGTATCATTTTGGAAAACCTATCACAAATCACCCAGATAACGGTCATTCTCTAAGAAACAGGGAGGTCGGAAATGAAATCCATAGAGATATGTGTCCATGGTCTCTTGGGCACAGGCAATGGCATCAACAAACCACTAGAGCGAGAGCAAGGCTTGGATCGAGAGCAAGTCCCGCAGGACTGCACAAATTCTCTGACGTCACGAGACAAGGTAGGCCACCAAAAGGACCGACTAACCAAGTCTCTGGTACCAAAAATTCCGGGATGACCGGCCAACGTGAAACAATGAATCTCAGACATCACACTCTTTTTCCACCGGTCAGGGACAAACAGTTTCCCAATAGGACAGCGCTCGGGTTTATCCTCCTGACACCCCTCCACAGCCAGTCTCAAATTGGGCGAGATGGCGGAAAGAACTACACCCTCTTTCAAAATAACAGCAGGATCAGATAACTCAGGAGAGTTCGCAAGGAAACTCCTCGAGAGGGCATCCGCCTTAACATTCTTAGTGCTAGGAAGAAAGGAAGCCACAAAATTAAAAAGTGTGAAAAACAAGGCCCACCTGGCCTGTCTAGGATTAAGTCGCTTGGCTGACTCCAGATAAACCAGATTCTTATGGTCCGTGAGGACCACCACCTGATGTTTGGCTCCCTCCAGCCAATGTCTCCATTCTTCAAAAGCCCACATCATGGCCAATAACTCCCGATTACCCACGTCATAATTACGTTCAGTTGGAGAAAATTTTCGAGAGAAAAAGGCACAAGGGTTACTTTTAGAGGTCTCCAGATCTCTTTGGGACAAAACGGCACCTGCCCCAATTTCAGAGGCATCAACCTCCGCCTGAAATGGCAGAGAAACATCAGGCTGCCGCAGAACAGGAGCAGAAGTGAATCTCTGCTTAAGTTCCTGAAACGCAGAGACTGCCTCAGGAGGCCAATTCACCACATCAGAACCCTTTTTGGTCAAATCAGTCAATGGTTTAACAATAACAGAGAAATTACCAATAAATTTACGATAAAAATTGGCAAAACCCAAGAATCTCTGAAGAGCCTTTAATGAAGTAGGTTGGACCCAATCACAGATGGCCTGAACCTTGACCGGGTCCATTTCAATAACAGATGGGGACAAAATGAATCCCAGAAATGAGATCCTCTGTACGCCAAATAGACACTTTGATCCCTTCACATACAGAGCATTCTCTCTCAAAATCTGGAACACAATCCGAACATGTTTCACATGAGAGTCCCAGTCATTGGAAAAAATCAAGATATCATCCAAATAAACAATCAGAAATTTATCCACAAAATCCCTGAAAATGTCATTCATGAAGGACTGGAAGACGGAAGGGGCCTTAGTGAGCCCAAAGGGCATCACTAGGTACTCAAAATGCCCCTCTGGGGTATTAAACGCCGTCTTCCATTCATCCCCGTGCTTAATGCGAATAAGGTTATACGCCCCCCTGAGGTCAAGCTTGGTAAACCAAGTAGCACTTTTCACCCTGGAAAACAGGTCAGAAATCAAGGGTAACGGATATTGATATTTCACAGTGATATTGTTCAAAAGACGATAATCAATACACGGCCTTAATGAACCATCCTTTTTGGCCACAAAGAAAAAACCGGCACCCAAGGGTGAAGAGGATGGTCTGATATGACCCTTCTCCAATGACTCCTTGATATAAGACCGCATAGCGTCATGTTCAGGTACAGACAAGTTAAAAAGGCGACCTTTAGGGAATTTACTATCAGGCACTAATAGCGCAGTCATAGCTCCTATGGGGGGGCAAGGATGCAGATTTACTTTCGCTAAACACATCAGAAAAAACAGTCAAAAAGTCAGGAGCATCCTGAGCCTGGGGAGAGGCAGAAAAAACAGGAGAGTTGGCATTAACACATTGGCAGCCCAACTGGTCACAGACACAGATTTCCAATCCAAAACAGGATTATGAGACTGTAACCAAGGGAAATCCAGTACAATAATGTCATGCAGATTATACAGCACCAAAAATTTGCAACTCTCCTGATGATCAGGTTCAACCCCCATTATCACCTGAGTAGAGAACTGGGGTTTATTCTCAGCCAAAGGGGTAGAATCAATCCCCAGTAGGGGAATACACTTCCGTAGGGGTATCAAGGGAAACCCACAACGTTTAGCAAAATCAAAATCCATCAGGTTAATAGCTGCTCCCGAATCAACAAAAGCCTGAGCAGAAAATGTGGACAGGGAGCAAATCAGGGTAACAGTCAACAGAATTTTAGTCTGAACACTACCCAAGACAACTGAGCGTGCAAAACGTCTTCCCCGCTTAGGGAAGACTGAAATAGCATGAGAGGCGTCACCACAGTAGAAACATAACCCATTGCGTTTTCGATTCGAAACTCATGACGCTGTGCCCCAGAAGCCACTCTATCACACTGCATGGACTCAGAAGCTGGTTCACAAGGCAACACTATTCCACGCATACCTCTACGCTCACGCAAACGTCTGTCAATTTGAATCGCTAATGACATAGAATCACTGAGACCAGAGGGAGCAGGGAAACCCAACATAACATCTTTTACATTCTCTGACAGACCCTTCCGAAAAAGGGCTGCCAAAGCATCATCATTCCATTTGGTCAGGACTGCACACTTTCGGAATTTCTGACAGTACATCTCAGCGTCCTCAAGCCCCTGATTTAATGCCAACAAGGTTTTTTCAGCTTGATCAGTGACATTAGGTTCATCGTACAATAACCCAGAGCCAGAAAAAATGCATCAACATTACTCAAAACAGGGTCCCCAGGTGTCAGGGAAAAAGCCCAATCCTGAGGATCGCCGCGCAGGAGAGAGATGACAATTTGAACCTGCTGTGCTGCGTTCCTTGAGGACTTAGGTTTTAAGGCAATAAACAACTTACAGTTATTTTTGAAATTCAGAAATTTAGCTCGATCCCCCAAAAATAAATCTGGCATGGGGATCCTAGGTTCCACAACCGGCAACCTAGCAAGATAGGTAGCAATACTCCGAACTTCAGTGGCAAGCTGATCCACATGGCTAGACAACTGTGCAAACTCCATTGAGAGAAAAAAAAAATCCTCCTCAGCACCCAGAGAAAAAGAGGGAAATGCAACAAATAGAGAAAAAAAAATTCTGACAACTTCTTTTTCTTTTTCCTTTTACTATTTTTCCCTTCTGCTGAGTACCATATAATTTTCAGTTTGGCCGGTGATACTGTTATGATTTAGTAGCTGAGGAGAGCAAGCAAAAACGGCAATACACCAGAGAAGTTGGAATCTACTGGATTGCAGTACCCTGACTAACCACCACAACTAAAGGCAGCCGTGGAGCGTACCTACGTTGGTCCTAGACGCCTCGTCACAGCCTGAGAGGTTAACTACACCTAAAGATAGAAAGAGGAAAAGCTATCTGCCCCGGAGCAGATCCCCAAAGAACATAGGAAGCCCCCAAACATGTAATGGCGGTTAGACAAGAGGAAATACAGACACAGACAGAAAATAGTATGAGCAAACGTTGGGGCCAATCTTCCTAGACAGAAAAGGATAGGAAGGACACTTACTGCAATCCCAAAAAACCCTAAAAAGTACCAACTCTACTAATTGCAAAAACACCTGAGATCACACGACCTCTACCACCTAAATTAGTTCTCTGGTGTAACAAAACTAAGCCGCAGCCACTGAAGAAAAACTGGAAAAGGCAAATGAACAAACAACAGTGGCTCAGACAAACTGAGAGGAGCACAAGCCCCCGGACGGGACCTGGCTGACCTCCACAAAAGTGCAGGAAACAATGCAAAAAGCAAGCACAAAATTAAAAACAGAAAATGTCTTATCTGAGAGCAGGAGAAGAGGCAAGATTCAGCAAGCTTCCAAGTGAATCAGGAACCACAGTTGAGACAAGAACAATTGATCACCGGCAACCCTTATGGAAGGGAACCTCCCTTATATAGGACCAGTCTGTAACTCCTGATTGCCAATCTTCACTAAATGGTTCAGCACTGTCTGCAACCACCAGAGGGAGCTTCTGCTCAGAACTCATTTCTAACACATTCACAACACAAACCTATGAATTAAAACATGTGGAATTATACACTTAACAACAAAGTGTGTAACAACTGAAATTATGTTTTATATTCTAGGTTCTTCAAAGTAGCCACCTTTTGCTTTGATGACTTCTTTGCACACTCTTGGCATTCTCTTGATGAGCTTCAAAAGGTAGTCACCGGAAATGGTATTCCAGTAATCTTGAAGGAGTTCGGAGAGATGCTTTGCACTTGTTTGCCCTTTTGCCTTCACTCTGCGGTTCAGCTCACCACAAACCATCTTGATTTGGTTCAGGTCTGGTGACTGTGGAGGCCAGGTCATCTGGCGTACCATCTCATCACTCTCCTTCTTGGTCAAATAGCCCTTACACAGCCTGGAGGTGTGTTTGGGGTCATTGTCCTGTTGAAAAATAAATAATGGTCCAACTAAACGCAAACAGGATGGAATAGAATGCCGCTGCAAGATGCTGTGGTAGCCATGCTGGTTCAGTATGCCTTCAATTTTGAATAAATCCCCAACAGTGTCGCCAGCAAGGCACCCCCACACCATCACACCTCCTCCTCCATGCATCACGGTGGGAACCAGGCATGTAGAGTCCATCCGTTCACCTTTTCTGCTTCGCACAAAGACACAGTGGTTGGAACCAAAGATCTCAAATTTGGACTCATCAGACCAAAGCACAGATTTCCACTGGTCTAATGTCCATTCCTTGTGTTCTTTAGTCCAAACAAGTCTCTTCTGCTTGTTGCCTGTCCTTAGCAGTGGTTTCCTAGCAGCTATTTTACCATGAAGGCCTGCTGCACACAGTCTCCTCTTAACATTTGTTGTAGAGATGTGTCTGCTGCTAGAACTCTGTGTGGCATTGACCTGGTCTCTAATCTGAGCTGCTGTAAACTAGCAATTTCTGAGACTGGTGACTCGGATAAACTTATCCTCAGAAGCAGAGGTGACTCTTGGTCTTCCTTTCCTGGGGCAGTCCTCATGTGAGCCAGTTTCTTTGTAGCGCTTAATGGTTTTTGCAACTGCACTTGGGGACACTCAAAGTTTTCCCAATTTTTCGGACTGACTGACCTTCATTTCTTAAAGTAATGATGGCCACTCGTTTTTCTTTACTTATCTGATTTTTTCTTACAATAATACAAATTCTAACAGTCTATTCAGTAGGACTATCAGCTGTGTATCCACCAGACTTCTGCACAACACAACTGATGGTCTCAATCCCATTTATAAGGCCAGAAATCCCACTTATTAAACCTGACAGGGCACACCTGTGAAGTGAAAACCATTTCCGGTGACGACCTCTTGAAGCTCATCAAGAGAATGCCAAGAGTGTGCAAAGCAGTCATCAAAGCAAAAGGTGGCTACTTTAAAGAACCTAGAATATAAGACATAATTTCAGTTGTTACACACTTTGTTGTTAAGTGTATAATTCCACATGTGTTAATTCATAGTTTTCATGCCTTCAGTGTGAATTTACAATTTTCATTGTCATGAAAATACAGAAACATCTTTAAATGAGAAGGTGTATCCAAACTTTTGGTCTATACTGTATATGTAATATATATATATATATATATATATATATATATATATATATATAATATATATATATACAGTGCCTACAAGTAGTATTCAACCCCCTGCAGATTTAGCTGGTTTGATAAGATGCAAATAAGTTAGAGCCTTCAAACTGCAAATGAGAGTAGGATTTATTAACAGAAGCATAAATCTTACAAAGCAAAAAGTTATGTTGCTCAGTTGAATTTTAATAAATTTTAAACATAAAAGTGTGGGTCAATTATTATACAACCCCTATGTTTAATATTTCGTGGAATAACCCTTGTTTGCAATTACAGCTAATAATCGTCTTTTATAAGACCTGATCAGGCCGGCACAGGTCTGTGGAGTTATCTTGGCCCACTCCTCCATGCAGATCTTCTCCAAGTTATCTAGGTTCTTTGGGTGTCTCATGTGGACTTTAATCTTGAGCTCCTTCCACAAGTTTTCAATTGGGTTAAGGTCAGGAGACTGACTAGGCCACTCCAACACCTTGACTTTTTCCCTCTTGAACCAGGCCTTGGTTTTCTTGGCTGTGTGCTTTGGGTCGTTGTCTTGTTGGAAGATGAAATTACGATGAAATCATCCTTAAAACCTATCCTGCGTAATGTCTGTGAATCTAATGAAGATGTAGAGTCTCTGTGGGTGGAGATTAGGGGAGGGGGGAAAAATAATAAATTACTGATAGGGGTTTGTTATAAGTCTCCTAAAATAATGGAAGCAACAGAGAATATCCTCGTAAAGCAAATAGATGAAGCAGCAACTCAAGGAGAAGTCATTATTATGGGGGACTTCAACTACCTGAAATACATTGGGGAACAGAAACCTGTAGTTCCAGCAAAGGTAATAAGTTTTTGGCAACTATGAGAGACAATTACCTTTCACAACTAGTTCATGACCCAACAAGAGGGGGGGCACTGCTAGACCTAATATTATCCAACAGGCCAGACCGCATATCAAATATAAGGGTTGGGGGTCACTTGGGTAATAGTGATCACAAAATAATAAGCTTTCATGTATCCTTTAATAAGATGTGTAGTCGAGGGGTTACAAGGACACTAAACTTCAGGAAGGCAAATTTCCAACGGATGAGAGATGATCTTGGTGCAATAAACTGGGACGATATCCTGAGATATAAAAATACACAAAGAAAATGGGAGACGTTTATTAGTATCCTGAATAGGACCTCTGCACAGTATATACCCTATGGGAATAAACATGCTAGAATTAGGAGGAAACCACTATGGCTAAATAGAGCTGTAAGGGGCGCAATAAGGGACAAAAAGAAAGCGTTTAGGGAATTAAAGCAAGTAGGTAGTGATGAGGCATTAAATAAATACAGAAGACTGAATAAATTCTGTAAAAAGCAAATCAAGACAGCAAAGATTGAGGCAGAGAGACTCATTGCCAGAGAAAGTAAAAATAATCCCAAAATATTCTTTAACTACATAAATAGCAAGAAACTAAAAAATGATAGTGTTGGTCCCCTTAAAAATAGTCTGGGTGAAAGTGAAATGGTGGATGAGGATGAGGAAAAAGCCAATATGCTAAATGACTTTTTTTCAACTGTATTTACACAAGAAAATCCCATGACAGATAACATGATCAGAGATAAAAAAATTTCTCCATTAAATGTCACCTGCTTAACCCAGCAGGAAGTACGGCGGCGTCTAAAAATCACTAAAGTTGACAAATCCCCTGGCCCGGATGGAATACACCCCCGAGTACTGCAGGAATTAAGTACAGTTATAGATAGACCATTATTTTTAATCTTTAAAGATTCCATAATAACTGGGTCTGTACCACAGGACTGGCGTATAGCAAATGTGGTGCCAATATTCAAAAGGGGGCAAAAACTGAACCTGGAAATTATAGGCCAGTGAGCTTAACATCTACTGTGGGTAAAATCCTGGAGGGTTTTTTAAGGGATACTATATTGGAGTATCTGAAGCTGAATAACCTCATGACACAGTATCAGCATGGGTTTACGAGGGACCGTTCTTGTCAGACTAATCTGATAAGCTTTTATGAAGGGGTAAGTTCAGGACTGGACCAAGGGAATGCAGTGGACGTGGTGTTCATGGACTTCTCAAAAGCTTTTGATACAGTGCCACACAAAAGGTTGATACATAAAATGAGAACAATGGGGATAGGGGAAAATATGTGTAAGTGGATTAAGAACTGGCTCATGGATAGAAAACAAAGGGTGGTTATTAATGGAGCACACTCGGACTGGGTCACGGTTAGCAGTGGGGTACCACAGGGGTCAGTATTGGGGCCGCTTCTCTTTAACATATTTATTAATGACCTTGTAGGGGCATACAGAGTAGTATTTCAATATTTGCAGATGACACTAAACTCTGCAGGGTAATAAATACAGATGAGGATAATTTTATATTACAGGAGGATTTATGTAAACTATAAGCTTGGGCTGATAAATGGCAAATGAGCTTTAATGGGGATAAATTTAAGGTCATGCACTTGGGTAGAACAAATAAGATGTATAATTATGTGCTTAATTGTAAAACACTGGGCAAAACTGTCACTGAAAAAGACCTGGGTGTATGGGTGGACGACAAACTCACATTTAGTGGCCAATGTCAGGCAGCTGCTGCCAAGGCAAATAAAATAATGGGATGCATTAAAAGAGGCATAGATGCTCATGAGGAGAACATAATTTTACCTCTATACAAGTCACTGGTGCGACCACACTTAGAATACTGTGTGCAGTTCTGTTCTCCGGTGTATAAGAAAGACATAGCTGAACTGGAGCGGGTGCAGAGAAGAGCGACCAAGGTTATTAGAGAACTGGGGGGTCTGCAATACCAAGACAGGTTATTACACTTGGGGTTATTTAGTTTGGAAAAACGAAGGCTTAGGGGTGATCTTATTGCAATGTATAAATATATGAGGGGACAGTACAAAGACCTTTCTAATGATCTTTTTACTCTTAGACCTGTGACGGGGACAAGGGGGCATCCTCTACGTCTGGAGGAAAGAAGGTTTAGCCATAATCACAGACGCAGATTCTTTACTGTAAGAGCAGTGAGACTATGGAACTCTCATCCATCTTATGTTGTAATGAGTGATTCCTTACTAAAATTTAAGAAGGGACTGGATGCCTTTCTTGAAAAGTATAATATTACAGGCTATATTCACTAGTTTCCTAGATACAGCGTTGATCCAGGGAGCTAGTCTGATTGCCGTATGTGGAGTCGGGAAGGAATTTTTTTCCCCAATGTGAAGCTTACTGTTTGCCCTTGGGTTTTTTTTGCCTTCCTCTGGATCAACATGTTAGGGCAGGTTAGGATAGGATATGGGTTGAACTAGATGGACTTAAAGTCTTCCTTCAACCTTAATAACTATGTAACTATGTAACTATGTAACTATCTTAAGATCCTTGATGGAGGAGCGGAGGTTCTTGGCCAAAATCTCCAGGTAGGCCGTGCTATCCATCCTCCCATGGATGCGGACCAGATGGCCAGGCCCCTTGGCTGAGAAACAGCCCCACAGCATGATGCTGCCACCACCATGCTTGACTGTAGGGATGGTATTCTTGGGGTCGTATGCAGTGCCATCCAGTCTCCAAACGTCACGTGTGTGGTTGGCACCAAAGATCTCGATCTTGGTCTCATCAGACCATAGAACCTTAAACCATCTGTCTCAGAGTCCTCCAAGTGATCATGAGCAAACTGTAGACGAGCCTTGACATGACGCTTTGAAAGTAAAGGTACCTTACGGGCTCGTCTGGAACGGAGACCATTGCGGTGGAGTACGTTACTTATGGTATTGACTGAAACCAATGTCCCCACTGCCATGAGATCTTCCCGGAGCTCCTTCCTTGTTGTCCTTGGGTTAGCTTTGACTCTTCGGACAAGCCTGGCCTCGGCACGGGAGGAAACTTTCAAAGGCTGTCCAGGCCGTGGAAGGCTAACAGTAGTTCCATAAGCCTTCCACTTACGGATGATGCTCCCAACAGTGGAGACAGGTAGGGCCAGCTCCTTGGAAAGGGTTTTGTACCCCTTGCCAGCCTTGTGACCCTCCACGATCTTGTCTCTGATGGCCTTGGAATGCTCCTTTGTCTTTCCCATGTTGACCATGTATGAGTGCTGTTCACAAGTTTAGGGAGGGTCTTAAATAGTCAGAAAAGGCTGGCAAAAGAGATCATTAATCCACACATGTGAACTCATTATTCTTGGTGCCTGAACTACTTCTTAATACTTAGGGGGACCAAACAGAATTCTTGTGGTTTGAGGGGTTGAATAATAAATAACACTCTGAATTAACTTTTAACTTTAAAAAAAAAAAAAAAAAAAAAAAAAAAATTTTTGCAGCAGTGCATTTCCCACTTCCAGGCTGATCTACAGTACAAATGTCACAATGCCAAGTTAATTCCACATGTGTCAACCAGCTAAATCTGCAGGGGGTTGAATACTACTTGTAGGCACTGTATATATATATATATATATATATATATATACATTATATATATATGTATATACATATATATATATATATATATATATATATATATAAAATTACTTCCTTGGAGTTAGATGGTCATTGAAGTTTAAATGTCCAAACAGATGACCCACCTAACAAAGGAATGTAACTGACCAGTGATTACTTATTGGTAAAAGTCATTTGTTGTTAGAAACTGACCAGTGATTTGTTGTTAGTAAATGTATTTGTTGTTAGTAAAAGACCAGTGATTTGTTGTTGGTAACTTACTGGTTTGGGGAGGTTTCTCCCTGGCATCCCATTGAAGATCAAACTTTTTACTGAGATACATTGGATGCTTTAGGATATAAAAAGAGCACACAGGGACATACAGGGAGACACACAGAGATTGGAGATGTGGCCTACAGAGACACAGATGGATAGACTTTCTACCTTAATGTAATGTATGTAATGATTGCTATTTATTGTTTATACTGTTTATTATTTAATTTTATCATTTATTAAGCAAATCAATTTAAGTAAATTCAATTCTTGTGTGAGCATTTTCTTTATTCATTACAATCTTTTGAATCCGTAACAAAACAAAGTGGTGTCAGAAGTGGGATTGTTTTGAATAAAAAAGTTTTGCAAAATTGAATAAGTTTGTTAAGAATAGGAAACCAGTTGAGAGCAGCAGTGTCAGATCCTTTCCAGAATGGGTGTCATCAGGAAAGTGGACCCCAATGGCACAGGAATGTAACAATTATATGGAGGGACTGCACTTACCAAATCCCCAGGATGTGGCTACCAAATTTGATCTCTCAAGGTATGATGCAAAGGAACAGAAAGCTGCTGCAGCCGTTGGATGGGTCTGTGTGCAGGCACTTCAAAGTTACAGGAGGAGATTGATAACTTGCGTTTAGAGCTGCATACCGCTATAGAGCAAAGGATTAGCTTGCAATCAGCCTCGAGAGAGACCAAATGAAACAGCATGACAATATGCAAAGGAATTTTGAAACTTATGTGGTTAAAAATGTGAATAAGAATAGGACCAGGAGGAGACAGCAGCCAGATACTGCACAGATTAGGACCATGATTGCACATGAGAAATGGTCAGATTTGCTAGAATGGACAGCGCTGACAGTGAGACAGATGAGGTAGAAAGGCATGCCAGACCAATATTAATAACAAAAACTAAGAGAGAAGTCACACAACATAGTGGAGATAGGATGGATGCTGGAAATGCAGCTGTTGGAGCACAAGCCGCCATGACAGAGGAATCTAGGAATTATACCACAGGAGAATTAACAGAATTAGCTGCCAGGTACAGGCAGCAAGCAGGAGAACATTTGTTAGCATGGATTCTCAGGTTATGGGATCATGGAGCCGATACGATAATTTTGAATCGTCTCGAGGCCATAGGCATTGGGAGTATTTGTATTGATCCTATGGTACGCCTAAAAATGAGACGTGCAAGGGACACTGCAGAGAATTACTCTTTGCTGCATTTGGTGAGAGATTCTGTGGCACAAGTGTATGATTCTATTGAATTAATACCACAAACACGATGGAAGTTTCTTGCAGATTTAGTTCAGAGATTGAGAGAAATCGCATGCATAGGTGGTATAACTCGCAATCCTTTGCCAGATTTGAATAATCACTTTTCTGTTGAAGAAGATTGGAAGGGACCAGATGCTGCAATATTGACAGTAATGATGAAGAATAAATTCATAGAAGGTGCCGCTGCTGCTTACAAATCCCCATTATTCACTATGTTCAATGCGCTTATGGGAAACTCCACTACTGTCTACATACAGCATGCAATTTAATCTCCCAGTTATCTGCTCTACGGAAAGCAAAAGTCTCAAAAAACAGTACAGTAGAGAGAGTAGATCAAGAAAGAAGAAAAGAGGATGATAGCCAAATTAGAAAGAGCAGGAAGGAGTTGTTTTGTAACCTGATAGCTAATAGAGTTCCATTCCAGGAGATAGATGGGATTTCTACAAGTGACCTGTTGAGATGGCAAGATCTGAGGAGAAAAAGTAAACTTCAAATCACCAGGCCCAGGAGGGTGGCGACAAATGAGATAGGGGTTGGAAAGATAGAGGTGGGACACCAGATGGAGGCATACAAAGCCCCTACTGTAACCGCCTTTTACACTCCTCCAATACCAAGGCATACTACACCCCCTGCCCTGATTCCCTCATGGACTAATTTAATAGCAGATTTTAAATAAAAGTTGTGGAACATCCCCTGAAAATTGTGTTTGGACAGTTTTGCCATTTTTGGATATTGTCTAATGATGTTTGTTTTCATTCTAGAGTTTTTTAAGAAGCGAAATATTCCTGTGAGCATACTATGATGTATGTGCTGGATGAGATATATGATGAATTGGGTTTGATCTTGGTGATGCATAAATGTGCATTTCTCACTTGAGGGTTTGTAATTCCTTCCAACTGACAAATCGCTGTCCTTTGGTGCCAGACCTTGATGTTTTTAAATGGCGAAAAACCACTGCATGTGAGTGTCAAGATAGAAGCATACAAGGAAAAGAGGGAATGACATTACAATGAATTTAAGACTAGTGTGAGATGACTGGTGATATTCTGGGGGGTTGACTAAAGAAATAGATGACTTTTGTGTAATACATGTTGTTTTTGTCACTGTATGTTTGTGCAACCCCTGTATATGTCATAGATATCCTTTGTTAAATTGGTTCACAGCCAAAGAAAAATCCACGTGATATTTTTATTTTTATTTTTTATGAGCTCATTCTATCAATTTTGTTTGTACTTTGGTTTTAAGAGGAACTGTTTTCCCCTTTCAGTCCACTTAAGGGTATGCCACACTAAACAATATCGCTAATGGGATCGCTAAAAAACGTCACTATTTAGCGATCCCGTTAGCGATGTTGTTGTGTGCGGCAGCTGCCAGCGACGAGCTTCCTGCTGTGATCTCGCTCGTCGCTGGAATCGTTCCGGACCCTATTTTTCGTCGGCGCTCCCGCTGGGTAAGTATATATCGCTAGTGTGGCACCTTTTCTTAGCGATTTAGCGGTACTTTTGTACCGCTAAAGTCGTTAAGAAGATCGCTAACGGCGATAGCGTCGTTAACTATATCGCTAAATGTGGCCGCACTTAGCGATATAGAAACAATCCCGCTAGCGATCGCATTAGTATGCGTCGTTATCGTGATCGCTAGCGGGATTGTTTAGTGTGGCAGTACCTTAAATGTTGCATTGGGGGGTGGGGTTTGCAATTAACCTTTTGTTTGTTTACAGGAGTGAAAGAAGAAACCTTGGCAATTTGATTAACATGTAATTACAGTGCACAGTAAATAGTTTGTTTTTTGCAGTACTGAATATATTTTATTTGACTTTTATTCTTGAGTTTTTCACATTTTTATTTTTTGGAAGCTCCCGTGCATATTGGGTTTTAAAGAACGTATACGTTAAAGAAATGATTTTATTGAATGTTTATTGTTAATGTCGGTCTTTTGTTCTTGGTATAGCTTTGTTCACTACACTTGAGTACAGTATTAGCATGCAATACAAATGTGTGGTTACCCAAAGTGTGTATTTTGTTTATATGTAAATGAGAATCTCTCCTGCTAACTGAAAGAATGCATTAGGTGAAGCCAGGGACAGTGTCTGTTGATGAGTATGGTATAATGTAAAAAAAAATAATTTGCTAAAATTGGGTTAATAGCATATTTGTTTGGGTTCTGTTTTCCCTAAAAAATGTGGAAACATGTAATTGTGCTTATTTTGATTTAGTACTAACATTACTTTATGATCTCAATTAACATGATTGTACTGGTAAATATGATCATCGTTATTATGCAAATGTGATTGACATGAATTTGTGTTTGATAATTGGTGTGTATATATAAGTCCATACATATATGATATATTTTATTTAGTAGTTATCATCTAGAATAGAAATATTTATTTGCTACAGAAGAAAATTTCAAAGGTCGTTCTGGGCACAGTTAATTTGGATCAACAAACCTACAGTAATTTTGTTTTATTCATTTGATCAAAGGGTGAAAAAACAAGCCACAGGACTGAGTTATCTTGGACAAGTTAATCTATATTGGTCTGTTGCTTTGGACTGAGTTAGGTCTGCCAAGACTTTGCAACTTTTTCAAGTATGATTTTGAATTTCATTTTCCCACAGTGCAGGCTGTGTCTTGTATATAGACTGAAGATGTCAAATTGAACACTGAGACTGAGCCCAGATGCTGCTAAACAGTCACCAGGATGAATCCTCATAACTGCCAGCTGATGACAAGCGAGGGGAGAACTAACCCTAGAAGCTTCTGCCTGAAACCAAATGGCATATAAAGTGAGGCTCTGAACACCTGCAGCAATAGAAGATGAAGGACTCTGCTCAGCCATGGACACTTGCACTTCCCTCACCCACTCCTTTGGAGAAATGAGGGGTTAATGTCATAAATGGCAGGGACAGGTTACTCTTTAGAGTCTGTTCTTTTGCTATCCAGGGAAAGTAGTGAAGTCACTTTGGCATTAGGCCAAATTGTGATTAGGGCATAATAATCCCCTTGCTATCCCTGCAACAGAGACCAAGTAGGTTTGTGGTCTAAGAAGATCTGAAGAAAGAAGATTTTTACAAAAATATTTGATATTTCAGTAACTGTTGGTCCAATGTTTGCTTTTGTTTTGTTTTTTCCCTTTTAAGACCAGGTTGTTGTTTTTTTTTTACCAAAGTAGCTTTCTATTGGTAGCAAATAAATAAATAAATAAATATATATAGGGAACAATGCAATAAATGTTAAACAGTTAAGGAAGAATTAGTATAGTTTAGTGGAAGGTTAATTAATTAAAGTGGTTGAAACCAGGGGTGGATTGTAGTAAGAGTTATTTTTTAATGGTTTCAACACTCCAATTAATTATAATGCTAATTATTGATCAATCAGTTATACATATATATATATTGGAACCAGTTCAGGGGGTATATAGCTCTGGGATCGCAGTCTCGGGTAGACGGAGTGGCATAAAGAGTCCAATCACCGACAGCAGCACTGGTGCAAACTGGCGTCAACCAGCTTTTATTAAAGTCCACAGCAACAAAACGTAAAACAAAACCATAAAACAGAATCCTAAGCCTGGCAGGCTGCTAACTAGACACAGTTAGTTCCCTCACTACCGTGGTCTAGACTCTAACAGCCTGGCCACAACAACACAGATTTATAATTACCAGAGCTTGGCTTCCAGGAGACTCCAGCAGCGTCTGAAGCCAGATTCAGACTGAGAGCTCTGTCTGTGTAACTCTACCACCTATTTCTGGCTGCTTAATTAGGCAGCTGTGTGTACTCAGGGTTGAGCTGCAAGCCTGTACTGGATGGGGAGTGGAGTGAATGTCGCACATATTCCTTATGCCACCCAGCTAAGAAACCTGGGCGAGATATACACCCCATCCAGTACGCACCCCTTCACTGTCTCACAATATATATATATATATCATTATTTCCATGGAGTTCGCAGAGGGTCATTGAAGTTTAAATGTCCAAACAGATGACCCACCTAACAAAGGAATGTAACTGACCAGTGATTTGTTATTGGTAAAGGTCATTTGTTGTTAGAAACTGACCAGTGATTTGTTGATAGAAAATGTATTTGTTGGTAGTAAATGATCAGTGATTTGTTGTTGGTAACTGACTGGTTTCTCCCTGGCATACCATTGAAGATCAAACTTTTTACTGAGATACATTGGATGCTTTAGGATATAAAAAGAGCACACATGGACATACGGGGAGACACACAGAGATTGGAGATGTGACCTACAGAGACACAGATGGATGGGCTTTCTACCTTAATAATGTAATGTATGTAATGATTGTTATTTATTGTTTATACTGTTTATTATTTAATTTTATCATTTATTAAGTAAATCAATTTAAGTAAATTCAATTCTTGTGTGAGCATTTTCTTTATTCATTGCAATCTTTGGAATCCGTTACAAAACAAGAGATCAGCCACAATAATCTTTGGGTTCTGGTTTGCCTCTCTCACCAAGGCTCTCTCTCCCACTATTGCTCAGTTTGGCTGGATGGCCAAGTCTAGGAACACTTCTGGTGGTCCAAAACTTCTTCCATTTAAGGATTATGGAGGCCACTGTGCTCTTAGGAACCTTGAGTACAGCAGAAATTCTTTTGTAACCTTGGCCAGATCTGTGCCTTGCCACAATTCGGTCTCTGAGCTCCTTGGCCAGTTCCTTTGACCTCATGATTCTCATTTGGTCTGACATGCACAGTGAGCTGTGAGGTCTTATATAGACAGGTGTGTGCCTTTACAAATCAAGTCCTATCAGTTTAATTAAACACAGCTGGACTCCAATAATGGAGTAGAACCATCTCAAGGAGGATCACAAGGAAATGGACAGTATGTGACTTAAATATGAGTGTCTGAGCGAAGGGTCTGAATACTTATGACCATGTGATATTTCAGTTTTTCTTTTTTAATTAATTTACAAAAATTTCTACATTTCTGCTTTTTTAGTCAAGATGGGGTGCAGAGTGTACATTAATGAGAAAAAAATAAACATTTTTGAATTTACCAAATGGCTGCAATTGAATGAAAGAGTGAAACATTTAAAGGGGTCTGAATACTTTCCGTACCCACTGTATATGTATTTATTAATGCCAAAAATGCCATTTGGAATATGTAATTCTGAGGGGTCAGCTCCAGCCTTTTAAAAATTATAGAGAGCTCAACAAAATCTGCAAAATGGTTAATTTAGCTAAAGCGAAGGTGAATGGCAGGTAGACAAGAAATGCAAGATAAATCCCATTACATTGCTTAAACATATCAATGCCAAATAAACAAGATCTGCCCAAGTGAGTGTTCTAAATATTGGTAATAGGGTGTTGGTCACTGATGATCAAGAGAAGGTAGAATTACTAAATAGGTTATTTAGCTCTATGTATATGAAAGAAGAGAGAGTGACAGATGAACCTTATAAAAGTACTTTTTATGTGACAACTAACATATATGCATTTGGTTAAATGTAAATATTGTCCAAGCTAAGTTACATAAACTCAATATGAACAAGACCTGGGCTCAGATAAGCTTCATCCAAGATTTCTTAAGGAACTTAGCTCAGTTATTACTCTCTAGTGACTGGTACTGTACTGAGCCGCTGTCACAAAGCTAATGTGGTGCCTATTTTTAAAATAGGGCTATGGGTCTTTCCAAGGAAATATTAGAGCACTGAAATTAACATCCAAATCATTGTAAAAATGTTTGAAAAGCTTGTAAAGAAATACATGAGTGGGTAGCAGAAAATAATTTTAAAAGTGATAGCCTACATGGTTTTACCAAGGACAAAAGTTGAAAAATAACCTAATAAATAGTTATAAATAATTATAAATCTGAAGCCTGGACATTGTGATATTTCTAGACACTGTTTTTGGACTTTGCAAAGACATTTGACACTGTCCCACATACATACTGTATCTAGAAGTTTATTTAAGGTCCGTGGCTTTAAAAAAAGGCTTGCAATTAGATCAAGAACTGTATCAAAGACTGCACCCAGACAGCAAATTACTACTATTCAGAATGCTCTCTGGTTATAAACAGTGTATCCTAAGAATCAGCATTAAGTCAACTATTCTACATTTAATGATTCAGAAAAAGGGAATAATAGTGTTGTTTCTATTTTTTTGCAGATAGCACCAAGTTATGTTTTATAGTGTAATATATGGCAGACATTCACAAGTTACAAGCTGACTTTGACAGTGTGGGTGTATCTACTTGGCAGATGAGATTCAGTGTCAATAAATCTAAAGTTTTAGAGGGGGTAAAACTAAGAGAGTCAATTCTATTGAAGGATCTGGATGTACTTGAAGATAACAGACTAAATAGCAGCATCTAATGTCAACCAGCATGATATTGTCATGTATTAGAAAAGACACAGACTTGTGAAACAGGGTGCTAATACTACCACTTTACAAAGTATTAGTGTGACTTCTTTTGGAATTTGCAGATCATTTGATGGCAACTGCTCATAGAAAGGATGCTCTGAAGTTAGAAAAAAGTGCAAAGAAGGACCCCAAAACTGATAAAGGGTATGAATAATCCAATTCTTATTTTGCGGGTGGCTCAGATGTACGACCCACAGTGGCCACAAAACGTGTCCCTAAATGAAAGCACACTAAATTGCCATGGTATTTGTTGGAAGCCAGGGGCTACCTGTTAAATTTTGTCATTAGTTTCTGTTCCTACAGAGCAAATGGTGCAAATTCACTCAAAAGTCACTTTGTTGCTCTTGCACATACACTTCATCTTTCACTGTTTTGTAATCTTCCACAACCTTATAGCCTATCCTTTGGGCCAGGTATCGATATGATTTTTAATGATGCCACCCATATAGTAATTTGAGGTTTGGAGTGTCTGTTTAATTGTGAATACGTTCTTAGCTATAATGCAAATTGAAACCAGATACCATAAAAGATGACTATATGTTTTAATATGATATGTGTTTTACTAAATTTCTCTGCTTTTTTAGTTATTTTTCTTGTAGGATTTTGTAACAAATGAGTGGATAAAGAAGAAATCTTTTAAACTTAAGTCCTTTTTTAGCTTTTTACTAAATACATTTTGCAAAGGTCCATTGTCCTGATTTAGATGAATCCATCTAAAACAATATTGATTTATATTTCAAAGCACAAAGTACAGTGTTTCTCTTGAAGGAATAGAAAAGTACTGACTTAATTTAGTGCTGATTGGTACATTTGTAGCTCTTTTTTTTTTGTTTCTGTGATTTCTGCTAGGATATGAAGGGAAAAATTGTTAAACTGAATACTTGGTTTTACTTTCATCCCAAAAAATCAATTTGTATAAAAATGTAAAATATTTAGTAGTTTTGTACATTTAACCTCTTAGAGCACTGTTAGTGTCATTGTACATCAGATGTTCTTTAACAAATGCTGTGGTTACATCAGTAATAGTGCTTATGGTAATTTAGGGAATACGATATGAAGATATATCTAAAGATATGAAGTCTATCTTGAAGTATTTCCTTTAGGGTAATTGCATCAAATTAAAGATCTTACTCTGAGAAAAGTATAAGCCCAAAATATCTCACAGTACAAATTTCATACAATTTGTGAGTATTCCATGAAAATCATGTTGGCTAATGATTTTATTGACAACAGCATGAGAGACTTGGATTTGATGAACTAATTGTGACATGAGTTTGCTTGATTGACTACCCTCCTCTGTTCTAAATAAGATTTATTGGTTAAGCACAATTATTATTTGATTCTTCTAAATAAAAATAATATTGTCTAGATAAATATGCATCACTAATAGAATCAACAGGATTGTTTTGGCTAACCTTGTGAAGTTTACCCTTTAAGCCCCTGGTCCAAGTAGGTACACAGATCCCGGGTGTTGGTGGAGCTGGCTTGATGGAACATAGGTAGCGAGGGCATGGCAAATTGAAGAGACTTGGGAGCAGCAGGATGGAGGAAGTGAAGTCAGCAGGAAAAGAAACAGGTTAAGCACAGGAGGTGGAGTACACAAAACAAGAGACTTGAATCACAATTCGAAGACAGGTGTGTGTCCTAATAAGTCTAACATAGGATTTAGGAGATGACATCACTGAGCCATGCTGGGCATCTTGCAAAACCCAATGTGGAGCATTACAGATGGCAATGGACAGATGTGAAGGAAGCCAAGCCCTAAATACCTGGGACAGATATGTAACAAATGCACTGTAAATCTAGATTCCATTGAGGGGCAGATTGCACCAAATTTCTGTTCTCTCTAAGCTGACTCCCTTTTGATGAAGAAATTGTTACATTTTAAGATGCAGCACATCTATTTACAGCTGGTTATTAATCAAAGAGCCAGAATGTGCTTACAGGCGCGCTCACAGAATAATAAGTGATGCTGTAAGTGGTGACTTTTACCGCTTTGTGCACACCCCCTATGACTGAAAGCTAACAGCTCCTGGGAGGAAGTAAGTTCATTTTTCCCCGGTAGCCGCATTTTGAGTAAGATGCCAAGGCAGCATTGTAACATTCCTTATCGGCAAATTAACCCTTCATCTGCAGGTAAATAATGTTTTCCAAGGACTAAGATTCCCTTTAAGACAACTGTGAGCCTTGTGGGTATTTTACTCTATCAGAAAGTAATCAGGAGCTGGATTCTCAAGAATGCTATTTTGGTCTAGAATCAAAAAAAATATTGGCAAATTTTCCAGTTGACCTGAAAAAAATGATGTCCCTGCCAGTAAGATTTACAGCAAGTTATTGTATATTCAATTCTATGTGGAATTGTCCCATCCAGATAAGTAGTGTATTGAACTGTTGACAGCTACCTAGACAGTTTGTGCAAGGATACACCCCAGGTGCTAAAAGTAACTAATGAGGGTGTAGCATATACAGTGGGGGAAATAATCATTTCATACCTTGCTGATTTTATAAGTTTGCCCACTGACAAAGATATGAACAGGCTATAATTTTAAGGGTAGGTTAATTTTAACATTGAGAGATAGAATATCAAAAATAAAATCCAGAAAATCACATTTTATAAATTATATAAATTTATTTGTATTTTGCAGTGAGAAATAAGTGTTTGATCCCCTACCAACCATTAAGAGTTCTGGCTCCTAAAGACCAGTTAGATGCTCCTAATCAACCAGTTACCTGCATTAAAGACAGCTGTCTTACATAGTCATCCTTATAAAAGACTCCTGTCCACAGACTCAATTAATCAGTCAGACTCAAACCTCTGCAATATGGGCAAAACAAAAAAGCTTTATAAGGATTTCAGGGACAGGATCATAGACCTGAACAATGCTGGAATGGGCTACAAAACCATAAATAAGATGCTGGGTAAGAAGGAGACAACTGTTGGTGCAATAGTAAGAAAATGGAAGAAATGCAAAATGACTGTCAATCGACATCGATCTGGGGCACCGTAAAAAATCTCACCTCTTGGAGTATCCTTGATCATGAGGAAGGTGAGAGATCAGCCTAAAACTACATGAGGGAGCTTGTTAATGATCTCAAGTTCACAGTCAACAGGAAAACCATTGGTAACTAGTGTTGAGCGATACTTTCCGATATCCAAAAGTATCGGTATCGTAATGGTATCGCCGATATCCAAAAAATATCGGCGATACCCGATACCGATACCGGAAATCCAATGTAAGTCTATGGGACAGAAATATCGTAACTAAAAAAACCTCTTTCTTTCCTTGTAAACACTAAATAAACACACATAGAATACACATATATATATATATATATATATATATATATATATACATGTCATTGTGACATATATATACATATATTTATAGTTTATACACTTTACATAGTAAAATAGCCTCTGATTCAATTGCCGGGTAAAGCCGGCTTTTGTGAAAAGACAGAAGCACCCGACATGAAATGACACTTGGTGTACATAGAGTTAACCATGTCTTTTCATGTAGTTTGATATCTGATTTGCACTAACAATTACATCAGTCTATGTGTGCAAAATTTCACACCTGTAGGGGTTAATTAAAGGTGTAAATTCGTTGTAAAAAAAACGGACTTTTTTGCTACGAATTTACACCTTTAATTAACCCCTACAGGTGTGAAATGTTGCACACAGCCACTCATGTAATTGTTAGTGAAAACAATAGATCAAACAACTTGAAATGACATGGTTAACTCTATGTAAACCAAGTGTCATTTCATGTCGGGTTCTGCATTTTCACAAAAGCCGGCAATTGCATTAGCGGCTATTATACTATGTAGAAGTGTATGAACTATAAATATAAATATATATATATATATATGTGTCACAAATTCAATGACATGTATATATATATATGAGGTGTAAAATTGTTGAAAAAAAATGCGTGGGCTCCCGCCCTATTTTCGCAACCAGACAGACAAAGCCAGCGAGTGGGGGCAGATAATAATAGCCCAGAAAGGGACCATTATTTTTGCCCCCCCCCTGGCTAATAACATCTGCCCCCAGACACCCCAGAAAAGACAAATCTATAATTAGATTCGCCCTTTCTGGCACTTTGCCCGTCTATTCCCATTGCCCTGTAGCGGTGGCGAATGGGTTAATATGGGGTTAAAGCCACCTTGCTATTGAAAGGTGACCTTAAGCCAGGCTAATAATTGAGAGCTGTCAATTAGACAACTATCAATTATTAATCCTATTGCATGAAATAAAAATAAAACACACACACTTTAATTAAAAATCATTTTAATGAAATAAAGACACATGTTTTTGACCATCTTTTATTTTACTGCAAAAACCATTTCCTGTAATAAAAATAAAATAAAAAAGCAAAATTATTCTTACCTATCCCATGCACAGTCAGGTCCCACGGTGTAATCCTTCAGAAAGGGTTAATGTTTACTGCAGGGACCGCAGCTAATGCTGCAGCCTTACAGTAAACCCCCAAATGAATGAGCTCCTCTCCTGGCTTACAGGAGAGGAAGTGGAAAGCTTAATTGATTGCTTTCCACTTTCACTTCAGGTCAGCCAGGGACACAATCAGTGACGTCAGAGGAAACTGATTAACAAAAATAGGGGTTCCCTTCGAAAAAAAAATGGCGTGGGGTCCCCCCTATTTATGTTAACCAGCCTGATGAAGCAGACTGCTGAGCAGTGGCGTACCGTGAATGAAGCAGACCATGCAGCTGCTATGGGGCCCGGACAGGTGAGGGGGCCCGCGACGGTCGGGTAGCTGTGCTGACACAGTACTACCAGGGGGTCGGCGGGGGAGGGGGAGCGCAGCTCTTCTATATACTCACCCCTCCTGGTGCGGTCTCTGCAGCCCCTGCTCTTCTCCCACGGTCTCCGACGCCTGTGTTCAGCGGTCAGGTGGTACCTCTCATTACAGTCATGAATATGTACATATTCATGACTTTAATGAGCGGTCCTGCGTGACCGCTGAACACTGGCGGCGGAGACCGCGGGAGAAGAGCAAGGGCTGCAGAGACCGCGCCGGTGGAAGGGTGAGTATAAGGGATATTTACCTGTCCCGTTCCACCGTTGCTCGCGTCTTCTTGCTGCAATGTTCAGGTCAGAGGGCGCGATGACGTCGTTAGTGCGCGCTGCGCCCTCTGCCTGATCATTCACTGCTGGAGGACCCCGAAGACAGCGGCGCTCAGCAGTGGAGAGAGGACAGGTAAATATCTCAGGTGCCGGGGCCCTGAGCGAGCGGTGACATCGGCACCTGGTGTCACCCCCTGCTCAGGACACGGGCACCTGGCCCCCAGCGACGAGAGCTGAGTATGTCTTTTTTTTTTTGTTGCAGCAGCTGCGGAGCATAAGGGCCTATACTATGGAGCATCTATGGGGGCACAATCTATGGGGGCATGATCTATGGAGCAACTATGGGGGCACAATCTATGGGGGCATAATACATTTTTTTGTTTAATGTGTCCCCTCACTGTGCTGGCACTTTACATTTACAATGGCTCTGGGTTTTTTTTTTTTGGGGGGGGGGCCCATTCAGACTTTTGCTATGGGGCCCCATGATTTCTATGTACTCCCCTGCTGCTGAGGCATGGTATTTAAGGCTGTTAAGGAGCCAATATCCATGGACCTTGCCAGCAGCGTCGGACTGGAGTACCTTGGGCCCACCAGAGAAAAATTATTCTTGGGGCCCACCATCATACTTCCCAACCTTTGAAGAAGGGAAAGAGGGACAAAGGCTGTGGCACGCTGTGCCTGCTGCAGCAAATTTTAGGCCATGCCACGTTGCACCACAGACTGTCCAGGAGTTGGTGGATGCTTTAGTCCAGGTGTGGGAGGAGATCCCTCAGGAGACCATCCGTCGCGCTCATCAGGAGCATGCCCAGAAGTTGTAGGGAGGTCATACAGCATACCTCCCAAATTTTGAAGACAGGAAAGAGGGTTGAAGGCTGCGGCGCGCATAGCGCGCCGCTGCAAATTTTAAGCCACGCCCCGACCACACCCATTTCACAGCTAATCACACCCATATCCTCGCCCCAACCGTACCCATGCCGATACAGCTGACCCTCCGATGACGTTGGGGGGCCACTGCTGGCACCGGGCCCCCCCACCGCCTGTTCAGGCCCCATAGCTTCCGGGCGGCAGAGCAGGGAGAGCGATTCTCCCTGCTCTGCCGCAGAATGTAACTGTATCGGCGTGCTGTGCACGCCGATACAGTTACTGTAGCGTAGCTCCGGGTGGGCCCCCTCAGAGCGCGGGGCCCGGGGCCACCGCCCCCTCTGTCCCGCAACCTATCCTTTCAAATCAGGGCCCACCACGCAGGAGCTGGGGCCCAACGGAGGTTTCTCCGGTGTCCCGGTGGCTCAGTCCGACCCTGCTTGCCAGCCTGATATACCAGGCCACAGCAGTCTGCTTATCTTTGCTGGTTAACAAAAATAGGGGATCCCTCGAAAAAAATTGGCGTGGGGTCCCCCCTATTTTTGTTAACCAGCCAGATGAAGCAGACTGCTGAGGCCTGGTTTTTCAGGCTGTTAAGGAGCCAAGATCCATGGACCTTGCCAGCCTGATATACCAGGCCACAGCAGTCTGCATATCTTGGCTGGTTAACAAAAATAGGGGATCCCCTCGAAAAAAATTGGCGTGGGGTCCCCCCTATTTTTGTTAACCAGCCAGATGAAGCAGACTGCTGAGGCCTGGTTTTTCAGGCTGGTAAGGATCCAATATCCATGGACCTTGCCAGCCTGATAATACCAGGCCACAGCAGTCTGCTTAGCTTGGCTGGTTAACAAAAATAGGGGATCCCCTCGAAAAAAAAACGGCGTAGGGGTCCCCCTATTTTTGTTAACCAGCCAAGTAAAATGCAGACTGCTGCGGCCTGGTATTAAAAGACTGTCAAGGCCCATGGATTTTGGCCCTCAACAGCCTGATAATACCAGGCTACAGCAGCCCCACATTTGGCGCATCAAAAGATGTGCCAATTGTGGCACTTTACCCGGCTCTTCCCACTTGCCCTGTAGCGGTGGCAAGTGGGGTAATAAGGGGTTAATGTCACCGTTGATTGCACGGTGACAATAAGCCCGGTTAATAATGGAGAGGCGTCAATAAGACACCGATCCATTATTAATCCCAAAGTTTTTAAATGTTTAAAAAAAAGACACAGCCAGAAAAAAGTATTTTAATGAAATAAAAGAGACAACACAGTTTTCATTAATTTTATTATACTCATTCCTGCGACGCCATCGATCTCCTGTAAAAAAAGAAAAAAAACAAACCAACAGTATACCACCTGTCCGACGCAGTCCATAGTAACGACTGTCCCACGACGATCCAGCTCTGCTACATCGGAATGACAGGCAGAGCCTGACATCCCGGCGCAGCACAGCTGATTACCTGCTTTCCCGGCGGTGACGTCATCGGACTGCTTTACGGCCGCGATTACCCGGCAGTCACTGCAGTTATCGCGAGAAACTGCATGTGACCGCCAGGGAGAAGAGGATGGCGGCCATCAAGCAGTCCAGGACGTGACCGCCGGAGATCTTCTGCCGGGTAAGTGCCGCTGACTCCTGACAGACCCGACAGACGGACACTGACAGTGACATTCCGATTCCGGTATCCGATATGACGAAAATATCGGAACTCGGAATCGGAATTCCGATACAGCCAATATCGGCCGATACCCGATATTTGCAGTATCGGAATGCTCAACCCTATTGGTAACACAATACACTGTAAAGGTTTAAAATCCTGCAGTGCCCGTAAGGTCCCCCTGCTCAAGAAGGCACATGAAGTTTGCCAATGAACACCTGGATGATTCTGTGAGTGATTGGGAGAAAGTGATGTGGTCAGATGAGACAAAAATTGAGGTCTTTGGCATTAACTTAACACGCCGTGTTTGGAGGAAGAGAAATGCTGCGCACAGGACTACTTCACCGCATCAGTGGGAGAATGGATGGAGCCATATACCGTAAAATCCTGAGTGACAACCTCCTTCCCTCCACCAGGACATTAATAATAGGTTGTGGCTGGGTCTTCCAGCAAGGAAATGATCCAAAACATATAGCCAAAGTAGTGGCTCAAAAAGAAACACATTAAGGTCATGGAGTGGCCTAGCCAGTCTTCAGACCTTAATCCTATAGAAAACTTATGGAGGGAGTTGAAGCTCCAAGTTGCTAAGTGACAGCTTCAAAATTGTAGTGATTTAATGATGATCTGCAAAGAGGAGTGGACCAAAATTCCTCCTGACATGTTATACAAACCTCATCATCAACTACAAAAAAAGTCTGACTGCTGTGCTTGCCAACAAGGGTTTTGCCACCGAGTGTTATGTCTTGTTTGCCAGAGGAAACAAATACTTATTTCTCACTACAAAATGCAAATAAATTTATACAATGTGATTTTCTGGATTTTGTTTTTGATATTCTATCTCTCAACATTAAAATTAACATACCCTTAAAATTATAGACTGTACATGCCTTTGTCAGTTGGCAAACTTACAAAATCAGCAAGGGATCAAATATTTATTTCCCCCCTCTGTACACTGTTCCTCAAAATAAAGGGAACACTAAAATACCACATCCTTGATATCACTGAATGATATATTCCAGTTGCAAATCTTTATTCAATACACAGTGAAATGCGTTGGGAACAATAAAACATAAAAATGATCAATGTAAATCAAAATTAATATCCCATGGAGGTCTGGATTTGAAATGACACTCAAAATCAAAGTGGAATATCAAATTACAGGTTGATTCAACTTCAGTGGAAATGCCTTGAGACAAAGAATTGACTCTCAGTGGTGTGTGTGTCCTCCACATGCCTGTATGACCTCCCTACAATGCCTGGGCATGCTCCTGATGAGGTGGTGTATGTTCTCCTGAGGGATCTCCTCCCAGACCTGGATTAAAACATCAGTAAACTCCTGGACAGTCTGTGATGCAACATGGAGTTGGTGAATGGAACGAGACAATGTCACAAATGTGCTCGAATGGATTCATGTCTGGGGAACTGGCAAGCCAGTCCATAGCATCAGTGCCTTGATCATGCAGGAACTGCTGACACACTTCACCTAAATGAGGCCTAGCATAGTCATACACCAACAGTAACCCAGGGCTCACTGCACCTGCATATGGTCTCACAATGGCTTTGAGGATCTCATCCCGGTACCTAATGACAGTCAGGGTACCTCTGACTAGTAAATGGAAGGCTGTGTGACCCTCCAAAGAAATGCCTCTCCACACCATTACTGACCCACTGCCAAACCAGTCATGCTGGAGGATGTTGCAGGTAGCAGAATGTTCTCCACAGCATCTCCAAACACTGTCACATTTCGGACATGTGCTCAGTGTGAACCTGCTTTCATCTGTGAAGAGCACAGGGCGCCAATGTCAAATCTGCCAATCTTGGTGTTCTCTGGCAAATGCCAATCGCCCCGCACGGTGTTGGGCTATAAGCACAACACTGACTTGAGGACATCAGGTCCTCATTCCACCATCATGGAGACTGTTTGTGACAGTTTGAGCAGACACTTGGATGTTAGTGGCCTGCTGGAAGTCATTTTGGAGGGCTCTAGCATTGCTCCCCTGGTCCCTCCTTGCAGAAAGGAGGAAGTGGCGGTCCTGCTGCTGTGTTGTTGTCCTCCTACTACCCCCTCCACCCCCTACCGTATATTATGGATTATAAGACGCACCCCAAATTTTGAGAAAAATAGGAAAAAAAATTATTTTAATAAAATGGTTGTGCTTTTTATAATCCATGCGTCTTATTGCTTTCCCGGGGTAATGGCTGCAGTGAAGCGGTGTCTCTGGGTCGCTGCTGGAGGAGGCAAAAGTGGAGCATTGCTGCAGGCTGCAGGCTGGGATGAGGGGGTGTTCTGATGTGATCAGCGCTGAGATCTCATATCCAAAGATCTTGGTGCCGATATTTCCATCTGTGCATGCCCCGGCAGCCATTTTCCTGGAGTCCACTGCACAGTAAACCATGTAAGTGCAGGGTTCTGGGCTATCACAAAATGTTGGCAGAGCCCCTGCACCACCGAACACCCGCAATGGCGTACATCGGAACACCCCCTCATCCCAGCCTGCGGCCTACAGCAAAGTTCCACTCTTGCCTCCTTCAGCAGCAACCCTGGGACCCTGCTTCACCGTGGCCGGAAAGGTATATCCACATTATAAGACGCAACCCCATTTTCCCCAAAAATTTAGGGGAAAAGAAGTGCGTCTTATAATCCAAAAAATACGATAATTTTAATTAACATTTTAATCAATATAGATTTGAATAAAAATAATAATTTCCGCAAATTGATGTGTTTTAAAAAAAAGTTACTGTGCTGAAATAATCTTATAAATGTGACCCTGATGTGTACTGTGTAATGGCCGTGTCTGACTCTGCAGGAACATGGTCTGATCATGGTAGATCTCCTGGGCAGGGGAAAATGCAAATGAGATTTTAGAGACAGGACGGCATGGGATCGCAAATCATTCTTTTTTCAGATAAAACATTGCTTATAAACGGGTAGAGAAAGGTTTTTTTGGCACAAAACGAATCAGCTGTGATCCCATGCTGTCCTGCCTGTATATTGTTTTGCTTCGTCTCCTGCCCAGGACCTGTAGTATGATCAGACTGTGTGTTAGGCACCAGGATTTTTCCGCTGCACGGGATAAATCTTAAGCCTACAGTAGAGAAAAACACTGTTTGCTCTACTAGAAGAAGGTGCTCAAGTAGGCTCCCACACTATATGAACAAAGAAAATAGAACTTGGCTCTCAACTTCAGATGAGGATAAGGAAATTTAATGAGGTCACAGTAGTCAACCAAAAAAACGTTTCGTACAACAATAAGTCTTCTTCAGTTACAGATTAGAGTAATGAAGACATGTAGTAGTAGATGTTAGGTGATGTACTGTCTTGTGTCTAAGTTTACTGCTTGGCTACAAGGGACAGCTGACTAGCGGTGGATGCCATGTCGCTGCAGGACACGCTGACTCACACGCCACTTTGGACTAATTATACCGGTATACCCGGAGGGCACGGTTCCCTTGTACCCAAGGAGTAAACTTAAGGTACTGCCACACTAAACAATCCCGCTAGCGATCACGATAACGACGCATACTAATGCGATCGCTAGCGGGATTGTTTCTATATCGCTAAATGCAGCCACATTTAGCGATATAGTTAACGACGCTATCGCCGTTAGCGATCTTCTTAACGACTTTAGCGGTACAAAAGTACCGCTAAATCGCTAAGAAAAGGTGCCACACTAGCGATATATACTTACCCAGCGGGAGCGCCGACGAGAAAATAGGGTCCGGAACGATTCCAGCGACGAGCGAGATCACAGCAGGAAGCTCGTCGCTGGCAGCTGCCGCACTGAACAACATCGCTAACGGGATCGCTAAATAGTGACGTTTTTTAGCGATCCGTTAGCGATATTGTTCAGTGTGGCATACCCTTTAGACACGAGACAGTATATCACCTACTACTACATGTCTTCATTACTCTAATCTGTAACTGAAGAAGGCCGATTGTGGCCGAAACATTTTTTGGTTGACTACTGTGACCTCATTAAATTTCCTTATCCTCATCTGAATTTGAGTGCCAAGTTCTATTTTCTTTAGATCTTATCCTTGTCTGGTGCTGTGGTCTCTTATTCAGGCCCAGCCGCTGGGATTACTGCTCAGCACAGACTCCTGTTCCAGCGCCTTGCCCAGGCTCGTGCTGCATGTGTAGTTGCTGCTGGCTTTCCAGCTAATCATATGGTGACTACTGGTATACACGTGCAGCGTTGTACTCGGGAGCCCAAGTCCAGATTTCACCCTACTGAGCATAAAAGTTTTCCGGGGACAGCAAGGCTTGTAGAGGGTTTGTGAATCAGTGCTTAATCCACATGGTGTTACTGGCTTCACGATTCCCAACAGAGTGTACCAACGTGGGATTTATAAATTCCCTTTAGTCAGGCAGGAAGTTGGAATCGTCTACGCCATTATGGGAACGAGATGATTATCTGATCCTTAGCGCCTCTCATTTTCCGGGTGCCCTGAAAGAGGTTTTTTTGTGGTCAGAAGTAACCCATGATACCGCACTCCAACTCCTGGCTTTAGCTCAGTGTTAGTCCTTAGTTTGCCATTCAGTTTCATACCCTGGCTACCGAGTTGGAGTGGCCTGATAAGGTCCTAATACCTATCATCTGAAGGGGATTAGCAGATCATGTCAGGAATGCTTTGGCCACTAGGGAGATTCCAACTACTCTGGACGAATTAATATCAGTAGCCATCAACATAGATCTGCGGCATGTTGAGCATGGTTTGGAGCGAGCTCATACTAAACCTAGTGTTCTGTTTGCTCCGAATTTCGTCAATCTAATGTGTCCCCCAACTCAGGTTGACGACCCTGTAGAGCCCATGGACGTCTCTCGAGCGGAGTCAATCTCCCGCTCTGCGTTCTGTACGTCCGTAGCTGACTTGTTATGCCTGCGGGCAAGTCGGTCACTTTGTCAATAAATGTACCAAGCGTCAGAAAGAGTCACAGCCTCAAGTGGCCTTGGGGAGACGTTCACTAGTTCCGGTTGAGGTGTCACCCAAGTTGGCTTTTGGGGTTTCTGTGACGTTTGGGTTGGCTACTCTCACTGCTCAGGCTTGCGTGGACTCCAGGGCTGAGGGCAGTTTCATATCCGCTACATTCACCCAACGGCACGCTATCCCATTAGTAATGCTACCTAAGCCAATGTCTTTTCTGGTAGCTAACGGGGCTGCTTTGCCAACCCCAATTTCCCATCGGACTATACCCCTTACTTGCACGTGTGTCTCCAAAGCATCAGGAAATAATCTCCTTTCTATTTATCTCTGAGGGTTTGATGAGGTACTTTTTGGGATACATTGGCTGCGCCTCCATTCCCCCCAGATTGATTGGGCAGCGGGGAGCATATAGAGATGGGGCAGTTTTTGTGAGAGTCTGTGTCTTAAAGTCCAGGTTTCCCCGGGCAAGTTCTATGTACCATCTAGAGCTTCAGCCGACCAGCAAAAACACATCCATGCCTCCCAGCATATGGCTGCTTTCAAGTGTGGCAAAAGTCACCAGAGAGGGGGTGTTAGCGGGGCGGTAATGTTAGGTGCCAGTATTTTTCCACTGCACGGGATAGATTCCAAGCCTTATATGGTTCTGTGGTCTCCCATTCAGGCTCAGCCGCTGGATAACTGCTCAGCATAGACTCCGATCACAGCACCTTATCCAGGGTCGTGCTGCATGGTGTAGTTGCTGCAGGCTCTCCAGCTAAGCCTATGGTGACTACTGGTATACACGTGCAATGTTTTACTCTGGAACCTATGTCCAGATTTTACTCTACTGAGCATGTCCATGATGTGGTGCCTTCTCATTGAGACTGGGAGTTCAGCTGCTCTAGTGAGGTGGCAGCTTCAGATTGGTCCACAGGCAAGGTCCTGTCTGTCTGGACTTGAGTTTAAGGTATAAAAGGCTCTCAATGGTGCACACCTGTGCGCTAGTATCATTTGTGATTTTATATGATACCACTCTGTGAACACATGTGTGAGGGGCGCTCTTATAGTGGTGATTGTGTGTCTAGGCAGTCAGTGTAGGGTGGGAACTCCCACTTGGCTTAACATCTGACTCCGGACGAACGATGTTCGTGAGTGCAGTTAGCACAACCGAGTGTCAGAGCAAGCACAACCACCAGCCTAGACTACCCTGGGGGGAGCGATAGGGACATCACCTAGCATCATATTTGCTGTATCCCTGTAACGGTTAACAGGGTACAGCACTCAGTTTCTGCTGTATGATACTGCTCTGTGGAGCAACAGAGTTTGGAACTTCGTTTTCTGTTCACATAGTGTAACGGTTTACACTGTGCGTTTTGATTGGTGCTTAGCTGCCTTTAGCTCGCCATTGTTCACATTGGCTACAGTCTTACATCTCTGCACGGTGGACCCCAGGTTGCGAACGCACTTTATTCTTATATGTTATTTAGTGCTTTCCACCAACCCTAACACCATGTCCCTGCACAGCCATTAAACAGCACATAGCAGTGGTACATTTATAAGATTATCTTAGCATAGGAAAAAAAACACATTCAATTGTGGAACTTATTTTTATTCCAATATCTATTAATTAAAATTTACTTTGTGGGACAAACCCCTTTCAGTCTCCAGGTCAGTTTCAGTTAAGCTAGCTGGTATAATGTTACAAGCTATGAACCAGTTCTACGCCCGGGTGGCAAGCATTTTTATAGGTATATGGTCTCCCATCCTGGTATGTGCTGCCTCCCTCCTATCCTGGTATGCATGGCACCCCTCATCCTTATCCTGGTATGCATGGTCGTCTCACCCCCACCCAAATCTGGTATGCATGGCACCCCATTCCTCATCCTGGTATGCATGGTCCCCTCATCCCCCAATCCTGGTATTCATGGCACCTCCTCATCCCTATCCTGGTATACATGGTACCTGCTCATCCATATTCTGGTATTCATGGTTCCCTCACCCCCCAATCCTGGTATGCATGGTCCCCTCACCCCGAAATCCTGATATACATGGTCCCCTCCCGCCCAATCCTGGAATGCATGGACCCCTCACCCCCCAATTCTGGTATGAATGGTCCCCTCACCTCCAATCCTGGTATGCATGGTCCCCTCATCCTCAATCCTGGTATACATGGCACCCCTTACCTCCTAATTCTGGTATGCATGGTCCCCTCATCCCCCAATCCTGGTATGCATGGTACCCTTCTATACTGGTATGCATGTTACCCCTCATCCCCAATACTGGTATGCATGGACCCCTCATCCCCCAATCCTGGTATGCATGGTCCTCTCACCCCCCATCCTAGAATGCATGGTCCCCTCACCCCAAATCCTGATATGCATGGTCCTCTCACCCCCAATCCTAATATGCATGGTCCCCCCACCCCCTATCCTGGTATGCATGGTTCTCTCACCCCCCTATCCTGGTATGCATGGTCCCCTCACCCCCATTCTTGGAATGCATGGTCCCCTCTCCCCCAATCCTGGAATGTAAGGTCCTCTCATCCCCAATCCTGGTATACATGGCACCCCTTACCTCCTAATTCTGGTATGCATGGTCCCGTCATCCCCCAATCCTGGTATGCATGGTACCCTTCTATACTGGTATGCATGTTACCCCTCATCCCCAATACTGGTATGCATGGACCCCTCATCCCCCAATCCTGGTATGCTTGGTCCTCTCACCCCAAATCCTGATATGCATGGTCCCCTCACCCTCAATCCTGATATGCATGGTCTCCCCACCCCCCTATCCTGGTATGCATGGTTCTCTCACCCCCTATCCTGGTATGCATGGTCCCCTCACCCCATTATTGGAATGCATGGTCCCCTCTCCCCCAATCCTGGAATGCAAGGTCCCCTCACCCCCAATCCTAGTATGCATGGTCTCCTCACCCCCAATGCTGTTATGCATGTTCCCCCCTCATCCATATCGTAGGATATATGGTACCCCCTCACCCCCAATCCTGGTATGCATGGTACTGCTCACCCACCTATCCTGGCATGCATGTTACCCCTCATCCCCCATTCCTGGTATGCATGGCCCCCTCACCCCAAATACTGGTATGTATGGTCCTCTCACCCCCCTATCCTGGTATGCATGGTCCCCTCACCCCCAATCGTGGTATGCATGGTCCACTCATCTCCAATCCTGGTATGCATGGCCCCCTCAACCCCCAATCCTGGTATGCATGGTCCCCTCACACCCCTATCCTGGTGTGCATGGTCCTCTCACATGCTATCCTGGTATGCATGGTAACCTCACCCCCAATCCTGGAATTCATGGTCCCCTCACCCCCAATCCTGGAATTCATGGTCCCCTCACCCCCCAATCCTGGTATGCATGGTCCCCTCACCCCCCAATCCTGATATTCATGGTTCTCTCACCCCTTTATCCTGGTATGCATGGTCCCTCACCCCCCAATACTGGTATGCATGGTAACCTCACCCCCCAATTCTGGTATGCATGGTCCCCTCTCATCCCTATCGTAGGATGTATGGTACCCCCTCATCCCCCAATCCTGGTATGCATGGTCCACTCATCCCCAATCCTGGTATGCATGGTCCCCTCACCCCCCAATCCTGGTATGCATGGTCCCCTCAACCCCCAATCCTGTTATGCATGGTACCCTACCCCAAATCCTGATATGCATGGTTCTCTCACCCCCCTATCCTGGTATGCATGGTCCCCTCACCCCCCAATCCTGGTATGCATGGTCACCTCACCCCCAATCCTGGTATGCTTGGTCCCCCCTCATCACTATCATAGGATGTATGGTACCCCCTCACCCCACAATCCTGGTATGCATGGTCCCCTCACCCCCCAATCCTGGAATGCATGGTCACCTCACCCCCCAATCCTGGCATGCAAGGTCCCCTCAGCCCCCAATCCTGGTATGCTTGGTCCCCTCACCCCCTATTCTGGTATGCATGGTCACCTCATCCCTATCGTAGGATATATAGTACCCCCTCACCCACCAATCCTGGTATGCATGGTACCCTCATCCCCAATACTGGTATGCATGGCCCCCTCACCCCCCAATCCTGGTATGCATGGTCCCCTCACCCCCCTATCCTGGCATGGAATGTCCCATCAGCCACCAATCCTGGTATGCATGGTCCCCTCATCCCTATCGTAGGCTGTATGGTACCCCCTTACCCCCTAATCCTGGTATACATGGCACCTCTTTCCTCCCAATTCTGGCATGCATGGTCCCCTCATCCCCAATCCTGGTTACGTGATTCCTCTCATCTCCCAATCCTGGCATGCATGATCCCTCACCCCCCCAATCCTGGTATGCATGGTTCCCTCACCTCATATCCTGGTATGCATGGCTCCCTCACCCCCCTATCCTGGTGTGCACGGTCCTCTCACTCCCTATCCTGGTATGCATGATCACTTCACCACACAATCCTGATATGCATGGTCCCCTCACCCCCAATCCTGGAATGCATGGTCTATTCTTCCCCCAATCCTGGTATGCATGGTCACCTCACCCCCCAATCCTGGTATGCATGGTCCTCCCTCATCCCTATCGTAGGATGTATAGTACCCCCTCACCCACCAATCCTGGTATGCATGGTACCCTCATCCCCAATACTGGTATGCATGGCCCCCTCACCCCCCAATCCTGGTATGCATGGTCTCCTCACCCCCCAATCCTGGTATGCATGGTCACCTCACCCCCCAATCCCAATATGCATGGTCCCCTCACCCTCCAATCATGGAATGCATGGTCCCTCACCCCCCAATACTGGTATGCATGGTCCCCTCACCCCCAATCCTGGTATGCATGGTCCCCCCTCATCCCTATTGTAGGATGTATGGTACCCCTCACCCTCCAATCCTGGTATGCATGTTCCCCTCATCCCCAATCCTGGTATACATGGCACCACCTAACTCAAAATTCTGGTATGCATGGTCCCCTCATCCCCAATCCAGGTATGCATGGCCCCCTCACCCCCCAATTCTGTTATGCATGGTCCCCTCAGCCCCCTATTCTGGTATGCATGGTACCCCTCGCCCATCTATCCAGGTATGCATGTTACCCCTCATCCCCCAATCCTGGTATGCATGGTACTCTCACTCCACAATCACGATATGCATGGTCCCCTTACCTCCAATTCAGGTATGCATGGTCCCCTCATCCCCAATAATGGATATACATGGCACCCCTTACCTCCCAATTCTGGTATGCATAGTCCACTCACCCCCCAATCCTGGTATCCATGGTCTCCTCACCCCCCAATCCTGATATGCATGGTCCCCTCATCACCAATCATGGTATACATGGCACCCCTTACCTCCAAATTCAGGTATGCATGGTCCCCTCATCCCCAATAATGGTATACATGGCACCCCTTACCTCCCAATTCTGGTATGCATAGTCCCCTCACCCCCAATCCTGGTATCCATGGTCTCCTCACCCCCCAATCCTGGTATGCACGGTCCCCTCATCCCCCAATCCTGGTATGCATGATCCCTTCACCCCCCAATCTTGGAATGCATGGTCCCCTCATCCCCCAATCCCGATATGCATGGTCCCCTCACCCTCCATTCCTGGAATGCATGGTCTCCTCACCCCCCAATACTGGTATGCATGGTCCCCTCACCCCCAATCCTGGTATGCGTGGTCCCCCCTCATCCCTATTGTAGGATGTATGGTACCCCTCTCCCTCCAATCCTGGTATGCATGTTCCCCTCATTCCCAATCCTGGTATACATGGCACCACTTACCTCAAAATTCTGGTATGCATGGTCCCCTCATCCCCAATCCAGGTATGCATGGCCCCCTCACCCCCCAATTCTGTTATGCATGGTCCCCTCAGCCCCCCCTATTCTGGTATGCATGGTTCTCTCACCCCCCTATCCTGGTGTGCATGGTTCGCTCTCCCTCAATCTTGGAATGCATAGTCCCCTCACCCCCTCAATCCTGGTATACATGGTCCCTTCA
>JARQOD010000006.1:188808939-188936944 GCA_033576555.1 Oophaga sylvatica | reverse complement strand
CCCCCCAATCCTGGAATGCATGGTCACCTCAGCCCCCAATCCTGGTATGCATGGTCCCCTTACGCCCCAATTCTGGTATGCATGGTCCCCTCATCCCTATCGTAGGCTGTATTATACCCCCTCACCCCTCAATCCTGGTATGCATGGTCCCCTCGCCCTCCTATCCTATCATGCAAGTTCCCCTTAGCCCCCAATCCTGGTATGCATGGTCCCCTCATCCCTATTGTAGGCTGTATGGTGCCCCCTCATCCCCCAATACTGGAATGCATTGTCACTAGAGTTGAGCGATACTTTCCGATATCCAAAAGTATCGGATCGGAATGGTATCGCCGATAAACAAGAAATATCGGCGATACCCGATACCGGAAATCCAATGTAAGTCTATGGGAAAAAAATATCGGAATTAAAAAAGCCCATTCTTGCCTTGTTGGTTAATTGTACATGAAGGAAAACAACAAAGAGTAATGTAGAATGTATTGGGGGAGGTTGAGGAGACATTAAAGGCATAGATATTTAACCCAATCAAATGGAATAGCATTAATATTTTTTTTTAAAGATGTTCGCATTGACTAACAAATTGACAATGTTGTTAACCTTTTTTCTATTTTGGCAAATATGTATGTTTCACAACTTCCATGCTCTTCACCTTTTTAACTTTTGCCACACTTTCTCCTTCATAATCTTCAGCAGCATCATCTTTTTCATCAAATTATTCTTCATCTTCACCTTCTTTATCTTCTTCTTAAACTTATTGCTATTCATGTTTTTGTTAACATTACTCATATAGTTCTTATTAAACTATTATTCTTCTTCATATTCTACTTCATCATATTCTTATTTGTGACAGAGATTCCTGTACTTGTAATCTGTAAAAGTATGAATTTTTCATCCTTGCGTTCTTGCTGTCACAAAAGATTTAAATTACAACAGTATTTGTCCGTGTTCAGTTTAGCCTGCAGCAGCAGGCATTTTCCAGGGGCACCACGAGGAGGAACGGACTCACCCCCATACACTGCTTAGTCTTCTTCTGCTTATAATTTAGAGCATATATTTTGCTCTTCATTTTGGTCTTATACTTCATGTTCTTATGCTTTTTCATCTTCTGCTTATTGTTCTTCTGTCTCTTGTTCTGTATATTGTAGTTTGTCTTAACCTCTTTGTCCTGTTGGTGATCTTCTTCTGGGTAATCTTTTATTTCTTCTTTGTGATGGTGTTCAGGCTGGTTGGCTTCATGCTCGTCGTCCTTGTGGTCATCATCTTCTTCGGGGTGGTCATCAGGGTCGTCGTCTTCATTGTTGGAGATCCATAGTGATTACCCAACAAAACATTTAAAAAATATTCAATTTGTAAATGTAGCTGAAGGTACAAGAAGGCTGACTAACTTCCGAGAACCAGCTGACGTTACTGGAACCCGGACGGGTATCAGATGGTACAAGAGACAATGGAAGTAACGAGGACCAGCTGACTGTGCTGGAACCCGGAGGGGCAGCAGAAGGAAAAGAGCCAATGGCACAACCGAGGACCAGCTGACGTTACTGGGACACGGTTACTAAGCAGGAGGTACCTGTGCTCCAAAGCACTACCAAGGACCAGCAGACGTTGCTGGAACTCGGATACCGAGATGGAGGCACCTAGGCCAAAGGCACTGCGGAGAACCAGTTGACGGTACTGGAACCCGGACGGGTAGCAGAAGGTACAAGAGCCAATACAAGTAATGAGGAACCGCTGACTGTGCTGGAACCCGGAGGGACAGCAGAAGGAAAAGAGCCAATGGCACAACCGAGGACCAGCTGACGTTACTGGGACACGGTTACTAAGCAGGAGGTACCTGTGGTCCAAAGCACTACCAAGGACCAGCAGACGTTGCTGGAACTCGGATACCGAGATGGAGGCACCTAGGCCAAAGGCACTGCGGAGAACCAGTTGACGGTACTGGAACCCGGACGGGTAGCAGAAGGCACCCATGAAAATGTAAGTTGACAGTCTGCAAGCCGTCCGCAGTTACCGAATCACACAGTCCTACAGTGGGTGCTTGTCCTATTGTCACAACGGAAACAGCCTTTATTTACATATCCCACAGCACACATAGGAATGACCTAAACTGCAGGCACCATATAGTCGGCTAACCAGAATGCAACACGACAGGACAACTTATTGGTGGCTAATTGACGTTGACACTGCCAGGAAACAGCTGTCGTGCTGTAACCAGGCTGGGCAGGAGTCAGTACCCGTGCCAAGTACTTCCGAGCAACAACTGGCGGTGTTGGAGCCCACGAATGAGAAGAGAACAGGGTGGAGGCAGCAGGACTTTTTGCCGTACACACAGCAGGGGAACAGCTGACATTACTGAACCCCAGTAACACAGGAGCAAGTGTTGACTGTGCTAACAGCACTTCCAGGCAATACATTGGTTGCAAACACTATAGAAGTACACAAAGGGGCCTTTCACACCTAGTGAACAGTTGTGTGCAGTGTTCACTGCAGTCTCTGTGGAATAACCACACTTAGGCCTTATAACTTTTCAGACTTTCTTTATCAATCTACCAAGATGAAGAAGGCAGGGAGTAAGGCACGTGGTCGTGGCCGTGGAGTTTCAGCAGGGAGAGGACGTGTGGATTCTGTGGCTGCTGCCGCCCCCAGTGACACAGCATCCACCAGTTTTCCCCGTGAGCGTTCCTTTATGCGCACTTTTGTAGGAGGTCGGCGTACCCCCCTGCTGCGGGAAGAACAAATTGAAGCTGTTGTTGGTTGGATGGCAGCCAATGCATCGACTTCAATTGCTTCCACCTCCTCTCAGGACCACAGCACTGTTGAGCAACCATCTGTCTCTTCACCGCCTGCCAAATTGCCCAGGCAGTCAGAGAGTTCTGTACAGGAGCCAGCTGAGTGTCAGCTTCTGTTCTCAGAATCTGTTGGCTTGCAAACAGGAGCCCAGCCAAGCAGCATTCTGGAATGTGAAGAAGAGGGAGTATGCAGTGATGCACAACAGCTGTGTCTCTCTGAATCTGAAGAGGCGGGTGAGACAGTGCCGATGGTCAGCACACCGCAGAACGCATCTGATGATGATGAGACTCAGGTGCCAGTTTCTGTTGAGCATGGTGCTGGCCAGACCACCCAACAGCAGCAGGTGTTGGAAGAGGGTAGTGGAGATGATGAGGTCCAAGACCCAACATGGTGTGAGGAACAGGAAGGTGGTGGGAGCAGCTCAGAGGAATAATAATAATAATAATATTTATTTATATAGCGCCATCATATTCCGCAGCGCTTTACAGTTTAGCAGTTTCAGAACACAAGTCATAAGTAACAACGTTAACAATACAATAATTAAAGCAAAATAAGTCGCCCCTGCTCGTGACAGCTTACAATCTACAATGAGGTGGGGGAGATACAAAGTATAGGTGTTTATATACAATGGTGCATTTACAATGATGGTCCAGCCATCTTAAGGGAGTGAGGGATGGATGGAGATAGTGAATGGGCTAGCCACACACACACACACTTACACAGAATACATAGAATGACTTTGATTAGTGAATGTGATAGGCCGCTCTGAACAAATGTGTTTTGAGGGAGCGCCTGAAACCATGCAAATAGTGGATAGTCCTAATTTCTTGGGGTAGAGCATTCCAGAGGATTGGCGCAGCGCGGGAGAAGTCTTGGAGTCGGGAGTGGGAGTTACGGATTAGTGCAGAGGTTAGTCGAAAGTCGTTTGCAGAGCGCAGCAGTCGGTTAGGCTGATAGATAGAAATGAGGGAGGAGATGTAGGGGGGTGCTGCACTGTGGATAGCTTTGTGGCTGAGAACCAGTACTTTGAATTGGATACTATAATGAATGGGCAGCCAGTGTAAGGACTGGCGAAGAGCGGACGCGTCCAAGTACCGATTAGCCAGATGGATTACCCTGGCTGCTGCATTAAGGATGGACTGGAGAGGGGATAGTCGAGTAATGGGGAGGCCAAGTAATAGAGTGTTGCAGTAGTCCAGGCGTGAGTGGATCAATGCTACAGTGAGGGTTTTTGTTGTTTCCATGGTGCAAAAAGGGCGGATTCTAGAGATGTTCTTTAGGTGTAGGCGGCAAGAGCTGGCAAGAGATTGTATATGGGAGGTGAAGGAGAGATTGGTGTCAAACATAACACCCAGACAGCGAGCCTGCTGCCGGGGTGTTATTATGGTGCCGCCCACGGAGAGGGATATGTCAAATTTAGGGAGTTTAGTAGATGGCGGGAGCAGAAGAAGTTCAGTTTTTGAGAGGTTGAGTTTCAGATAGAGAGCGGACATGATGTTGGAGACTGCGGACAGACAGTCGGTGGCGTTCTGTAGTACAGCGGGGGTGAGGTCGGGGGATGACGTGTATAGTTGTGTGTCATCAGCATAAAGATGGTACTGAAAGCCAAATCTGCTGATGGTCTGTCCAATTGGGGCTGTGTAGAGAGAGAAGAGAAGGGGGCCAAGGACTGAGCCCTGGGGTACACCGACAGTGAGAGGAAGAGAAGATGACGTGGAGCCAGAGAACAAAACACTGAAGGAGCGGTCAGAAAGATAGGAGGAGAACCAGGAGAGAACAGTGTCCTTAATACCTAGTGAGTGGAGCCTAGACAGTAGGAGACGGTGGTCAACCGTGTCGAAAGCTGCAGAAAGGTCGAGAAGAATGAGCAAAGAGTGGTCACCGTTACGTTTTGCTGTAAGAAGGTCATTGCTCACTTAGATGACGGCAGTTTTTGGCGAATGTAGGGGGCGTAAGCTGGACTGTGAAGGGTCTAGGAGGGAGTGATTGGAGAGGTAACGGGTGAGGCGGGAGAAGACTAGGCGCTCCAAAAGTTTAGAGATGAAGGGGAGATTGGAGACCGGTCTGTATTTGTTTGTGCAGGAAGGGGAACAGCAGGGTGGGATGGGAGTCACAGCCCTTGGTGGTTGAGAGCAGATTTCCTGACGGATAGTATATATTTTTTATATAAAATGGGAGGCCAGGTCGTCAGCACAAATGTCTGTGATAGGGGCTTGTGCTTTTGGCCTGAGGAGGGAGTGAAAAGTGTCAAACATTTTCTTGGGGTTGTTGGCTAGTGAGGAGATCAGGGTGGTGAAGTAGGTTTGTTTGGCGAGGTGAAGGGCAGCATTATAAGTTCTTAACATGAATTTAAAGTGGATGAAGTCTTGTGGTGTGCGGGTTTTTCTCCAAAGGCGTTCAGCACTCCTAGAGCATCGCTGAAGAAGTTGAGTTTGCAATGTGATCCAGGGCTGTTTTACTGTGTGTTTGGAAGTTCTGAGGGTGAGCGGCGCTACTTGGTCAAGGGTGCTTCTAAGAGTGTCATTGTAGTGATGAACAGCTAGATCAGGACTGGAAAAAGTGGAGATTGGGGACAGTGATGAGTGTAGGGAATCTGAAAGTGTCTGAGGGTTAATGGCTTGTAGATTTCTGAATGTGTGGTAGGTAGGAGTGCGCTGGGGTGGTGGAGGATTTGTGAGTGTGAAGGAGAGAATGTTGTGGTCAGACAGTGGAAGCGGTGAGTTATTTAGGTGGTAGGTTGAACAGAGGCGGACAAAGACCAGGTCAAGGGTGTTACCATCCTTGTGTGTCTCAGAGGTTGAAAGCTGTGAGAGGCCTAGAGAAGTGGTTAGTGATAGAAGGAAGATAGAGGAAGACATTGCCCCAACGGTACAAATAGGAGGGAGAGTTAGGCTGCAGACTCGGTTGCCTGTAGCCTCCATTTTGCCACCTGTTCGGAGCAGTTGTCTTCCAAAAGTCAAAACGTGCGCTCCCAGGACTTGCACTGCGTGGTCCTTTTTTGACACACTTGCAGATGATATTTGCTATGTCAAATGCAAACTGTGTAATCAAAAAGTAAAAAGAGGTAAAAGTGTCAGTAACCTCAATACCACTAATATGTGGAAACATGTGCGGACAAAGCACGTAGTTGAGTTACAAAGACACACTGGAGATGTAGGCCAACCTACAGCAGCACCTACATCTTCAGGTTGTGTTGAAACCTCTTCATCGAGCTCACACACAGCTGGTTCTGCTTCCTCACAGGATCGCCATGGAAGAACCTCGGTCACTGTTGTCCAGAGACAAAGTGTTATTCCACACACAGCAGCAAGTTCCCTGTTATCCTCACACTTCCAGGCCACAAAACAGCCATCGGTAGCACAGGCATGGGATAAAAGACGGCCATACTCGGCAAACCATCCACGAGCACAGGCTCTGAATGCTGGCATTGCAAAACTCCTGTCCCTTGAAATGCTGTCATTCAGGCTGGTGGAGACTGACAGTTTCCGTAATCTTAATATCATTGTCAGTCCCACAATACAATATGCCAAGCCGATTTCATTTCAGCAGGCAAGCCGTCCCTGGTCTGCAAAAGCATGTTGAGGGAAAAATTTAACATGCGCTAGTAAACGCCCTCAGTAGCAAGGTCCACCTGACGACCGATGCGTGGACCAGTACCCATTGTTATTATCTGCTACAAGCACTAAGGAAAGAAGGGAATTCTGTCCCTACAATAGAACTAAGCTGAATCCCTACGATGTAACGGGGAACCTGATCCTGCGACCAGACCGCTAAAGTCCTCAGCTAGTCTGAAAGAAGACCTATAGTTGCGAGGCAGGAATCCCTACAAGATCTAGTGACTGGGAGAAAAGGTGGACACATCCTAACAGAAATTGTAGCAGGGATAATTTAACAGAAAACAAAATACTTTGAGATCCGAAGATCAAGCAAAACTGACTGAGTAAGGCACCTAAGCAACCGGCTAGCTTAACAGTAGATAATACAATGAAGTCAAGCAAAGCCAGAAGGGCGGTGCCAGACAAAATAGGGAAAAAAGTTCATGTGACCATCAAACTGAAACAAAACCTAACAAGAGGGTTCTAACACCCATGGCCAGGGACGATAACTTTCCCTCACTGCCCATTGGGTCAATGTTGTGGAGCCGGGTACTGATCTTGCGAGTGGTGCTGTACGTGTTCTGCCAACTCCAAGGATTGCAGGAATCAAGTCTGTACACATTGACTCCTCCTCCTACTCCAGTTCCTCAGAATCATCGCTGCACGAGCCGTCACGGTATACCTCCACATGGACCCGTGAACGCTTACCTGTTGCGACCGATATGAGCACAGCCGTGGCCAAACGTCAACAGGCCGTCCTGAAATTTATTTCCATGGGGAATCGAAGCCACACAGCGCAGGAGCTCTGGAATGCCATCAACCAGGAGAGCGACGTGTGGTTTTTGGCAGCGAATCTCCAGCCAGGTGTCACGCTGTATAGCAGATATATATATATATGTGATGACAGTAATCTATATCAAAAGGGCAACATACAATATAACATGCGCATAGATATATGATAACATAGAATTACCTGACAGAAAGTCCAGTGGGTCAATACGGAATCCGTTATACGCTGTCTCCAGCTAGAGGGTGACCGGGGTCTATGCTGACCCTAAACTGGGGTCCTAACTAATCCCTCTACCTGGAGGTACTGTTAAAGGTACAGAGGTCCAGGCCACCAGCGTAAACCCTGTCTCCTATCAATCCCTGCCAACTGTAATCTAGTCCTAAGAAGGACCCTGATTACCACCAAAGGGAATGAACAGGTAACGGTTAATGAACAGAAAGACATACAAGAAAGACAAGAAATAAAGTAAATAAAGTCTTACATACAACACTCACACACAGTAGGAACACCTAAGGTCTCAGAGATAAACTATAAGCTATAAGAGTAAAAACAACTAAGGAGCTCTTAGCTTAAGTATTCTCAGAACCGATCCAGTCTGCTAGACTACATAAAGGCTTTCACCGGCATCTAACAAGCAGACTGGCAGGTATATGAAGGAATCTAATTAGAACATAATCAAAAGCAGCCGGGCGAGGCTGGACCTAGTCTTAGCAAAGAGCTAGGTAAAATTAACTCCCTCATTACCAAACACAAAGAAACAGCAACTCAGCTGTGAGAAGTCAGAGTGTGTAATCGCGACGATCCTTGTGGCGATACACCCATGACACCAGGCTTGGTAGTGTGTGACAATGACCGAAATCTGGTGGCAGCTCTGGGCCTTGGCAACCTCACTCACATACCATGTCTGTCACATGTGCTCAACTTGGTCGTGCAGAGTTTGTTGAGGGACTATCCGGATCTTGATGCACTGCTGCACAAGGTCCGCCTAGAGTGCGCTCACTTGCGACGTTCCAGCATGGCCAGATTGCTGATTGCAGCTCTGCAACGCAGATTTCGCCTTCCTGAACATCGCATCATATGTCACGTACCCACCAGGTGGAATTCGACGTTACATATGTTGGAGCGGTTGTGTGAGCAGCAGCCAACAGTAATGGAGTATCAGCTGCATCAGGCGCAATCAACTCGCAATTTGCGCCGTTCACACTTCACCACTACTGACTGGGCCTCTATAATAATAATAATAATAATCTTTATTTATATAGCGCCAACATATTCCGCAGCGCTTTACAGTTTAACAGTTTCAGAACACAAGTCATAAGTAACAACGTTAACAATACAATAATTAAAGCAATATAAGCCGCCCTGCTCGTGACAGCTTACAATCTACAATGAGGTGGGGGAGATACAAAGTACAGGTGTTTATATACAATGGTGTATTTACAATGATGGTCCAGCCATTTTGAGGGAGGAGGGAGTGATGGATGGATGGAGATAGTGAATGGGCTACACACACAGACTTACACATAGAATGACTTTGATTAGTGAATGTGATAGGCCGCTCTGAACAAATGTCTTTTGAGGGAGCGCCTGAAACCATGCTAATTGCGGATAGTCCTAATTTCTTGGGGTAGAGCATTCCAGAGGATTGGCGCAGCACGGGATAAGTCTTGTATTCGGGAGTGGGAGGTACGGATTAGTGCAGAGGTTAGTCGAAGGTCGTTTGCAGAGGCAGCAGTCGGTTAGGCCGATAGATAGAAATGAGGGAGGAGATGCAGGGGGGTGCTGCACTGTGAAGAGCTTTGTGGGTGACAACCAATACTTTGAATTGGATACTATAATGAATGGGCAGCCAGTGTAAGGACTGGCGAAGGACTCTATGAAGGACATCTGCCACGTTTTGCGTGCGTTTGATGAGTCAACTCGGATGGCGAGTGCAGATGATGCACTAGTCAGCCTGACTGTCCCCCTTATCTGCCTGCTTCAAAAAAACAATGCAAGCACTAAGGGATGAGGTTTTGGAAGAGGTGGAGGATGAGGAGTCACAAATTCCATCACCTTCTGGACAGTCAGCGCAACGTGGTTCCTCACAAAGGGCTGGGCAGGGCTCACTTTGTGAGGAGGATGAGGAGGAGTCAATGGAGGAGGAAGACATCGCTCCAGAGGGAGGTACACAACGCTCTAGTCAGTATGTATAGCGAGGGTGGGGTGATGCAGAGCAGGCAGAGATGACGCCTCTTGCAGGGGACAGCGTTTCTTGGCCAGTTGTGAGTCTGCAGCACATGGTTGATTTCATGCTGCAGTGCCTGAGAAACGACCGCCGCATCGCCCACATTCTCACCACGTCTGATTATTGGGTGTCCACCCTCCTAGACCCTCGCTACCGGGACAACTTACAAAGCCTCATCACACTGTTGAGCCGGGAGAGTAAAATGCAGGAGTACCAAGACACACTGGTGCAATCCATAATGTTCTCCATTCCAGCCGAGAGCACTGCTGCTACTACTGCTTTACAAACAGCTCTGTGCGTCGAGGCAGTGGAGACAGCTCTGCAACAAGAGGGAGCACAAGCAGCGCCTCTGCACAGGGCAAGATGTTATGATTTGGTAGCTGAGGAGAGCAGGCAAAAAAGGCAATACACCAGAGAGGTTGGAATCTATGGGATTGCAGTACCCTGACTAACCACCACAACTAAAGGCAGCCGTGGAGCGTACCTACGTTGGTCCTAGACGCCTCGTCACAGCCTGAGAAGCTAACTACACCTAAAGATAGAAAGAGGAAAGCTATCTGCCCCGGAGCAGATCCACAAAGAACATAGAAAGCCCCCAAACATGTAATGGCGGTTAGACAAGAAGAAATACTGACACAGACAGAAAATTGTATGAGCAAATGTTGGGGCCCAAACTTCATAAATAGAAAAGGATAGGAAGGGCACTTTCTGCAATCACAAAAAAACACTGAAAAGTACCAACTCTACTAATTACAAAAACACCTGAGATCACACGACCTCTACCACCTTAATTAGTTCTCTGGTGTAACAAAAACTAAACAGCAGCCACAGAAAAAAATGGAAAAGGAAAATGAACAAACAACAGTGGCTGAACTAAACTGAGAGGAGCACAAACCCCCAAGGGGACCCGGCAGACCCCCACAGAAGTGCAGGACAATATGCCAAAAAAAAAAAAAAAAAAAATAAAAGAAGAAAATGTCTTATCTGTTAGCAAAAGATGCAGGCACGAAACAGCAAGCTACAAAGTGTACAGGAATCAAAGATGAGACCAGAACAATTGATCACCATCAACCCTGATGGGAGGGAACCTCCCCTTTTATAAGACCAGTCAGTAACACCTGATCTCCAATCTTCACAATCTTCATTGAATAGTTCAGTACTGTTTGTAACCACCAGAGGGAGCTTCTGCTCAGAATTCATTTCTATCACATTCACAACAGCAAGACCAGTATGTTCCAAATGTGGTGAAGTTTTGTGGCAGCGCCACCAATGTCTACACCATCCGAGATGGCTCCACTCAGCAGGAGGCAAAGTTTCCGTAAGATGGTGACAGACTACATGTCTTGGCATCTCAGTGTACTCCCAGATGGCTCTTCCCCATTCAAGTTTTGGGTCTCTAAGCTGGATACATGGCCAGAGCTTAGCCAGTATGCATTGGAGGTGCTGGCTTGCCCTGCTGCCAGTGTATTATCGGAGCGCTTCTTTAGTGCTGCAGGTGGTGTACTAACAGACCGTAGCATGCGACTATCCTCCCTTAATGTAGACCAGTTTAGTTTACTGAAAATGAACAAGGCATGGATCTCGCATGAATTTGCCTGTCCGGTTTCAGATTAAATAACTGGTTGGCAACGTTATCCATGTCTCCTGTTATGTTCATCTTTCTACCACCTGAACTCTACTCCCTGGGCTACAACACTGCCAGTTGCTGCTCACAAGTGTTGGATGCACAGATCAAAAAAATTGCTGATGTGTTTGTGGGGTTCAGTAACGCCTGCTGTTCCCTTGCTGTGTGTCTGGCAAAAATTACTGCTAGCTAGCTACACATGTTGAAAAAAACATGACATGTTAAAGTGCCTACTGCTACACATAGATAAGAGGCTACACCCTTATTTCTAAACTGTAAACAAGTGAAACGTCACCTTTAAAACCATAAAATTATTAGTCTTTGTCACAAATCTGTAACAAAATAATTGTGACATATTACTGCAGATATCCACATGTGGAACACAAATGCTAACACAAAAGCCTACTTATGCTATAGGGTACTGATGGTGAACCTTGTCACTCCATAACTTAGACAAATCCAACTCAGATCATGCCTCAAATGCTGCAATGTTGGAAGTGCATAATGTGGGTTGAACTTTGACAACAGCTGCAGTGCGAAGGTTAGCCTTCAGTGTTCTTGGCTTTTAAATAAAAGCATACAAGTAAATTAAATAATCCATTGTTGATTAAGGGACGTGATGTACACCTGTAATATTGTGGAAACAATGGATGTAGGACTAGTCCTCTTCAACATTACTTATATTTGTGTCATTTGAAAAAATACATATTTAAATACAAATTTAACAACCCATATCATAAAGGTCCATCATGTAAAAATGAGAATCGGTAACAAAAACCATGCATTACCTTGTTAAACTCAATAGTGCATAGTTACAATAGCTAAATATATACCTGCAAGTGGTGCTGAAACAACGACAACTGATAGAAAAGGTGAATGATATCTAGTTATCAGACTGAATAGCGACACCTGTACAATGTCGATATAATACTGTACCTTAACAAAAAGGCTGTTTCCAACCAATGTATTGTATACGGATGGAAGCGCGTCACACTAATAGATTTGACTTATTTGAAATAGAATGGAGCAGCACCAATTAGAGAAGAATGTCAAGGATGAGGCAGTGAGACACGCTCAGCAGAGTACAAGCAGCAGTGTTTGAATAACTAACTGGAGCGGGATCTGCACTCCAAAAATGAGAACCTCTGGCTACAGTAAACAATGCACACAACTGTTCAGTAGCTGTGAAAGGCCCGTTTGTGTACTTCTATATTGTTTGCAACCAATGTATTGGATAATGATGGAAGCACGTCACACTAATAGATTTGAATTATTTGAAATATAATGTAGCAGCAACAATTAGAGAAAACTGTCAAGGATGAGGCAGTGACACACGCTCGGCAGAGTACAAGCAGCGGTGGTTGAAGAAATAACTTGAGCGGGATCAGAATTCAAAAATTGAAACCCTAAGACTACAGTAAACAATGCACACAACTGTTCAGCAGCTGTGAAAGGCCCGTTTGTGTACTTCTATATTGTTTGCAACCAATGTATTGGATAATGATGGAAGCACGTCACACTAATAGATTTGAATTATTTGAAATATAATGTAGCAGCAACAATTAGAGAAAAATGTCAAGGATGAGGCAGTGACACACACTCAGCAGAGTACAAGCAGCAGTGTTTGAATAAGTAACTGGAGCGGGATCTGCACTCCAAAAATGAGAACCTCTGACTACAGTAAACAATGCACACAACTGTTCAGTAGCTGTGAAAGGCCCGTTTGTGTACTTCTATATTGTTTGCAACCAATGTATTGGATAATGATGGAAGCACGTCACACTAATAGATTTGAATTATTTGAAATATAATGTAGCAGCAACAATTAGAGAAAAATGTCAAGGATGAGGCAGTGACACACGCTCAGCAGAGTACAAGCAGTGGTGGTTGAAGAAATAACTTGAGCGGGATCAGAATTCAAAAATTGAAACCTTCAGACTACAGTAAACAATGCACACAACTGTTCAGCAGCTGTGAAAGGCCCGTTTGTGTACTTCTATATTGTTTGCAACCAATGTATTGGATGATGGAAGCACGTCACACTAATAGATTTGAATTATTTGAAATATAATGTACCAGCAACAATTAGAGAAAAATGTCAAGGATGAGGCAGTGACACACGCTCAGCAGAGTAAAAGCAGCGGTGGTTGAAGAAATAACTTGAGCTGGATCAGAATTCAAAAATTGAAACCCTCTGACTACAGTAAACAATGCACACAACTGTTCAGCAGCTGTGAAAGGCCCGTTTGTGTACTTCTATATTGTTTGCAACCAATGTATTGGATAATGATGGAAGCACGTCACACTAATAGATTTGAATTATTTCAAATATAATGTAGCAGCAACAATTAGAGAAAACTGTCAAGGATGAGGCAGTGACACACGCTCAGCAGAGTACAAGCAGCGGTGGTTGAAGAAATAACTTGAGCGGGATCAGAATTCAAAAATTGAAACCCTCTGACTACAGTAAACAATGCACAGAACTGTTCACTAGGTGTGAAAGGCCCGTTTTTGTACTTCTATATTGTTTGCAACCAATGTATTGGATAATGATGGAAGCACATCACACTAATAGATTTGAATTATTTCAAATATAATGTAGCAGCAACAATTAGAGAAAACTGTCAAGGATGAGGCAGTGACACACGCTCAGCAGAGTACAAGCAGCGGTGGTTGAAGAAATAACTTGAGCGGGATCAGAATTCAAAAATTGAAACCCTATGACTACAGTAAACAATGCACACAACTGTTCAGCAGCTGTGAAAGGCCCTTTGTGTACTTCTATATTGTTTGCAACCAATGTATTGGATAATGATGGAAGCACGTCACACTAATAGATTTGAATTATTTGAAATATAATGTAGCAGCAACAATTAGAGAAAAATGTCAAGGATGAGGCAGTGACACACGCTCAGCAGAGTACAAGCAGCGGTGGTTGAAGAAATAACTTGAGCGGATCAGAATTCAAAAATTGAAACCCTATGACTACAGTAAACAATGCACACAACTGTTCAGCAGCTGTGAAAGGCCCATTTGTGTACTTCTATATTGTTTGCAACCAATGTATTGGATAATGATGGAAGCACGTCACACTAATAGATTTGAATTATTTGAAATATAATGTAGCAGCAACAATTAGAGAAAAATGTCAAGGATGAGGCAGTGACACACGCTCAGCAGAGTACAAGCAGCGGTGGTTGAAGAAATAACTTGAGCGGATCAGAATTCAAAAATTGAAACCTATGACTACAGTAAACAATGCACACAACTGTTCAGCAGCTGTGAAAGGCCCGTTTGTGTACTTCTATATTGTTTGCAACCAATGTATTGGATAATGATGGAAGCACGTCACACTAATAGATTTGAATTATTTGAAATATAATGTAGCAGCAACAATTAGAGAAAAAATGTCAAGGATGAGGCAGTGACACACGCTCAGCAGAGTACAAGCAGCGGTGGTTGAAGAAATAACTTGAGCGGGATCAGAATTCAAAAATTGAAACCCCTGACTACAGTAAACAATGCACACAACTGTTCAGCAGCTGTGAAAGGCCCGTTTGTGTACTTCTATATTGTTTGCAACCAATGTATTGGATAATGATGGAAGCACGTCACACTAATAGATTTGAATTATTTGAAATATAATGTAGCAGCAACAATTAGAGAAAACTGTCAAGGATGAGGCAGTGACACACGTCAGCAGAGTACAAGCAGCGGTGGTTGAAGAAATAACTTGAGCGGGATCAGAATTCAAAAATTGAAACCTCTGACTACAGTAAACAATGCACACAACTGTTCAGCAGCTGTGAAAGGCCCGTTTGTGTACTTCTATATTGTTTGCAACCAATGTATTGGATAATGATGGAAGCACGTCACACTAATAGATTTGAATTATTTCAAATATAATGTAGCAGCAACAATTAGAGAAAACTGTCAAGGATGAGGCAGTGACACACGCTCAGCAGAGTACAAGCAGCGGTGGTTGAAGAAATAACTTGAGCGGGATCAGAATTCAAAAATTGAAACCCTCATGACTACAGTAAACAATGCACACAACTGTTCAGCAGCTGTGAAAGGCCCGTTTGTGTACTTCTATATTGTTTGCAACCAATGTATTGGATAATGATGGAAGCACGTCACACTAATAGATTTGAATTATTTGAAATATAATGTAGCAGCAACAATTAGAGAAAAATGTCAAGGATGAGGCAGTGACACACGCTCAGCAGAGTACAAGCAGCGGTGGTTGAAGAAATAACTTGAGCGGGATCAGAATTCAAAAATTGAAACCCTCTGACTACAGTAAACAATGCACACAACTGTTCAGCAGCTGTGAAAGGCCCGTTTGTGTACTTCTATATTGTTTGCAACCAATGTATTGGATAATGATGGAAGCACGTCACACTAATAGATTTGAATTATTTGAAATATAATGTAGCAGCAACAATTAGAGAAAAATGTCAAGGATGAGGCAGTGACACACGCTCAGCAGAGTACAAGCAGCGGTGGTTGAAGAAATAACTTGAGCGGGATCAGAATTCAAAAATTGAAACCTCTAGACTACAGTAAACAATGCACACAACTGTTCACTAGCTGTGAAAGGCCCGTTTGTGTACTTCTATATTGTTTGCAACCAATGTATTGGATAATGATGGAAGCACGTCACACTAATAGATTTGAATTATTTAAATATAATGTAGCAGCAACAATTAGAGAAAAAATGTAAAATGTCAAGGATGAGGCAGTGACACACGCTCAGCAGAGTACAAGCAGCGTGGTTGAAGAAATAAATTGAGCGGGATCGAATCAAAAATGAAAACCTCACAGACTACAGTAAACAATGCACACAACTGTTCAGCAGCTGTAAAGGCCCGTTTGTACTTCTATATGTTTGCAACCAATGTATTGGATAATGATGGAAGCACGTCACACTAATAGATTTGAATTATTTGAAATATAATGTAGCAGCAACAATTAGAGAAAAATGTCAAGGATGAGGCAGTGACACACCTCAGCAGAGTACAAGCAGCGGTGGTTGAAGAAATAACTTGAGCGGGATCAGAATTCAAAAATTGAAACCTATGACTACAGTAAACAATGCACACAACTGTTCAGCAGCTGTGAAAGGCCCGTTTGTGTACTTCTATATTGTTTGCAACCAATGTATTGGATAATGATGGAAGCACGTCACACTAATAGATTTGAATTATTTGAAATATAATGTAGCAGCAACAATTAGAGAAAAATGTCAAGGATGAGGCAGTGACACACCTCAGCAGAGTACAAGCAGCAGTGGTTTGAATAATAACTTGAGCGGGATCTGCAACTCCAAAAATGAAACCTCTGACTACAGTAAACAATGCACACAACTGTTCAGTAGCTGTGAAAGGCCCGTTTGTGTACTTCTATATTGTTTGCAACCAATGTATTGGATAATGATGGAAGCACGTCACACTAATAGATTTGAATTATTTGAAATATAATGTAGCAGCAACAATTAGAGAAAAATGTCAAGGATGAGGCAGTGACACACGCTCAGCAGAGTACAAGCAGGGTGGTTGAAGAAATAACTTGAGCGGATCAGAATTCAAAAATTGAAACCTTCAGACTACAGTAAACAATGCACACAACTGTTCAGCAGCTGTGAAAGGCCCGTTTGTGTACTTCTATATTGTTTGCAACCAATGTATTGGAATGATGGAAGCACGTCACACTAATAGATTTGAATTATTTAAATATAATGTACCAGCAACAATTAGAGAAAATGTCAAGGATGAGGCAGTGACACACGCTCAGCAGAGTAAAGCAGCGGTGGTTGAAGAAATAACTTGAGCTGGATCAGAATTCAAAAATTGAAACCCTCTGACTACAGTAAACAATGCACACAACTGTTCAGCAGCTGTGAAAGGCCCGTTTGTGTACTTCTATATTGTTTGCAACCAATGTATTGGATAATGATGGAAGCACGTCACACTAATAGATTTGAATTATTTCAAATATAATGTAGCAGCAACAATTAGAGAAAACTGTCAAGGATGAGGCAGTGACACACGCTCAGCAGAGTACAAGCAGCGGTGGTTGAAGAAATAACTTGAGCGGGATCAGAATTCAAAAATTAAACCCTTGACTACAGTAAACAATGCACAGAACTGTTCACTAGGTGTGAAAGGCCCGTTTGTGTACTTCTATATTGTTTGCAACCAATGTATTGGATAATGATGGAAGCACGTCACACTAATAGATTTGAATTATTTGAAATATAATGTAGCAGCAACAATTAGAGAAAAATGTCAAGGATGAGGCAGTGACACACGCTCAGCAGAGTACAAGCAGCGGTGGTTGAAGAAATAACTTGAGCGGGATCAGAATTCAAAAATTGAAACCCTATGACTACAGTAAACAATGCACACAACTGTTCAGCAGCTGTGAAAGGCCCATTTGTGTACTTCTATATTGTTTGCAACCAATGTATTGGATAATGATGGAAGCACGTCACACTAATAGATTTGAATTATTTGAAATATAATGTAGCAGCAACAATTAGAGAAAAATGTCAAGGATGAGGCAGTGACACACGCTCAGCAGAGTACAAGCAGCGGTGGTTGAAGAAATAACTTGAGCAGGATCAGAATTCAAAAATTGAAACCCTATGACTACAGTAAACAATGCACACAACTGTTCAGCAGCTGTGAAAGGCCCATTTGTGTACTTCTATATTGTTTGCAACCAATGTATTGGATAATGATGGAAGCACGTCACACTAATAGATTTGAATTATTTGAAATATAATGTAGCAGCAACAATTAGAGAAAAATGTCAAGGATGAGGCAGTGACACACGCTCAGCAGAGTACAAGCAGCGGTGGTTGAAGAAATAACTTGAGCGGGATCAGAATTCAAAAATTGAAACACTCAGACTACAGTAAACAATGCACACAACTGTTCAGCAGCTGTGAAAGGCCCGTTTGTGTACTTCTATATTGTTTGCAACCAATGTATTGGATAATGATGGAAGCACGTCACACTAATAGATTTGAATTATTTGAAATATAATGTAGCAGCAACAATTAGAGAAAAATGTCAAGGATGAGGCAGTGACACACACTCAGCAGAGTACAAGCAGCGGTGGTTGAAGAAATAACTTGAGCGGGATCAGAATTCAAAAATTGAAACCCTCTGACTACAGTAAACAATGCACACAACTGTTCAGCAGCTGTGAAAGGCCCGTTTGTGTACTTCTATATTGTTTGCAACCAATGTATTGGATAATGATGGAAGCACGTCACACTAATAGATTTGAATTATTTCAAATATAATGTAGCAGCAACAATTAAGAGAAAACTGTCAAGGATGAGGCAGTGACACACGCTCAGCAGAGTACAAGCAGCGGTGGTTGAAGAAATAACTTGAGCGGGATCAGAATTCAAAAATTGAAACCCTATGACTACAGTAAACAATGCACACAACTGTTCAGCAGCTGTGAAAGGCCCGTTTGTGTACTTCTATATTGTTTGCAACCAATGTAATGGATAATGATGGAAGCACGTCACACTAATAGATTTGAATTATTTGAAATATAATGTAGCAGCAACAATTAGAGAAAAATGTCAAGGATGAGGCAGTGGACACACGCTCAGCAGAGTACAAGCAGCGGTGGTTGAAGAAATAACTTGAGCGGGATCAGAATTCAAAAATTGAAACCCTCTGACTACAGTAAACAATGCACACAACTGTTCAGTAGCTGTGAAAGGCCCGTTTGTGTACTTCTATATTGTTTGCAACCAATGTATTGGATAATGATGGAAGCACGTCACACTAATAGATTTGAATTATTTGAAATATAATGTAGCAGCAACAATTAGAGAAAAATGTAAAGGATGAGGCAGTGAGACACGCTCAGCAGAGTACAAGCAGCAGTGGTTGAAGAACTAAATGGAGCGGGATCTGCACTCAAAAAGAAAAACCTCACAGACTACAGTGAACACTGCACACAACTGTTCACTATCTCTGAAAGGCTCCTTTGTGGACTTCTATACTGTTTGCAACCAATGTATTGGATACGGATGGAAGCACATCACACTAATAGATTGGATTTTTTTTAAATAGAATGTAGCAGCACCAATTTGAGAAAAATGTCAAGGATGAGGCAGTGAGACACGCTCAGCAGAGTACAAGCAGCAGTGGTTGAAGAACTAAATGGAGCGGGATCTGCACTCAAAAAAAAAACCTCACAGACTACAGTGAACACTGCACACAACTGTTCACTATCTCTGAAAGGCTCCTTTGTGGACTTCTATACTGTTTGCAACCAATGTATTGGATACGGATGGAAGCACGTCACACTAATAGATTTGATTTTTTTGAAATAGAATGTAGCAGCAACAATTAGAGAAAACTGTCAAGGATGAGGCAGTGACACACGCTCAGCAGAGTACAAGCAGCGGTGGTTGAAGAAATAACTTGAGCGGGATCAGAATTCAAAAATTGAAACCCTATGACTACAGTAAACAATGCACACAACTGTTCAGCAGCTGTGAAAGGCCCGTTTGTGTACTTCTATATTGTTTGCAACCAATGTATTGGATAATGATGGAAGCACGTCACACTAATAGATTTGAATTATTTGAAATATAATGTAGCAGCAACAATTAGAGAAAAATGTCAAGGATGAGGCAGTGACACACGCTCAGCAGAGTACAAGCAGCGGTGGTTGAAGAAATAACTTGAGCGGGATCTGAATTCAAAAATTTAAACCCTCTGACTACAGTAAACAATGCAACAACTGTTCAGTAGCTGTGAAAGGCCCGTTTGTGTACTTCTATATTGTTTGCAACCAATGTATTGGATACGGATGGAAGCACGTCACACTAATAGATTTGATTTTTTTTAAATAGAATGTAGCAGCAACAATTTGAGAAAAATGTAAAGGATGAGGCAGTGAGACACGCTCAGCAGAGTACAAGCAGCAGTGTTTGAAGAACTAACTGGAGCGTGATCTGCACTCAAAAAAAAAAACCTCACAGACTAGAGTGAACACTGCACACAACTGTTCACTATCTGTGAAAGGCTCCTTTCTGTACTTCTATAGTGTTTGCAACCAATGTATTGTATACGGATGGAAGCGCGTCACACTATAATTTCAATTGAATGGAGCAGCAAGAATTACACTAAAGAAAAAAAAAGAGTCTATGAGTGACACGTGCAGATGCCCACAAACAGCGTTGGATGCAGAGCAAACTGCAGCGTCACTGCACTCTCACACACACACCTTGCACAGAGCTGTTAAAACAACACTGCAAGGCAAAAGGAAGCTTTACACAGCGGTTGGTAAACTAGCCTGCCTAGAGCACAGTACACAAAATCGCAATCTCTAACTGTCCCTCAGAGTCAGCACAGCAGCGTTCTGTCCCTAACTGAATTCACAGCACAGTGACGCTAAAATGGCGGCGGCGCCTTTTATAGTGCATTCTGACATCATTTCAGCATCCAATCACAGCCATGCCATTAGTTAACATGACCGCAGCAGTACAGGATGTGCCCACACATCTTAGGATTCCTCATTGGCTGACTAAAATCACATTGCCTCTCAAAGAATTATGGGAACTTCCGATTCCGGTATACGATATATGGAAAATATCGGAACTAAGTATCGGAATTCCGATACAGCTAATATCGGCCGATACCCGATACTTGCGGTATCGGAATGCTCAACTCTAATTGTCACCTCACCCTCCAATCCTGGCATGCAAGGTCCCCTCACCCCCCAATCCTGATATGCATAGTCCCCTCACCCACCAATCCTGATATGCATGGTCCCCTCACCCCCCAATCCTGGAATGCATGGTCCCCTCACCCCCAATGCTGGTATGCAAGGTCCACACTCATCCATATCATAGGATGTATGGTACCCCCTCACCCCCCAGTCCTGGTATGCATGGTCCCCTTATCCCCAATAATGGTAAACATGGCACCCCTTACCTCCCAATTCTGGTATGCATAGTCCCCTCACCCCCCAATCCTGGTATGATGTTAACCTCCACCCATCTGTCCTGGTATGCATGTTATCCCTCATCCCCTATTCCTTGCATGCATGGCCCCCTCACCCCCAATACTGCTATGCATGGTCCTCTCATCCCCCATCCTGGTATGCATGGTCCCCTCACCCCCTATCCTGGTTTGCATGGTCTCCTCACCCCCAATCCAGATATGCATGGTCCCCTTATCCCCAATAATGGTAAACATGGCACCCCTTACCTCCCAATTCTGGTATGCATAGTCCGCTCACCCCCAATCCTGGTATGCATGGTAACCTCCACCCATCTGTCCTGGTATGCATGTTATCCCTCATCCCCTAATCCTGATATGCATGGCCCCCTCACCCCCAATACTGCTATGCATGGTCCTCTCATCCCCCATCCTGGTATGCATGGCCCCCTCTCCCCCTATTCTGGTATGCATGGCTCTCTCACCCCCCCTATCCTGGTATGCATGGTTCGCTCACCCCCAATCTTGGAATGCATAGTCCCCTCACCCCCCCAAACCTGGTATGCATGGTCCCTTCACCCCCCAATCCTGGAATGCATGGTCACCTCAGCCCCCAACTCTGGTATGCATGGTCCCCTCATCCCTATCGTAGGCTGTATTATACCCCTTCACCCCCAATCCTGGTATACATGGTCCCCTCACCCCCAATCCTGATATGCATAGTCCCCTCACCCCATCTGGGCATGTCCCCACCCCCATCCGATATTCATGGTCCCCTTACCCTCCAATCCTGGAATGCATGGTCCCCACGCACCCCAATACTGGTATGCATGGTCCCCTCACCCCCAATCCTGGTATGCATGGTTCCACCTCATCCCTATTGTAGGATGTATGATACCCCTCACCCTCCAATCCTGGTATGCATGTTCCCCTCATCCCCAATCCTGGTATACATGACACCACTTACCTCAAAATTCTGGTATGCATGGTCCCCTCATCCCCAATCCAGGTATGCATGTCCCCCTCACCCCCCAATTCTGTTATGCATGGTCCCCTCAGCCCCCCTATTCTGGTATGCATGGTACCCCTCGCCCATCTATCCTGGTATGCATGTTACCCCTCATCCCCCAATCCTGGTATGCATGGTACTCTCACCCCACAATCACGATATGCATGGTCCCCTTACCCCCCAATTCTGGTATGCATGGTTGCCCCTCATCCCTATCGTATGATGTATGGTACCCCTCACCCCCCAATCCTGGTATGCATGGTCCCCTCATCACCAATCCTGGCATACATGGCACCCCTTACCTCCAAATTCAGGTATGCATGGTCCCCTCATCCAAATCCTGGTATGCATGGCCACCTCACCCCCCAATCCTGGTATCCATGGTCCTCTTAACCCATAATCCTGGTATGCACGGTCCCCTCATTCCCCAATCCTGGTATGCATGGTCCCTTCACCCCCCAATCTTGGAATGCATGGTCCCCTCACCCCCCAATCCAGATATGCATGGCCACCTCTCCCCCTATTCTGGTATGCATGCTTCTCTCACCCCCCCTATCTTGGTATGCATGGTTCTCTCTCCCTCAATCTTGGAATGCATAGTCCCCTCACCCCCTCAATCCTGGTATACATGGTCCCTTCACCCCCCAATCCTGGAATGCATGGTCACCTCAGCCCCCAATCCTGGTATGCATGGTCCCCTCACGCCCCAATTCTGGTATGCATGGTCCCCTCATCCCTATCATAGGCTGTATTATACCCCCTCACCCACCCAATCCTGGTATGCATGGTCCCCTCGCCCTCCTATCCTGGCATGCAAGGTCCCCTTAGCCCCCAATCCTGGTATGCATGGTCCCCTCATCCCTATTGTAGGCTGTATGGTGCCCCTCATCCCCCAATACTGGAATGCATGGTCCCCTCACGCCCCAATTCTGGTATGCATGGTCCCCTCATCCCTATCATAGGCTGTATTATACCCCCTCACCCACCCAATCCTGGTATGCATTGTCACCTCACCCTCCAATCCTGGCATGCAAGGTCCCCTCACCCCCCAATCCTGATATGCATAGTCCCCTCACCCACCAATCCTGATATGCATGGTCCCCTCACAACTAGTGTTGAGCGATACGATACCGCAAGTATCGGGTATCGGCCGATATTAGCTGTTTCGGCCTTTCGATACTTAGTTCCGATATTTTCCATATATCGTATACCGGAATCGGAAGTTCCATAATTCTTTGAGAGGCAATGTGATTTTAGTCAGCCAATGAGGAATCCTAAGAAGTGTGGGCACATCCTGTACTGCTGCGGTCATGTTAACTAATGGCATGGCTGTGATTGGATGCTGAAATTATGTCAGAATGCACTATAAAAGGCGCCGCCGCCATTTTAGCGTCACTGTGCTGTGAATTCAGTAAGGGACAGAACGCTGCTGTGCTGGCTCTGAGGGACAGTTAGAGATTGCGATTTAGTGTACTGTGCTGTAGGCAGGCTAGCACCAACCGCTGTGTAAAGCTTCCTTTTGCCTGCAGTGTTGTTTTAACAGCTCTGCAAGGTGTGTGTGAGTGCAGGTGACGCTGAAGTTTGCTCTGCATGCAACGCTGTCTGTAGGCATCTGCACGTGTCACTCACAGACTCTTCTTTTTTTTCTTCAGTGTATATCTTGCTGCTCCATGCAATTTAACTATTAGTGTGACGTGCTTCCATCCGTATCCAATACATTGGTTGCAAACACTATAGAAGTAGACAAAGGAGTAGCCTTTCACAGATTGTGAACAGTTGTGTTTCAGTGTTCACTTCAGTCTGTGTTTTTTATTTTTTGAGTGCACATCACGCTCCAGTTACTTGTTCAAGCACTGCTGCTTGTACTCTGCTGAGCGTGTCTCAGTGCCTCATCCTTTTCATTTCTCTCAATTGGTTCTGCTCCATTCCATTAAAATAAATATAATCTATTAGTGTGACGCGCTTCCATCCGTATCCAATACATTGGTTGCAAACACTATAGAAGTAGACAAAGGAGTAGCCTTTCACAGATTGTGAACAGTTGTGTTTCAGTGTTCACTACAGTCTGTGATTTTTATTTTTTGAGTGCACATCACGCTCCAGTTACTTGTTCAAGCACTGCTGCTTGTACTCTGCTGAGCGTGTCTCAGTGCCTCATCCTTTTCATTTCTCTCCAATTGGTTCTGCTCCATTCCATTTAAAATAAATATAATCTATTAGTGTGACGCGCTTCCATCCGTATCCAATACATTGGTTGCAAACACTATAGTAGACAAAGGAGTAGCCTTTCACAGATTGTGAACAGTTGTGTTTCAGTGTTCACTTCAGTCTGTGTTTTTTATTTTTTGAGTGCACATCACGCTCCAGTTACTTGTTCAAGCACTGCTGCTTGTACTCTGCTGAGCGTGTCTCAGTGCCTCATCCTTTTCATTTCTCTCCAATTGGTTCTGCTCCATTCCATTTAAAATAAATATAATCTATTAGTGTGACGCGCTTCCATCCGTATCCAATACATTGGTTGCAAACACTATAGAAGTAGACAAAGGAGTAGCCTTTCACAGATTGTGAACAGTTGTGTTTCAGTGTTCACTTCAGTCTCTGCGTAATTACCACACTTAGGCCTTATAACTTTTCTGACTTTCTTTATCAATCTACCAAGATGAAGAAGGCAGGGAGTAAGGCACGTGGTCGTGGCCGTGGAGTTTCAGCAGGGAGAGGACGTGGGGATTCTGTGGCTGCTGCCGCCCTCAGTGACACAGCATCCACCAGTTTTACCCATGAGCGTTCCTTTATGCGCAGTTTGGTAGGAGCTCGGCGTGCCCCCTGCTGCGGGAAGAACAAATTGAAGCCGTTGTTGGTTGGATGGCAGCCAATGAATCGACTTCAATTCCTTCCACCTCCTCTCAGGAACACAACACTGTTGAGCAACCATCTGTCTGTTCACCGCCTGTCAAATTGCCCAGGCAGTCAGAGAGTTCTGTACAGGAGCCAGCTGAGTCTCTGCTTCTGTTCTCAGAATCTGTTGGCTCGCAAACACGGGCACAGGCAAGCAGCATTCTGCAATTTGAAGAAGAGGGAGTATGCAGTGATGCGCAACAGCTGTGTCTCTCTCAATCTGAAGAGGCGGGTGAGCCAGTGCCGATGGACAGCACACCGCAGAACGCATCTTATGATGATGATGAGACTCAGGTGCCAGGTTTTGTGGAGCATGGTGCTGCCCAGACCATCCAACAGCAGCAGGTGTTGGAAGAGGGTAGTGGAGATGATGAAGTCCGAGACCCAACATGGCGTGAGCAACAGGAAGGTGGTGGGAGCAGCTCTGAGGAAGAGGTTGTCCCAACGGTACAAAGAGGAGGGAGAGGTAGGCTGCAGACTCGCTTGCCTGTAGCCTCCAGTTTGGCACCTGTTGGGAGCAGTTCTCTTAGAAATGTCAAAATTGGCGCTCCCATGACTTGCACTGCGTGGTCCTTTTTTGACAGACTTGTAGATGATATTTGCTATGTTCAATGCAAGCTGTGTAAGCAAAAAGTTAAAAGAGGTAAAAATATCAGTAACCTGAATACCACAAATATGTGGAAACATGTACGGACAAAGCACGTAGCTGAGTTACAAAGACACACTGGAGATGTAGGCCAACCTACAGCAGCACCTACATCTTCAGGTCGTGTTGGAGCCTCTACCTCCAGCTCACACACACCTGGTTCGGCTTCCTCACAGGATCTCCATGGAAGAACCTCGGTCACTGTTGTCCATAGACAAACTGTTATTCCACCCACAGCAGCAAGTTCACAGTCATCGTCACACTCCCAGACCACAAAACAGCCATCGGTACCACAGGCATGGGATAAAAGACGGCCATACTCGGCAAACCATCCACGAGCACAGGCTCTGAATGCTGGCATTGCAAAACTCCTGTCCCTTGAAATGCTGTCATTCAGGCTGGTGGAGACTGACAGTTTCAGGAACTTTATGGCATTGGCAGTCCCACAATATAATGTGCCAAGCCAATTTTATTTCAGCAGGCAAGCCGTCCCTGCTCTGCAAAAACATGTCGAGGGAAACATTAAACATGCGCTACTAAACGCCGTCAGTAGCAGGGTCCACCTGACCACCGATGCGTGGACCAGTACCCATGGCCAGGGACGATACCTTTCCCTCACTGCCCATTGGGTCAATGTTGTGGAGCGGGTACAGATCTTGCCAGTGGCGCTGTACATGTTCTGCCAACTCCAAGGTTTGCAGGAATCCAGTCTGTACACATTGATTCCTCCTCCTACTCCAGTTCCTCAGAATCATCGCTGCACGAGCCGTCACGGTATACCTCCACATGGACCCGTGAACGCTTACCTGTTGCGACCGATATGAGCACAGCCGTGGCCAAACGTCAACAGGCCGTCCTGAAATTAATTTCCATGGGGAATCGAAGCCACACAGCGCAGGAGCTCTGGGATGCCATCAAGCAGGAGAGCGACGTGTGGTTTTTGTCAGCTAATCTCCAGCCAGGCTTGGTAGTGTGTGACAATGGCCGAAATCTGGTGGCAGCTCTGGGCCTTGGCAACCTCACTCACATACCATGTCTGGCACATGTGCTCAACTTGGTCGTGCAGAGTTTTTTGAGGGACTATCCGGATCTTGATGCACTGCTGCACAAGGTCCGCCTAGAGTGCGCTCACTTGCGACGTTCCAGCATGGCCAGATCGCGCATTGCAGCTCTGCAAGTCAGATTTCGCCTTCCTGAACATCGCATCATATGTGATGTACCCACCAGGTGGAATTCCACGTTACATATGTTGGAGCGGTTGTGTGAGCAGCAGCCAGCAGTAATGGAGTATCAGCTGCAACAGGCGCAATCAACTCGCAATTTGCGCCGTTCACACTTCACCACTACTGAGTGGGCCTCTATGAAGGACATCTGCGACGTTTTGCGTGCGTTTGATGTCTCAACGCGGATGGCGAGTGCAGATGATGCACTAGTCAGCATGACTGTCCCCTTATCTGTCTGCTTCAGAAATCACTGAAAGCACTAAAGGAAGAGGTTTTGGAAGAGGTGGAGGATGAGGAGTCACAAATTCGATTACCTTCAGGACAGTCATCGCAACGTGGTTCCTCACAAAGGGCTGGGCAGGGCTCACTTTGTGAGGAGGATGAGGAGGAGGAGGAGGAGTCAATGGAGGAGGAAGAAATCCCTACAGAGGGAGGTACACAACGCTCTAGTCAGTATGTAGAGCGAGGGTGGGGTGATGCAGAGGAGGCAGAGATGACGCCTCTTCCAGAGGACAGCCTTTGTTGGCCAGTTGGGAGTCTGCAGCACATGGTTGATTTCATGCTTGAGTGCCTGAGAAACGACCGCCGCATCGCCCACATTCTCACCACGTCAGATTATTGGGTGTACACCCTCCTAGACCCTCGCTACCGGGACAGCTTACAAACCCTCATCACACCGGTGAACCGGGACCGAAAAATGCAGGAGTACCAAGACACACTGGTGCAATCCATACTGTTGTACATTCCAGCCGAGAGAGCTGCTGCTGCTGTACTGCTTTACAAAGCAGCTTTGTGCGTCGAGGCAGTGTAGACACCTCTACAACAAGAGGGAGCACAAGCAGCGCCTCTGCACAGGGCAAGAGCTGTATGTTACAAATGTGGCGAAGTTTTGTGACAGCGCCAGCAAGGTCTACACCATCCGAGACGGCTCCAGTCACCAGGAAGAAACGTTTCCGTAAGATGGTGACAGACTACTTGGCTTTCCCTCTAAGTGTACTCCCAGATGCCTCTTCCCCTTTCAAATTTTGGGTCTCTAAGTTGGATACATGGCCAGAGCTTAGCCAGTATGCATTGGAGGTGCTGGCTTGCCCTGCTGCCAGTGTATTATCTGAACGCGTCTTTAGTGCTGCAGGTGGTGTAGTAACAGACCGTCGCATGCGACTATCCTCAGAGAATGTAGACCGGCTTACTTTTCTGAAAATGAACAAGGCATGGATCTCACCTGAATTTGCCTGTCCGTTTTCAGATTAAATAACTGTTTGGCAACGTATTCCATGTCTCCTGTTATGTTCATCTTTCTACCACCTGAACTCTACTCCCTGGGCTACAACACCGCCATTTGTTGCTCGTAAGTAATTGGCAGGGGTACTGACTCCTGGCCAGCCTGGTTACAGCACGACAGCTGTTTCCTGGCAGTGTGAACGTCAATTATTCTCCAATAAGTTGTGCTGTCGTGTTGCATTCGGGTTAGCCGACTCTATGGTGCCTGCAGTTTAGGTGATTCCTATGTGTGCTGTGGGATATGTAAATAAAGGCTGTTTTCATTGTGACAATAGGACAAGCACCCACTGTAGGACTGTGTGATTCGGTAACTGCGGACGGCTTGCGTCCTGTCAACTTACATTTTCATGGGTGCGTTCTGCTACCCGTCCGGGGTCCAGTACCGTCAACTGGTTCTCCCCAGTGCCTTTGGCCTAGGTGCCTCCATCTCCGTATCCGAGTTCCACTAACGTCTGCTGGTCCTTGGTAGTGCTTTGGAGCACAGGTACCTCCTGCTTAGTAACCGTGTCACAGTAACGTCAGCTGGTACTCGGTTGTGACATTGCCTCTTTTCCTTCTGCTACCCGTCCGGGGTCCAGTACCGTCAACTGGTTCTCCCCAGTGCCTTTGGCCTAGGTGCCTCCATCTCCGTATCCGAGTTCCAGCAACGTCTGCTGGTCCTTGGTAGTGCTTTGGAGCACAGGTACCTCCTGCTTAGTAACCGTGTCACAGTAACGTCAGCTGGTACTCGGTTGTGACATTGCCTCTTTTCCTTCTGCTACCCGTCCGGGGTCCAGTACCGTCAACTGGTTCTCCCAGTGCCTTTGGCCTAGGTGCCTCCATCTCCGTATCCGAGTTCCAGCAACGTCTGCTGGTCCTTGGTAGTGCTTTGGAGCACAGGTACCTCCTGCTTAGTAACCGTGTCACAGTAACGTCAGCTGGTACTCGGTTGTGACATTGCCTCTTTTCCTTCTGCTACGCGTCCGGGGTCCAGTACCGTCAACTGGTTCTCCCCAGTGCCTTTGGCTTAGGTGCCTCCATCTCCGTATCCGAGTTCCACCAACGTCTGCTGGTCCTTGGTAGTGCTTTGGTGCACAGGTACCTCCTGCTTAGTAACCGTGTCACAGTAACGTCAGCTGGTACTCGGTTGTGACATTGCCTCTTTTCCTTCTGCTACCCGTCCGGGGTCCAGTACCGTCAACTGGTTCTCCCCAGTGCCTTTGGCCTAGGTGCCTCCATCTCCGTATCCGAGTTCCACCAACGTCTGCTGGTCCTTGGTAGTGCTTTGGAGCACAGGTACCTCCTGCTTAGTAACCGTGTCACAGTAACGTCAGCTGGTACTCGGTTGTGACATTGCCTCTTTTCCTTCTGCTACCCGTCCGGGGTCCAGTACCGTCAACTGGTTCTCCCCAGTGCCTTTGGCCTAGGTGCCTCCATCTCCGTATCCGAGTTCCAGCAACGTCTGCTGGTCCTTGGTAGTGCTTTGGAGCACAGGTACCTCCTGCTTAGTAACCGTGTCACAGTAACGTCAGCTGGTACTCGGTTGTGACATTGCCTCTTTTCCTTCTGCTACCCGTCCGGGGTCCAGTACCGGCAGCTGGTCCTCGTTACTTCCACTGTCTCTTGCTCCATCTGATACCCGTCAGGGTTCCAGTAACGTCAGCTGGTTCTCGGAAATTAGACGACCTTAAAGACCACCCAGAAGAAGATGACGACAACAAGGACGACGAGCATGAAGCCAACCAGCCTGAACACCATCACAAAGAAAAAATAAAAGATTACCCAGAAGAAGATCACCAACAGGACAAAGAAGGTTAAGACAAACTACAAGATACAGAACAAGAGACAGAAGAACAATAAGCAGAAGATCAAAAAGCAGAAGAACATGAAGTATAAGACCAAAATGAAGAGCAAAATATATGCTAAGACTAAGCATGTATGGGGGTGAGTCCGTTCCTCCTCGTGGTGCCCCTGGAAAATGCCTGCTGCTGCAGGCTAAACTGAACACGGACAAATACTGTTGTAATTTAAATCTTTTGTGACAGCAAGAACGGAAGGATGAACAATTCATACTTTTACAGATTACAAGTACAGGAATCTCTGTCACAAATAAGAATATGATGAAGAAGATGAAGAGAAGAAGATGAAGAATTTGAATATGAAGAAGATTAATTCGTTTAATAATAACAATATGAGTAATGTAAACAAAAACATGAATAGCAAGAAGTTTAAGAAGAAGATTAAGAAGGTGAAGATGAAGAATAATTTGATGAGAAAGATGATGCTGCCGCTGAAGATTATGAAGAGAAAGTGTGGCACTGGCAAAAGTTAAAAAGGTGAAGAGCATGGAGTTGTGAAACATACATATTTGCCAAAATAGAAAAAAGGTTAACAACTTTGTCAATTGTTAGTCAATCCAAACGTATTTCCAAAAAAATATATATTAATGCTATTCCAATGCAAATGGGTTAAACATGTATGCCTTTATTGTTCCTCAACCTCCCCAATACATTCTACTGTACATTAGTCTTTGTTGTTTTCCTTCATGTACAATTAACCAACAAGGCAAGAATGGTTTTTTTAATGTCGATATTTGGTTCCCATAGACTTACATGGGACTTCCGGTATCGGAATCGGAGTATCGACGATATTTAGTGATATCGGCGATACCATTCCGATCCGATATTTTTAGATATCGAGCAGTATCGCTCAACACTACTCACAACCCAATCCTGGTATGCATGGTCCCCTCACCCCCAATGCTGGTAGGCAAGGTCCCCACTCATCCATATCATAGGATGTATGGTACCCCCTCACCCCCCAATCCTGGAATGCATGGTCCCCTCATCCCCAATAATGATATACATGGCACCCCTTACCTCCCAATTTTGGTATGCATAGTCCCCTTACCCCCCAATCCTGTTATGCATGGTAACCTCCACCCATCTGTCCTGGTATGCATGTTATCCCTCATCCCCTATTCCTTGCATGCATGGCCCCTTCACCCCCAATACTGCTATGCATGGACCTCTCATCCCCCATCCTGGTATGCATGGTCCCCTCAACCCCTATCCTGGTTTGCATGGTCCCCTCACCCCCAATGCTGGTAGGCAAGGTCCCCACTCATCCATATCATAGGATGTATGGTACCCCCTCACCCCCAATCCTGGTATGCATGGTCCCCTCATCCCCAATAATGATATACATGGCACCCCTTACCTCCCAATTCTGGTATGCATAGTCCCCTTACCCCCCAATCCTGTTATGCATGGTAACCTCCACCCATCTGTCCTGGTATGCATGTTATCCCTCATCCCCTATTCCTTGCATGCATGGCTCCTTCACCCCCAATACTGCTATGCATGGACCTCTCATCCCCCATCCTGGTATGCATGGTCCCCACAACCCCTATCCTGGTTTGCATGGTCTCCTCACCCCCAATCCAGATATGCATGGTCCCCTCACCCCCAATCCTGATATGCATGGCCCCCTCTCCCCCTATTCTGGTATGCATGGTTCTCTCACCCCCCTATCCTGGTATGCATGGTTCGCTCACCCCCAATCTTGGAATGCATAGTTCCCTCACCCCCCCAAACCTGGTATGCATGGTCACCTCAGCCCCCAATCCTGGTATGCATGGTCCCCTCACGCCCCAATTCTGGTATGCATGGTCCCTCATCCCTATCGTAGGCTGTATTATACCCTTCACCCCCCAATCCTGATATGCATGGTCCCCTCACCCCCCAATCCTGATATGCATAGTGCCCTCACCCCCCAATCCTGATGTGCATGGTCCCCTCACCCCCCCAATCCTGGTATGCATGGTCCCCTCACCTCCAATGCTGTTATGCAAGGTCCCCACTCATCCATATCATAGGATGTATGGTACCCCCTCACCCCCCAATCCTGGTATGCATGGTCCCCTCATACCCAATAATGGTATACATGGCACCCCTTATCTCCCAATTCTGGTATGCATAGTCCTCTCACCCCCCAATCCTGGTATGCATGGTAACCTCCACCCATCTGTCCTGGTATGCATGTTATCCCTCATCCCCTATTCCTGGCATGCATGGCCCCCTCACCCCCAATACTGCTATGCATGGTCCCCTCACCCCCCCAATCCTGGTATGCATGGTCCCCTCACCTCCAATGCTGTTATGCAAGGTCCCCACTCATCCATATCATAGGATGTATGGTACCCCCTCACCCCCAATCCTGGTATGCATGGTCCCCTCATCCCCAATAATGGTATTCATGGCACCCCTTATCTCCCAATTCTGGTATGCATAGTCCCCTCTCCCCCAATCCTGGTATGCATGGTAACCTCCACCCATCTGTCCTGGTATGCATGTTATCCCTCATCCCCTATCCTGGTATGCATGGCCCCCTCACCCCCAATACTGCTATGCATGGTCCTCTCATCCCCATCCTGGTATGCATGGTCCTGTAATGTATGTAGTACAGTTCATATAGCGTCTTGTGCTTGGGTGCGATGAAAACACAGGAGTCACAGGTTTGATATAGAAAAGTCCTGTATTACTTCATACAAGTTGGCAGAAATAGTCACACAGTTTGCAGACACAGAAACAGGAGACACAGCAGGCCAGAGTAATCCAAGCTCAGCAATCACTCTCCAATACAGATTCAGGATCTTCTTCTCTGTTACCGTAAGTCCATGCAAACGTGGGTCTTTCAAAGAGCAGGGTTCAGAGTCCACAAGTGCTTCAGAGCTCCTCAGTAGGAATAGCTGGAGTACAAGGTCCAAGGCTTACAGGAGTCAAGTCACAGGTTCACTGCAGGCTAGCTTCTGAAGCACTGATTGCTCAGCTGTGGCTGCTTAAGAAGCAAAGGAGAGAATCAGGGCGGGAACATGCAAGCTGGAAACTCCATTTTGACTGAGGGCAAGATAGCTGCAGCAAGACAGAAAGTAAAATGGCTGACGAACAAACTGAGTTTCAGGAATATATACATAGAACCTTACAGGTCCCCTCACCCCCTATCCTGGTATGCATGGTCTCCTCACCCCCAATCCAGATATGCATGGCCCACTCTCTCCCCTATTCTGGTATGCATGGTTCTCTCACCCCCCTATCTTGGTATGCATGGTTCCCTCACCCCCAATCTTGGAATGCTTAGTCCCCTCACCCCCCCAATCCTGGTATGCATGGTCCCTTCACCCCCAATCCTGGAATGCATGGTCACCTCAGCCCCCAATCCTGGTATGCCTGGTCCCCTCTTGCCCCAATTCTGGTATGCATGGTCCCCTCATCCCTATCGTAGGCTGTATTATACCCCCTCACCCCCCAATCCTGGTATGCATGGTCCCCTCGCCCTCTTATCCTGGCATGCAAGGTCCCCTTAGCCTCCAATCCTGGTATGCATGGTAACCTCCACCCATCTGTCCAGGTATGCATGTTATCCCTCATCCCCTATTCCTGGCATGCATGGCCCCCTCACCCCAATACTGCTATGCATGGTCCTCTCATCCCCATCCTGGTATGCATGGTCCCCTTACCCCTATCCTGGTATGCATGGTCTCCTCACCCCCAATCCAGGTATGCATGGTCCCCCCTCACCCCCAATCCTGATATGCATGGCCCCCTCTCTCCCCTATTCTGGTATGCATGGTTCTCTCACCCCCTATCCTGGTATGCATGGTTCCCTCACCCCCAATCTTGTAATGCTAAGTCCCCTCACCCCCCCAATCCTGGTATGCATGGTCCCTTCACCCCCCAATCCTGGAATGCATGGTCACCTCAGCCCCCAATCCTGGTATGCAGGGTCCCCTCTCACCCCAAATCAGGTATGCATGGTCCCCTCATCCATATCGTAGGCTGTATTATACCCCCTCACCCCCCAATCCTGGTATGCATGGTCCCCTCGCCCTCTTATCCTGGCATGCAAGGTCCCCTTAGCCCCCAATCCTGGTATGCATGGTCCCCTCATCCCTATTGTAGGCTGTATGGTGCCCCCTCATCCCCCAATACTGGAATGCATTGTCACCTCACCCTCCAATCCTGGCATGCAAGGTCCCCTCAGTCCCCAATACTGATATGCATGGTGCCCTCACCCCTCAATTCTTGTATGCATGGTCCCCTCATCCCTATCGCAGGCTGTATGGTACCCCCTCACCCCCCAATCCTGGTACACATGGCACCCCTTACCTCCAAATTCTGGTATGCATGGTCCTCTATCCCCAATCCTGGTATGCATGGTACCCCTCATCCCCCAATCCTGGTATGCATGGTCCCCTCACCCCCCAATACTGGCACCCATGGTCCCCTTACCTCCCAATTCTGGTATGCATGGTCCGCTCATTCCCCAATCCTAGTATGCATGGCCCCCTCAACCCCCAATCCTGGTATCCATGGTCCCCTCACCCCCCAATCATGTTATGAATGGTCCCCCTTATGCCTATCATAGGATGTATGGTACCCCCTCAGCCCCAATCCTGGTATGCATAGTCCCCTCATTCCCACTATCCTGGTATGCATGGTCCCCTCATCCCCCTATTCTGTTATGCATGGTCCTCTCACCCCCCTATCCTGGTATGCATGGCCAACTCACCCCCCAATCTTGGTATGTATGGTCCCCTCACCCCCCAATCCTGGTATGCATGGTCCCCTCACCCCCCAATCCTGGTACCCATGGTCCCCTTACCTCCCAATTCTGGTATGCATGGTCCGCTCATTCCCCAATCCTAGTATGCATGGCCCCCTCAACCCCCAATCCTGGTATCCATGGTCCCCTCACCCCCCAATCATGTTATGAATGGTCCCCCCTCATGCCTATCATAGATGTATGGTACCCCCTCAGCCCCAATCCTGGTATGCATAGTCCCCTCATCCCCAATCCTGGTATACCTGGCACCGCTAACCTCCCCAATTCTGGTATGCATCGTTCCTCATCCCCCAACCCTGGTATGCATGTGTGATGAATGGCACACGGTCCGCCACACGGTAGCCCGGGGTATCACGGCTTGTGATCCCTCCGTTGCCCCAAATGTGCCGAAAACGCGCACACACACGACGGCTGCTGCCGTCCGACCCAATGTGTCAGGAATAATCTGCAGGGATTTATAATTATCCCACTTCCACTTGGCGCCCCCCTTACCCTCAGGTCAGTCAGGGAACTGCACCTAGGATAATTAGTCGCCAGACGGGCCACTTGGATGTGTGCTGGCTATTGGGCACGCTGCAGTGAGGGAATTATATTTACACTGGACCGCAGCCAGGCAATACACTTATAAAACCCGCTCAGTCACTGCCAACGCCACCCAATAGGTTAACACTTTACACCCCTTCCTTTTAGCTGCCACCAGCTACGATTTACTTAATGAAGAATTTATCAAGAGGGTTCGTAGCAACCCCAAATCAGTAGCGTAGTACTTCCGGCACGTGCAAAATCGTTTATAGAGCAGGAGAAACAAACTAATAATTTTATAGGTTTATTCCTAAGAGGCAGGCAGTGTTTATACCATATAAAAAGATGTAACAAGCTGAGACAATACAATTATGTACAATACAGTTAAAAATAAAACAGGATTAAAGGTGAAAACTTACATGGCACTTAGGTAGTTACAGGCAAGACAGGCTGGGGGGAGGAGACACACGTCATAGTTCATTTGAAGATCTGTTAGTCACGTCATCACAGCCTGGAATGACTAGGGGGGGCTAACTGCAGGACTTATACATGTGGGCTGGTGACCTCACAAAAGGGGCTGGTTTTCTGGCCACCTCCCCGGGCTGGAAGTTCTAGTTTCAGTTCTGGAAGATCATAAGGACCATATCTCATCCTGGGAACCTAGCAGAATAATGGCAGACCTATCAGTGATCTTACTTTGAAATGACTGTTCAAATGAGACCAAACTTGGGTGAGATAGTTCATGGTGTATCCGAGAATTCCATTTCTCGGGTTCTGTTGGAGTTACGGGTTCACCAGTACCACGGGAACGACGCCTGATGGACGCCTGATTCAAAACCGTAGCTTTCGAGTTTCTAACGAAAGCAAACACCGTGTTATGATCAAAAGAATGAATTCTGATAATGGCTATGGGATCATCCTGCGGGGTTTGGGAGACAAAGGAAATTCCTGAAGAATTCCTGAGGTGGGGGTTAAAGGGATAGAGTGAGCTGTTCGTTCAAACAGTGAATTGCAGAGAACTGCAGGCAAAATGATGGGAGTCGTAGTTCTATGTGGAAAGTTCTAGAACAGCACAAGAAATGGAGCTTCCAGTATCATCACACCTCCCCCTCTTAGAGGGTGCTAAGGAGGCATGACTGTCGGTAATCCGCCATGCGCACCTCAGCGGGTTCGCCACGCCATGACAACCCATCAGCATTCCCATGATCGCTGCCTTTCTTGTGTTGTACGGCAAAATCATACTGCTGTAGGGCAAGGCTCCAGCGTAGCAACCTACCATTGGTTCCGGACACTGTGTGCAGCCAGCTCAGAGGGTTGTGGTCGGTGACCACCTTGAAGGTGCGCCCGTACAGGTAGGGCTGCAAACGTTGCAGTGCCCAGACCATGGCCAGGCACTCCTTCTCGATGGTGGAGTATGCCACTTCCCTCGGCAGAAGTTTCCGGCTCAGGTACAACACGGGGTGCTCCTGGTTCCCCAAATCAACCTGGCTGAGTACAGCATTGAGGCCAAATTCGCTGGAGTCGGTCTGTACCAGGAATGGCCGACTGCTGTCGACGGCTTTCAACACTGGAGAGCTGCACAGGGCTGTTTTCAAAGCTCGGAATGCTACCTCACAGCCATCTGTCCAGCTGACTGTTTGGGGTAGACCGCCCTTGGTGAGGTCCGTCAAGGGTTTTGCAATGGCACTATAGTTCGGTACGAAACGCCTATAGTACCCTGCTGTGCCCAGGAAGGACTTCACCTGATTTTTGGTCCTGGGGGTGGGCCAGGACACGATCGCGTCCACTTTCTCAGGCTCTGGACCCATGGAACCCCCGCCTACCCGGTGCCCCAGGTAGTGGACCTCCCTCATGCCCATCTGGCATTTTCCCGGCTTGATGGTCAGACGTGCCTGGTGAATACGCTTGAGCACCTCCTGGAGATGCTGAAGGTGTTCCTCCCAGGTGGAACTGAAGACGGCAATGTCGTCCAGGTATGCCACAGCGTACTCTTCCAGTCCCTGAAGCAGGTGGTTGACCATCCGCTGAAAAGTGGCAGGGGCATTCTTCATGCCGAAAGGCATGACCGTGGACTCGTACAGTCCAAAAGGGATGATAAAGGCGGATTTCTCCTGGCCTCAGGGCTCAGGGGAATCTGTCAGTATCCCCGGCTTAAATCCATGATGGATATGTACTTGGCATTCGCCAACCGCTCCAGCAGATCCTCGATGCGTGGCATTGGGTGCGCATCAGAGGTAGTGATGGCGTTGAGCCCCCTGTAGTCCAAGCAGAACCGGGTGGTCTGATCCTTTTTAGGCACGAGAACTACAGGTGAGGCCCACGTGCTTTTGGACCGTCGGATCACCCCCAGCTGCAACATCTCATTGATCTCCTGGCGCATAATCTGCTGCACCTCCTCAGAGATCCGATAAGGTGTCAGCCGTAATGGGGCGTAATGGGGCATGCTTCTCGGTGTCCACCTCGTGGACTGCCAACTTGGTCCTTCCGGGTCGGTTAGTGAAAACGGCACGGAAGGGTTCCAGTGTGGCCAGCAACTGCAACCGCTGGGAGACGGTTAGCGAGGCATTTACCTCCATGTCCTCAATGGACCCATTGGCCTTGGCTTGGGCCAGCATGTCCAGGAGGGGGTCCTCCTCCCCGTCCTCGGGTAGGTTGCAGACCGGTAGGACGCAGGCTTCACGTTCGTGATGGGCCTTCATCATGTTTGACGTGAAAGGCCTTGCGCCTACCCGAGTGTGGTCAAGCGTGACCACGTAGGTGACTGGGTTGAGCTGTTGGTGCACGACGTACGGGCCTTCCCAGGCTGCCTGAAGCTTATCCATTGGTACGGGGACCAGCAGTCCACACCTTTTGACCCACCTGGTAGGTCCGCTCCCGGGCGTTCTGGTCGTACCAGTGCTTCTGGTCAGCCTGAGCCTGCGTCATGTTGTCATGCACCAACTGCGCCAAGGTCTGAATCTTGTCGCGGAAGCGCATGACATAATCCACGATGGACACTTCTGTCGGGTTTGGCTCATCTTCCCAGGATTCTCTTATCAACCCAAGGGGTCCCCGGACTCGCCTACCGTACAGGAGCTCGAAGGGGGAGAACCCCGTTGAGGCCTGCGGGACTTCTCTGTAGGCAAATAGCAGGTGTGGCGGTACCGCTCCCAATCGCGTCCCTGGGTCTCAACCAGCATGCGATGAAGAAATAAACTTGGCACTCAACTTATAGGCAAATGAGAAGAAATTTATTGCAGTCATAAAACAACGTTTCGGTCATCAATGGACCTTTTTCAAAGCACTGCAATGAATATACAGAGATACATACATCATATAATCGATATACTATGAGTGTAAATGCATAAATGAGTAAATTACATCATATGAGTATAAACAAATGAAAAAGCCCAATAAATGAGGCTGGTGAAAAGGTTGCAAAATAAAGAATGAAAATAAAGAATATAATAAAGGAAAAGAAAGGGAAAAATCCTACCCGACTGCTTTGAGGATACTCTCAAATAGATGACACTAGAGTCATATGGGAGCTATAGAGATGTCCTGTAGAGACTGCGCCAAGGTCTGCATCTTGTCGCGGAAGCGCATGACATAATCCACGATGGACACTTCTGTCGGGTTTGGCTCATCTTCCCAGGATTCTCTTATCAACCCAAGGGGTCCCCGGACTCGCCTACCGTACAGGAGCTCGAAGGGGGAGAACCCCGCTGAGGCCTGCGGGTCTTCTCTGTAGGCAAATAGCAGGTGTGGCGGTACCGCTCCCAATCGCGTCCCTGGGTCTCAACCAGCATGCGGAGCATCTGTTTGAGGGTAACGTTAAAGTGCTCACACAAACCATTGGTCTGTGGGTGATACGCACTCGATACCATACGCGTCACCTGCATTTTGCTGCAGAGAGCCTCCATTAGGCGAGACATAAATTGGGTCCCTTGATCGGTAAGCATCTCCCTCTCCCTGGGAAATCCTACCCATGAAAAGATGGTCACCAGTGCATCCGCCACCTTATCTGCCTTAGTTGAGGACAGAGCTACTGCCTCCGGGTACCGGGTAGCGTAGTCTACCACAGTAAGAATGTATCGCTTTCCAGAGCTGCTGGGGACGGCCAGCGGGCCCACAATGTCCACCGCGATCCTCTGGAAATGCTCCTCTATCACTGGCAACGGGATCAGGAGAGCCTTAAGAGCAGGCCCCGCCTTCCCCACTCTTTGACAGGTGATACAGGAGCGGCAGTAGTTAGTCACATCTGTCCCCATCTAGGGCCAATAGAAGTGTTGAGACAGCTGTGCCTTAGTTTTGCTGATCCCCAAGTCTCCAGCAAGTGGAATCTCATGGGCAATCCTCAACAACTCACCTCAGAACTGGTGCGGGACGACCAGCTGTTTTTCCCTCAACCACTGCTTTTGGGAATCTCCGGGTACTGTCTCCCGGTACAACCTTCCTCGTTCCCAGAACACCCTCTCCTTATCAGTCACGGAGGTGGGCGTCTCGGCGAGGTGCCTCAAGTTCTCCAGGCTCGCATCTGAGTGCAGAGCGGCCTGGAACTCCTGGCTGGAGGCAGCCAGAAGTGATGTCAGGGTTCCTTCCTCACTGGGACGCTCTGGGTCCACCTCTGGTTCAGTCTCTCCTGTAGCGGAGGAGGGTCCAGATGGCAGGGCGCTACTTGCGATCTGGGCACTCTGACTGCGGGTGACAGCAGCTACATATGCAGTCTCCCCGGGGATTTCTATAGACCCATCAGCCTGCGCTGCTATGGACTCTACCTCCCCATCCACCCCCAACACTTCAGGAGCAGTGCTACGTATGGGCCAGTTACCTTTCTCGGTGGCACTGGTCAGTGTCATGGCGTCACCTTCCTCCCGGTTCCCATGCACCTCCCCATTTCCTTGAACACTGTCGCTTGCTCCTGCTAGGGGTTCCTCAGCCATCTCACTCCGCAGAGCGACGCGGCTGAACGCTCCTGTACCTGTGGACACATCTACCACTTCAGAGACAGAGGTTAACAGGTTCATATGGCACAGATACATCACTATCAGCATCATTCCTAGGGAAAAAAAGGTTATCAGTTACATAATCACTTCGCAAAGCATTGGCAGGTAACACATTCAGTTTCCCATCATCATCAACATCATCATCATGGTTAACGTTAACCTTATTATCAGATTGGGGAGGGGTGTCAGGGACATAGTACGCCACCATCCTCCCCAGATCAGTCCCCAATAAAACATCAGTGGACAGGTTTTCGGACACCCCCACTTCCTTCACCCCGCTCCCGGCACCCCAGTCAATGAAAACCCGGGCTATCGGCAAGGGGCAGAGGACGCCCCCAATCCCGGTGACAGGGTTTTCCCCAGAATCAACTCTTCAGGGTCCGCCAGTTTGGGTCGGATGAGGGTTCGTTCAGCCCTGATGTCCTTGAGGCCTGTAGCAAGACGGGCCCCCACGTGGACGGGTTGCACGTTGTCATCAACCCTCCCCACCACACCACCCACCAAAAGAACAGAGGCGTTGGGCCCGGAGGCCTTGGCTGGGGGGTTCTTCTGCCTCTCCGGACAGGTGGCGCTGATGTATCCAGTCCGTTTACAGGAGAAACACTGGCGGGGGTCTGATGTAGGCCTGGCGCTGGCAAAGGGGGCAGTGCCTCCAGAGGGACGGCTGGCAGGGCTTTGGGGTTGGTTGCAGGCTTACCCCCTCCCCAGCGGGCGTTGACGGGCTTCCGCACCTCGGGTTTCCAGTTGGCCTCATAGCTGTCGGTGATCCGTGCTGTTTTGACCGCGTCCTCAGGTTCTCGGTCCAGGATGAACTGTCGGACCTCAGCTGGGCACAGATGCAGGAACTGGTCTTTGATCATCAGGTCCCTCAGGTTCTCAAAGGTGTTAACTGACAGTCCATGGATCCACTGGTCAAAGTGGGTCCTGAGTCCTTGCACCACATCGCTATAACTGTCGTGTGGGCCATGTTGGAGGTTCCGGAACTTCTTTTGGTATACCTCAGGGGTTAGCTGGTACTTGGCGATCAGGGCCTGCTTGATGGCCGCATAGTCACCATCTTGGCCTGGTGGGAGTGAAGCAAACGCCTCCAGAGCTTTGCCCTTTAGCCCGGGGGTCAAGTACCTGGCCCATTGGTCCTCAGGCAGCTGGTACTGTCTGCAGACTTTCTCAAAGGCCCGCAGAAAAGTGTCCAAGTCTCCGTCCTTTTCCATCGCAGGAAAGTGCTCTGGCTGGGGCTTCCGACTCTGAGCGCTGCTGGGCACACTGCTCCGGGCTGTGGAAGGCATTGCCCCTTGTCTGAGCAGCTCCAGTTCATGGGCTTTCTGAGCTACCCACTCGGCTCTCTAGCCTCCCGCTGGGCTTGGGCCTCGGCTTTCTCAGCCTCTCGCTGGGCTTGGGCCTCCTGCTGGTATTGCTAGATCAGCTTCAGGCGCCCATCACGGTTGTCGGTGGCGAGTTCATCCAGGGCCAACTGCAGGTAAGGGTCCAACCCGCCCTGGGTGTAAGCAGTCAGGGGTTGGGCCTCTGCTCCTGCGCCCTCCTCGCTCTCAGCGTGGTCCCGTGCCATCAGGGCCTGGATCACTTTGGCCTTGGTTTGGTCCATGGGGACAATCTGCCTCCACTCGCACATGGCGAGAAGAGCTTCCTTGCTACACCGATTATACCAGTCGAATCCCCTCGTAGCCATGGTTGCCAAATAAAAGATAGGATAGAAAACAAAGAGAAGGGAGTGGTAACCGCAAGTACACACAATTGTCTCAGGACTAATAAACACTGAGTCTGTTCTCCAAAACGTTAGCTGCAGGGTCCCCAAAGAACCGTGCAAGTTTTTTTAGTGAATGGAATGATTGCTCAGACCAGATCACTAATGCTCTATAATCCCACCGCTCTGCCACCAATGTGATGAATGGCACACGGTCCACCACACGGTAGCCCGGAGTATCACGGCTTGTGATCCCTCCGTTGCCCCAAATGTGACGAAAACGCGCACACACACGACGGCTGCTGCCGTCCGACCCAATGTGTCAGGAATAATCTGCAGGGATTTATAATTATCCCACTTCCACTTGGGAACTTGCAGCTCTCTGGCGTCCCCCTTACCCTCAGGTCAGTCAGGGAACTGCACCTAGGATAATTAGTCGCCAGACGGGCCACTTGGATGTGTGCTGGCTATTGGGCACGCTGCAGTGAGGGAATTATAATTACTCCAGACCACAGCCAGGCAATACACTTATAAAACCCGCTCCGTCACTGCCAACGCCACCCAATAGGTTGACACTTTACAACCCTTCCTTTTAGCTGCCACCAGCAACGATTTACTTAATGAACAATTTATCAAGAGGGTTCGTAGCAACCCCAAATCAGTAGCGTAGTACTTCAGGCATGTGCAAAATCGTTTATCGAGCAGGAGAAACAAACTAATAATTTTATAGGTTTATTCCTAAGAGGCAGGCAGTGTTTATACCATATAAAAAGATGTAACAAGCTGAGACAATACAATTATGTACAATACAGTTAAAAATAAAACAGGATTAAAGGTGAAAACTTACATGGCACTTAGGTAGTTACAGGCAAGACAGGCTGGGGGGAGGAGCCACACGTCATAGTTCATTTGCAGATCTGTTAGTCACTTCATCACAGCCTGGAATGACTAGGGGGGCTAACTGCAGGACTTATACATGTGGGCTGGTGACCTCACAAAAGGGGCTGGTTTTCTGGCCACCTCCCCGGGCTGGAAGTTCTAGTTTTAGTTCTGGAAGATCATAAGGACAATCAAAAAAAAAAAGGGAAAAATCCAGCGTGGAGCAGAGATGATTAAAAATAAAAATTCTTTAATGAGATTGGTTAAAAATAGACAGCAATATCAAGCAGTACAGACCCACAGAAATATGGCAGAACGATCTACGCGTTTCGACGTGTGTCTTTCTCAAGATCATCTCTGCTCCACGTTGGATTTTTCCCTTTTTTTTTTTGCTTGCTATGGTTGCTCTGCCACATCCGTGCGAGGAGTGAGGATATTTATGTGCATCACGAACATTGGGGTAAGCTGACATCATCTGTGTTTTTTTTTCCTACTTATCATAAGGACAATACCTCATCCTGGGAACCTAGCAGAATAATGGCAGACCTATCAGTGATCTTACTTTGAAATGACTGTTCAAATGAGCCCAAACTTGGGTGAGATAGTTCATGGTGCATCCGAGAATTCCATTTCTCGGGTTCTGTTGGAGCTACGGGTTCACCAGTACCACAGGAACGACGCCTGATGGACTCCTGATTCAAAACCGTAGCTTTCGTGTTTCTAACGAAAGCTCACACCGTGTTATGATCAAAAGAATGAATTCTGATAATGGCTATGGGATCATCCTGCGGGGTTTGGGAGACAAAGGAAATTCCTGAAGAATTCCTGAGGTGGGGGTTAAAGGGATAGAGGGAGCTGTTCATTCAAACAGTGAATTGCAGAGAACTGCAGGCAAAATGATGTCGTAAAAAAAGGGGGAAGCCAGCGCCGCACATGATCAGCATGAAATAATTTAAGTGCATCTGCACATGTTGAATTCTAACTGTTTTTTAAATTGAGACATTTAGCAAATAATTGATCAATTCTTTGAGCTACCCCGCCACGACAAGGCATTCTCATATGGGGCAGTACCTACTCTATGTTTTTCATTTTCACTGTGCCATTGCGGCCTCCTGAATTATTAAAAGCATAACTGCAAAAAAAACTGTAAAAGCAGGACTGCAAAAACTGCAAAAGTACCTGAAGCATAACTGAATCACCCCCATGGTGCCAGTAAGACAGATGCAGTTAAAGGCCGACCAGGTCCAGGGATGGACATTTCAGATCTGACCTCCACATACGCCAAACCAGCAGCCACAGATAAAGAGTGAAACAGGCACAGGCACAGGTGCACAATTACATATAGCCTGGGGCAGGGCAGGGCTGCTGTATGTGTGTACAGCAGCCTAAGTCAATTAAAAGAAAGAAAAAAAACAGATAAAGTAACATGCATAACCCGGCGCTCACGGCAACTAGTGGTGGTCAGCCACTTACCAATACAAGTAAAAAAAGGGGGAAGCCAGCGCCGCACATGATCAGCATGAAATAATTTAAGTGCATCTGCACATGTTGAATTCTAACTGTTTTTTAAATTGAGACATTTAGCAAATAATTGATCAATTCTTTGAGCTACCCCGCCATGACAAGGCATTCTCATATGGGGCAGTACCTACTCTACGTTTTTCATTTTCACTGTGCCATTGCGGCCTCCTGAATTATTAAAAGCATAACTGCAAAAAAAACTGTAAAAGCAGGACTGCAAAAAGTGCAAAAGTACCTGAAGCATAACTGAATCACCCCCATGGTGCCAGTAAGACAGATGCAGGTAAAGGCCGACCAGGTCCAGGGATGGACATTTCAGATCTGACCTCCACATACGCCAAACCAGCAGCCACAGATAAAGAGTGAAACAGGCACAGGCACAGGTGCACAATTACATATAGCCTGGGGCAGGGCAGGGCAGGGCAGGGCTGCTGTATGTGTTACAGCAGCCTAAGTCAATTAAAAGAAAGAAAAAAAACAGATAAAATAACATGCATAACCCGGCGCGCACGGCAACTAGTGGTGGTCAGCCACTTACCAATACAAGTAAAAAAAGGGGGAAGCCAGCGCCGCACATGATCAGCATGAAATAATTTAAGTGCATCTGCACATGTTGAATTCTAACTGTTTTTTAAATTGAGACATTTAGCAAATAATTGATCAATTCTTTGAGCTACCCCGCCACGACAAGGCATTCTCATATGGGGCAGTACCTACTCTACGTTTTTCATTTTCACTGTGCCTTTACCTGCATCTGTCTTACTGGCACCATGTGGGTGATTCAGTTATGCTTCAGGTACTTTTGCAGTTTTTGCAGTCCTGCTTTTACAGTTTTTTTTGCAGTTATGCTTTTAATAATTCAGGAGGCCGCAATGGCACAGTGAAAATGAAAAACGTAGAGTAGGTACTGCCCCATATGAGAATGCCTTGTCGTGGCGGGGTAGCTCAAAGAATTGATCAATTATTTGCTAAATGTCTCAATTTAAAAAACAGTTAGAATTCAACATGTGCAGATGCACTTAAATTATTTCATGCTGATCATGTGCGGCGCTGGCTTCCCCCTTTTTTTACTTGTATTGGTAAGTGGCTGACCACCACTAGTTGCCGTGAGCGCCGGGTTATGCATGTTATTTTATCTGTTTTTTTTCTTTCTTATAATTGACTTAGGCTGCTGTACACACATACAGCAGCCCTGCCCTGCCCCAGGCTATATGTAATTGTGCACCTGTTCCTGTGCCTGTTTCACTCTTTATCTGTGGCTGCTGGTTTGGCTTATGTGGAGGTCAGATCTGAAATGTCCATCCCTGGACCTGGTCGGCCTTTACCTGCATCTGTCTTACTGGCACCATGGGGGTGATTCAGTTATGCTTCAGGTACTTTTGCAGTTTTTGCAGTCCTGCTTTTACAGTTTTTTTGCAGTTATGCTTTTAATAATTCAGGAGGCCGCAATGGCACAGTGAAAATGAAAAACGTAGAGTAGGTACTGCCCCATATGAGAATGCCTTGTCGTGGCGGGGTAGCTCAAAGTATTGATCAATTATTTGCTAAATGTCTCAATTTAAAAAACAGTTAGAATTCAACATGTGCAGATGCACTTAAATTATTTCATGCTGATCATGTGCGGCGCTGGCTTCCCCCTTTTTTTAAAATGATGTCGTAGTTCTATGTGGAAAGTTCTATAACAGCACAAGAAATGGAGCTTCCAGTATCATCACAGCATGGTCCCGTCACACCACATTCTGTAATGCATGGTCCCCTCACCCCCCAATCCTGATATGCATGGTCCCCTCACCCTCCAAACCTGATATGCATGGTCCCCTCACCCTCCAAACCTGATATGCATGGTCCCCTCACCCCCCAATCCTGATATGCATGGTACCCTCAGCTTCCAATCCTGATATGCATGGTCCCCTGTTATAATTTGGTAGCTGAGGAGAGCAGGCAAAAAAGGCAATACACCAGAGAGGTTGGAATCTACTGGATTGCAGTACCCTGACTAACCACCACAACTAAAGGCAACCGTGGAGCGTACCTATGTTGGTCCTAGACGCCTCGTCACAGCCTGAGAAGCTAACTACACCTAAAGATAGAAAGAGGAAAACTATCTGCCCCGAAGCAGATCCCCAAAGAACATAGGAAGCCCCCAAACATGTAATGGCAGTTAGACAAGAGGAAATGCAGACACAGACAGAAAATAGTATGAGCAAACATTGGGGCCCAATCTTCCTAGAAAGAAAAGGATAGGAAGGACACTTACTGCAATCCAAAAAACCCTAAAAAAATACCAACTCACTAATTGCAAAAACACCTGAGATCACAAGACCTCTACCACCTAAATTAGTTCTCTGGTGTAACAAAACTAAGCAGCAGCCACTGAAAAAACTGGAAAAGGCAAATGAACAAATAACAGTGGCTCAGATAAACTGAGAGGAGCACAAGCCCCCGGAGGGGACCTGGCTGACCTCCACAGAAGTGCAGGACAAAATGCAAAAAGCAAGCACAAAAATAAAAGCAGAAAATATCTTATCTGTTAGCAGAAGATGCAGGCAAGACACAGCTAGCTTCCAAGTGAACCAGGAACCAAAGTTGAGACAAGAACAATTGATCACCGGCAACCCTGATGGGAGGGAACCTCCCTTATATAAGACCAGTCTGTAACACCTGATTGCCAATCTTCACAATCTTCATTGAATAGTTCAGTACTGTTTGTAACCACCAGAGGGAGCTTCTGCTCAGAATTCATTTCTAACACATTCACAACATTCCCCCCCCCCTTGAGGAGGGGTCACCGGACCCTCATTTGGGCAACCAGGTCGGTCAGGATGAGCTCTGTGATACGCACGGATCAGTCTCCTAGCATGGATGTCTGTTGTGAATGGGTTTGAGATGAGTTCTGAGCGGGGACTCCCTCTGGTGGTTACAAGCGGTACTGGTCTGTTCAGTGACGATTGTGAGGACTGGGAATCAGGTGTTACTGACTGGTCTTATATAAGGGAGTCACCTTCCCATCAGGGTTGCCGGTGATCAATTGTTCTGGTCTGAATCCTTCATTCCTGTTTCCCTTGTAGCCTGCTGTGTCGTGTCTGCATCTCCTGCTAACAGATAAGACATTTTCTTCTTTTTGTTTTTGTGCTATATTTTTGCATTTTGTCCTGCACTTCTGTGGGGGCCTTCTGGGTCCCCTCCGGGGGCTTTTGCCCTCTCAGTTTAGTTCAGCCACTGATGTTTGTACTTTTGCTTTTTCCAGTTTTTTCAGTGGCTGCTGTTTTGATTTTGTTACACCAGAGAACTAATTTAGGTGGTAGAGGTCGTGTGATCTCAGGTGTTTTTGAAATTAGTAGAGTTGGTGCTTTTCAGGGTTTTCTGGGATTGCAGTAAGTACCCTTCCTATCCTTTACTATTTAGTTAGTTTGGGCCCCAGCGTTTGCTCATACTATTTTCTTTCTGTGTCAGTATTTCTTCTTGTCTAACCGCCATTACATGTTTGGGGGCTTTCTATTATCTTTGGGGTTCTGCTCCGGGGCAGATAGCTTTCCTATTTCTATCTTTAGGTGTAGTTAGTTTCTCAGGCTGTGACGAGGCGTCTAGGACCAACGTAGGAACGCTCCACGGCTGCCTCTAGTTGTGGTGGTTAGTCAGGGTACTGCAATCTCATAGATTCCAACTGCTCTGCTGTATTGCCTTTTTTACCTGCACTCCTCAGCTACCGAAACATAACAGTATCACCGGCCTAAAAATTGAAAATTGTATGGTACTCACAGAAGGGAAAAAATATTGTGAAAGAAAAAAGGTTGTCAGAGTTGTCAGAGATATTTTTCTGTTTGTTGCATTTTTTTCCCTCTGTATCTCTGGGTGCTGGGGAGGATCTTTTCTCTCAATGGAGTTTGCACGGTTGTCTGGCCGTGTGGATCAGCTTGCCACTGAGGTTCAGAGTATTGCTGCATATCTTGCTAGGTTGCCTGTTGTGGAACCTAGGATCCCCATGCCAGATTTGTTTTTGGGGGATCGAGCTAAGTTTCAGAATTTCAAAAATAATTGTAAATTGTTTTTTGCCTTAAAATCTAAGTCCTCAGGGAATGCAGCACAGCAGGTTCAAATTGTCATCTCTCTCCTGCGTGGCGATCCTCAGGATTGGGCTTTTTCCCTGACACCTGGGGATCCTGTTTTGAGTGATGTTGATGCATTTTTTCAGGCTTTGGGGTTATTGTACGATGAGCCTAATGTCACTGATCAAGCTGAAAAAGCCTTGTTGGCATTAAATCAGGGACTTGATGACGCTGAGTTATACTGTCAGAGATTCCGTAAGTGGGCAGTCCTGACCAAATGGAATGACGACGCTTTGGCAGCCCTTTTCCGGAAGGGTCTGTCAGATAATGTAAAGGATGTTATGGTGGGATTCCCTGTCCCCTCTGGTCTCAATGATTCTATGTCATTAGCGATTCAAATTGACAGACGTTTGCGTGAGCGGAGAAGTATGCGTGGAATGGTGTTGCCTTGTGAACCAGCTTCTGAACTCATGCAGTGTGATAGAGTGGTGTCTGGGGCACAGCGTCATGAGTTTCGAAAGCGCAATGGGTTATGTTTCTACTGTGGTGACGCCTCTCATGCTATTTCAGTCTGCCCTAAGCGGGGAAGACGTTTTGCACGCTCAGTTGTCTTGGGTAGTGTTCAGACTAAGTTTTTATTAACTGTCACTCTGATATGCTCTCTGTCCTCATTTTCTGCTCAGGCTTTCGTTGATTCTGGAGCAGCTATTAACCTGATGGATTATGATTTTGCTAAACGTTGTGGGTTTCCCTTGATACCCCTACAGAAGTCTATTCCCCTACTGGGGATCGATTCTACCCCTTTGGCTGAGAATAAACCACAGTTTTCTACTCAGGTGATAATGAGGGTTGAACCTGATCACCAGGAGTGCTGCAAATTTTTGGTTCTGTATAAACTGCATGACATTATCGTGCTGGGTTTCCCTTGGTTACAGTCTCATAATCCTGTTTTGGATTGGAAATCTGTGTCTGTAACCAGTTGGGGCTGCCAATGTGTTAATACCAACACTCCTGTTTTTTCTGCCTCCCCCCAGGCTCAGGAAGTTCCTGACTTTTTGATTGATTTTTCTGATGTGTTTAGCGAAAGTAAATCTGCATCCTTGCCTCCCCATAGGAGCTATGACTGCGCTATTGAATTAGTGCCGGGTAGTAAATTCCCTAAAGGTCGCCTTTTTAACTTGTCTGTACCTGAACATGACGCTATGCGGTCTTATATCAAGGAATCATTGGAGAAGGGTCATATCAGACCATCCTCTTCACCCTTAGGTGCCGGTTTTTTCTTTGTGGCCAAAAAAGATGGTTCATTAAGGCCGTGTATTGATTATCGTCTCTTGAACAATATTACTGTGAAATATCAATACCCGTTACCCTTGATTTCTGACCTGTTTTCCAGGGTGAAAAACGCTACTTGGTTTACCAAGCTTGACCTCAGGGGGGCGTACAACCTTATTCGCATTAAGCACGGGGATGAATGGAAGACGGCATTCAATACCCCTGAAGGGCATTTTGAGTACCTAGTGATGCCCTTTGGGCTCACTAATGCTCCTTCCGTCTTCCAGTCCTTCATGAATGACATTTTCAGGGATTTTGTGGACAAATTTCTGATTGTTTATTTGGATGATATCTTGATTTTTTCTAATGACTGGGACTCTCATGTGAAACATGTTCGAACTGTGTTCCAGATTTTGAGAGAGAATGCTCTGTATGTGAAGGGATCAAAGTGTCTTTTTGGCGTACAGAGGATCTCATTTCTGGGATTCATTTTGTCCCCATCTGTTATTGAAATGGACCCGGTCAAGGTTCAGGCCATCTGTGATTGGGTCCAACCTACTTCATTAAAGGCTCTTCAGAGATTTTTGGGTTTTGCCAATTTTTATCGTAAATTTATTGGTAATTTCTCGGTTATTGTTAAACCATTAACTGATTTGACCAGAATGGGTTCTGATGTGGTGAATTGGCCTCCTGAGGCAGTCTCTGCGTTTCAGGAACTTAAGCAGAGATTCACTTCTGCTCCTGTTCTACGGCAGCCTGATGTTTCTCTGCCATTTCAGGTGGAGGTTGATGCCTCTGAAATTGGGGCAGGTGCGGTTTTGTCCCAAAAAGATCCAGAGACCTCTAAAAGTAACCCTTGTGCCTTTTTCTCTCGAAAATTTTCTCCTACTGAACGTAATTATGACGTGGTTAATCGGGAGTTATTGGCCATGAAGTGGGCTTTTGAAGAGTGGAGACATTGGCTAGAGGGAGCCAAACATCAGGTGGTGGTCCTTACGGACCATAAGAATCTGGTCTATCTGGAATCTGCCAAGCGACTCAATCCTAGACAGGCCAGGTGGGCCTTGTTTTTCACACGTTTTAATTTTGTGGTTTCCTTTCTTCCTGGCACTAAGAATGTTAAGGCGGATGCCCTCTCGAGGAGTTTCCTTGCGGACTCTCCTGAGTTATCTGATCCTTCTGTTATTTTGAAAGAGGGTGTAGTTCTTTCCGCCATCTCGCCCAATTTGAAACTTGCTCTGGAGGGGTGTCAGGAGGATAGGCCCGAGTGCTGCCCTGTTGGAAAATTGTTTGTCCCGGACCAGTGGAAAAAGAGTGTGATGTCTGAGATTCATTGTTCCGCATTGGCTGGGCATCCCGGAATTTTTGGTACCAGAGACTTGGTTAGTCGGTCCTTTTGGTGGCCTACCTTGTCTCGTGATGTCAGGGAATTTGTGCATTCCTGCGGGACTTGCTCTCGCTCCAAGCCTTGCTCTCGCTCTAGTGGTTTGTTGATGCCATTGCCTGTGCCCAAGAGACCATGGACCCATATCTCTATGGATTTCATTTCCGACCTTCCTGTTTCTCAGAGAATGACCACCATCTGGGTAATTTGTGATAGGTTTTCCAAAATGATACATCTTGTGCCATTACCTAAGTTGCCTTCCTCCTCTGAATTGGTGCCGTTGTTCCTTCAGCACGTGGTTCGTTTACACGGCATTCCTGAGAACATTGTGTCTGACAGAGGAGTCCAGTTTGTTTCCAGATTTTGGAGGACTTTTTGTTCTAAACTGGGTGTTCAATTGTCTTTCTCCTCGGCATTTCATCCTCAGACCAATGGTCAAACTGAGAGAACAAACCAGACATTGGAGACTTATCTTAGATGCTTTGCGTCTGCTGATCAGGATGACTGGGTCTCTTTTTTGCCTTTGGCTGAGTTTGCTCTTAATAATAGGGCTAGCTCTGCCACTTTGATGTCTCCGTTTTTCTGTAATTCTGGGTTTCACCCTCGATTTTCTTCAGGACAGACGGAGGCTTCTGTCTGTCCAGGTGTTGACTCTGTTGTGGAGCGTATGCAACAGATTTGGGACCAGGTAGTGGAGAGGTTGTCCCTCTCTCAGGAGAAGGCCCAGCGGTTTGCTAACCGACATAGGACTGATGGTCCTCGGTTTAAAGTGGGGGACTTGGTCTGGTTGTCCTCAAAGAATATTCCTATGAGAGTAGCATCTCCTAAATTTAAGCCTAGGTTCATTGGACCTTATAAGATCATTGAGATTCTTAATCCTGTTTCTTTTCGTTTGCTTCTTCCAGGGACATTTAAGATCCATAACGTGTTCCACAAGTCCTTGTTGAAGAGGTTTGTTGAGCCAGTGGTTCCTGCTGCTGTGCCACCTGACCCTGTTTTGGTTGAGGGCAATCTGGAGTATGTGGTTGAGAAAATATTAGATTCTCGTTTTTCTAGACGGAAACTCCAGTATTTGGTTAAGTGGAGAGGTTATGGTCAGGAAGACAATTCTTGGGTGTTTGCTTCGGACATCCATGCTAGGAGACTCATCCGTGCGTATCATAGAACTCATCCTGACCGACCTGGTTGCTCAAATGAGGGTTCGGTGACCCCTCCTCAAGGGGGGTACTGTTGTGAATGGGTTTGAGATGAGTTCTGAGCGGGGATTCCCTCTGGTGGTTACAAGCGGCACTGGTCTGTTCAGTGAAGATTGTGAGGACTGGGAATCAGGTGTTACTGACTGGTCTTATATAAGGGAGTCACCTTCCCATCAGGGTTGCCGGTGATCAATTTTTCTGGTCTGAATCCTTCATTCCTGTTTCCCTTGTAGCCTGCTGTGTCGTGTCTGCATCTCCTGCTAACAGATAAGACATTTTCTTCTTTTTGTTTTTGTGCTATATTTTTGCATTTTGTCCTGCACTTCTGTGGGGGCCTTCTGGGTCCCCTCCGGGGGCTTTTGCCCTCTCAGTTTAGTTCAGCCACTGATGTTTGTACTTTTGCTTTTTCCAGTTTTTTCAGTGGCTGCTGTTTTGATTTTGTTACACCAGAGAACTAATTGAGGTGGTAGAGGTCGTGTGATCTCAGGTGTTTTTGAAATAAGTAGAGTTGGTGCTTTTCAGGGTTTTCTGGGATTGCAGTAAGTACCCTTCCTATCCTTTACTATTTAGTTAGTTTGGGCCCCAGCGTTTGCTCATACTATTTTCTTTCTGTGTCAGTATTTCTTCTTGTCTAACCGCCATTACATGTTTGGGGGCTTTCTATTATCTTTGGGGTTCTGCTCCGGGGCAGATAGCTTTCCTATTTCTATCTTTAGGTGTAGTTAGTTTCTCAGGCTGTGACGAGGCGTCTAGGACCAACGTAGGAACGCTCCACGGCTGCCTCTAGTTGTGGTGGTTAGTCAGGGTACTGCAATCTCATAGATTCCAACTGCTCTGGTGTATTGCCTTTTTTACCTGCACTCCTCAGCTACCGAAACATAACAGATGTCCGAAGCAAACACCCAAGAATTGTCCTCCTGACCATAACCTCTTCACTTAACCAAATACTGGAGTTTCCGTCTAGAAAAACGAGAATCCAATATTTTCTCAACCACATACTCCAGATTGCCCTCAACCAAAACAGGGTCAGGAGGCGCAGCCATAGGAACCACTGGCTCGACAAACCTCTTCAATAAGAACTTGTGGAACACGTTATGGATCTTAAATGTCTCTGGAAGAAGTAAACGAAAGGAAACAGGATTAAGAATCTCCATGATCTTATAAGGTCCAATGAACCTAGGCTTAAACTTAGGAGATGCAACTCTCATAGGGATATTTCTTGAGGACAACCAGACCAAGTCCCCCACTTAAAACCGAGGACCATCAGTCCTATGCCGGTTGGCAAACCGCTGGGCCCTCTCCTGAGAGAGGGAAAACCTCTCCACTACCTGGTCCCAAATCTGCTGTATACGCTCCACAACAGAGTCAACACCTGGACAGACAGAAGCCTCCGTCTGTCCCGAAGAAAATCGAGGGTGAAACCCAAAATTGCAGAAAAATGCAGACATCAAAGTGGCAGAGCTAGCCCTATTATTAAGAGCAAACTCAGCCAAAGGCAAAAAAGAGACCCAGTCATCCTGATCAGCAGACACAAAGCATCTCAGATAAGTCTCCAATGTCTGGTTTGTTCTCTCAGTTTGTCCTTTGGTCTGAGGATGAATAGCCGAGGAGAAAGACAATTGAACACTAAGTTTAGAACAAAAAGTCCTCCAAAATCTGGAAACAAACTGGACTCCTCTGTCAGACACAATGTTCTCAGGAATGCCGTGTAACCGAACCACGTGCTGAAGGAACAAAGGCACCAATTCGGAGGAGGAAGGCAACTTAGGTAATGGCACAAGATGTATCATTTTGGAAAACCTATCACAAATCATCCAGATAACGGTCATTCTCTGAGAAACAGGGAGGTCGGAAATGAAATCCATAGAGATATGGGTCCATGGTCTCTTGGGCACAGGCAATGGCATCAACAAACCACTAGAGCGAGAGCAAGGCTTGGAGCGAGAGCAAGTCCCGCAGAACTGCACAAATTCCCTGACGTCACGAGACAAAGTAGGCCACCAAAAGGACCGACTAACCAAGTCTCTGGTACCAAAAATTCCTGGATGACCGGCCAACGCGGAACAATGAATCTCAGACATCACACTCTTTTTCCACCGGTCTGGGACAAACAATTTCCCAATAGGGCAGCGCTCGGGTTTATACTCCTGACACCCTTCCAGAGCCAGTCTCAAATTGGGCGAGATGGCGGAAAGAACTACATCCTCTTTCAAAATAACAGCAGGATCAGATAACTCAGGAGAGTCCGCAAGGAAACTCCTCGAGAGGGCATTCGCTTTAATATTCTTAGTGCCAGGAAGAAAGGAAACCACAAAATTAAAACGTGTGAAAAACAAGGCCCACCTGGCCTGTCTAGGATTAAGTCACTTGGCTGATACCAGATAAACCAGATTCTTATGGTCCGTGAGGACCACCACCTGATGTTTGGCTCCCTCCAGCCAATGTCTCCACTCTTCCAAAGCCCACTTCATGGCCAATAACTCCCAATTACCCACGTCATAATTACGTTCAGTTGGAGAAAATTTTCGAGAGAAAAAGGCACAAGGGTTACTTTTAGAGGTCTCTGGATCTCTTTGGGACAAAACGGCACCTGCCCCAATTTCAGAGGCATCAACCTCCACCTGAAATGGCAGAGAAACATCAGGCTGCCGTAGAACAGGAGCAGAAGTGAATCTCTGCTTAAGTTCCTGAAACGCAGAGACTGCCTCAGGAGGCCAATTCACCACATCAGAACCCTTCTTGGTCAAATCAGTCAATGGTTTAACAATAACAGAGAAATTACCAATAAATTTACGACAAAACCCAAGAATCTCTGAAGAGCCTTTAATGAAGTAGGTTGGACCCAATCACAGATGGCCTGAACCTTGACTGGGGTCCATTTCAATAACAGATGGGGACAAAATGAATCCCAGAAATGAAATCCTCTGTATGCCAAAAAGACACTTTGATCCCTTTCACATACAGAGCATTCTCTCTCAAAATCTAGAACACAGTCCGAACATGTTTCACATGAGAGTCCCAGTCATTGGAAAAAATCAAGATATCATCCAAATAAACAATCAGAAATTTATCCACAAAATCCCTGAAAATGTCATTCATGAAGGACTGGAAGACGGAAGGAGCCTTAGTGAGCCCAAAGGGCATCACTAGGTACTCAAAATGCCCCTCTGGGGTATTAAATGCCGTCTTCCATTCATCCCCGTGCTTAATGCGAAAAAAGGTTATACGCCCCCTGAGGTCAAGCTTGGTAAACCAAGTAGCACTTTTCACCCTGGAAAACAGGTCAGAAATCAAGGGTAACGGATATTGATATTTCACAGTGATATTGTTCAAGAGACGATAATCAATACACGGCCTTAATGAACCATCCCTTTTTGGCCACAAAGAAAAAACCGGCACCCAAGGGTGAAGAGGATGGTCTGATATGACCCTTCTCCAATGACTCCTTGATATAAGACCGCATAGTGTCATGTTCAGGTACAGACAAGTTAAAAAGGCGACCTTTAGGGAATTTACTACCAGGCACTAATTCAATAGCGCAGTCATAGCTCCTATGGGGGGGCAAGGATGCAGATTTACTTTCGCTAAACACATCAGAAAAATCAGTCAAAAAGTCAGGAACATCCTGAGCCTGGGGAGAGGCAGAAAAAACAGGAGTGTTGGCATTAACACATTGGCAGTCCCAACTGGTTACAGACACAGATTTCCAATCCAAAACACGATTATGAGACTGTAACCAAGGGAAACCTAGTACAATAATGTCATGCAGATTATACAGCACCAAAAATTTTCAACTCACCTGATGATCAGGTTCAACCCTCATTATCACCTGAGTAGAGAACTGGGGTTTATTCTCAGCCAAAGGGGTAGAATCAATCCCCAGTAGGGGAATAGACTTCCGTAGGGGTATCAAGGGAAACCCACAACGTTTAGCAAAATCAAAATCCATCAGGTTAATAGCTGCTCCCGAATCAACAAAAGCCTGAGCAGAAAATGTGGACAGGGAGCAAATCAGGGTAACAGTCAACAGAAATTTAGTCTGAACACTACCCAAGACAAAACAGAGCGTGCAAAACGTCTTCCCCTCTTAAGGCAGACTGAAATAGCATGAGAGGCGTCACCACAGTAGAAACATTACCCATTGCGTTTTCGAAACTCAAGACGCTGTGCCCCAGAAGCCACTCTATCACACTGCATGGGTTCAGAAGCTGGTTCACAAGGCAACACTATTCCACGCATACCTCTATGCTCACGCAAACGTCTGACAATTTGAATCGCTAATGACATAGAATCATTGAGACCAGAGGGAGCAAGAAACCCACCATAACATCTTTTACATTCTCTGACAGACCCTTCCAAAAAAAGGGCTGCCAAAGCATCATCATTCCATTTGGTCAGGACTGCCCACCTTCGGAATCTCTGACAGTACAGATCAGCGTCCTCAAGCCCCTGATTTAATGAAAACAAGGCTTTTTCAGCTTGATCAGTGACATTAGGTTCATCGTACAATAACCCCAGAGCCAGAAAAAATGCATCAGCATTACTCAAAACAGGGTCCCCAGGTGTCAGGGAAAAAGCCCAATCCTGAGGATCGCCGCGCAGGAGAGAGATGACAATTTGAACCTGCTGTGCTGCGTTCCCTGAGGACTTAGGTTTTAAGGCAAAAAACAACTTACAGTTATTTTTGAAATTCAGAAATTTAGCTCGCTCCCCTAAAAACAAATCTGGCATGGGGATCCTAGGTTCCACAACCGGCAACCCTGCAAGATAGGTAGCAATACTCCGAACTTCAGTGGCAAGCTGATCCACACGGCCAGACAACTGTGCAAACTCCATTGAGAGAAAAAAAAAAAAAAATCCTCAGCACCCAGAGAAAAAGAGGGAAAGAAAAAATATATATATATATATCTCTGACAACTCTGACAACTTTTTTTTTTTTTTACACTATCTTTCCCTTCTGTGAGTACCATATAATTTTCAGTTTGGCCGGTGATACTGTTATGATTTGGTAGCTGAGGAGAGTAGGCAAAAAAGGCAATATACCAGAGAGGTTGGAATCTACTGGATTGCAGTACCCTGACTAACCACCACAACTAAAGGCAGCCGTGGAGCGTACCTACGTTGGTCCTAGACGCCTCGTCACAGCCTGAGAAGCTAACTACACCTAAAGATAGAAAGAGGAAAACTATCTGCCCCGGAGCAGATCCCCAAAGAACATAGGAAGCCCCCAAACATGTAATGGCAGTTAGACAAGAGGAAATGCAGACACAGACAGAAAACAGTATGAGCAAACGTTGGGGCCCAATCTTCCTAGAAAGAAAAGGATAGGAAGGACACTTACTGCAATCCAAAAAACCCTAAAAAATACCAACTCACTAATTGCAAAAACACCTGAGATCACACGACCTCTACCACCTAAATTAGTTCTCTGGTGTAACAAAACTAAGCAGCAGCCACTGAAAAAACTGGAAAAGGCAAATGAACAAATAACAGTGGCTCAGATAAACTGAGAGGAGCACAAGCCCCCGGAGGGACCTGGCTGACCTCCACAGAAGTGCAGGACAAAATGCAAAAAGCAAGCACAAAAATAAAAGCAGAAAATATCTTATCTGTTAGCAGAAGATGCAGGCAAGACACAGCTAGCTTCCAAGTAAACCAGGAACCAAAGTTGAGACAAGAACAATTGATCACCGGCAACCCTGATGGGAGGGAACCTCCCTTATATAAGACCAGTCTGTAACACCTGATTGCCAATCTTCACAATCTTCATTGAATAGATCAGTACTGTTTGTAACCACCAGAGGGAGCTTCTGCTCAGAATTCATTTCTAACACATTCACAACAGTCCCCTCACCCTCAAATCCTGATATGCATGGTCCCCTCACCCCCCAATCCTGAGATGCATGGTCCCCTCACCCCTAAATCCTGGTATGCATGGTTCCCTCACCCCCAATCCTGATATGCATAGTCCTCTCACCCCCCAATCTTGATATGCATGGTCCACTCACCCCTAATCCTGATATGCATGGTCCCCTCACCCCCAATCCTGATATGCTTGGTCCCCTCACCCCCCAATCCTGGTATGCATGGTCCCTCTCCACCCGATCCTGACATGCATGGTCCTCTCACCCCCAATCCTGATATGCATGGTCCCCTCACCCCCATTCTTGATATGCATGGTCCTCTCACCCCCCAATCTTGGAATGCATGGTCCCCTCATCCCCAATCCTGGTATACCTGGCACCCGTTACCTCCCAATTCTGGTATGTATGGTTCCCTCATCCCCCAATCGTGGTATGCATGGTCCCCTCACCCCCCAATCTTGTAATGCATGGTCCCCTCACCCCCAATCCTGATATGCATGGTCCCCTCACCCCCCTATCCTGGCATGCATGGTCCCACCTCATACCCAATCATGGTATCCATGACACCCCTTACCTCCCAATATTGGTATGCATGGTGCCCTCATCCCCCAATCCTAATATGCATGGTCCCCTTACCCCCAATCCTGATATGCATGGCCCCCTCACCCCCCAATCCTGGTATCCATGGTCCCCTCATCCCCCAATCATGGTATGCATGTTCCACCCTCATCCTTATCATGGGATGTATGGTACCCCCTCACCCCCAATCCTGGTATGCATGGTCCCCTCATCCACAATTCTGGTTTACCTGGCACCCCTTACCTACCAATTCTAGTATGCATGGTCCCCTCATCATCAAATCCTGGTATGCAGGGTCCCCTCACCCCCCCAATCCTGATATGCATGGTCCCCTCACCCCCAATCCTGATATGCATGGTCCCACTCACCCCCCAATCCTGAAATGCATGGTCCCATCGCCCTCCAATCCTGGTATGCATGGTCCCCTCACCCCACAATCCTGATATGCATGGTCCCCTCACCCCCCAATCCTGATATGCATGGTCCCCTCATCCCCCAATCCTGATATGAATGGTCCCCTCACCCCCCAATCCTGATATGCATGCTCCCCTCACCCCCCAATCCTGATATGCATGGTCCCCTCCCCCTCCAATCCTGATATGCATGGTCCCCTCACCCCCCAATCCTAATATGCATGGTCCCCTTACCCCCCAATCCTGATATGCATGGTCCCCTCACCCCCCAATCCTGATCTGCATGGTCCCCTCACCCCCAATCCTGGTATGTATGTTCCCCTCACCCCCCAATCTTGAAATGCATGGTCCCCTCACCCCCCCAATCCTGAAATGCATGGTCCCCTCACCCCCAATACTGATATGCATGGTTCCCTCACCCCCCAATCCTGATATGCATGGTCCCCTCACCCCCCAATCCTGATGTGCATGGTCCTCTCACCCCCCAATCCTCATGTGCATGTTTCCCTCACCCCCCATTCCTGGTATGCATGGTCCTTTCTCCCCCTATCCTGATTTGTATGGTCCCTCACCCCTATTAAACTGCACACATACTAAAAAAAAACCCATTTATACTCACCTTTCTACCCTGTGCTCCAGCGCCGTCCCGTTCTGCTGGAGACCCGGGGAGGAGAGCGTCGCCGGAGTACGCGCATGCCCGTACCGCGCTGTTCAGCACTATATTGCTGAAGACACACTGTAAATGTGTCTTCAGCAAAATGGCGCCGGATAGCGCTATGCGCATGCGCGATTCCGACACGCACTCCTGGTCTCCTGCCCCGGCGAGAAGAGTAGCGCCGTGGCAACGCTCCTCCTGTCAGGTAAGTATGTAAGTATGGCGCCGGAAATCGAGGTATGCATCCAGTGTCTAGGCGTACCGCGATCTCCAGAGCCATACACAATCCTCACCACTAGATGCCGTCTTCTGTTTGGAGCCAGACTGAGCAGGCGTGTCGCGTTTGCGCAGTCTGTAAAGGCTTCAGACAAAGTGACGCTTACAGTATTATATTATAGATAGCCCACACATGCATCTGTGTCTTTCTAGACTCATACCCTCTGTTCTTTCAGGAAGCGCTTCCAGGAGTTTTTTATTGGTACAGTAACAATTATAATGACTGATAACACTGCTATATACAGCTGATTACATAAAAGCCACCTCTCACAGACAATGTCATAGCTGACCCTGTTTCTCTCCCTTCACAATGAGCTTTATACAGGCTCATCAGACATTTCAATACAAATGATAGGGTCAGAATCTGACCATTGTGGCTATGTACAGTAAATGTGTTGTTTTCTGAAATAAAATGAAATCTGAATCTAGTGGCCAATGCAAAGATGACAAGATTTCTATATTCTATTTAAACATGGATTGTTCTATGCTTAAAAAAAACACAAAGATAAAAAAAATGTAATACAGAAACCTGATTTATTCCTTTGCGACATGTGCCGTTCTACAGTCATGGCCAAAAGTTTTGAGAATGACACAAATATTAATTTTTACAAAGTGTACTGCTTCACTTTTTCTAATGGCAATTTGCATATACTCCAGAATGTTATAAAGAGTGATCAGCTTAACAGCAATTACTTGCAAAGTCAATATTTGGCTAGAAAATGAACTTTATCCCCCAAAACACATTTCAACATCATTGCAGCCCTGCCTTAAAAGGACCATCTAACCTCTTTTCAGTGATTGCTCCATTAACACAGGTGTGGGTGTTGATGAGGACATGGCTGGAGATCAATCTGTCATGATTAAGTAAAAATGACACCACTTGACACTTTAAAAGGAGGCTGGTGCTTGGCATCATTGTTTCTCTTCTGTTAACCATGGTTATCTCTAAAGAAACATGTGCAGTCATCATTGCAATGCACAAAAATGGCCTAACAGGGAAGAGTATCGCAGCTAGAAAGATTGCACCTCAGTCAACAATCTATCGCATCATCAAGAACTTCATGGAGAGAGGTTCCATTGTTGCCAAAAAGGCTCCAGGGCGCCCAAGAAAGACCAGTAAGCGCCAGGACCGTTTCTTAAAAGTGTTTCAGCTGTGGGATCGGGCTACCAGCAGTGCAGAGCTTGCTCAGGAATGGCAACAGTCAGGTGTGACTGCATCTGCACGCACTGTGAGGCGGAGACTCTTGGAGCAAGGCCAGGTCTCAAGGAGGGCAGCAAAGAAGCCACTTCTCTCCAGAAAAAACATCATGGACAGACTGATATTCTGCAAAAGGTACAGGCAGTGGACTGCTGAGGACTTGGGTAAAGTTATTTTCTCTGATGAATCCCCTTTTCGATTGTTTGGGACATCAGGAAAACGCCTCATTCGGAGAAGACAAGGTGAGCGCTACCACCAGTCTTGTCTCATGCCAACTGTTAAGCATCCTGAAACCATTCATGTGTGGGTTGCTTCTCAGCCAAGGGAATCGGCTCTCTCACAGTCTTGCCTAAAAACACAGCCATGAATAAAGAATGGTACCAGAATATCCTCCAAGAGCAACTTCTCCCAACCCTCCAAGAGCAGTTTGGCGATCAACAATGCCTTTTCCAGCATGATGGAGCACCTTGCCATAAAGCAAAGGTGATAACTAAATGGCTCAGGGAACAAAACATAGAGATTTTGGGTCCATGGCCTGGAAACTCCCCAGATCTTAATCCCATTGAGAATTTGTGGTCAATCATCAAGAGACGGGTGGACAAACAAAAACCTAAAAATTCTGACAAAATGAAAGCATTGATTGTGCAAGAATGGACTGCTATCAGTCAGGATTTGGTCCAGAAGTTGATTGAGAGCAGGCCAGGGAGAATTGCAGAGGTCCTGAAGAAGAAGGGTCAACACTGCAAATATTGACTTGCTGCATTAACTCATTCTAACTGTCAATATAAGCTTTTGTTACTCATATGTTTGCAATTATATTTCTGTCTGTGATAAAAAAACATCTGTCAAACACACATAAAAACCAGAGGGCAGCAGATCATGTGAAAATATAATATTTGTGTCATTCTCAAAACTTTTGGCCATGACTGTAGTACCATTCTGCGTGAGGTGTGTTCGCGCAAACAGCAGTACTAGTACGACCCATGCACTTGGGTTTCAGCTGTATGTGACAGCTGACTCCCCGGAGCAACGCCCACGATCGGTGCTAGCACCAATCATGGGCATTTAACCCCTCTGATGCCGCTGTCAGTAGTGACAGCGGCATAGGAAGCATCGTGAAGCGAGGGGACTCCTTGCATACCTACATCCGAACAAAGCGATGCTGTTAATAAACTTCTTGAATGTGGTTTTGAGTACCTTGAGGGGTGCAGTTTTTACAACAGTGTCATTTTTGGGTACCGTATTTTCTGTCATATAGGCCCCTCAAAATCATTTCAAGTGTGTGGTGGTCCCTAAAAAAATGGTTTTGCAAATTTTGTTGTAAAAATGAAAAATCGCTGGTCAAATTTTAACCCTTATAACTTCCTAACAAAAAAAAAATATGTTTCTAAAATTGTACAGATGTAAAGTAGACAAGTGGGAAATGTTATTTATTAACCCCTTCCCGACCTGTGACGCCACGTAGGCATCATGAAAGTCAGTGCCAATCCGACCCATGACGCCTATGTGGCGTCATGAAAGGATCGCGTCCCTGCGGGTCGGGAGACCGGGGTCACTGAAAGGTCACCCGACCCGCAGGGACAGGACCCTTTGTGCTTCACCACAGGGGGGTTGGCTTAACCCCCCGTGGCCACGATCGCTCTGATTGGCTGTTAAAAGTGAAACAGCCAATCAGAGCAATCTGTAATATTTCACCAATATAATTGGTGAAATATTACAATCCAGCCATGGCCGATGCTGCAATAGCATCGGCCATGGCTGGACACCGAGCCCTGACCCCCCCACACGTAGTCACTGCGGCAATCGGCCGCCGCCACCGAAAGATGGCAGCGGTCGGTCACCGCTGTCACTAACAGCTCCCCTCGTCCTGGCCTCCACTGCCCCCACCTTCCGATCTCCCCCCTCACTTCCGACCCCCATACTCACCTCTCCCGGTCCACCGATGTCCCTGGATCCTTCCCGGCAGCTGCCCGGGATTCTTCATGGGCGCCGCCATCTTGGAAAATGGCGGGCGCATGCGCAGTGCGCCCGCCGGCAGGCGCATGCGCAGTGCGCCCTGCAGAGTCAAGAAATTTATTTTGATCACTGTGATAAACTGTCACAGTGATCAAAATAAAAAAAAGTAAGTGAACCCCCCCTGTCATAGGTAGGGACAAATAATAAAGAATTTTTTTTTTCCTATTAGGCCCTGTGCACACGTTGCGGATTTTGCTGCGGATCAACAGCGGATTTTGCTGCGGATCAGCAGCGGATTTTGCTGCGGATCAGCAGCGGATTTTGCGTTGCGGATCCGCAGAGGATTTTGCAGCGGATCCGCAGCAGATTTCGCGCTGCGGATCCACAGCAGATCCAGAAACCATGTACAGTACAATGCAAATAAATGGTAAAAAAAAACGCTGTGCACATGCTGCAGATTTTTCAGCGCGGATTTGCTGCGGTTTTAAATCCGCAGCATGTCAATTCTTTGTGCGGATTCCGCAGCGATTTTACACCTATTCCATTATAGGCGTAAAACCGCAGAGAAAAACCGCAGCAAATCCGTGCTAACTACGCAGGTAAAAGGCAGGTCATTTTACCTGCGGATTTTAGAAAAATCCGCAAGTGAATCCACAACGTGTGCACGGGGCCTCAGGGTTAGGGTTAGGCTGGGTTCATATTGCATTATGGCAGTCCGTTAGATGGACTGCGTTTCACCGCGGTATAACGCGGTGTAACGCAGTCCATTAACGCTGCCATTCACCCCATTTGTGTGCGCATCGCAACGCATGACGTGAAGTGGCATGTGTTCGCGACGTGTCGTCATTCAGTGACGGAGCCTTGGACGCAGGCTGCAGCGTCTGGGCTCCATCACCGCTAGCACAGATGAATCATCGCTGATTCCTCTGCACTAGCGGGTATAGCATAACGCGATCGCGTTATGCTATACCGTTACCAGCCCGTCTACGCTATGTGTTGAACGGGCTGGTAAAACGCAATATGAACCCAGCCTTAGGGTTAGAACTAGGGTTAGGGTTAGAACTAGGGTAAGGGTTGGAATTAGGGTTAGGGTTGGAATTAGGGTTAGGGTTGGGATTAGGGTTAGGTTTGTGGTTAGGGTTAGAGTTAGGATAAGCGTTAGGGGTGTTTTGGGGTAAGGGTTGGGATTAGGGTTAGGCTTGTGGTTAGGTTTATGGTTAGAGTTGGGATTAGGGTTAGGGGTGTGTTGGGGTTAGGGTTATGGTTAGGGTTTGTATTAGGGTTAGGGGTGTGTAGGGTTAGGGTTGGGGTTAGGGGTGTGTTGGGGTTAGGGTTGGAGTTAGAATTGAGGGGTTTCCACTATTTACGCACATCAGGGGGTCTCCATACGTGACATGGCGCCACCATTGATTCCTGCAAATTTTGCGTTCAAAAAGTCAAACAGTGCTCCCTTTATTCCAAGCCCCGACGTGTGCCCAAACAGTGGTTTACCCCCACATATGGGGTATCAGCGTACTCGGGAAAAATTGCACAACAACTTTGGGGGTCTAATTTCTCCTGTTACTGTTGGGAAAAAAAATTGGGGACAAAAAAGTTATTTTTGTGGAAAAAAAAATGATTTTTTTATTTTCACGGCTCTGCGTTATAAACTTCTGTGAAGAACTTGGAGATTCAAAGTGCTTACCACACATCTAGAGAAGTTCCTTGGGGGATCTAGTTTCCAATATGGGGTCACTTGGGGGGATTTCTACTGTTTAGGCACATCATGGGCTCTGCAAACGTAACATGACACCCGCAGACCATTCCATCAAGTCGGCATTTCAAAACGTCACTACTTCCCTTCCGAGCCTCGACGTGTGCCCATACAGTAGTTTTCTCTCACATATGGGATATCAGCGTACTCAGGACAAATTGGACAACAACTTTTGAGGTCTAATTTCTCCTGTTACCCTTGGGAAAATAAAAAAATTGGGGACTAAAAGATCATGTTTGTGAAAAAAATATGATTTTTTTATTTTCATGCCCCGGCGTTATAAACTTCTGTGTAGCCATTGGGGGTTCAAAGTGCTCACTACACATCTAGATAAGCTCCTTGGAGGGTCTAGTTTCCAAAATGGGGTCACTTGTTGGGGGTTTCTACTGTTTAGGCACATCAGGGGCTCTGCAAACGCAACATGACGACCACAGAACATTCCATCAAGTCTGCCTTCAAAAATGGCGCTCCTTCCCTTCTGTGCTCTCCCATGCGCCAAAACAGTGGTTTCCCCCAACATATGGGGTACCAGTGTACTCAGGACAAACTGTACAACAACTTTTGTGGTCCAATTTCTCCTGTTACCCTTGTGAAAATAAAAAATTGCGGGTTAAAAAAATCAGTTTTTGAGGAAAAAAATGATTTTTTATTTTCACGGCTCTGCATTACAAACTTCTGTGAAGCACGTGGGGGTTCAAGGTGCTCACCACACATCTAGTTAAGTTGCCTGAGGGGTCTAGTTTACAAAATGTGGTCACTTGTGGGGGGTTTCTACTGTTTAGGCACACCAGGGGCTCTGCCCGCCCGCCCGCTCGCAGACCATTCCATCAAGTCGTCATTTCAAAGCGTCACTACATCCCTTTCAAGCCCTGACTTGTACCTAAACAGTGGTTCCCCCCCACATGTGAGGTACTAGCGTACTTAGGACAAATTAGACAACAACTTTTGGGGTCCAATTTCTCCTGTAACCATTGTGAAAATAAAAAATAGGGGGCTAAATAATAATTTTTTGAGAAAAAAAAAAGATTTTTTATTTTCACGGCTCTGCGTTATAAACTTTTGTGAAGCACCTGGGGGTTCAAAGTGCTCACTGTGCATCTACATAAGTTCCTTAGGGGTCTAGTTTCCAAAATGGGGTCATTTGTGGGGGAGCTCCAAAGTTTAGGCATACAGGGGCTCTCCAAACATGACATGGTGTCCGCTAACGATTGGAGCTAATTTTCCATTCAAAAAGTCAAATGGCGCTCCTTCCCTTCTGAGTAGTGTTGAGCGATACGATACTGCAAATATCGGGTATCGGCCAATATTGGCTGTATCGGAATTCCGATTCCGAATTCCGATATTTTCGTCATATCGGATACCGGAATCGGAATGTCACTGTCACTGTCAGTGTCAGTCGGTCGGGTCTGTCAGGAGTCAGCGGCACTTACCCGGCAGAAGATCTCCGGCGGTCACATCCCGGACTGCTTAATGGCCGCCATCCTCTTCTCCCCGGCGGTCACATGCAGTATCTCGCGATAACTGCAGTGACTGCTGGGTAATCGCGGCCGTAAAGCAGTCCGATGACGTCACCGCCGGAGAAGCTGGTAAGCAGCTGTGCTGCGCCGGGATGTCAGGCTCTGCCTGGCATTCCGATGTAGCAGAGCTGGATCGTCGTGGGACAATCGTTACTATGGACTGCGTCGGACAGGTGGTATACTGTTGGTTTGTTTTTTTTATTTTTTTACAGGAGATCGATGGCGTCGCAGGAATGAGAGAGTAATAAAAAAAATGAAAACTGTGTTGTCTCTTTTATTTCATTAAAATACTTTTTTCTTGCTTTGTCTTTTTTTTATGCATTTAATAACTTTGGGATTAATAATGGATCGGTGTCTTATTGACGCCTCTCCATTATTAACCGGGCTTATTGTCACCGTGCAATCAAGGTGACATTAACCCCTTATTACCCCGCTTGCCACCGCTACAGAGCAAGTGGGAAGAGCCGGGTAAAGTGCCACAATTGGCACATCTTTTGATGCGCCAAATGTGGGGCTGCTGTAGCCTGGTATTATCAGGCTGTTGAGGGCCAAAATCCATGGGCCTTGACAGTCTTTTAATACCAGGCCGCAGTAGTCTGCATTTTACTTGGCTGGTTAACAAAAATAGGGGGGATCCCCACGCCGTTTTTTTTTTCGAGGGGATCCCCTATTTTTGTTAACCAGCCAAGCTAAGCAGACTGCTGTGGCCTGGTATTATCAGGCTTGCAAGGTCCATGGATATTGGATCCTTACCAGCCTGAAAAACCAGGCCTCAGCGGTCTGCTTCATCTGGCTGGTTAACAAAAATAGGGGGGACCCCACGCTAAGTTTTTTTCGAGGGGATCCCCTATTTTTGTTAATCAGCCAAGATATGCAGACTGCTGTGGCCTGGTATTATCAGGCTGGCAAGGTCCATGGATCTTGGCTCCTTAACAGCCTGAAAATCAGGCCTCAGCGGTCTGCTTCATCTGGCTGGTTAACAAAAATAGGGGGGACCACACGCCATTTTTTTTTCAAAGGGAACCCCTATTTTTGTTAATCAGTTCCCTCTGACGTCACTGATGGTGTCCCTGGCTGACCTGAAGTGAAAGTGGAAAGCAATCAATTAAGCTTTCCACTTCCTCTCCTGTCAGCCAGGAGAGGAGCTCATTCATTTGGGGGTTTACTGTGAGGCTGCAGCATTAGCTGCGGTCCCTGCAGTAAAAATTAACCCTTTCTGAAGGATTACACCGTGGGACCTGACTGTGCATCGGATTGGTAAGAATAATTTTGCTTTATTATTTTATTTTTATTACAGGAAATGGTTTTAGCAGGTAAATAAATATGGTCAAAAACTGTGTGATTATTTCATTAAACTTCTTTTTTATTAAAGTGTGTGTGTTTGATTTTTCTTTCATACAATAGGATTAATAATTGATAGTTGTCTAATTGACAGCTCTCAATTATTAACCTGGCTTAAAGTGACCTTTCAATTGCAAGGTCATTTTAACCCCTTATTAACCCATTCGCCACCGCTACAGGGCAATGGGAATAGATGGGCAAAGTGCCAGAAAGGGCAAATCTAATTAGAGATTTGCCCTTTCTGGGGTGTCTGGGGGCAGATGTTAGTAGCCGGGGGGGCCAAAAATAATGGTCCCTCTCTGGGCTATTATTATCTGCCCCCACTCACTGGCTTTGTCTGTCTGGTTGCGAAAATAGGGCGGGAGCCCACGCATTTTTTTTCAGCAATTTTACACCTCATATATATATATACATGTCATTGAGTTTGTGACACACACATATATATATATATTTATAGTTCATACACTTCTACATAGTATAATAGCCGCTAATTCAATTGCCGGCTTTTGTGAAAATGCAGAACCCGACATGAAATGACACTTGGTTTACATAGAGTTAACCATGTCTTTTCATGTACTTTGATATCTGATTTGCACAAACAATTACATGAGTGTAAGTGTGCAAAATTTCACACCTGTAGGGGTTAATTAAAGGTGTAAATTCGTAGCAAAAAAGTCCGTTTTTTTACAACGAATTTACACCTTTAATTAACCCCTACAGGTGTGAAATTTTGCACACATAGACTGATGTAATTGTTTGTGCAAATCAGATAGCAAACGACATGAAAAGACATGGTTAACCCTATGTACACCAAGTGTCATTTCATGTCGGGTGCTTCTGTCTTTTCACAGAAGCCGGCTTTACCCGGCAATTGAATCAGAGGATATTTTACTATGTAGAAGTGTATAAACTATACATATATGTATATATATATGTCACAATGACATGTATATATATATATATATATATGTATTCTATGTGTGTATATTTAGTGTTTACAAGGAAAGAATGGGGTTTTTTTAGTTCCGATATTTTGTTCCCATAGACTTACATTGGATTTCCGGTATCGGTATCGGGTATCGCCGATATTTTAATGGTATCGGCGATACCATTCCGATTCTGATACTTAGGGATATCGGAAAGTATCGCTCAACTCTACTTCTGAGCCCTGCCGTGCACCCAAACAGTGGTTTATGACCACATATGAGGTATCTGTGTACTCAGGAGAAATTGCCCAACAAATTTTAGGATCCAATTTATACTGTTGCCCATGTAAAAATGAAAAAACTGAGGCTAAAAGAAAATTTTTGTGAAAAAAAAAGTACTTTATTTTTTTTACGGATCAATTTGTGAAGGACCTGGTGTTTCAAAGTGCTCACTATGCATCGAGAAAAGTTCCTTGGGGGTCTAGTTTCCAAAATGGGGTCACTTGTTGGGGAGCTCCAATGTTTAGGCACACAGGGACTCTCCAAATGCGACATGGCAACCGCTAAATATTCCAGCATATTTTCCATTCAAAAAGTCAAATGGCGCTCTTTCCCTTCTGAGCCCTGCCGTGCGCCCAAACAGTGGTTTATGACCACATATGAGGTATCTGTGTACTCAGGAAAAATTGCCAACAAATTTTAGGATCCAATTTATCCTGTTGCCCATGTGAAAATGAAAAAACTGAGGCTAAAAGAAAATTTTTTGTGAAGATAAAGTACTTTCTTTTTTTACGGATCAATTTGTGAAGCACCTGGGGGTTCAAAGTGCTCACTCTGCATCTAGATAAGTTCCTTGGGGGGTCTAGTTTCCAAAATGGGGTCATTTGTGGGGGAGATCCAATGTTTAGGCACACAGGGACTCTCCAAATGCGACATGGCAACCGCTAAATATTCCAGCATATTTTCCATTCAAAAAGTCAAATGGCGCTCCTTCCCTTCTGAGCCCTGCCGTGCGCCCAAACAGTGGTTTATGACCACATATGAGGTATCGGTGTACTCAGGAGAAATTGCCCAACAAATTTTAGGATCCAATTTATACTGTTGCCCATGTGAAAATGAAAAAACTGAGGCTAAAAAAATTTTTGTGAAAAAAAAGTACTTTCTTTTTTTTACGGATCAATTTGTGAAGCACCTGGGGGTTCAAAGTGCTCACTCTGCATCTAGATAAGTTCCTTGGGGGGTCTAGTTTCCAAAATGGGGTCACTTGTGGGGGAGCTCCAATGTTTAGGCACACAGGGACTCTCCAAATGCGACATGGAAACCGCTAAATATTCCAGCATATTTTCCATTCAAAAAGTCAAATAGCGCTCCTTCCCTTCTGAGCCCTGCCGTGCGCCCAAACAGTGGTTTATACCACATATGAGGTATCTGTGTACTCAGGAGAAATTGCCCAACAAATTTTTGGGTCCATTTTATCCTGTTGCCCATGCAAAAATGAAAAAATTGATGCTAAAAGAAAAATTTTGTTGGAGAAATTAAAATGTCCATTTTTTCCTTCCACGTTGCTTTAGTTCCTGTGAAGCACCATGAAGGGTTAATAATCTTCTTGAATGTAGTTTTAAGTAGCTTGAGGGGTGCAGTTTTTATAATGGTGTCACTTTTGGGTATTTTCTGCCATATAGACCCCTCAAAGTGACTTCAAATGTGAGGTGGTCCCTAAAAAAATGGTTTTGTAAATTTTGCTGTAAAAATGAGAAATCGCTGGTCAACTTTTAACATTTATAACTTCCTAACAAAAAAAATGTTGTTCCCAAAATTGTGCTGATGTAAAGTAGACATGTGGGAAATGTTATTTATTAACTATTTTGTGTCACATAACTCTCTGGTTTAACAGAATAAAAATTCAAATTTTGAAAATTGCGAAATTTTCAAAATTTTGGCCAAAGTTCCATTTTTTTCACAAATAAACGCAAAAATTATCGACCTAAATTTACCACTAACATGAAGCCCAATATGTCACAAAAAAACATCTCAGAATCGCTATGATCCGTTGAAGCGTTCCTGAGTTATTACCTCATAAAGGGACACTGGTCAGAATTGCAAAAAATGGCCAGGTCATTTAGGTCAAAATAGGCTGGGTCATGAAGGGGTTAACTATTTTGTGTGATATGACTCTCTGATTTAAGAGCATAAAAATTGAAAGTTTGAAAATTGCAAGGTTTTCAAAATTATCACCAAATTTCCATTTTTTTCACAAATAAACGCAAGTCATATCAAATAAATTTTACCACTATCAAAAAGTACAATATGTCACGAGAAAACATTCTCAGAATCAGTGGCATCCATTGAAGCGTTCCAGAGTTATGACCTTATAAAAATGACAGTGGTCAGAATTGTAAAAATTGGCCTGGTCCTGAAAGGTGCAAACAGGCTTCGAGACAAAGGGGTTAATCAATTGTTGATTTTATTATGATGGCTAACGTAGTCTTTAAACGTACATTTCTAACCAATGGAAGTGCTTAAATAAATTCGCATGGCCTTTAAAGACTGGCATGGTGTCTATATTTACAAACAACACAGGGAATATCTCAGGAGGCTTTAATCTGATGGAGGTGTTCCAATATTTTGCAACACTTTGTAAATCCAGTGCACTGATACTGACTTACAGACTGACTAAAGCTAGGGTTGCACTCATATTATACAAGCTTCAGAGCTGGAATTTGAAAGTCTAAACCTTGGCTTTGCTAAATCTTACCATCAGTGAAGATTAATGGATTATGGGTTAAATGAAATTGTAATTATATTTACATTTAATCTTTTCCCTTTCATATTTTAGTAAATAGGATGATGTTTTTGGTTTTGAAAAGTGTCTTAAATGGATATCGCAGTTTCACAGAACGTAGACGCTTAATTAAAGTCTATGTGAAGTTGCCTTATAGTACTTCCAAACTAATATTTCTTTAAACCTTTTTAAGTCATTGTCAGTTGAAGCAAGTACATAATTGCTGATGTCGTTTGCCTTTGAATTCACTATGGTAAATGAGCACTTCAACTGATTACTTATTTGATACACTTTGTAATATAGCACTACTGCTTTGCATTTTTGCAAGGCTAACAAGTATACAGCAGCAAAAAACAACATTCCCACCCCGGGTACCGAAAACACAGGCGCATCATTTCACTGGGAGCGTCCTTGTTTTCTTTTTAAGTTGCAAAGCTTTGATGAGAGAGAAGTCTTATGAGGAAAGCCTTAAAAAAAAAACTCCACTTCGAGTGAAGTAAAGAATAAATTATTGCAAGGACATTAAAAGTGTTTCATTTCCTTCAGCGTACACATGCATTTTGTAGCGGCAGCATGTCCGCTGTCTCTCAGTGAACCCATTGATCCACAGCTTTCATAATGAACTCTAATAACAACTCTATTACTGCCAGGCTCCTGATTGGTGCAGACTGCCACAAAATTAGCTACAAAGGAGCCAGCTTGTCAATATTAATTCCGCCACAGAGATTACTTGTTATGGGAGAACAAAGGTGTTCTGGCTTGAGCCGAACAACTTAACTCCTTGTCTCATAAAATTTAAGCTGCTATTGATCGCCTTCTTGTATTGTGCTGAAGGATTAAAATAAACACACTCTCCCTTTCTCTCTCCTTCTCTCTTTCATTTACAAGCACAAATGCAGGCATGCAGACAGAAGTACGTTCAATCACTCTGCTGCCTTCTCCTCCTCCCAATCTATTTTTTCGCTAAGAATCATTCAGCAACATGAAGCAAATTAAATCAATGAATTCATCCTAGCAGATGGGTGCTTTAACAGTCAGTTAGCCTTTAGATAATTGAGGCGTTGACTCTGGATCATAAAATGGATGGCTCGTTTGTACATTTTACTGAAATAGATCACCGAGGTTAAATAAATGAAATCCCATTTGTCAGGCAGTAATAAATGGTCTTCCTTTCTGCAAACAGCTCTGTTTGGCCTAATAAATACAGCGATGTTACAGTGCTCCTCCCTTGATAGGGTTATGGCTTAATGAAATGGTCTTTCCACTGCTTGTTTTTGCCTCCTCCTGCAACGTGTGATAAGTAGCAAACCAACGAAGCTTGTAATTACAATCTTACAGAAACCCGGCCAATCTGTATATAAATCTCACCATCCAATTACAAGATGTAATAATTTTGCAGTCAAGCTGGTAATGAGGTCTAATACTCATGCATGTGATAATCCCCCCTGGATGCTGAGTCTATCAGATGTTAGCTTTGTAATTATACTGGCAGAAAATCATTATTTCATGTTCAGCAGAAAAATGAGGTTGGTAGGAAGTTAATTTTCTCTATGCTCTGTGAAGCATAGACAAAATTTTAATGATTTAATCATTATGGTTATCCCTTTTGCAATTGACCCACGTTACTTGTGTAGAAACACTGGCACATTTAAAAGTCTCCGTTACCAGATAAAGCTTGCCAGGTATGCATCGCTTTAACGTAATAATAACCGTATACAATTAAACTATTAACCTGGATGATAGCAGAGGAAAAAAAACACATCTTTTATGTGTTCATTACTTATACATAGCATATACGATGAGCCTGTCCAGGAGAGATACCCACAAATGAATCATTTAAAATATTTTAATTACAATGCACAGTTATGATTAGTACAGACTTCTAGCACGTTGCACATTGATTGCTTTACAAAGGAACTGTGTGTTTGATGTTCAAATTAGTAGAATGAACAACCTGTATATATGACGATGCCAGAATGCGTTTAGAATATTTCTACTAATTACAATGGAGGGATTGCCTGGGATAACAGTTTCGCAGTGTGTCAATATCTATGTAGCAGCGCTCTTTTTATTTATTCATGAAGCACATATCAGGGCAAAATATTGTCCAAACATCAGAATAGGGCATATATTAAACATTAAATTCCACCTAAAACACAATTACAGGAAAGACGGAGCATGATGAAAATGTGTTTCCTAAATTATATTGAAACAAAGACCCAAGGCAATTGGACGTCCCTTTGAGAATTTTAAATCCACACTGATAACAGAGAAACGTACAATGTTCCAGTGTTCTGAAATTGCACTGATCATACTTGTTCAATGGTCCAGTGTATGACATCATCTTTTGGCTTGTTCTGGGCTATTTACTTTTCAGGAACCAGTGGAGCGGAATTGGGAGCAAGACGACTCATCGAATGGTCACAGCTGACACCTGCAAACACCAATGAGAAAGGAGTGGAAAAGTCTCTTCAATGTCTATGAGGGCTATGTGCAGTATGTAGTTTTTTTCTCATCCATCTTGTTTTCTTTCATTCTAGTCATTTGTTTTGACATTGAAAGTCAATTTCCCATAGTCCTTCTGTTCAATCTGTCTAAAATAAAATGTCTCATTTACTTTTGATCTCTTTAGATGCCTAATCGGGGAAAAATAGGGAAGATGTGCTGCTGTAGCAGTCCAATTTTTTTTATTTCCAACCAATGAAATTTCACACAATGCAGGTGAAACTCTATGATTGACAAAAGTCAATCTTTGGAAATAAAATATTTTGTGATCTGTACAAGGCCAAGCATTTTTCAAAAACTGTAAACCACTGTTATTTACTCCAAAGCATGTTAAACTGTATGAATGACAATTGTCAATTTTTGGAAGAAAAATATTTATTTGAAGTCTATCAGGTCAAGCGCTTTTTAAACATTTTAAACCACCGTAATTTTACACAAAGCACGCTACTATGTATGGGTGACTAAATATATCCAGAAATTTTTTTTAAACTTTTTGTGGAGTTTTATATACCACTGTAATGTAACACTAACCACTAGAGATGAGCGAATTTGCCTCCGGGAGTGTCGAGTCGAGTTTCGGACCATCTGACTTTCACAAAAGTCGAGTCGAACGAAATCGGCCGACTATGGGAAAAAATCGAAGGTCCGACTGAAACACGAAACTCAATGCAAGTCAATGGGGAAGCAAAGTCGGCAGGGAGTGGAGGACAGTAAACACAGCTACAGTGCCCATTTCAATGCCAACGACATCAATTCTTATTGCTTAAGCTTGTCAACCTTAATTTACTATATAATAATAGTAACGCATTGAAAACTGGTGGTTATTTGGCTAAAGTTGTGGGGGGCAGGGCTGGCTCCAGGTTTTCGTGGGCCCCGGGCCAAAGAGTCTCAGTGGGCCCCTTTACCACATACCGCAATTCATGATGCTCCGCTACGGCAGAGAAATATAGGTATAGGAACAATGCCAAATACTTCACTTCTTACATTACATGAGTGATATCTATTTTAAATTTTACAATAGCTTAAAAACCGGACACTATATTCCTCCATACAGTATTATGGCCACCACATAGTGCGCCATACAGAATAATGAACCCCATAAATTGCTCCATACATAAATGGTCCTATATGATGTTCCACCCAGTATATGATGAGCTCCACATAATGCTACAGTATATGATGGTCCCCATATAATGTGCCATACAGTATAGGACGGTTCCCACAGAGTATAGTGAGCCCCACATATTGCTCCATACAGTATAATGATTCGCATATAAAGCTCCATATATAATGGGCCCCATATGATGCTCCAGTATATGATGGGCCCCATGGATGATGCTCCAGTGTATGATGGGCCTATATAATGCTTCATATATAATGGGCCCCATATGATGCTCCAGTAAATGATGGGCCCCATGGATGATGCTCCAGTGTATGATGGGCCTATATAATGCTCCATATATAATGGGTTCCATATGATGGTCCAGTGTATAATGGGCCCCGTATATGATGCTACAGTGTATGATGGGCCCCATTTATAATGCTCCAGTGTATGATGTGCCCCATATATAATGCTTCAGTGTATAATGGCCCCTATCTATGATGCTCCAGTGTATGATGGGCCTATATAAGGCTCCATATATAATGGGTCCCATATGATGCTCCAGTGTATGATGGGCCCCATTTATAATGCTCCAGTGTGTGATGTGCCCCATATAAAATGCTCCAGTGTATAATGGGTTCTATGTATGATGCTCAAATATTTGATAGGCCCCATATATAAGTCTCCAGTGTAGAATGCTCCCCATAAATTGCTCCAAACATTAAAAAATGAAATACCTCTCCTGGCTGGGCACTGCTCTACTCTGGACTGCTCAGTGTCGCCATCTTCCAGCTCTCTGCACTGTGACTGTTCAGTCAGAGGGCGCACAGACGTGACGTCATCGCGCTCTCTGACCTGAATGTCACTGTCAGGAAACTTGGAAGACGTCACAGCGGTGGAGCAGGGAGAGGTAAGTATTGCAAGTGCTGGGGCCCTGAGCAAGCAGGGGGGACCCACTCGTGGGCGCCGGCACTGGCACAGGGCCCCTCATAGTACACCGGTATCTCTAATGGTGAGTGGGCCCCCCACCTGCTCAGGGCCCCAGCACTTGCCCGGATGCGCCAGGTGCTGACGCCGGCCGTGGGGTTGTACAGTTAAAGAGGTGGAAAAAACTGGCATATGTTGAGGTGTAGGCTGGACATTCAGCAACTGCAAATGGAGGAATTGGAGAAGTCAGAGGAAGAGGAGGACAAAGCAAGCCATATTGCTGGCAACCTATGTGTCATCAGGGGAAGGTGGTACAAAATCCTTTGAAACCCATGCATGGTTCATTTTAATGAAGGTGAGATCACCAACATTTTGGATCAACAGCCGGGTCCTTCTTTCTGTCAGGATTGATCCAGCAGCACTGGAGACTATTTCTGATAGCACACTATCAGCAGGGCAAGCGAGCTCCTGTAAGGCAAATTTAAATCTCTGTATATGTTTCCGGAGTCACACACAGACGCTCTCTCAGTATGGATTTGACCGTAATACAAAAGGCAGAAAAAAGGTACTGTATCAGAAGATACCAGGTGTATAAAGTATAGGGGGGAAAATTTAAATCCCCGTATTTATTTCTAGAGTCACACACGTCGCTCACTCATATGGATTTGACCAGAATACAAAAAGCAGAAAGAAGGTACTGTATCAGAAGATACCAGGTGTATATAGTATAGGGGAAAATTTAAAAGGTAATTTTAAATCTCCGTATATATTTCCGGAGTAACACACAGATGCTGTCTCAGTATGGATTTGACCGCAATACAGAAGGCAAAAAAACGGTACTGTATCAGAAGATACCAGCTGTATACGGTTTTGGGGAAAATTGAAATCTCCGTATATATTTCCTGAGTCACACAGATAGTCAGCATGTATTTGTCCTTGATACCAGCCGGTACACGGTAGTGTGTGAGGAGTGTACAGCTCTATACGTTGTGGGAAAAAATGAACGCTCGGTAACTGTGCAGAAAAAAAGAATAAAATTATTAGTACTGTGTAAAAAGCAGTTTGCGCAGCAGTGTACAAACAGCAATACAGCTATTAGGCAGCCTAATAACCAGTGCTGCTGCACACAAGAAAATCCTCCCCTGTCACTGCACACTAACTGTACAGCACAATTGCTATCAGCACAAGCACATAAGAACTTCTCTTTCCAGCCCTAAAGGTACTGCCACACTTAGTGATCTCGTTAGCGATCTCAATAACGACGCAAGCTAATGAGATCGTTTTTGTGATCGTTTTAATGTCGCTAGTAGCTGCCACACTTAGTGATCTCGTTAACGACGCATAAGCTGTTAGCGATCTCATTAACGACTTTAACGGTCATTGCGATGTAAAAAACAGCGCACATCGCTCACAAAAGGTGCCAGACACAGCGATATAGCGTCACCAGCGGGACGCCAACGATCTAAATACGGTCCAGAACTCTAGTGAACGATCAGCGAGATCACAGCAGGGGCCACGTCGTTGCTACATGCCACACACGTTAGCGTCACGAACGAGATCGCTAAATAGTGACGTATTTTAGCAATCTCGTTAGCGATGCTGTTTAGTGTGGCATACCCTTTACTCTCTCCCTACTGATAAACAGCAACCTCTCCCTACTGTTAAGATCCACAGAAGTAAAATGGCGGTCGGCGGTCAGGGCTTTTATAGACACTATGACGCCCCCAAAGCAAGCCAATCACTGCAATGCCCTTCTCTAAGATGGTGGTGGACGCTGCCCATGTCATCTCATTGCCCACAGTGTACGTCCTTGCTCATTGGCTGAAAAAAGGCGCCTGCAAGCATTATGGGAAAACCGACTTTGGCGCTCGGGTCGACGATCGCATGGCCGACTTCACGCTATGGTCGGTTTTCGCTCGGCAAAGCCCGACTTTGGCGAAAGTCAGCGACTTATGAATCTGACCGACCTGTTTCGCTCAACTCTACTCCCAAGTTAATGCACAGTGCGCCTGACAGGCACAGGTAATAAAACCACCTATAATATTTAATTACAGTGAAGAGCAAAAGGGTAACAATGTTTTGAACGTTTTAGTTTCAGGCTCCATATCTCACCATCCACTACTGCTTGATATCATGAAATTACCGTAATTCTAAAGACAATCATCTTGGCTTTCTCATACATATATTTGACTTGCAAATATTAAGCATATGATTAGTTATGCAGATTCTAGCAAAGTCACTGCTTTGTTACTGTTTTGCTCCTGGTGGTGGAAAAATATTTTTCTTCCTGAATACTATAAAATACAACCTGTTCTCACATTCCCTAAAAGCTCAGTGTATTATTAGGCTGATTCCCAAGTGAAAATTCATTGGTTCAAATTGAGGAGCAGCCATGAAGACAATTTCCCAATAAAAGAGAAACAGCATCATCCAGCTCATTGATAGCAGTCTCTTGGCCAAGAAAATTGCCTAACTGCATCATGTGAGTGCCATGAAAGTTGGAGGAATACGAAGCCAAAAGGTAGACATCCAGGCAAAATATCAGAGTCAATGAGTCAGCTCATCCTAAGGTCTCTCAGTTCTGGCGCGACAAACATGCTAGTGGAGGTGAAAATTAGTGTTGAGCCACCCCCATAGTGTTCGAGTTCGGTTCGGTTCGCCAAACACCCGTCGAACACCGTTAAAACCAATGACAGGCAAACAAAAACACATAGAAACAAATAGAAAACACATAGAAAACACTTCAAAGGTGTCCAAAAGCTGACAAACTGTTCAGAAGACACAACTAACACATGGAAAAGTGACAAGTACATATAGTCATGTGAAAAGAAAAGAGTTGGAGGAGTAAAAGGAGGGGGAGACACTGATATAGGCATGTCATGCCTTCTAAAACCAAAAAAATGCGAAGCCGACACGGCCAGTCCGTTCCTGCCCGTGCGACCTGCTGCAGTTAAAAAGCTTTTATAAGGATCGAGCTTGGCGGTCCACCGCAAGGCATCCTACCGCCAGTCACAGCCCCTGTGCCTTGGGGTGCCTCCCTGATGTTCTTCACTGAGTGTCCCGGGGGCCTGAAGCATTTCCTTTGAAAAAATTAAGTGTCCAAAGTACAGGTGGTGTAGCTTGCTTAACAGCTGACTAGCAGACATTGCTACTAGGCCCAAAATTATTGTCTGGGCTAGATGCAGTTAAAAATTTGTAATTAGATACTCTCGTTGGATGCTGAGAAAGCATTCCATAGAGTCTCCTGGCATGCCATATATTATTCTCTTGAAAAGCTTGGGGTAGGGGACCCTTTTATAGCCAAAATCATGGCCCTGTATCGCAATCCGCAGCTAGGCTGAAGATAAATGGAACATTATCATCACCTTTCATAATCACCAATGGGACAAGGCAGGGATGTCCTCTGTCCCCTCTCTTATACATCCTAGTGATGGAGCACCTGCTCTCATCAATTCACGATAACCCCAATATTAGGGGGATTGAGGTGGGAGGCACCGAATACAAGTGCTCTGCATTTGCTGATGAATGATGTCCTAGTATTTTATCACTCAACCACATATATCCATCACTGCTCTTATGGCTGAAATAGAACACTTTGGTACATGATCAAATTTTAAAATCAATGCAGCGAAGTCTGAGGCCCTCGATGTTTCCCTCCCCAAATCCATACAGGATTCTATCCAGTCCAACTTTCCCTTTGCCTGGCCCTCACAGGGTATCAAATACTTAGGAATTCGTATTCATAGAGACCTCTCCCATCAATTTTTTCTTAATTTTGGGCCCTTTATTGAACAACTACATAGAGATCTTACTTCTTGGACGGTGAAGGATTTTTCCAGGTTCGGCATAATAAATATACTAAAAATGAACGTCCTATCTAAACTCTTATACCTCTTCCAAACCATTCCCGTGGTAATTCCTTCAAATTTTTGGAAAAGACTACGCATTAGCTTTTGCAGATTTATCTGGGCAAGTGGGCATTCATGCATTCGTGGGGACGTTCTGATCAGACACAAACAAAAGGGGGGCCTTAGCCTTCCGGATTGTAGAAGGTATTACATGGCAGCAGTACACTCTAGAATCCTCGACTTCTTCCATCATTCGGAGGGGAAATTGTGGGTCAATATAGCTCAATCCATTTGTCCTAAAGCTCTTAGCACTCTCCCATGGTGCGCCCATTTAATTGTCCCCTCTCTTGGCCTTATGTCATATAGTACTTATGCCTTCTTTGGCATTGAGATCCCCAAAAAAAGCTTATCCTCAATCGACCCCCAGGGCCCCTTGCTCCCAATTTCAGATAATCCAGATTTCCCACCAGGACTATCTGCAAATAGATTTCTCGGTTCAAATAAATCCCATCCGATATTATTTTCTCATGTCATCTCCAATACTTCGCTGCTCCCCCTCAATAACTTGTTACAGGGAAGAGCCACTTCCCCGAAGGCAAATTTTGAATATAGCCAGTTAACTTACAATACTTCTATTCAACTGTGAAGAAGCGCACACATCTTCATAGAGATCTCAAAAACTTTGAAAAATTTAGCCTATCTTTGTCACCCCCTACACACTCCATCTCCCTACTATATAATCTCCTCATTGTCCAGGTAACTGACAATAGGCCAGGATTATGCGGTGCATGGGAAAGGGAACTGGGGAAGTCCTTCTGTGACTCACACTGGGATAAATGTTTCTTCCTAACACATGAAACCTCAATAGGGTCCAAAGCTCAGGAAACCTCCTTCAAAATTATCTCTAGATGGTACTGGGTACCAGCAGTCCTTCATAGATGGTATCCAGTGGTCTCAGTATGATGTTGGAGATGTGGGGAGGGGGAAGGGACAATTTCACACATATGGTGGGCATGCTCTATAATAAATGCATTTTGGGCAAAGGTGGTTCCCATGTGTTAGGGTTCGATTTCCCGCTGCTGCACAAGGGGAGTCTCAAATCCGTCCTGCTGCGGTCTCCCATTCATCTCCGGCCGCAGTGGAGCCTGCTCAGCAGAGGCGTCAGTCCAGGCGTCTTGCCCACTCCACTATTGGGCAGTGACTTGTTGCTGCCTTTCCTGGATCTGCTATTATAGTCAATGCTGGAGCAGACGTCTTTGGGACAAAGTACTGCATTTTCCCTTCTGAGCATGCCCAGAGTGAGATCTCTCATTGGAGATCAGGGGTCACATGCTCAGGTACTGCAGCAGCTCCTATTGGCCCGCCAGGAAGGCCCTGTTACTACGAGTCTTCTGGAACAGGTTTCTCATTGGTCCTTGTTCCTGGAAGGTCCTGTAGCTGTTGCTATAAAAGGGTAGCGTGGCTGGGCCGCCATGCGCTAATATCAACCATTGTATGCTATGCGCCAGTGTGGTCATGCGTGTGTGTGGTTAGGGACCCGGCTGAAATAAGCCACTAGAATACCGACTTAATCGGTGAGGAGTTTGGTGTGCTAGCTGGTCAGGGTCGGTGTCCTCGATGCCCTAGATTACCGGCATAACCGGTGAGGAGTTTGATTGCCGTATTCAGGGTCTGGCGTTCAGACGCCATAGATTGCGGGTGACTCCCGCGAGGACATTAGCGCATGACCACGTATTATGCTCGCTTAGCAATTATCCGTGTACCTGAGAGCCTGACAGGACACGGTACTTTTTCTCAGCGGCTCTGTGACGTAACAGGGTTCGCTTTTGACGCTAGACAGCGCCCTAGCGTTTTACTTTGCGGCTCACTGAAGTTAAGTGAGTTCGCACCTATCGCCATATAGCGCTGTGGCATCCCGTTAGCGGCTCTGGGATTAACAGAGTTGCACTTACTGCCACAACGCGCTACGGCGTTTATTTTTGCGACTCTGCGGGATAACAGAGTTCGCTACTTTCGCCATCTTATTAGCAGCGGGCTTCGCCTGCACGGTGGACCCCGAGCTGCGAACGCACCTCTCTATTATATCTATTAGGTGCGTTCCGCAGACCCTAACACCATGATTGAGAAAATAACTGGTTTGACTATCCCTAATATGCCAGAAGCCCTCCTTTTATCAATGCTACCAATAAGTAAACGTAGTTATAAAAGGTCATCAATAGGCTACCTTATACAGGTGGCTAAGAATGTCATTCCACGACACTGGAAAAGCAGAGACCCACCCACTGTGGAGGAATGGTTTGTGCAGATCTCCCTCCTTAATATGATGGAGCATATGATTGTCATCTCACTGACTGATGTTGATAGATACTGTGTGATTTGGAGGAATTGTATTGATTTAAAAAACACAGACGCCTACCATCAAGGCTCCAACTAAAGTTATCCGTGATGTCAGCACAACAATGATCATAATCGCACTCTATTGATTGGTGGTCTGCCGTGGTCCGCTCCCTCTCTCTCTATCTTTCATATTGAAAAATACATGCTTGAAAATCTCCTCCTTATTCCTTACCAGTTTGCAAAGCTCACTTAATCATTTTATTTGGGGTAGGAAGAAAGCCAGAATGGCTCAAAATGTTCTTTAAAATCAAAAAATTTATGGTGGAGCTGGACTACCGAACATTTCGGCTTATTACTCTGCTAATCTGATCAAACAGAGCGGTTTTTGGTGGCCTCATAAAGACCCTCCAGCCTGGTACGATTTAGAACTCTTTTTAAACAACTACAAACCTCCTCATTTGTTAGTATTAGGTTTTCTCTTAAACAAGCAAATTCCTTATAGTTCCCACACCATTCTCCAGCCCTCCATTGAGGCCTGGAAAAGGCTTGCTAAACCAAAAAAGGGTTGTGATAAAATCCATATCCTCAAGAATATTCCATTATCTCTTATCCATGAATCTAGGAGATTGGTCTTGCACCCTTTGGCTCAAATTGGGTATTAAGAAACTGGGAGATATCTACAATGGTTCTAAATTCTATCCTTATTCTTTTATTAAAGAACATTTCCATTCATCCTCCCTATCATTTTTTCACTACATTATTCTCAAGAAACAAATTTATGTCTTCCTGCAAGTGCGCCCTCGGATTTCTGAACCGGTTTTTAAATTTACTTTGAAACTTAGATCATAAAATTTTTTGGAGTCTTAACTACGTTTACCAATGGTTTAACCACAGCACGCAGTTGGTCAAAACACAAAACATGGTTAAATGAGAATCGGAACTTCATTTAACTTTTGACCACTCTGAATGGGAATATGCATGTACGCTTTCCTATGCATCTTCTCTCTCTATGGCCCTTCAAGAATCATACCACAAACTCCTCACAAGGTGGTATTTTACTCCTGCTAGATTATCTAAAATTAACAAAATTCATTCAATTAATTGCTGGAGAAACTGTGGTCGTTATGGTAATCCCCTACACATTTTCTGGCAATGCCCGAAAATCCGTCCCCTCTGGAAGAAATTTTTGGGTCTTATTAATGCCATCTCTTCTAAACAAATTTTACTAACACCTCAATTGGCCCTTCTCACACTAAATACTTAAAAAATTGACCCACATTTGAGATTATTAATAGTCCACATCCTACTGGTAACCAAAAACAGCATTGCTCTCTACTGGAAAAAATCAGAGTCACCCTCTTTTCAAGACATTGTTGATAAAATCACACTTCATAAATCGTTTGAATATAAACTAGCATTGGTTAATAACCACTGCGATAAATTCTTCAAAAAATGGTCCAAATGGATGGAATTGTTTCCCTAATATACAAAATGTACTTGTCTGTTTTCTTTCTTATTAGTTCATTTTATGTTATAAACTTTTTCACTAATGTACTATAGTTGCAATTTCATATTGTTTCCTCCTTCACTGCCTTTCCTGCTTTTTCCTTTCCCTTTCCTTCTATCTCCCTCTTTCCCTTCCTTATTCGCTATTGTTTCCCTTCCCGTCCTTAAAAATTTGAATAAAACTTATTGGAAAAGAAAAATACATGCTTGATCTGGATATTGATGGAAAACCCTCACTGTACCCCCAATGTACTGTCGTTATGCATACATTTATAGTTATACTACCCCTTTTACTATGTATATTGTATTTTCTTGTACTTTTTCACCACAAAAAAAAAAAAAAGGAATTTGCAAAAAAAAAATTTGATTAGATCTACAGCCGGTGGCTACTCCGCTGACTAGCAGACACTGAAGCTTTGGAGCAGACCTCTGATTCCCAGGCTATAGTATGAGTAAACAGCTCTTAACACTCAACCATCTTGTTACCCCTAGCCATAGTGTACAGTTAGGTCCATAAATATTTGGACAGAGACATTTATCTAATTTTGGTTCTAGACATTACCACAATGAATTTGAAACAAAACAAATCAGATGCAGTTGAAGTTCAGACTTTCAGCTTTCATTTGAGGGTATCCACATTAAAATTGGATGAAGGGTTTAGGAGTTTCAGCTCCTTAACATGTGCCACCCTGTTTTTAAAGGGACCAAAAGTAATTGGACAATTGACTCCAAGGCTATTTCATGGACAGGTGTGGGCAATCCCTTCATTATATCATTCTCAATTAAGCAGATAAAAGGGCTGGTGTTGATTTGAGGTGTGGTGTTTGCATTTGGAAGGTTTAGCTGTGAAGGAAACATGCGGTCAAATGAGCTCTCCATGCAGGTGAAACAAGCTATCCTTAAGCTGCAAAAAACAGAAAAAACCCATCCGAGAAATTGCTACAACTTTAGGAGAGGCAAAATCTACAGTTTGGTACATTCTGAGAAAGAAAGAAAGCACTGGTGAACTCATCAATGCAAAAAGACCTGGGCGCCCACGGAAGACAACAGTGGTGGATGATCGCAGAATACTCTCCATGGTGAAGAGAAACCCCTTCACAACAGCCAACCAAGTGAACAACACTCTCCAGGAGGTAGGCGTATCAATATCCAAATCTACCATAAAGAGAAGACTGCATGAAATTAAATACAGAGGGTTCACTGCACGGTGCAAGCCACTCATAAGAATCAAGAATAAAAGGCTGGACTTTGCTAAAAAACATCTAAAAAAGCCAGCACAGTTCTGGAAGAACATTCTTTGGACAGATGAAACCAAGATCAACCTCTACTAGAATGATGGAAAGAGAAAAGTATGGAGAAGGCGTGGTACAGCTCATGATCCAAAGCATACCACATCATCTGTAAAACATGGCGGAAGCAGTGTGATGGCTTGGGCATGCATGGCTGCCAGTGGCACTGGGTCACTAGTGTTTATTGATGATGAGACACAGGACAGAAACAGCCGAATGAATTCTGAGGTATTCAGAGCCATACTGTGTGCTCAGATCCAACCAAATGCAGCCAAACTGATTGGTCGTCGTTTCATACTACAGATGGACAATGACCCAAAACATAAAGCCAAAGCAACCCAGGAGTTTATTAAAGCAAAGAAGTGGAATATTCTTGAATGGCCAAGTCAGTCACCTGATCTCAACCCAATTGAACATGCATTTCACTTGTTAAAGACTAAACTTCAGACAGAAAGGCCCACAAACAAACAACAACTGAAAAACCACCGCGGTGAAGGCCTGGCAGAGCATCAAAAAGAAGGAAACACAGTGTCTGGTGATGTCCATGAGTTCAAGACTTCAGGCAGTCATTGCTAACAAAGGGTTTTCAACCAAGTACTAGAAATGAACATTTTATTTACAATTATTTAATCTGTCCAATTACTTTTGGTCCCTTTAAAAACAGGGTGGCACATGTTAAGGAGCTGAAACTCCTAAACCCTTCATCCAATTTTAATGTGGATACCCTCAAATGAAAGCTGAAAGTCTGAACTCAAACTGCATCTGATTTGTTTTGTTTCAAATTCATTGTGGTAATGTCTAGAACCAAAATTAGATAAATGTTGTCTCTGTCCAAATATTTATGGACCTAACTGTATGTAGTTTCTTACGGTTAAAAGGGGGGGAAAGACCCAACCCACCTGTAATTGACGATGCCAACGTCACGTAAAACACAGCAAGGGGACTCCAAAAAGAGTCTCCATTTTTTCCAAAAATTTTGGGCACAGACACCACTTAAGTAGCATAAATTGCCCCAGAGTTGATTAAAACGTTTGGTGAGGTGACTTTAACAAATCCTCAAGCTTTTACTCTCCCCAGGATGACACAGGGGTAGAAAAGTCCTTGCGGATCCATGATTTGTTCATCTTTATGAACGTGAGTCTGTCTACATTGTCAGTGGACAGCCGCGTGCGCTTATCTGTCAGCACACCACCAGCAGCGCTGAACACACGTTCAGAGAGAACGCTGGCTGCGGGGCATGACAAGGTCTCCAAGTCGTGAGTGGCGAGCTCCGGCCATTTATCCAGATTGGAAGCCCAAAAAGAGCAAGGGTCCAGTGACACTGTCATGGCTTTCGTGTTCAGTTCGAGATACTCCTGTACCATCGTCTCTAGGCGTTGACTATGTGTCTGACTTCTTGTCTCCTGTGGCCTTGCAAAGGATGGGCTAAAAAAGTGGTGAAAGGATTCCGCAAAATTGCTGTTAACACCAGCAGATACTGTGTTTCTGTTACGGTTTGAGTGCTGAAAACTCGACAGTCCCACAGTTGGCAAGTTAGAACTGTGAGATTCACTACGTGCACCACTGGTGTTTTGTGGAAAAGCACATGTAAGATTATGCAACAGTCTCTGCTGATACTCCTGCATGCATGAATCCCTTTCTATGGCAGGAATTATTTCGGCAAATTTACTTTTGTACCGGGAATCTAACAGTGTGGCTACCCAGTAGTCAGGATTATTTTTAATTCTGACAATTCGAGGGTCATGTTGAAGGTAGTGCAGCAAGAAGGCACTCATGTGTCTTGCGCATCCAGGAGCACCAAGTCCCTGTTGTGTTGGTGGCGAGGTAAGAATCCTGCTTCCTTCCTCTGCCCTCTCCCCCAACCTCGCACAACAGAAATGTGATCAAGGTTTCCCTCATCTGATGAGTCTTCCATGCCCATCGCCAGTTCGTCCTCCACTTCTTCCTGGGATCCTGCACCTTCCTCACTAGTTTGGCTGCTACCATGCGCCCTGGTTAATCCCTCTCCCCCACCCTCCTAATTGACAACTCTGGAGTTGTTTGCACAAAAAAGGATGGATGGAAACCGAGCAGAGCTGAGTGGCCAAATTGTGTTACTAGCCCAAAAGGATTGGCTGGGTTAGAAGCAGTAAAAATTTTATTAGATACACAGGTGGTGGAGTTTGGTATAGATGGCCTAATAGAATGAGTACCACACACTGCTACTATGCCCAAAATTATTGTCCAGGCAAGATGCAGCTAAAAATTCATAGTTATTTGAACGCTGCTTGAGCTTAGTATAGATGGCCTAATAGAATGAGTACCACACACTGCTACTATGCCCAAAATTATTGTCCAGGTAAGATGCAGCTAAAAATTTGTAGTTATTTGAATGCTGGTGGAGCTTAGTATAGATGGCCTAATAGAATGAGTACCACACACTGCTACTATGCCCACAATTATTGTCCAGGCAAGATGCAGCTAAAAATTCGTATTTAATTGAAAGCTGGTGGAGCTCTGTATAGATGGCCTAATATAATGAGTACCACACACTGCTACTATGCCCACAATTATTCTACAGGCAAAATGCAGCTAAAAAATTGTATTTATTTGAACGCTGATGGAGCTTTGTATAGATGGCCTAATAGATTGAGTACCACACACTGCTACTATGCCCACAATTATTGTCCAGGCAAGATGCAGCTAAAAATTCGTATTTATTTGAACGCTGGTGGAGCTTTGTAAAGATGGCCTAATAGAATGAGTACCACACACTGCTACTATGCCCACAGTTATTGTCCAGGCAAGATGCAGCTAAAAATTCGTATTTATTTGAATGCTGGTGCTGGTGTAGCTTTGTATAGATGACCTTATAGAATGAGTACAACACACTGCTACTATGCCCACAATTATTATCCAGGCAAGATGCAGCTAAAAATTCGTATTTATTTGAACGCTGGTGTAGCTTTGTATAGATGGCCTAATAGAATGAGTACCACACACTTCTACTATGCCCACAATTATTGTCCAGGCAAGATGCAGCTAAAAATTCGTATTTATTTGAACGCTGGTGGAGCTTTGTATAGATGGCCTAATAGATTGAGTACCACACACTGCTACTATGCCCACAGTTATTGTCCAGGCAAGATGCAGCTAAAAATTCGTATTTATTTGAATGCTGGTGTAGCTTTGTATAGATGACCTTATAGAATGAGTACCACACACTGCTACTATGCCCACAATTATTATCCAGGCAAGATGCAGCTAAAAATTCGTATTTATTTGAACGCTGGTGTAGCTTTGTATAGATGGCCTAATAGAATGAGTACCACACACTTCTACTATGCCCACAATTATTGTCCAGGCAAGATGCAGCTAAAAATTCGTATTTATTTGAACGCTGTTGTAGCTTTGTATAGATGGCCTAATAGAATGAGTACCACACACTGCTACTATGCCCAAAATTATTGTCCAGGCAAGATGCAGCTAAAAATTCATATTTATTTGAATGCTGCTGTAGCTTTGTAAAAATGGCCTAATAGAATGAGTACCACACACTGCTACTATGCCCAAAATTATTGTACAGGCAAGATGCAGCTAAAAATTCGTATTTATTTGAACGCTGGTGGAGCTTTGTATAGATGGCCTAATAGAATGAGTACCACACACTGCTACTATGCCCTAAATTATTGTCCAGGCAAGATGCAGCTCAAAATTTGTAGTTATTTGAAAGCTGGTGGAGCTTTGTATAGATGACCTAATAGAATGAGTACCACACACTGCTGCTATGCCCAAAATTATTTTACAGGCAAGATGCAGCTCAAAATTCGTAGTTATTTGAACGCTGGTGGAGCTGGCAAAAAGTGATAGGAACTGATGTAACCTAGCCCTCAAAAGGGCTGCAGTTACTAATAGTCACTACTCCCAACCTATCTGTCTATTTATTAAGAGCACAGACCTGCCTGCTAAAAGTGCTAGGAACTGCTGTAACCTAGCCCTCAAAAGGGCTGCAATTACAAACTAGTCCCACTCCCTACTCCCTAAACCTTTCTGTCGCTTTAAGTGAAATTTCGCTTCCAATTTGCTGCTGTACAAGATAGTGCTCACAGCAGCAGCAGTGCCATGTAACACTGAGCTGCAGCAGAGAGAAAATGGTGGCGACGGGGAAAATGGCTGGGTCTTATAGGGCAAGGACATGTGATATACACAGCCAATGACACATGCCCTTGCTTGTGTGAAAAAAAAAAATTCGCTCCCTGTGGGCGCTGCTGATAGGCTGACAGACTGCACCGCCCACTGGAAATGCGGGAAAGAAAAAAAAAATGGAGATCTTCATTATTTCTGCAGAGATCCATCCCATGCCCCTCCCCCCGCCCAGCTGTACACTCAAACTGTGTATTAACATTGATTCTCAGCATTACTGAGAAAAAATCCAGTTACGATTTTGGTGCACGAACAGTATCAAACATAACCTCGAACAGCCGGATTTTTTCCAAATCGTTCAGGTTCGTCGAACGGCTCGAACACCGCCCAAAACAGCTCGAATTTGAGATTGGCGAACAGTTCGATTCGAACACCGCTCATCTCTAGAGGTGATGTCTATGCAAGCACCGTGCAAATCACTTTACATAAGTCTGAAATGGTGGCCTGAAAAACGGTAAAGAAGAATCAACTTTAATATTGTTATAAGAAAGATCGGTTACAGTTTCCAAACAAGTACGAAAATTGGACATTTAATGATTGGAAACAAGTGATTTGGAGTGATGACACAAAATTCAATAAACTAGACGTTGATAGGTGCAAGTGGGCCTGAAATAAACAAGGGAAAAAGGGGCTATTGGAATAAGAAATTTAAGGAAATCAAGTTCGGTGAAGGAAGATATGGGGTTGCTTCACAGCCAAAGGCATTAATACTTGTCCAGGCTCGATGGTGGTATCAATTCTGAGCTATATGTGAGTATCCTACAAGATGAGTTACTTTGTACACTCAAGTACTATGGGTATGAAATGGAAAACATAGTGTCCTAACAGGACAACAACACGAAGCATGTCGAGATTATCGAAGAAATGGTTTAATGGCAATGAAGTAGAGATGATGGAATGGCCCCCACAGTCCAAAGACCTCAATCCAGTGAAACGCTTGTGGGTAGAATTGAAGAAAAAACTGTATACATACCCAAGTGAGTCGACAAGTATGCACCAACTATGGGAACGTGTAGAAGAAACATGAGATCAAATTTTGGTCAACACATGTTTGAATCTGAGCAATAGCATGCCCAGAAGGATTCAGGCAGTGGTGTAAGCCAAAGGTGGATTTACAAAATACTAAAGCAATTAACAAAAATATAAAAATTAAAATATAGATCTTTAGGAGCAAAACAGTAACAATGTAGAGATATGACAAGAATCTGCATACCTAGTCATACGCTAAATATTTGCAAGTCAAATTTAAGTATGAGATATCCAAGATGATTGTCTATAAAATGATTGCTGTCTCAAGATAAAAGCAAAAGTGGATAATGAGATATGGAGCCTTAAAATTCAAAACATTGTTACCCTTTTGCTCTTCACTGTATCTCAATTTCAGAACTGCAAAAGCAATCAGTGACCTTTATAGGGATGTATTAAGAGAGAGTACACAAAATCAGGTGAAAAAAACAAAACAATAATTACCCATAAACTTATTAAAACAAAAAGTACCAAATTTCTCAACTACCGACAAATAGCTTCCAGTTTCCATAATTAAAAGGATCAATATAACGAGGGGTCAATGAAGTGATCTTGGACTCTAGATAGCCATACATGGAGGTGTTAGCCATGTTAACAGTCAGCTTCTGTTACTATTTATCTACAGCATTCACAGTATGGACATAACTCTGCAAAACACACAACATTTCTACATGTACAGAAAATACACAGAGTGCTACTGCTTGCACAGCAGATACACACAACTTAGTTGCATACAAATATATACACATACACCAATCCTACACCAGTTTTAATAATGAATAAAAGTATAAGCTTTCTTATTATCCATAATTTCCTGCTTCTGCAAGATAAATGACTGATCACGTGACAAACTAAAAAATCCTTCAGTTTCAGTGTTCAGTGGTGTGATATTTCAGGACCTGCAGCTTGGTGAAGACTATGCAACTCCTATTCAACTTTAGTGATATGCAGATTTAACCACCTCTCCTGGCATGGTGAGGGTCAGTGTTGGGCAGGAGGAGAGCGAACTGAACTGCTGCAAAGTTTTCTCAATAATCTGGAATGATGCTATATGGATGTGCCTCTTGATCACAAAAAAGCTACCTCACAAACTGTAAGGGTATGTTCCCATGATCCGGAACTTCTATTGAAAGCAGGTAAATCTGCAAGTGTTTCACTGAACCATGCGGATTTACCTCATCCAAAATATTCTATTGGTGACATTTCTGTTTCGGAGACAAGTAGAGAAATTAACATGGTGCGATGTTGAAAGACACGCCACATCTGAGTGTTCGCGGGTGATCCGCAGGCGCAGATGCAAGCATAGTGAACATGGGATTTCTAGAAATCCCATTAACTATGCCGTAAAATCTGACCACTGCGGGTTTGACACTACCTAAATATGGAACTTCAAACCTGCAGCAGTTCCTGATTCTGAGCACATACTCTGTGACACACACACATATTTTATCAAGACAAGACATCTAAAATAGAAATTGTAATAGGCTCCCTTTTTTAAAACATCCAGAAAAGCAACGCATTTCAGGAAGCTTGGTTCCCCTTATCAAGTTTGCAGAAAGTGATACAGTATGTTTGGTTGACAGAATGCAACTAACTTATTTTTCTTAAAATGGTACTAGAAAAAGTATGCCTCACACTGTAGGCTCAGATTCAATAAACTGAACCTACTACAATTACTACTTAGGATGTCTTACACTTTCTACACATTGTAATTATTCTTCTGTTGACCAGATTTATCTACCATTATCCTCATTGCCTTATTTAGTGAGAATAAGATGTCTTACTAGAACCAGTAGGCTATTTAAATGGTAGCAAACCCCCTCAAATCCCTGTTTTGTAAAAAATATGCACCCCAGATCAACTTGCAGTCATGAGCCAACTAGCAAACTTTCTAGAAGGTGAGTAAGCTAATTGATATGTGACAGCAAGTATGCAAATCAAATAGAAACTGAGCATAACATATTAGGCACTGATCTTTACTCTGTATAATTGATTGCAAATTATTTCTGGAATATTTATATGGCGTCAAAATAATCATTAAACCCCCTGGATGTTTGGCAACTTCTTAGTAAATTCAATTGTGCTGGCAGGTTAGAGGTTCAACAAAAGCCAATCCATCAACATCCTCTTGGTCCCCCTTTCTGAGTAATGTGATGGGCCAAAGCTGTAGATTTCATAGAAGGAGCTGCCATAAGAACCAAATGAAAAACCCCTTAACAAATTATAGTATCTTTATCTTTGTTCACTAAAACTGGTCACTGTATATTGAACTAAAACAGTATATCGGTGAAAAAATTGCACCATGCTCAAAACAGTGATTTCAGATGAACAATTGTATGTTCAAAATGTTCACTAGAGCCCTATATAAATTTGTGTTCTTCCAGCCGGGGCTGTGGTCCCCTAAGCTGACATCCTGTAGAGTGTCAAATTTGTGTCCCTCATGATGAGCCACGATTTGTCCTTCAAGGCATCATCTAGAGGTCAAGGGAAAGGAGTGATGAAGTTAACCTGCATTGTTTGATTATTTATTGTTTATCCCTCACTGTTTCCAAGTCAGCAAACTGCACGGCCTTGCATAGCGTGTAATCAACGCATCAGCAAACTTCATTGTTCAGTGACTCTGCATCCTCGTTTTGCAAAGATAACAGTACAATAAACTGCAGAAGCTGATATAATAGGTACATAAAAATCATTAATCAATTTACAAATACCAGCTTACCCTACAAGAGGAGGCAACATTTCACACTCTTGACCAACTGAAGAAAGAAATGCATAATTTCAGAAGTCACCATGTAGATAACAGTCTATTCCTCCTGGCTTACTTATAATAGACTTTTGGATAATTAAGATAAAATGCTGTGTCATCATAAATGTTCTCCCCAGTCCTGTTGCATATATTTATACAATCATAATTTAAAATTCATTAAATTCTTATCTAAATAAAAACTTAAATGGAATGTGTCAGCAAGTATTGACTATTTAATCCAACAGCAGGATAATATAGGGACAGAGACCCTGATTCCATCAACGTATCACTTAGTTTACTTGTAGCAATAGTCATAATAGAAACAAAGGTTTCTCAGTTGCAGATTTAGGAGAGTACAGATGTTGAGAGTGGGGACCCCTCTATTCTTAATAGCCAGCCTTGTTGAATCTGACAGCTGAGAGTTGCAGCCCCCAGCTGGGAGTTTTGCCTGGCTGGTTATCAAAAATATAGGGGGACCATGCCATTTTTTTTTAAATTATTTATTTACAGCGCAGGAGTGGCTGAGAATACTACCATCTGCCGCTCCTGCGCTCACTGTTATTAGCAGCAGCAGGTGTCGGATGATGGGAGCTGTAGTCCCATCAGCTGACACCAGTGACCGGAGGTAAACTTTATACCTTTGATCACAGCTGAGCACTCATGCTGTCATTTGACAGCTTGGGAACCGCGGCTCTTTGACCGTCGGGGATTTTTTCACTGCCGATCAGAAGCGGTGTTTGCCGCGCTGCCATGCCCATGGCAGTGTGACAAACAGCAGGTGTACAGGCAGCCAAACCCGAACAGTAACATGGACTTCCTGGTGAAGTCTGTGCTTGGTGTGCGTGCCCGAACAGTAGGTGTTCGGCAAGGACGCCAAGCTTTACTGTTCAGGTTCGCTCATCTCTAGTGTTTACACATAGATTGAAAAGTGCAAGAAGATATTGTTCCCCTTAGACTTGGGGTCTTCGAAAGAAAATTATGAATATTGGGGCTTGTATAGATTCAATAGTAATGAGACATACATTTTCAGCTTCAGGACAAATCAAGGAAGAATATGCATGTTTTTTTTCATTACTATAACCCATGCCTATAAGCCACAAATCAATAGTGGGCAGATAGCTGACAACAACCAGGTCATGTTTGGCCTCTGGGGAAAGGTAAAATCCTGATAAAAAAATATGGCCGCGATCTGGAACTTTTGCGATCATCAGAAGTGAAGTTATTTCATAAGTTGGAAATTTCATAATTTCTTGAAGGGCTAAGGTCATCCCACAACCCAGCCCATGTGAGGTCATCTACGCCAGTTGAGCTATCCCTGTGGCAGGCTTAGTAAGTTTTTTTTAATCCTTCTATTTTATGTAATTGCATATACTGTATTGTGTTGTCCTCTTTCAAAGATCTTCTATTTTTAATACAGAATGCTTTTTATTATTCATTAGATCCACATAAGTGATAAATAGCATTTGGTTCAAAGTGTAACTGCAGAATTTATCTTGACACTATCCCATCAGTTGTTTGTTGTGTTTTTTTTGGTAAATTTATATATTTAAATATTTATGGTTATATTTTCATACACTCTAGTCTCTAACCTCAATCGAAGTAATTGTGACAATTGGTAAAAAGGATTTGGCATATAATATGTCTTAGAATTTCAGCCAGAAACCATCAGTTCAATTATTTTCTGACATTTGTAACAATTAGAAAACTTTTTACCACTAAGCCTGCCAGAATTTTTAATTTATGCAACCATTCTTCCAATAACTGAATGTAATACTACATTGTTTGATCAGCTTCCAGTTTCTCAATCCACCCTCATGAATGCAATTAGCTTAAAACTCTCTCATGTGGTTAATTGCTCAAACAGCCTTACTTATAAAACCTCAAACTTGTAATACACTGCTACTGGCAAAAGTTGCATTAAATACATGGAGTATTCATTTGCCTCTATATTATGTAGTACTGTGCGCTTTTGACATCTATATAGGTCTGCAGAAAAAAACAGTATTTAATGAGATTATTCATAAACATGCCTCTAGCATAATCCAAGTTATCTGTTGAAGTGTGAGACCATTTTTATTCATTAGATTTATGTGTAATTAAGCATGGGACCCTTTTGGTCAAAGACACAATGGTAACATTTTTCTTTTGTGTGTACATTTGGAGTGCCTGATAAAGGTACCCATGCAACTTTGTGCATATGGTCTTCAGGGCAGGGGCAGATATTTCATTGGTGCTTTAAGAGAACTTCAACCTTCAATCATTTGAGTGCTTCTACTATATACAGTGATACCACAGTATTGGAATACTTAATAAAAATTAGTGTGTCCTATGAAGCCTAGGCTATGGTTGGACATTACAGAAGAAATCAGATGACAGACATGAGGGCCTTCAGAAGGCCCCTGCTGTTATAGCACCCTGAAGATTGCGTCACAGGGTGTCGATGAGCACCTGAATGGACACAATAAAATACTGCATGATTGAAAACTGCATTTAACCCCTTAACTTCCAATGACAGACAAAGTCCGTCATTCGACACCTTCCGTTGTTTGATGCGGGCTCTGGAGATGAGCCCACACCTTCTCCGGCACATGACAGCTGATCTGTACAGCTGACATGTGCCCGGAACAGCCGCGGGTGGAATCGCGATTCACCCGTGGCTGATAACCTGTTAAATGCCACTGTCAAACTATGACAGCGGCATTTAACATGCACGCGCAGAAAGCGCCTTATTACCTCCTCCCATCGGTGCCTGTGTCACATGACCGAGGGTCGCCGATGGTTTGTCATGACAACCCGGGGTCAGCAGAAGACCACTGTGGTTGTCATTGCTGGATTTCTATGAGCGCCACCTGGTGGTTGGCTGCAACCCTGCTCTAAATAGCAGAGGTGATCGGACAACTGCAGCTTCAAGTCTCCCATGGAGACTATTGAAGCAGGTAAAAAGTAAAAAAATGTTTTTAAAAATATTAAAAAGATTAAAAAATATAAAAGTTCAAATCACCCCCTCTTGCCCCATTCAAAATAAAGCAACAAAAAAAATCAAATATACACATATTAGGCATCGCCGCATTCAGAATTGCCTGATCTATCAATATTTAAAAAGAATTAATCCAATTGGTAAATGGCGTAGCGAGAAAAAAAAATGAAACACCAGAATTACGTTTTTTTGGTCACTGCAACATTGTAATAAAATGCAATAATGAGCAATCAAAAGAACGTATCTGCACCAAAATGGTATCAATAAAAACATCAGATCAGCATGCAAAAAAATAAGCCCTCACCTAGCCCCAGATTCCGAAAAATGGAGACGCTATGGGTCTCAGAAAATAGCAACTTTCTGTTTTTTTACAAACTTTGGAATATTTTTTTACCACTTAGATAAAATAGAACCTAGACATGTTTGGTGTCTATGAACTCGCAATAAACTGGAGAATCATCAGGTCAATTTTAATATTTAGTGAACCTAGTAAAAAAGCCAAACAAAAAACAAATGTGGATTGCACATTTTTTGCAATTTCACCGCACTTAGAATTTTTTTCCCATTTCCTATTACACAACATGGTAAAACCAATGGTGGATTTCAAAAGTACAATTCATTCCACAAAAAATCAAGCCCTCATATTGCCTTTTTGGCCAAAAAATAAACAAGTTATGGCTCTGGGAAGAAGGGGATCAAAAAATGAAAATGCAAAACCAAAAATTCCCCTGGTCGTTAAGGGTTAAGAGATTAACATCAACAATAGCATTGATTGCCGCTGTTAAAAGCAGTTGCCAGGTATGTAATATGGAAAGTATCTGCTCTGTTTCTGCAAGCTCTAAACACTATAATATACTCTATGACTTAATAGTATGGAATGGAGCATTAAGGGGTAAAATTCAAACTGCCCAATTCTTATGCCTCCAACATTATGCGACAGGAAAATGTTGGGAAGCCCCTATACACAAGCTTGGACTGGCCCACGGGGAAACAGGTTAATCAGGTAGAACGACTGCTGATTTATAGAAAATATGGCTTTACATAACTAATATGGAAACAAAGCTTAAAATAGCAAAATATATATACAGTTGTGCCCCAAAGTTTACATACCCCGGAGGAATTTTTGCTTTCTTGGCCTTTTTTCAGAGAATATGAATAATAACACCAAAACTTTTTCTCCACTCATGGTTAGTGGTTGGGTGAAGCCATTTATTGTCAAACTAATGTGTTTTTTCTTTTTAAATCATAATGATAACCAAAACATCCAAATGACTCTGATCAATAATTTACATACCTCATTTCTTAATACTGTGTTTTGTGTTAAGTTTTGGTAGCTGAGGAGGCAGGAGCAAACAACCGCAAAGGCAGCCAAACATCAGAGAGGTTGGAAACTAATAGGTTGCAGACCCCTAAACTAACCGCACAACTAGAAGTAGCCGTGGGACGTTCCTATGGTGCCCTAGACGCCTCGTCACAGCCGGAGAAATTAGCTATCCCTGAATATGGAAAGAGGAAAGCTAACTGCCCCAGAGTAGAGCCCCAAAAGAATAGAAAGCCCCCAAACATATAATGGCGGTTAGACAAGATGAAAACACGAACACAGACAGAAAATAGATTGAGCAAACGATGGGGCCAAAAACTGTCTCAATAGGACAGCACAGGAGAGAATACTGTCTGCAACCCAGAAAAACCCTAGGAAAAACTCCAACACTTCGGAATCCAAAAATACTGAGACCACACTGCCTCGACCACCTATATCAGATCTCTAGTGTGGACACTTAACTACCCAGCAGCAAAATATCACAAAAACTGAGCAAATGAACAAAGACAAAAAGCAAACGGAGACTAGCCCAAGCCCCCCAAAGGGGACTTGGCTGAAGACAAAAAGCAATACAGCAAAAAAGCAAGGAAAATCAAACCACAGAAAAAAAAAAAGCTGAAAGTGACTTATCTGAATGCAAGCAGGAGACAGCAGAAAAGCAAGCTGAATTCCAACCTTGACCAGGAAGAACAATTGATCACCGGCAAGGACCATGGGAGATCAGCTCACTTATATCAGGCCAGTCTGTACCACCTGATAACCAATCGTCAGTTGCAAGTGTAGGATTTTTGCTGTTCAACATAGGTTCAATACCCTCAGCAACCACCAGAGGGAGCTTCAGCTCCAAAGTCATCTCCAACATGTTCACAACAGTATTGCCCCCTCTAACATCAATAACAGCTTGAAGTCTTTTGAGGTAGTTGTGAATGAGTTTCTTTATTTTCTCAGATGGTAAAGCGGCCCACTCTTCTCGTCAAAAAGCCTCCAGTTCCTGCAAACTCCTGGGCTGTCTAGCATGAACTGCGTGCTTCAGATATCTCCAGAGTGTCTCAATGATATTGAGGTCAGGCGACAGAGATGGCCACTCCAGTATCTTCACTTTGTTCTGCTGTAGCCAATGATAGGTCGACTTGGCCTTGTATTTTGAATCGTTGTCATGTTGGATCATCCAAGTACGTCCCATGCGCAGCTTCCGGGCTGATGATTGCAAATTTATTAAAAGTCTTATTTACATGTTAACCTTAGGATATGGTAAGGTTATAGGTTGACCTTGATGGACTTATGTCTTCTTTCAACCATAAAATAAGTCCAGGAATAATAAAGATATTTTCAACCATGGATTTTTCCATAATTCACTTGCTGTGAATACTCTTCAAAATCTGCATGTGTTTTATAGAGCTTTGCCAAGGTTTTTGCTACAGATATATAATTTCGAATTTCCACAACAGAGCTGACATACCTTTAAATTGAAGCAGATTTCCAGTGTTAAAGTTGCCATGAACAAATACCTGATGTCTGAACTAACACAAAAAAGGAGTGAAACATCTATTCTTTTATACTAATTAAAACCAAATACTGAAATATTATCAAAAATTCTTGAGAAATGTTTCAGAAAATGACCTTAATTTTCAGACAATACATTATATTTCTTTTAAATGGCAATGCTGATATACCTGCATTTGATACATTTTTGAAAGACAGAAGGGTATTTTATCAATTACTTGTACAAAATCATCTTTTTGATGAACATTCAGAAGTGCAATAATCTTCTTTTATTTAAAACTTGCAGCAGGCATTAGTATCACTTTAGTATAATTAATCATATCCATCACATCACCTCAGTAAGCTGTATATAATCTTGTATAATGAAGACACTTTACTGCTTTGCTTTTTTATGGAAGCAAGATTGCAGGTTTATATTCTGAACAGTAAGCTTTTTTATGGGACATGTTCCCATTAACTGTCATTTAAATGATGTCAATCAAAGCTGTATGCATCTGGTAGTGATGCCACATGAAATGTATTTATTGATACTTTCAGTCACACATGAAAAGTTTTGCAGATGGTGTCTTGTCATTAATTTATTTATTTTCCTATTTAATTATATATTTATTTTACTTTTCTCGTCCATGCTCTCGCCTCCCACTCATCCACAGCAATTTGATTTGATTTTTTTTAATAGATCTAATCAATGGCATGTTAAACACTGGGGGATCTTTTATGCATTCGCTGTTAGGACAAGCAAAGCACCACTGTAGATCACAAGAATAAACAACTCAGCCTTATTCAATTACAATGCCTTGGCTGGGTTTTTATCTGCTGGTGACATCATTTCAATCAAAATGTAAAATAATACAATCCAATAGATGCAAGAAGGAGAGATAGGACACAGACTGCTGCACTTAGTCATTTAATAAAAAGAAAAAAAAACAAGAAAGAAAGAAGAGATGCTCTCTATGACAGCCTTCTAAAACTGCTATTTCCAAAACTCTATTACCTTGTGTAATAGTATTCAAAAGAACTGAATGCAGAAAATTGTCTATTACTTTTTATTAGTGAGAGATATGTTGGATACTGCTTACCAGTTTTCCCTTTTTCCAGCTTGCATTGTTCATTTAATTAATGAAAACATTAGATTCTTTTATTCTGCATGGCTGAATAAACGTCTGAACTATATTCAACTTTGTCTTTTACCATATACATATATATATATATATATATGTACATATAAATATATATATATATCTACTTTGCAAAAGTTCTAGTTTTGATACGTGTAGAAAAAATACTGCACATTCCGAAAATTTTAGAATAAGCAGAAGAGAAATCTAAATCAAATCAATATGTAGTGTGATTCCTTTGTGCACCATTTCCTATCAAAATAACATCAATTCTTTTAAGTACATTTAAACAGTTTTTTAAGGAACTTGGCAGTTAGGAGGACCAAGAAATGGACAATGTTGAGGAACACATATGCAGTGGTTGTCCAAGAAAACTTAGTGCAGCAGATGACATACACATTATGATTGCTTCATTTTGGAATTTGAAGATGTGCAGCAGTGCAATCAGGTCACAACTAGCATCAAGTAGTGGGATGATCTGCACCCATCTACTGTCTTGAGAAGTCTGGCTAAGGTCAGGGACAGATTGCCGTATTAGTCACAATACATGGACTGACCCTACACCTCTACTGACCAGAGAGCGACAGCGTGCAGTATTTCTATACAGCTGTCAAGCTCAGGTCAGGAGAGCAGACAGCCAGTATGAGGTTTACGATGTGATCACAAGATATGCGGCAGTCTGTCTATGCCATAGAAGTGGTCTTCATGTAGAAATTTTTTTCCCAAAAGGCAGAGCTTTCACACTAAAATAACCATTAAATTATACATGAAAACATAGGAATACTGGTGCAGAAATAAAGCAGGTGCTCTGAACTGATGAGTCAATATTTAAAACAATTGGCTCTACCAGAAGGCAATTTGTTTACTGAGGGGAAAGAGAGCTGCACTATAATCAATGTCTGCTTACAGTGAAACATGGTGAAGGTTCCTTGCAAAAGTGTGGCTGTTAATGATGAGCGAACATGCTCAGATACCGTCTTATCTGAGCACGCTTGGGTGCTATCCAAGTATCTTGCAGTGCTTGTATATTAATTTTGTGTCCTTGTGGCTGCATGATTTGCGGTTATTAGACAGCCTGAACACCTGTGGGGAATTCCTAACAAACAGGCAATCTCCACATATGTTCAGGCTAACAGCTGCAAATCATGCAGCCATGGGATGCCAACATAACATATAATATACGAGCACTACAAGATACTCGGATAACCCTTGCTGTTGTAAACACTTTTGATCTGGCTTCTGAGTTTGGGCTCCCTCTTGTGGTTGCTGCTGGTAATGGAGCTGGTCTGGCTGACAGAAGTTAATCACCTGAAGAGGATTATGATAGGTCAGGTGTTACAGACTGGAGAGATTAAAGCGAGCAGCCTTCCCTGAGTTGTTGCAGGTGATTTGGTTTTCTTCATGAGCCTTCTGGAAGACTGCTTGCTCCCTGCTTTGTCCTTCATCTTTCAGATAAGTTATTTGTCTGTTTTAATCTATGGCTTTTTTTTCCCTTTTTGCTTTTCTCTGTTCTCTGCCTTGCTGGTTTGAGTTCAGCCGGGTTACATGCTGGGACCTGTACTGCACTTTGTTTTCCTTTGCCACAGCTTATGTCAGTCTTTTCTGTATTTCTAGTCCCCTTTTATTTCAGTATCTGTTGTTTTGCGTCCAGTTCACACCACGGTTCTGATTTAGTGGGGGAGGGGTTGTGTGGCCTCAGTATTTTTGCATATCAGATGTGTTGAAATTTTTCTTAGGGTTTTTTGTGGGATTGCAGACAGTATCCTTTACTGTCCTGTTCTATCCAGACAGTTTGGGCCCCAGCATTTGCTTACTCTATTTTCTGCCTGTGTTTTGTACATAATCTGTCTCACCGGCATTATATGTTGGGGGGCTATCTATTCCTTTGGGGCTCTACTTTGGGGCAGTTTAGCTTTCCCCTTTCTCTCTTTAGGCTTAGTTAACTCTTTGGCTGTGTTGAGGCATCTAGGGCATTGTAGGTACGTCCCACGGCTAATTCTAGTTGTGTTCTCAGTTTAGGGGTCTGCAATCCGCTAAGTTACCAACCTCTCTGGGTGTCTGAAGCCTAGCCTATTTCTCTATTATCCTCCTCGGTTACCGAATCATAACAGAATCACCGGCCATACTGTAGATTCTAGGGTACTTTAAAGAATTAATGAAGGAAAGAATAGTAAAAAAACAGGTGTCAGAATTTTTTATATATTTTTTCCTCTTTTTCTCTAGGGGCCGTAGGAGGATTTTTCTTCAATGGAGGCTAAGCATTTGTCTGATCGTGTTGAGCAGCTAGCTGCTGAAGTTTGGAGAATTTCTGCCTATCTTGCTCAGTTGTCTACTGTAGAACCTAGGATCCCTATTCCTGATTTTTTTTCTGGGGATCAGACTAAATTTTTGAACTTTAAGAATAATTGTAAATTGTTTTTTGCCTTGAAACCTAACTCCTCGGGGAACTCGATGCAGCAGGTTAAAAATGTCATCTCCCTGTTGCGCGGCGACCCTCAGGACTGGGCTTTTTCCCTGACACCTGGGGATCTTGTTTTGGCTAATGTAGATGCATTTTTTCAGGCTCTGGGGTTGTTGTATGATGAACCTAATGTTATTGATCAAGCTGAGAAAACCTTATTGGCATTGAACCAGGGTCAGGAAGCGGCAGAGTTATATTGTCAGAAATTCCGAAAGTGGGCAGTCCTTAATAAATGGAACGATGATGCCCTGGTGGCTCTTTTTCGGAAAGGTCTGGCAGAGACTGTAAAAGATGTTATGGTGGGATTTCCTGTCCCCTCTGGTCTCAATAACTCTATGTCATTAGCTATTCAAACTGACAGACATTTATGTGAACGTAAAACTATGCAAGAGGCGGTGTTGCCTTTCGAACAAACCTCTGAGCCCATGCAGTATGATAGGGTTGTTTCTAGGGCTCAACGTCAAGAATTTAGAAGTCGTAATAAGTTGTGCTTTCTTTTGTGGGGACGCCCCTAATACTATTTCCATCTGCACTAAGTGGGAAAAATGTTTTTCTCACTCATTTGTTTTGGGCATTGTACAGCCTGAATTCCTCTTGATTGTTACCTTGATCTGCTCCTTATTTTCATTTTCTGCTAAGGCTTTTGTTGATTCAGTAGCAGCCTTGAACCTGATGGATTTTGACTTTGCCAAAGGTTGTGGTTTTCCAATGGTACCCCTGTGGACTCCTATTCCTTTGAGGGGTATTGATGCTACCCCTTTGGTGGAGAATGAACCCTAGTTTTGGACCCAGGTGATAATGCGGGTAGCCCCGGACCACCAAGAGAATTGTACATTTTTGGTGTTACGCAATTTACATGACATTATTGTACTGAGTTTTCCTTGGTTGCAGACCCATAATCCTGGTCTTGATTGGATGTCTGAGTCTGTGGTTAGTTGGGGTTGTCAATGTGTCCTTAGTGACACTCCTGTTTTCTCTACCTCTCCCCAGTACCAGGATGTCCATGACTATTTGGCTGATTTCTCTGATGTGTTTAGTGAGAGTAAGTCTGCGTCCTTGCCTCCTCACAGGAGTTATGATTGCGCGATCGAGTTAGTGCCCTGTTGCAAATTTCCCAAGGGTCGGCTCTTCAATTTATCTGTACCTGAACATGATGCTATGCGATCTTATATCAAAGACTCATTGGAGAAGGGCCATATCAGACCATCCTCTTCACCTTTAGGTGCCGGATTTTTCTTTGTGGCCAAGAAGTATGGCTCATTGAGGCCATGTATTGACTATCGTCTCCTTAATAAAATCACTGTTAAATAGCAGTATCCATTACCCTTGATTTCTGACATATTTTCCAGAGTGAAAGGTGCTAGTTGGTTTACCAAGCTTGACCTTAGGAGGGCATATAATCTTATTCGCATTAAGCACGGTGATGCCTGAGGGGCATTTTGAGTACCTAGTGATGCCTTTTGGGCTCACTAATGCCCCTTCTGTCTTCTAATCTTTCATGAACGATATTTTCTGGGATTTTGTGGACAAGTTTTTGATTTTTTATTTGGACGACATTTTGATTTTTTCCAATGACTGGGAATCTCATGTTGAACATGTTTGGATTGTATTCTGGATTTTGAAAGAAAATGCTTTATATGTTAAGGGACCGAAATGTCTCTTTGGCGTACAAAAAATTTCGTTTTTGGATTTATTTTGTCTCCGTCCACTATTGAAATGGACCCGGTCAAGGTTCAGGCCATTTATGATTGGGTTCAGCCCACTTCCTTGAAGGCTCTTCAGAAATTTTTAGGTTTTGCTAATTTTTACTGTAAATTCATAAGTAATTTTTCTGGTATTGTGAAACCACTGACGGATTTGACCAAAAAGGGGGCTGATGTGGTGAATTGGTCTCCAGAGGCAGTTTCGTCGTTTCAGGAGCCTAAGCGGAGATTCACTTCTGCTCCTGTTCTACAGCAACCTGATGTTTCTCTCCCATTTCAGGTGGAGATAGATACTTCTGAGATTGGTGCAGGAGTCATTTTGTCTCAAAGAGATCCGGTAAACTGTAAGATTAACCCTTGTGCCTTTTTTTCTCTAAAATTTTCCCCATCTGAACGTACTTATGATGTGGGGAATCGGGAATTATTGGCTATTAAGTTGGCATTTGAAGAGTGGAGACATTTGTTGGAGGGAGCCAAACATCAAATTGTGGTCCTTACCGACCACAAAAACTTGATCTTTCTCGAATCAGCCAAGCGATTGAATCCTAGACAGGCTAGGTGGGCCTTGTTTTTCACCATTTTAATTTTGTGGTCTCCTTTCTTCTAGGCACTAAGAATATTAATGCGGATGCCCTTCTCTTTCTTTGCAGATTCTCTTGATGTGGCTGAGCCTACTACCATTTTAAATGAGGGTGTGGTTCTTTCCGCTTTCTCACCCGATTTGAGACTTGCCCTGGAGGAATTTCAGGAGAATAAACCTGAACTATGCCCTATGGGGAAATTGTATGTCCCCGACCAATGGAGGAGGAAAGTAATGTCTGAAATTCATTGCTAGGCATTGGTTGGTCATACCGGTATTTTTGGTACCAGAGATTTGGTGAGTCAGTCTTGGCCTGCTTTATCTTGTGATGTCAGGAATTTTGTGTAGTCCTGTGGGACTTGTTCTCGGTCCAAACCCTGTTTTCTCTCTAGTGGATTGTTAGTGCCACTTCCGATGCCCAGGAGGCCATGGACACATATCTCAATGGATTTTATTTCCGACCTCCCTGTCTCTCTGAGAATGACTGTTATCTGGGTGATCTGTGATAGATTTTCCAAGATGGTCCATCTTGTATCACTGCCGAAGTTGCCATCCTCTTCCGAGTTGGTGCCCTTGTTTTTTCAGCAGGTGGTTCGTTTGCACGGCATTTCGGAGAACATTGTGTCTGACAGAGGAGTCCAGTTTGTTTTTTCCAGATTTTGGAGAGCCTTTTGTTCTAAACTGGGAATTCAGTTGTCCTTCTCCTCTGCGTTTCTCCCTCAGACCAATGGGCAGACTAGGAGAGCAAACCAGACTTTGGAAACTTATCTGAGATGTTTTGTGTCTGCTGATCAAGATGACTGGGTCTATTTTTTGCCCTTGGCTGAATTTGCTCTAAATAATAGGGCTAGTTCTGCCACTTTGATGTCCCCCTTTTTCTGTAACTTCAGGTTTCATCCTCGATTTTCTTCAGGGCAGGTGGAGGCTTCAGCCTGTCCAGGTGTTGATTGTATGGTAGAGAGAATGCAGCAGATTTGGAATCAAGTAGTGGATAAGTTGTCTCACTCTCAGAAGAAGGCCCAATGGTTTGCCATGGTTTCAAGTAGGTGAAATAGTTTGGTTGTCCTCAAAAAATATTCCTACGTAGGTTGCGTCTCCAAAATTTATGCCAAGGTTCATTGGGCATTATAAGATTTTGGAAATTCTTAATCCCGTTTCTTTCCGTTTGACTCTTCCAGGAGCGTTTAAGATTCACAACGTCTTTCATAAATCTTTGTTGAAAAGGTTTGTTGAGCTAGTAGTTCCCATGGCTGCGCCCCTGATCCTGTATTGGTTAAGGGCAATCTGGAGTATGAAGTAGAGAAAGTATTGGATTCTCATCTGGCTAGATGGAGACTCCAGTACTTGGTCAAGTGGAAAGGTTATGGTCAGGAGGATAATTCTTGGGTGTTTGCTTCTGATATTCATGCTGAGAGATTGGTTCGCGCCTTTCACCAGGCCCATCCTGATTGGCTGGGTGGCTTGGGTGAGGGTTCGGTGACCCCTCTTCAAGGGGGGTACTGTTGTGAACACTTTTGATTTGACTTCTGAGTTTAGGCTCCCTCTGGTGGTTGCTGCTGGTAATGGAGCTGGTCTGGCTGACAGAAGTCAATCACCTGAAGAGGATGATTGGCAGTCAGGTATTACAGACTGGAGAGATTAAAGTGAGCAGCCTACCCTTAGTTGTTGCGGGTGATTTGATTTTCTTCCTGAGTCTTCTGGAAGTCTGCTAGCTCACTGCTTTGTCCTGCATCTTTCAGATAAGTTGTTTGTCTGTTTTAATCTGTGGCTTTTTTTTCCCTTTTTGCTTTTCTCTGTTCTCTGCCTTGCTGGTGTGAGTTCAGCCGGGTTCCCAGCTGGGACCTGTGCTGGACTGTGTTTTACTTTGCCACAGCTTATGTCAGTCTTTTCTGTATTTCTAGTCCCCTGTTATTTTAGTATCTGTTGTTTTGCGTCCAGATTACACCAGAATGCTGATTTAGTGGGGGAGAGGTCATGTGGCCTCAGTACCTTTGCATATCAGATGTGTTGAAATTTTTCTTAGGGTTTTTTGCGGGATTGCAGACAGTATCCTTTCCTGTCCTGTTCTATCCAGTTTGGGCCCCAGCATTTGCTTACTCTATTTTCTACCTGTGTTTTGTATTCATCTATCTCACCGGCAATATATTTTTGGGGGCTATCTATTCCTTTGGGGCTCTACTCCGGTGCAGTTTAGCTTTCCCCTTTCTCTCTTTAGGCTTAGTTAACTCTTTGGCTGTGTCAAGGCGTCTAGGGCATCATAGGTACGCGTCCCATGGCTAATTCTAGTTGTGTTGTCAGTTTAGGGGTCTGCAATCCGCTAAGTTACCAACCTCTCTGGGTGTCTGGTTGCCTAGCCTATTTCTCTATTTTACTCCTCGGTTACCGAATCATAACACCTCGTGCTTGCTCGGATAAGATGTTATCCAAGCACGTTCACTCATCACTAGTGGCTGTATCTCAGCAAATGGATTGGGGAATTGGGTCAGAATTAATATTGTCCTGAATGCTAAGAGACACAGGCAGCTGTGTCAGCTAAAGGAGGCATATGATTTAATACATACTTATTCTGCAGTAGATGGCAATCCCAAACAGATAGCCAAAATCTTTAAAAACTATCTTAAAAGCAAGAAGTCCTGGAAGTGATAATAAGTTCCCACTGTACACTGGTCTCAAGATCATCCAGTTTGTGCGGGTTTTACATGAAGATATAGAAGGATTTACACAAGCCAATATGTGATAAGTTCCACAGGATAATGGGAATGACCACCATACTGAGTTCATTCAAGTCAGTTTGCAAGTATTGCTAAAGGAAATAATCTTGCTTTGAAGGCAAAGGATAGACACACTTAAAGGGGTAGTCCTGTCCAAATCGATAAGTCTGCAGTAACTGCGCTGTGGAGATTTTCCAGTTTCTGAGCCAGGAAATAAGGATATGAATGAGTTATATATACTCCAGCCAGTGCCCATCCAGTGGTCGCACCCTTGCTCCATTTTATAGAGTGAAGCCATGCCTGCACTACAATCTCTGGCCATGAATACATAAATAAATCCCATTTCACACATCATTGTGTCCAGTACATGTGGTGAAAATTTTCACACGTACTGTATACACTTAAGGGCATGCCACACTAAGCGAGATTGCTAACGAGATCGCTACTGCGTCACCATTTATGATGCAGTAGCGATCTCGTTAGCGACTTAGCTGTGTGTGACATGTAGCAGCGATGTGGCCCCTGCTGAGATGTCGTTGATCGCTTATGAAGTTCTGAGCCGTTTTTTGGTCGTTGGTGTCCCGCTGGTGAGCCTGAATCGCTGAGTGTGACACCCTTTATGAACGACTTCACCAGTGTCGCAGGTGGGACTAGGTTTTCCCAACGACAGCAGAGGTAGTTATACAGATCACTGATGAGTTGTGTTTGGAATCACAGATCACTGATGAGTTGTGTTTGGAATCTAAACAGCTAAGTCGCTAACGAGATCGCTACTGCGTCATAAATGGTGACGCAGTAGCGATCTCGCTTAGTGTGGCATACCCTTTACATACATAGACTCATTCTAATCTAAGGGTCTGCCCCATGTCAGTGTGTTCACACAAACCGAGTGTCTGTGTGCAAAACACAAAGACGTCCATTTTTTCGGCAGCACGCAATATGTCCAGCACATGTGCACACTGATAATACACGGATGACATCCATGTGTCATCAGTGTCACAAATACTGTTATCACCACCACACTCATCCTGCATTGTCATACAGGTACAGTCTATTAAGGGTCCCAATTAATGTATACTACTTCATATATCCTGCGGGCAATTCCCATTATATTACACCATACACAACTACATTTATTCACAGCATTCCTTCTGTGACTTTGGAATCCCATATAGACATATGCACATGCACTTCTTTCTAACCACTTATGCTGCATACACAATACAATCTGCGCTTAACATTACCTGCATGCATTGATATAGCTTAATGGTTAATACACACAGAGTGTTGATACCAGTTTATTAATTTAAGCTATAGCACTATTAGCACCTTAGTAAATCACCATTTCCATCTAGATCTATACTGGTCTCCATACCAATGTTTGTCATGTATAGTAATTAAGTATCATAAATTAGTATATGTTTACAATGTTTATGTGAGTGTTACGTTGAAACTGCATCCGTTTTACTGCCAGCTATTTTCTCCCCACCCCATACATTTAATGTATTTGACTGACAAAGCTATCAATTTTTTATCACACATTTGAACTTGCATCCTCGGTACTTTCTTCTTTTTTTGCATCTGGGAAAAACAGTACAGTTTGCTTTATTACCAGGTGCTGAATCCAACATCCAACTCTCATTATTGTCACCTACTCTCCCTGTGATCAGCACGACCAGGTGACACCGATGAAAGTTGGAGTTAGCACCCACAATCTATGAATAGGGCCCCTTGAATTAGCAAATAAATAAATGTTGTGGTGTCTCTATTTTTCCTAACCAGCTGAGGGAAAGCAGACAGCTGGTGGATAATGTTAATATTCTGGGAAGAGGCTGATAGCCATAAATGTTCCCAGCTTATTAATAAGAGCTTACAGCTGTTTGCTTAGCATTTACTTGTTATTAAAAAGGAGGACCCAAAAAGAAATGATGTAGGGTTCCCTACTGTTTTTAATAACCAGCAAAGTCTAACCAGACAGCTGCAGGCTGAAATTAATAGACTGGGTAGAGGCCACAGATATTGGCCCCCTCTCAGACTAATAACACCATTCCTCAGCTGCCCAGAAATGGTGCATCCATTAGACAGAAGAATTACTGCTATTGGCTGGCTGTGTCACTTCAGCAGGAGATATAAAAGGATAGGTGTCACCAGGCTTGGCACACTGACACCATTGTACGGCTCTGTGACAGTTGTTTGGAAGGAGAGAGTGCTTGGTCACAAATTAATGAATCAGAGTACTGTAGAGTTGATACTGGTGCGGAAGTTGAACCATCATACATACATTTCTGTTTGTATGAGATACAATCTGCATTTAGCCTATGGAAGGAGAGAGAGTTGCATGAGCAGGGACAGTGGCTGAATATAGTCTCTAGGCAGGGATTAGGGATTTGCAGCCCAGTGCCAAATATACAGCTGAAGCAGTTGATCACATTTTTCTTTTTTTGGGTGAAACAATTTACTATATTGTCAGAAATAGAGTACTAGGGGCTTTGTGCAACATTTTTGTGTTATATAACTCTCAAAAAAGCCTTAAAGCATTTTTCTGCATTGAATGACTCATCCATATACTATTTTGTGTTCTGTTGTACATTTTGATGTTACATAACAGTCCAAAAAGCATTGAATTTTTTTTATATATATTCAGTTACTCATCCATATACTATTATGTGGTCTGTGGAACATTTCTGTGTTACATAACAGTCCAAAAAAACCTTGAAACATTTTTCTGTATTTACTTACTCATGCATATACTATTACTTTGTCATTGGTACATTTCAGTGTAACATTACAGTCCAAAATGCATTAAAATATTTTTCAGTATTCAATTACTCATCCATAGGGTATTACGTGCTCTGCGGTACATTTCTGTGGTATATAACATTCCAAAAAAGCTTTTAAGAAGTTTTCGGCATTATATTGCCCATAAATAGTGTATTATGTGCTCTGGGGTACATTTAAGTGGTATATAACCCTCCAAAAAATGTTGAAAATTTTTTATGTTTTCACTTATTCATCCATAGAGTATTGCGTCCTCTGGGGTACATTTGTGTCGTATAAAACCCTACAAAAAGAGATAAAAAATTATCGGAATTATATAGCTCATCCTGTTAGGGTTCGATTTCCCACTGCTGCACAAGGGGAGTCTCGAACCCGTCCCGCTGCGGTCTCTCATTCATCTCTGGCCGCAGTGGAGCCTGCTCAGCAGAGACGTCGGTGCAGGCGTCTTGCCCACTCCTCTACTGTGCAGTGACTTGCTGCTGCCTTTCCTGGATCTGCTATTATAGCCAGTGATGGAGCAGTCGTCTTTGAGACAAAGTCCTGCGTTTTCCCATCTGAGCATGCCCAGAGTGAGATCTCTCATTGGAGATCAGGGGTCACATGTTCAGGTGCTGCAGCGGCTCCATATTGGTCCGCCAGGAAGGTCATGTAGCTACGTTTGTTTGTAACAGCTTCTCATTGATCCTTGTTCCTGGAAGGTCCTGTAGCTGTTGCTATAAAGGGTAGCATGGCTGGGCCGCCATGCGCTAATATCAATCATTGTATGCTATGCGCCAGTGTGGTCATGTGTATGTGTGGATAGGGACCCGGCTGAAATAAGCCACTAGAATACCGACTTAATCGGTGAGGAGTTTGGTATGGTAGCTGGTCAGGGTCGGTGTCCTAGATGCCCTAGATTACCGGCATAACCGGTGAGGAGTTTTGATTGCCGTATTCAGGGTCTGGCGTTCAGACGCCATAGATTGCGGGTGACTCCCGCGAGGACATTAGCACATGATCACGCTTTATGAACGCGTAGCACTTAACTGTGTACCTGAGAGCCTGACAGGACACAGTACTTTTTCTCAGCGGCCCTGTGACGTAACAGGGTTCGCTTTCAACGCTAGACAGCGCCCTAACGTGTTTTCTTTGCCACTCAGTTTGTCTAGTGAGTGCGCACACATCGCCATATAGCGCTGCGGCTCTCCTTCTAGCGGCTCTGTGGAGTAACAGAGTTCGCACTTATTGCCACAGCGCATTACGGCGTTTATGTTGGCGACTCTGCGGGATAACAGAGTTTGCTTCTCGCGCCATTTCTACTAGCAGCAGGCTCCGCTTGCACGGTGGAACCTGGGCTGCGAACGCACCTCTCTACTTTATATATTTGGTGCGTTCCGCAGACCCTTAACATAATATTAGCGCCAGGGTCTGGCTAGTAAAATGGCGGATGAACAGCATCTATCGCAGTACATCCAGCAGCTGGAGGGTAGGTTGGCGGCTCTTGAGCGCACAACCTCAGCTGTGGATGTTACCGCAGTCGCTGTTCAGGCTGCTAGCGTGGCTGCAGCCAGTTTGACTTCTGCCACCTCTGCCCCTACATTATCCCACCTCCCGCTTCCTGACAAGTTTGCCGGTGATAGCAAGCAATGTCGGGGATTCATGAGTCAGTGCTCTATACAGCTCGAGCTTCTGGCTGCACGTTTTCCCACGGATCGGGCACAAGTGGGTTTTGTACTTTCTCTACTCTAGGGCAGAGCGTTGGAGTGGGCAACGCCGCTGTGGGAGCGCGACGATCGTGTGGTGCGGAGTGCTCCTCGTTTCTTGGAGGCTCTTAAAAGGGTCTTTTTAGGACCTCAGGTGTTTGGGTTCGAGTTCCCGCTGCTGCACAAGGGGAGTCTCGAACCCGTCCCGCTGCGGTCTCCCATTCATCTCTGGCCGCAGTGGAGCCTGCTCAGCAGAGACGTCGGTCCAGGCGTCTTGCCCACTCCTCTACTGTGCAGTGACTTGCTGCTGCCTTTCCTGGATCTGCTATTATAGCCAGTGCTGGAGCAGCCGTCTTTGAGACAAAGTCCTGCGTTTTCCCATCTGAGCATGCCCAGAGTGAGATCTCTCATTGGAGATCAGGGGTCACATGTTCAGGTGCTGCAGCGGCTCCTATTGGTCCGCCAGGAAGGTCATGTAGCTACGTGTGTTTGTAACAGCTTCTCATTGGTCCTTGTTCCTGGAAGGTCCTGTAGCTGTTGCTATAAAAGGGTAGCATGGCTGGGCCGCCATGCGCTAATATCAACCATTGTATGCTATGCGCCAGTGTGATCATGCGTATGTGTGGTTAGGGACCCGGCTGAAATAAGCCACTAGAATACCGACTTAATCGGTGAGGAGTTTGGTATGGTAGCTGGCCAGGGTCGGTGTCCTAGATGCCCTAGATTACCGGCGTAACCGGTGAGGAGTTTTGATTGCCGTATTCAGGGTCTGGCGTTCAGACGCCATAGATTGCGGGTGACTCCCGCGAGGACATTAGCACATGATCACGCGTTATGTACGCTTAGCAGTTAACTGTGTACCTGAGAGCCTGACAGGACACAGCACTTTTCCTCAGCGGCCCTGTGACGTAACAGGGTTTGCTTTCGACGCTAGACAGCGCCCTAGCGTTTTACTTTGCGGCTCACTGAAGCTAAGTGAGTTCGCACCTATCGCCATATAGCGCTGTGGCATTTCCGTTAGCGGCTCTGGGTATTAACAGAGTTCGCACTTACTGCCACAACGCGCTACGGCGTTTATTTTAGCGACTCTGCGGGATAACAGAGTTCGCTACTTTCGCCATTTTACTAGCAGCAGGTTCCGCCTGCACGGTGGACCCCGGGCTGCGAACGCACCTCTCTACCTCATATATTTGGTGCGTTCCGCAGACCCTAACATCAGGTTACCCAAGATACGGCGCTACAACTGCTGGCATTGGCACAGGGTTCGTCTTTGGTCAGTCTGTTTCCCGTCCAGTTTCAGACTCTAGCTTCTGAGCTAGATTGGTCTGATAAAGTTCTTATTCCAATCTACTGGCGAGGACTGGCTGACCATGTTAAAGACGCTTTGGCTACCAGGGAGATTCCCGCCACACTGGAGAAGCTTATCTCCATATCTACCCGCATTGACCTCCGTTTTCACGAGCGGAGGTTGGAGCGGGCCCAGTGTAGGCAGAGGTTTCGGTTGGCTCCCACCTTTGCCAAACCTCTCGAATTTCCCGATCTGGCGTCCGAACCCCAAAAGGCCACAGAAGTTCCTCATGCAGGACCTAAGTCTCGGTCCGTCCGAGTATCCGTGGTCTGTAACCGTTGTCAGCAGACAGGACACTATGCCAACAAATGTCCACAGCGATCGGGGAAGCGATCGCGTCTAGTGGCCCTGGGAGGAGGTTCACTAGAGACAGCGGCATTTTCCTCCAAGATGACACTTAAAGGGACAATCACTGTTGGTACTTCCATTCTCACCGCCGACCTTTGCGTGGACTCAGGAGCAGAGGGGAATTTCATGTCCTCTAGCTTTGCTCGCCGTCATGCAATACCTCTGGTGGCGCTTGACAAATCAGTGACTGTCCGGGTAGTGAATGGGTCGACATTGCCCTCACAAATTACACACCAGACTGTTCCACTTGCATTGTCTGTATCTCCTTCCCATCAGGAACTTATTTCCCTACTCGTCCTTCCCGAGGGAATAGACGAGATCCTACTAGGTATACCTTGGCTCCATTTCCACTCCCCACATATAGAGTGGACTTCGGGTAGGATACTGGGTTGGAGTGATGCATGTAGAGGCAGATGTGTCAGGAGTTGCGTTCAGGTTACCACTACGGAGTTACCCGCAGATCTCACTCCACTTCCCAAGCACTACTGGTCATATGCAGACGTGTTCTCCAAGATGGCTGCGGAGACTCTTCCGCCTCATCGCCCCTATGACTGTCCTATTGACCTCTTGCCTGGCGCAGAACCTCCTCGGGGAAGGGTCTATCCCCTCTCTCTTCCTGAGACAGAGGCCATGTCGCAATATATTCAGGAGAACCTGGCAAGAGGGTTTATTAGGAAGTCGGTGTCACCGGCAGGGGCGGGATTTTTCTTCGTGCAGAAGATTGCGTCTGTGTATTGATTACAGGGGTCTTAACGCCATCACCGTTAAAAACAAGTACCCGTTGCCCCTGATTTCTGAGCTTTTTGATAGGCTTCGGGGAGCAAGAGTATTCACTAAACTAGATCTGCGCGGTGCTTATAACCTGATTCGCATCCGTGAGGGGGACGAATGGAAGACGGCTTTTAATACCAGGGATGGGCATTACGAATATCTGGTGATGCCCTTTGGGCTCTGTAATGCTCCAGCCGTTTTCCAAGACTTTGTCAATGACATCTTCCGGGATATGCTCTCCACCTCGGTCGTAGTCTATCTGGATGATATACTCATCTTCTCTCCAGATATTGACTCCCACCGGAGAGATGTCTACAGAGTCTTCGACCTCTTATGGGCTAATTCCCTCTATGCTAAGTTAGAGAAATGTATGTTTGAGCTGGAGTCTTTACCTTTCCTTGGTTATATCATCTCAACCCAGGGATTGGCTATGGATCCGGCCAAACTACAGGCTGTGATGGACTGGCAGGAACCTCACTCTCTAAAAGCGGTGCAGCGCTTTATGGGGTTCATTAATTACTATCGTCAGTTCATTCCGCATTTCTCTACCTTGGTAGCTCCCTTGGTAGCCCTCACCAAGAAGGGAGCAAATCCCAAATTGTGGTCGGAAGAGGTCTCCACGGCTTTCTCTTCTATTAAGTCTCATTTTGCTAGCGCTCCATCCTACATCGCCCCGATGTTGATAAGCCATTTTTATTGGAGGTGGATGCCTCATCCGTTGATGCTGGAGCAGTCTTCTTCCAAAAGGATGCTCAAGGTCGGAAGCATCCTTGCTTTTTCTTCTCTAAGACCTTCACTTCAGCGGAGAGGAATTATTCCATCGGGGATAGGGAGTTGCTAGCCATGAAGTTGGCCTTCTCTGAGTGGAGACATCTGTTGGAGGGGGCCCGTTTTCCCTTCCAAGTCTTCACCGACCACAAAAATTTGGTGTATCTGCAGACAGCTCAGCGGCTTAACTCTCGCCAGGCCAGATGGTCCTTGTTCTTCTCTCGGTTTAATTTCATACTCCATTTCCTCTCTGGAGAGAAGAACATTCGTGCCGATGCTCTCTCTCGCTCTGTGGTGTCCTCTGAAGAGGAGGTAGAGGAGCCTCGGCTTATTGTTCCCACAGAGAGCCTGAGAACAGTGGCTCCGGTTTCACTAGAGTCTGTGCCCCCAGGCAAGACTTTTGTGCCTACCAATTTGCGACCGGAGGTACTCTCTTGGGCACATTCGTCCAGGGTTGGTGGACATTTTGGGGCAAAGAGGACATCTGAATTGCTGGCGAGGACATATTGGTGGCCGCATATGGTCCGTGATGTTGGGGACTATGTTCGGGCGTGTGTCTCCTGCGCCAAAAATAAGTCTCCACGACAACGGCCAGCTGGTTTACTTTATCCTTTGCCGGTGGCAGACAGGCCCTGGGAGATGGTTGGGATGGACTTTGTGGTGGGCTTGCCCAAGTCTCAGGGTTGCACCATCATTTGGGTAATCATCGACCATTTCTCTAAAATGGTGCATCTGGTGCCACTACCACGGTTACCTTCTGCACGGGCTCTGGCAGCGTTGTTCGTTAGGCACATCTTCCGTCTACACGGCATGCCGGACAAAATTGTCAGTGACAGAGGTCCCCAGTTTGCGTCTCGGTTCTGGAGAGAGCTTTGTCGTCTACTCAGTATTGAGTTAAATCTCTTTTCAGCGTATCATCCTGAGACGAATGGGTTGGTAGAGAGGGCCAACCAGACCTTGGTCACCTATCTACGACATTTTGTCTCTGCCAGGCAGGATGACTGGGCATCCTTGCTACCATGGGCTGAGTTTGCATTAAACAATGCTGTGGCTGACTCCACCGGACAGACTCCTTTCCTTCTGAACTACGGTCAGCATCCGCGGGTTCCGGTGCCCATGCCCGTGTCTTCCGCCGACTCCAGGGTGGAAGACTGGGCTGTGAAGGCACGGGACATTTGGGACCGTACCCAGGATGCCATTCAGGCGTCCAAGGAGAGGATGAGGTCCTCTGCCGACGCACATCGGCGCCTCGCTCCAACATTTGCTCCTGGGGACTTGGTGTGGCTCTCCGCCCGTAACATCATGCTGCGAGTTGAGTCCACTAAGTTGGCACCCCGCTACCTGGGTCCTTTCAAGGTCCTCGAGCAGGTTAACCCTGTGGCATACCGTTTGGCTCTTCCACCACGCCTGGGTATCTCCGACACCTTTCATGTATCCCTCCTGAAACCCATGCTCATGTCCCGGTTTTCTGAGTCATCTGCCGGGACATCGGGTTCATCTACGGATGACCATGAGGTGAACGCCATCGTAGGGTGTAAGGTGGTACGGGGCAAAAAGTTTTATTTGGTGGACTGGAGGGGCTATGGACCTGAGGATAGGTCTTGGGAGCCTGCTGAGCATATTCACGCTCCGCAGCTCATCGCTGTCTTTGAGCGCAGCGAGGCCCAAAGAAGGGGGGGCCCTAGGAGGCGGGGTAATGTTAGGGTTCGATTTCCCGCTGCTGCACAAGGGGAGTCTCGAACCCGTCCCGCTGCGGTCTCCCATTCATCTCTGGCCGCAGTGGAGCCTGCTCAGCAGAGACGTCGGTCCAGGCGTCTTGCCCACTCCTCTACTGTGCAGTGACTTGCTGCTGCCTTTCCTGGATCTGCTATTATAGCCAGTGCTGGAGCAGTCGTCTTTGAGACAAAGTCCTGCGTTTTCCCATCTGAGCATGCCCAGAGTGAGATCTCTCATTGGAGATCAGGGGTCACATGTTCAGGTGCTGCAGCGGCTCCTATTGGTCCGCCAGGAAGGTCATGTAGCTACGTTTGTTTGTAACAGCTTCTCATTGGTCCTTGTTCCTGGAAGGTCCTGTAGCTGTTGCTATAAAAGGGTAGCATGGCTGGGCCGCCATGCGCTAATATCAATCATTGTATGCTATGCGCCAGTGTGGTCATGTGTATGTGTGAATAGGGACCCGGCTGAAATAAGCCACTAGAATACCGACTTAATCGGTGGGGAGTTTGGTATGGTAGCTGGTCAGGGTCGGTGTCCTAGATGCCCTAGATTACCGGCATAACCGGTGAGGAGTTTTGATTGCCGTATTCAGGGTCTGGCGTTCAGACGCCGTAGATTGCGGGTGACTCCCGCGAGGACATTAGCACATGATCACGCTTTATGAACGCGTAGCACTTAACTGTGTACCTGAGAGCCTGACAGGACACAATACTTTTTCTCAGTGGCCCTGTGACGTAACAGGGTTCGCTTTCAACGCTAGACAGCGCCCTAGCGTGTTTTCTTTGCCACTCAGTTGTGTCTAGTGAGTGCGCACACATCGCCATATAGCGCTGCGGCTCTCCTTCTAGCGTCTCTGTGGAGTAACAGAGTTCGCACTTATTGCCACAGCGCATTACAGCGTTTATGTTGGCGACTCTGCGGGATAACAGAGTTTGCTTCTCGCGCCATTTCTACTAGCAGCAGGCTCCGCTTGCATGGTGGACCCCGGGCTGCGAACGCACCTCTCTACTTTATATATTTGGTGCGTTCCGCAGACCCTTAACACATCCATAGATTAAAACCAAACAAAAAAGCTCATACACAATCACAAGACAAACCAAAGGGAAAAAAAATGGACAATGGAGCATATATTAAAAAAAATTATAAATAACTTTATTATAGTTTCATAAAAACAAATATGTAAATACAAATATTTAAAATAATGACTTGAAAGGGCAGCGACACCACGTTTGGGTAGAGTCACAATATATAGGTCCGTAAGAGCTAATTACTAGAAAATATCAGAGGGAATACAAGACATACATATACAGTTAGGTCCATATATATTTGGACAGAGACAACATTTATCTAATTTTGGTTCTAGACATTACCACAATGAATTTGAAACAAAACAATTCAGATGCAGTTGAAGTCCAAACTTTCAGCTTTCATTTGAGGGTATCCACATTAAAATTGGATGAAGGGTTTAGGAGTTTCAGCTCCTTAACATGTGCCACCCTGTTTTTAAAGGTACCAAAAGTAATTGGACAAATGACTCCAAGGCTATTTCATGGACAGGTGTGGGCAATCCCTTTGTTATGTCATTCTCAATTAAGCAGATGAAAGGGCCGGAGTTGATTTGAGGTGTGGTGTTTGCATTTGGAAGGTTTTGCTGTGAAGGAAACATGCGGTCAAATGAGCTCTCCATGCAGGTGAAACAAGCCATCCTTAATCTGCAAGAACAGAAAAAAAACCATCCAAGAAATTGCTACAACATTAGAAGTGGCAAAATCTACAATTTGGTACATCCTGAGAAAGAAAGAAAGCACTGGTGAACTCATCAATCCAAAAAGACCTGGGAGCCCACGGAAGACAACAGTGGTGGATGATCGCCGCATACTTTCTTTGGTGAAGAAGAACCCGTTCACAACATCAACTGAAGTCCAGAACACTCTCAGTGAAGTAGGTGTATCTGTCTGTAAGTCAACAGTAAAGAGAAGACTCCATGAAAGTAAATACAAAGGGTTCACATCTGGATGCAAACCATTCATCAATTCCAAAAATAGACAGGCCAGAGTTAAATTTGCTGAAAAACACCTCCAGAAGCCAGCTCAGTTCTGGAAAAGTATTCTATGGACAGATGAGACAAAGATCAACCTGTACCAGAATGATGGGAAGCCAAAAGTTTGGAGAAGAAAGGGAACGGCACATGATCCAAGGCACACCACATCCTCTGTAAAACATGGTGGAGGCAACGTGATGGCATGGGCATGCATGGCTTTCAATGGCACTGGGTCACTTGTGTTTATTGATGACATAACAGCAGACAAGAGTAGCCGGATGAATTCTGAAGTGTACTGTGATATACTTTCAGCCCAGATTCAGCCAAATGCTGCAAACTTGATTGGACGGCGCTTCATAGTACAGATGGATAATGACCCCAAGCATACAGCCAAAGCTACACAGGAGTTCATGAGTGCAAAAAAGTGGAACATTCTTCAATGGCCAAGTCAATCACCAGATCTTAACCCAATTGAGCATGCATTTCACTTGCTGAAATCCAGACTTAAGAGGGAAAGACCCACAAACAAGCAAGACCTGAAGGCTGCGGCTGTAAAGGCCTGGCAAAGCATTAAGAAGGAGGAAACCCAGCGTTTGGTGATGTCCATGGGTTCCAGACTTAAGGCAGTGATTGCCTCCAAAGGATTCGCCACAAAATATTGAAAATAAAAATATTTTGTTTGGGTTATGTTTATTTGTCCAATTACTTTTGACCTCCTAAAATGTGGAGTGTTTGTAAAGAAATGTGTACAATTCCTACATTTTCTAACACATATTTTTGTTCAACCCTTCAAATTAAACGTTACAATCTGCACTTGAATTCTGTTGTAGAGGTTTCATTTCAAATCCAATGTGGTGGCATGCAGAGCCCAACTTGCGAAAATTGTGTCACTGTCCAAATATTTCTGTCCCTGACTGTACATACAGCACCATACAGGAATAACAATGTATAATCATGCTAAGAAAGCTACATACAAGGTGAAGCATATACAGTATAGGAATAACAGTATACGTATTTTTAGACAAATTCAAATGATCAATGGGGCAGTATAAAGTGCTTAGTGCATGTGAAATACGTATAATTGCTGCCAGTCATAAATTATATACATGTGTGTAAAAATTCATTTTGTACTACCATTGCCTGGATTGTTGATGCAATCAGTGCTGAGGGTGGTACTGCTTCTAGCAACTAACATATTCTTACAAGTGATATTAAGTTTTTCTTCTTTCGTCCTGCCACGTCCATTGCCTGTGCAAAGTTTAGGTTTATTATTTATTTTGGACACAAGAATAATGTTAAATAGGCTTGTAAGCTTTTTTGACAAACCTGCCCTACTTTAGTAGTTTGCTACTATATACTCTCTTGTATGTTATAACAATCTTTAATCCAGAATGTTTAAATGACAAATGTATTGTCTAGTTGACTTAGAGCACTGGTTTGCTACATCTGTACAAAACGTGGTCTCATTCACTGAATGCAATCTAATAATTTAAAAATGGATAAACATATATAAGAAAGTTGTATAAGTTTCCATTACATCTTTATTAAGATTTATTGTAGTAAACCTTTAAAGATAATGGCAATACATTCTGCATCACCGCAACATTATAACTCTTCCCAGAACTTTTCTCAATTCTGTCCATCAGTGGAGTCCCAGTTGTTGGACCCCACTTATATAGTATTTATTATATTTATCACCTGTCTACTGAACTATGTTTTAAGCTGAAAAGGGGTATATAAAGAAAGTACAACGTAATTTTTAATGCAATTATAAACAATAAAAGATATATCCTAAAGAATGTAAGCAAAAAAGTCAAAGGGCAGGGTCTGATTCATCAAGAGCAGTATTGATCATGCTGGTCTTGATGAGGAGATGTTCTGTAGTCAGAAATTTCTGATTATTGAAGAGGTGAATGACTCTTCATGATTCAGGAATGTCGGATGAGTGGCGTACACTTCTAGATGTGCCTCTCTATAAATCCTACTTCAATCCCTTGCACATTTCGGGTATAGCAAATACTGCCGCTTGTGATGAATTTGATGTGCAGCAGTTGCAGCCACCATCCTCCTACTTTGTCTGAGCTGTAGAAAAATGATGCGAGAACAGCAAAAGTATCAAGAAAAGTTTTACGCAAGAAAGCTAAGTTAAAAACTTTGATGTATTCTGCCCAAAATCTTTTCTTTAAAAAAGAAAACTGTCAGAACATACTTTCTTATTTTCCATAGCATAAAATCTTTAAAATAGTCGTGAACAATATGTTTTGGATAATTTTATATAGTCGCATACAATACATGATGTACAGATAACAAAGTTGAACTAAAGTCTAATTGAGACAACTGTATTTCATGTTTATGTTCATTCTTTTATGCAAGTTCATGTCTAGCTTGTTTTTCTTTTTGCAGATTGATTTTGATTTGATTTGCGAATCAAAATTACCCAACGGATTCAAGAAAAAAACAAAACAAATAGCATATGCATGCCATCCATGTGTTTTTCAAGTCCTATATATCTTTACTGTATAATGGGTAGGAGAAGCTTGCATTTTTTGTATATGAGAAAAAATAACTGCAACTTATGATAACAACTGACAAATGGACCAAAAATACATGAAATTGGATCTGGCTATACTAAAAAAAAAATGTTTTTGTACACAAAATGCCTGAATGAGACTTTAGAGAGAGCATCTTTTCCAGAGAAACCATGTATTAGGTGTCAGGATTCTCCCTCTGCACAGGGGAGATTCCAAGCCTTATCTTTTCCTGCAGTCTCCCATTCAGCATTGACCGCAGTAGATGCTGCTCAGCAAAGACATCAGTCTCACCATCTTGCTCAGACTCGGGCTGTGCGTGTTGTTACTGCTGCCTCTCCAGGTTCAGCTTTGGTAACTAGCATTACACAGCGGTGAGCAGTTATTCCTGAGGCTAAGTCCCGGGTTCGCTCTACTGAGCATGTTTGTGAGGTGGCGACCTTTCATTAGTGGTCGGTCGACAGCTGCTCAGGTCCTGTGCCGGCTCCGGATTGGTCCGCGAGCAAGGTCCTGTCTGACTGGTTTAAGCGTAGTCCATAAAAGGATCTTTGAGGCGGCCGTCGGCATGCTAGGATCATTTACACTTTATTGCTGTGTGTGTAGGTGGGACAGTTACCACCCTGTATGCAAGTGTGCAGCTACCGGCACTGCGAGTGTGGTTCTCATCAGGCAGTGTAGGGTGGGAATTCCCGCTTGAGCTTAGGACCTGCACCGGGCGACTTTGTCGCATGTGCGAGTTACACAAATCATGTGACAGGGCAGGCTCAATCACCAGCATAGTAGGGGGTGAGTTATAGGGACCCCAACAAGTGTCATTACTACTGTGCACCTGTGACGTCTAACAGGGCACAGCTTAGAGTGTTCTCAGTTTGGTACTGCTCTGTGAAGTAACAGAATCCGGTACTTTGCACTCTGTTCACATCGAGTGACATTTAACTCGTGTGTTTACGGTGCTTGCTTGCAGCTTCGCTCCGCCGTTGTCTACTGGCTGCGGTTTCTCCATCACCGCACGGTGGACCCCGGGTTGTGATCACACCTTATCATAATTTATATTTGGTATGATCCGCAAACCCTAACACCATGACAGCATATTCTGTGACCTGATTGCTATATGTACTGTAAAAAGCTATTTTTTTTAATAATAATGTATTGTAAAATACTTAAATAAATAAATATAAATGTGAACTTTACATTTCGAGGGTGATTCCTTATGACTGACATAGTGCATGCCAGTCTTAACGAAGTGCTGATTGGAGTACCTGACCTGACTCATTAAGTGGCATGTGCCACTTAATGAATCAGATTAAGTGGTATGCGCCACTCAATGAATTAGATGTGATACACAGCGTGCGCCACTGCTAGCGATGTATGCCAGCTTGGGGCTGGCGTACATTTCTGGATTTAGTTTCTCAACTTATGTTGACTTTGATAGGCTGGCATGACCACACCATGGCCAGCTGATGTCCCACCAATGCTATGACATATTTGTACAGCCGGCTGGGACTACCATGTAAATGCCAAAAATCACAATATTTGCTGCAAATTCCAAGTTGTCCCAAAATACTGTGACTTTTTTCAGGTGAATTTTGGCATAAGCACCTTAATAAAATGCTCTTTTTGTTTTTTGCACAATACCATATGGTTATAGAGCCTACAAGTATGATACACATCCAAATGCATGAAGAACAATTTTAATTTATTGGATACATGAATAAAACACACAATTCCAAACTAATATGAAAAAAGGGTAAAAAATAATCTCAAAGAATGCCTATGCATGGGTAGTAGGTTGTCAAGGTCACCAAATGTCAGAATGACTATTATATAGCACAATGTGTGCACATTATTAATACATGATACATAGTATATGGCTCAGATAAATTGCAAATAAATACACAGGTATTATTTAAAGTGCTTACTAGAAGGCTCAAGTGACCACAAGTACATATTTCAGATAATATACACATTCATAGCATCAAAAAATAAAAATCATTATATATAATGGCAGAAGGTGACCAAAGTTAAAGATATAAACAGATAAGTAATTGTATGGAAGTGTGCTGACCCACTACTATTGCACCTGCCCAAACGTGCGTTTTGCCAATGGCTTCAATGGGGAACCATATGGGGTCGATTATCAAAGTTTTTATGACAGTTTCTGTCAGAAAACACTTTCATTAGTAGCAAAATTTTAGCACAAGACATTGTTGTGTAAAACTTTTGTGACTTTTGGTATTATTAAAGCAGCATTTGGCATCTTTGCCAAAAAGCATGGTGTTGGAGAGGAACCAAGGTGAGACGAAGCATGGCTATGTCCACCCGTAAATTCAGAATAAGTGTCTACATTTTCATGATGGAGTAGCATTTCTGGCAATGCACCAGTGGTGTACTCCACTGAGAAGATTTGCCAAATTCATTAAGAGGCATGTGCCTCTGTGACGACACAGCATGTTATCTTAATTAACTAGATGTCTATTTTCAGCAAGCTAGGAGTCTTGACTGTTATATATATGTTGACTTTTGAATGTATGTTTTTTCTTTCTTTTTGGTCAAGAGTCTGAAATGGTAACTCATCTTATAGGTTAAACTGATATTTGTAAATGGATAAATAGCTAATATGCTCTTACACCAGATTCTACAACTTATTGTCTGCTATCTTTGCAAGACACAGGATACAGATACAGGGTCATTGAACAATAATGTTTGGTGTTATGTTGATTACACATTATCAGGCCAGACTTACAAAATAGAGGAGGAAAAGCTATGCAAATAGATTAAATAATTCAACAATGCTAGTTGATCTCGTCATATTCTTCCCCCTTTACCTCTGGATGCTTCCTGAAGGACAGTTGTTAAAAAGCATATATGCGCACCTGTGACAGATACCTACAAAAATATATCCAGACATCCAAGCATTCAAATAACCAGAGACTATCTGCAGGACAGTAGCAAAGACATCATGGCTTCATCATGAGGGACAAAGATTTTGTCATTCTACAGGATGCCAGCTTAGAGGACCACAGCCCCGGCTGAAAGAATACTGATTTGCTCCATTGACATCGCTGAACCTTGGATACATTTGGGTTACATGGGATTTGGACCTAATGATCCCTGAGCCCCATGGATACATTTGTGAAAGCTAGGGGTGGGACCCACTGGTCACCTGGCTCTATAGAGATGTTTGGAGAAGCAGGTTGTGACTGTCTGGTCAAATGGCCTTGTACCTCAATGGACTGTCTTCTTCCTAAGCTTTTCGATACCTCCTCTCTGTGCATGCACAGTAGGGTAGTCTTCCTGGAAGCTCTGAAGCAACAATGCTCTTATCCTGGCAGTCAGTCGAAGGTGAGACTTTGTAATTTTGCACCATCTTGGGTATTGTCCTGGGATGTTCTATGTGTTATTTCCTGTTTTATGGTTCAATAAAGTATGTTGTACACTCACTCTGTGTTGTCCAATATAGAATTATGCCCACGGTAACAGGATGCGGGCGTTTGGTGAGATGTGCCCTGGTCCATACGGTTTCGTCTAGGGACCAGGGCTCCCTCTGACCCCGTGTCTACACAGCCTCTTAAATATTTGGCTGATTATACTCCAGCAAACTCTTCAATAAGACCGGTGTCCAAAATTCCAGTATTATCGAATCAACCTCTATATGTTTTCTTTATAGATTACAAAAGCAGGAGGCTAATTTTGAGCAAACATTAGTGATACCTTTTTACTTAAATGTATATAGTTGTATGCTAAAATGTATTTCTTTATAAATTTTTTTAACAAATCAAGTTAAAACTTAAATGATGATATGAATTACAGGAAAAAATGTTGACATGGCAAAGAAAGTGTTACTAAACATCCAGACTAATCTATGTGTTACCCCACACCAAACTTCCCATCATTTGAGATATTGAAACATATATTTAGTAAATTCTCTAAAGACATCTTGATTAAGATGTCTGTGGATTCACCCACTCGCAGGCAGTAGATTGCCTAATCTCTGTTTAGCAAGGTGATTTTACCTTGTAAACAGCGGAGGGCTTACAAGTTTAGAAGACAGTCATCCTTCAAAATGATATACTTCTCCTCCTAGATTGTGTTGTCTAATATAATTTTAATTTCAGATTTTGGATCTAAGTAGGCCTCAGGCTGTTGCTTCTGTCCCCTCGCACTTAGCAATTCAGGTAATTTTAATTGAGTTGGTCTCACTTTCTCCTGCCTTAAGAGAGAAACACTGTAAATTGCATTGAGTATAGCTTACTATTGATTATTGCTTGGCTACTTGCAACATCATATTTATGAAACCGAGTGTCTAAACCAAAGGTTTCTGGAAAAGAGCAATATATAGAGAGATCCTGGTATACAATTATTGAGATATTCCAGGTGGAATGAGTAAAATAAGTGCTACAGATTGATAGAAAATAAAACAATAATTTAACAAACTTAAAAAAGTTCATTATAATAAAACAAATATAAAAAAAAAAAGAATTTTAATGATTTATTTTATAAATCAGAAAGTGTTGATTTGTCAAGTAAATAAAACAGGAATTTAATATATGAAGTGATGACTTTTTACCTTATTAGATACTGATGAAAAAATTCAGGTAGTTGTCTCATTCATGTTTGCCCAGACAATGCCTCTTGTTTCATATTCCAATAAATCTCTAGAAAATTATTTCAGATGGACAAGGACAATATTTTTTTACTTTTCTATTTAATTTTTTTGTGCTCTGCTAATGAGATCTGAATATACTTCTAAGATACAAAAGGGTTTGTTTAGGCTTGGGACAAGAATATGTAGCCACTCCGTGTTGGCTGCAGACTGCTGAACCATGTCAGTGTGCAGTGCGAATGCTGTCACATTTCTCGGTATTGTAGGTGTGAGTGGGCAATCGTTTGTAAATTATGAATTGTGACTTGAATACATTTGATGTCTCAACTAGATATGACCATTGTGACAACACAGCATTTAATCTTAATTATGCCAGCTATTGTCTGAAAGTTGACTATTGAATGCATGTGTTGTTATTCAGTGGGTCAAGAACCATAGACTATTATCATATGAGTCTTAAAATTGATCTTATTGATGAATTTTTACTCTTATATCAGCTTCTGCAGTTTATTTTTTGTTATCTTTGGGAAAGGGGACGCAGGGTTATTGAACAAATCGATGTTTGCTAATATGTGATTACCCATTGTACGAGGCCATGTGGCTTGTTGACCTACAAAAGAGTGAAGGACAAACTATGCTGATTGATGAAATTTCCAAACAATGGAGTTAACTCATTCCATCTCATCCCACGCCCTGACCTGTAGATGATGACCTGAACCACAGATGCGGGTATGAAAAAAGAGATTTCTAACGTGCTGCAAAAAAAAGAGAGTCTCTACAGAACAACAGCCACAAAAACCTTGCACCATCAAGGGGAACACAGATTTTACATTCTACAGGATGCCAGATTAAAGGACCTGGCCCTTGTGGAGGAATACAGATCTGCTCCTTTGACTATCATGAACCATGGAGATGTTTGGGGAAGCCAGGATTTGGACCTTTCAGTTACTGGCTTCATAGATATATTTGGAGAAGTCTGTTTGGACCCACTGGTCATCTGGCCCATGGAGACATTCAGAGAAGCCCAGGATGGGGACTTTACAGTCACCTGACCCCCTTGGATACATGCATTTAAGCAGTTTGTGACCCTCAGTTAATGGCCAATACCTCAATGGATTGTCAGATGCCTAAGCTTGTCATTACCTCCGCTTTGTGGATGCACACCAAAAGTGAGGTGCCACTAGTGGGGGTAGTTGGCTCAGAAAACCAGAAGTTGCAGCTGCTCTAATCCGGTGAGTCAAGAAAGGGTGAGATTGTATTTTGCACCTTCTTGGGTATTTTGCTAGGACTGTTCTATGTTATTGTGTTTGGTTGCTCAATAAATTATTGCCCAGCTGCTTTACACCTACTGTGTGTTGTTGAGTAGTATTCTGCCCACAGGAAGAGTGCGGGTGTTCAGTTGGATGGACCCTGCTCATGCAGTCTCAAGCGAATGACGAGAGCACCCACTTACCCTGTGTCTCCATAACTGCTTCTCTTAATTTACTTCCATGGTAAAAACTGAGCTTGTTCAGTCAGCACGTAACTGCAAGTATGATAATAGCATACATGTGGTCTCGTGACCAACTGTTTGCACTGGCAATACTGGTGAATTGTTCTATCATGGGCCCGAGTGCACATTCTGTCACTATTCTCTCTTTAAGATATTTTACACATTTTTAGCTTGGCATAATTATTATACATACAACTGATCTTCTGCCTGTGGACTTTTAGTAGTTTTATCTTACCAGCTCCATTTGTAAAATCACTGCATGCTCGCTTACAGATTTTTTGGCATTTTTATTTTACACATTGACTAAAAAAGTAGTGTAGTGAGATAGTAGTAGTTCAGGTTTGACAGTTGAAACATTGCAATGTCAGAAAGCTCATGATAGTTTATCTTTATCTATCATTCAATTCTGTCAGGATCTAATAGACTTCCACCCTTGCAGAACTGTAGTCATAGCCGAAAGTGTTTGCACCTTGAAATTGTCCAGAAAAATAAAGTATTTCTTCCATAAAATTATTGATATTTCAAATGTTTTGTTATACACAAAAGAAAAAAACACAGAAAAAAGTCAAACTGGAAATCAAATTTTGGAACAATTTCAAATTTTCAAATTTCAAGGGTGCCAACTTTTGGAATGACTGTAACCAAAACACAACAACCAAC
>JARQOD010000006.1:188754012-188808839 GCA_033576555.1 Oophaga sylvatica | reverse complement strand
TAAAGAGAAGACTCCATGAAAGTAAATACAAAGGGTTCACATCTGGATGCAAACCATTCATCAATTCCAAAAATAGACAGGCCAGAGTTAAATTTGCTGAAAAACACCTCCAGAAGCCAGCTCAGTTCTGGAAAAGTATTCTATGGACAGATGAGACAAAGATCAACCTGTACCAGAATGATGGGAAGCCAAAAGTTTGGAGAAGAAAGGGAACGGCACATGATCCAAGGCACACCACATCCTCTGTAAAACATGGTGGAGGCAACGTGATGGCATGGGCATGCATGGCTTTCAATGGCACTGGGTCACTTGTGTTTATTGATGACATAACAGCAGACAAGAGTAGCCGGATGAATTCTGAAGTGTACTGTGATATACTTTCAGCCCAGATTCAGCCAAATGCTGCAAACTTGATTGGACGGCGCTTCATAGTACAGATGGATAATGACCCCAAGCATACAGCCAAAGCTACACAGGAGTTCATGAGTGCAAAAAAGTGGAACATTCTTCAATGGCCAAGTCAATCACCAGATCTTAACCCAATTGAGCATGCATTTCACTTGCTGAAATCCAGACTTAAGAGGGAAAGACCCACAAACAAGCAAGACCTGAAGGCTGCGGCTGTAAAGGCCTGGCAAAGCATTAAGAAGGAGGAAACCCAGCGTTTGGTGATGTCCATGGGTTCCAGACTTAAGGCAGTGATTGCCTCCAAAGGATTCGCCACAAAATATTGAAAATAAAAATATTTTGTTTGGGTTATGTTTATTTGTCCAATTACTTTTGACCTCCTAAAATGTGGAGTGTTTGTAAAGAAATGTGTACAATTCCTACATTTTCTAACACATATTTTTGTTCAACCCTTCAAATTAAACGTTACAATCTGCACTTGAATTCTGTTGTAGAGGTTTCATTTCAAATCCAATGTGGTGGCATGCAGAGCCCAACTTGCGAAAATTGTGTCACTGTCCAAATATTTCTGTCCCTGACTGTACATACAGCACCATACAGGAATAACAATGTATAATCATGCTAAGAAAGCTACATACAAGGTGAAGCATATACAGTATAGGAATAACAGTATACAGTATTTTAGACAAATTCAAATGATCAATGGGGCAGTATAAAGTGCTTAGTGCATGTGAAATACGTATAATTGCTGCCAGTCATAAATTATATACATGTGTGTAAAAATTCATTTTGTACTACCATTGCCTGGATTGTTGATGCAATCAGTGCTGAGGGTGGTACTGCTTCTAGCAACTAACATATTCTTACAAGTGATATTAAGTTTTTCTTCTTTCGTCCTGCCACGTCCATTGCCTGTGCAAAGTTTAGGTTTATTATTTATTTTGGACACAAGAATAATGTTAAATAGGCTTGTAAGCTTTTTTGACAAACCTGCCCTACTTTAGTAGTTTGCTACTATATACTCTCTTGTATGTTATAACAATCTTTAATCCAGAATGTTTAAATGACAAATGTATTGTCTAGTTGACTTAGAGCACTGGTTTGCTACATCTGTACAAAACGTGGTCTCATTCACTGAATGCAATCTAATAATTTAAAAATGGATAAACATATATAAGAAAGTTGTATAAGTTTCCATTACATCTTTATTAAGATTTATTGTAGTAAACCTTTAAAGATAATGGCAATACATTCTGCATCACCGCAACATTATAACTCTTCCCAGAACTTTTCTCAATTCTGTCCATCAGTGGAGTCCCAGTTGTTGGACCCCACTTATATAGTATTTATTATATTTATCACCTGTCTACTGAACTATGTTTTAAGCTGAAAAGGGGTATATAAAGAAAGTACAACGTAATTTTTAATGCAATTATAAACAATAAAAGATATATCCTAAAGAATGTAAGCAAAAAAGTCAAAGGGCAGGGTCTGATTCATCAAGAGCAGTATTGATCATGCTGGTCTTGATGAGGAGATGTTCTGTAGTCAGAAATTTCTGATTATTGAAGAGGTGAATGACTCTTCATGATTCAGGAATGTCGGATGAGTGGCGTACACTTCTAGATGTGCCTCTCTATAAATCCTACTTCAATCCCTTGCACATTTCGGGTATAGCAAATACTGCCGCTTGTGATGAATTTGATGTGCAGCAGTTGCAGCCACCATCCTCCTACTTTGTCTGAGCTGTAGAAAAATGATGCGAGAACAGCAAAAGTATCAAGAAAAGTTTTACGCAAGAAAGCTAAGTTAAAAACTTTGATGTATTCTGCCCAAAATCTTTTCTTTAAAAAAGAAAACTGTCAGAACATACTTTCTTATTTTCCATAGCATAAAATCTTAAAATAGTCGTGAACAATATGTTTTGGATAATTTTATATAGTCGCATACAATACATGATGTACAGATAACAAAGTTGAACTAAAGTCTAATTGAGACAACTGTATTTCATGTTTATGTTCATTCTTTTATGCAAGTTCATGTCTAGCTTGTTTTTCTTTTTGCAGATTGATTTTGATTTGATTTGCGAATCAAAATTACCCAACGGATGCAAGAAAAAAACAAAACAAATAGCATATGCATGCCATCCATGTGTTTTTCAAGTCCTATATATCTTTACTGTATAATGGGTAGGAGAAGCTTGCATTTTTTGTATATGAGAAAAAATAACTGCAACTTATGATAACAACTGACAAATGGACCAAAAATACATGAAACTTGGATCTGGCTATACTAAAAAAAAAATGTTTTTGTACACAAAATGCCTGAATGAGACTTTAGAGAGAGCATCTTTTCCAGAGAAACCATGTATTAGGTGTCAGGATTCTCCCTCTGCACAGGGGAGATTCCAAGCCTTATCTTTTCCTGCAGTCTCCCATTCAGCATTGACCGCAGTAGATGCTGCTCAGCAAAGACATCAGTCTCACCATCTTGCTCAGACTCGGGCTGTGCGTGTTGTTACTGCTGCCTCTCCAGGTTCAGCTTTGGTAACTAGCATTACACAGCGGTGAGCAGTTATTCCTGAGGCTAAGTCCCGGGTTCGCTCTACTGAGCATGTTTGTGAGGTGGCGACCTTTCATTAGTGGTCGGTCGACAGCTGCTCAGGTCCTGTGCCGGCTCCGGATTGGTCCGCGAGCAAGGTCCTGTCTGACTGGATTTAAGCGTAGTCCATAAAAGGATCTTTGAGGCGGCCGTCGGCATGCTAGGATCATTTACACTTTATTGCTGTGTGTGTAGGTGGGACAGTTACCACCCTGTATGCAAGTGTGCAGCTACCGGCACTGCGAGTGTGGTTCTCATCAGGCAGTGTAGGGTGGGAATTCCCGCTTGAGCTTAGGACCTGCACCGGGCGACTTTGTCGCATGTGCGAGTTACACAAATCATGTGACAGGGCAGGCTCAATCACCAGCATAGTAGGGGGTGAGTTATAGGGACCCCAACAAGTGTCATTACTACTGTGCACCTGTGACGTCTAACAGGGCACAGCTTAGAGTGTTCTCAGTTTGGTACTGCTCTGTGAAGTAACAGAATCCGGTACTTTGCACTCTGTTCACATCGAGTGACATTTAACTCAGTGTGTTTACGGTGCTTGCTTGCAGCTTCGCTCCGCCGTTGTCTACTGGCTGCGGTTTCTCCATCACCGCACGGTGGACCCCGGGTTGTGATCACACCTTATCATAATTTATATTTGGTATGATCCGCAAACCCTAACACCATGACAGCATATTCTGTGACCTGATTGCTATATGTACTGTAAAAAGCTATTTTTTTTAATAATAATGTATTGTAAAATACTTAAATAAATAAATATAAATGTGAACTTTACATTTCGAGGGTGATTCCTTATGACTGACATAGTGCATGCCAGTCTTAACGAAGTGCTGATTGGAGTACGCTGACCTGACTCATTAAGTGGCATGTGCCACTTAATGAATCAGATTAAGTGGTATGCGCCACTCAATGAATTAGATGTGATACACAGCGTGCGCCACTGCTAGCGATGTATGCCAGCTTGGGGCTGGCGTACATTTCTGGATTTAGTTTCTCAACTTATGTTGACTTTGATAGGCTGGCATGACCACACCATGGCCAGCTGATGTCCCACCAATGCTATGACATATTTGTACAGCCGGCTGGGACTACCATGTAAATGCCAAAAATCACAATATTTGCTGCAAATTCCAAGTTGTCCCAAAATACTGTGACTTTTTTCAGGTGAATTTTGGCATAAGCACCTTAATAAAATGCTCTTTTTGTTTTTTGCACAATACCATATGGTTATAGAGCCTACTAGTATGATACACATCCAAATGCATGAAGAACAATTTTAATTTATTGGATACATGAATAAAACACACAATTCCAAACTAATATGAAAAAAGGGTAAAAAATAATCTCAAAGAATGCCTATGCATGGGTAGTAGGTTGTCAAGGTCACCAAATGTCAGAATGACTATTATATAGCACAATGTGTGCACATTATTAATACATGATACATAGTATATGGCTCAGATAAATTGCAAATAAATACACAGGTATTATTTAAAGTGCTTACTAGAAGGCTCAAGTGACCACAAGTACATATTTCAGATAATATACACATTCATATGCATCAAAAATAAAAATCATTATATATAATGGCAGAAGGTGACCAAAGTTAAAAGATATAAACAGATAAGTAATTGTATGGAAGTGTGCTGACCCACTACTATTGCACCTGCCCAACGTGCGTTTTGCCAATGGCTTCAATGGGGAACCATATGGGGTCGATTTATCAAAGTTTTTATGACAGTTTTCTGTCAGAAAACACTTTCAATAGTAGCAAAATTTTAGCACAAGACATTGTTGTGTAAAACTTTTGTGACTTTTGGTATTATTAAAGCAGCATTTGGCATCTTTGCCAAAAAGCATGGTGTTGGAGAGGAACCAAGGTGAGACGAAGCATGGCTATGTCCACCCGTAAAATTCAGAATAAGTGTCTACATTTTCATGACTGGAGTAGCATTTCTGGCAATGCACACAGTGGTGTACTCCACTGAGAAGATTTGCCAAATTCATTAAGAGGCATGTGCCTCTGTGACGACACAGCATGTTATCTTAATTAACTAGATGTCTATTTTCAGCAAGCTAGGAGTCTTTGACTGTTATATATATGTTGACTTTTGAATGTATGTGTTTCTTTCTTTTGGTCAAGAGTCTGAAATGGTAACTCATCTTATAGGTTAAACTGATATTTGTAAATGGATAAATAGCTAATATGCCTCTTACACCAGATTCTACAACTTATTGTCTGCTATCTTTGCAAGACACAGGATACAGATACAGGGTCATTGAACAATAATGTTTGGTGTTATGTTGATTACACATTATCCAGGCCAGACTTACAAAATAGAGGAGGAAAAGCTATGCAAATAGATTAAATAATTCAACAATGCTAGTTGATCTCGTCACTATTCTTCCCCTTTACCTCTGGATGCTTCCTTGAAGGACAGTTGTTAAAAAAGCATATATGCGCACCTGTGACAGATACCTACAAAAATATATCCAGACATCCAAGCATTCAAATAACCAGAGACTATCTGCAGGACAGTAGCAAAGACATCATGGCTTCATCATGAGGGACAAAGATTTTGTCATTCTACAGGATGCCAGCTTAGAGGACCACAGCCCCGGCTGAAAGAATACTGATTTGCTCCATTGACCATCGCTGAACCTTGGATACATTTGGGTTACATGGGATTTGGACCTAATGATCACCTGAGCCCCATGGATACATTTGTGAAAGCTAGGGATGGGACCCACTGGTCACCTGGCTCTATAGAGATGTTTGGAGAAGCCAGGTTGTGACTGTCTGGTCAACTGGCCTTGTACCTCAATGGACTGTCTTCTTCCTAAGCTTTTCGATACCTCCTCTCTGTGCATGCCACAGGTAGGGTAGTCTTCCCTGGAAGCTCTGAAGCAACAACTGCTCTTATCCTGGCAAGTCAGTCGAAGGGTGAGACTTTGTAATTTTGCACCATCTTGGGTATTGTCCTGGGACTGTTCTATGTGTTATTTGCCTGTTTTATGGTTCAATAAAGTATGTTGTACACTCACTCTGTGTTGTCCAATATAGAATTATGCCCACGGTAACAGGATAGCGGGCGTTTGGTGAGATGTGCCCTGGTCCATACGGTTTCGTCTAGCGGACCAGGGCTCCCTCTGACCCCCGTGTCTACACAGCCTCTTAACATATTTGGCTGATTATACTCCAGCAAACTCTTCAATAAGACCGGTGTCCAAAATTCCAGTATTATCGAATCAACCTCTATATGTTTTCTTTATAGATTACAAAAGCAGGAGGCTAATTTTGAGCAAACATTAGTGATACCTTTTTACTTAAATGTATATAGTTGTATGCTAAAATGTATTTCTATTATATAAATTTTTTTAACAAATCAAGTTAAAACTTAAATGATGATATGAATTACAGGAAAAAATGCTTGACATGGCAAAGAAAGTGTTACTAAACATCCAGACTAATCTATGTGTTACCCCACACCAAACTTCCCATCATTTGAGATATTGAAACATATATTTAGTAAATTCTCTAAAGACATCTTGATTAAGATGTCTGTGGATTCACCCACTCGCAGGCAGTAGATTGCCTAATCTCTGTTTAGCAAGGTGATTTTACCTTGTAAACAGCCGGAGGGCTTACAAGTTTAGAAGACAGTCATCCTTCAAAATGATATACTTCATCCTCCTAGATTGTGTTGTCTAATATAATTTAATTTCAGATTTTGGATCTAAGTAGGCCTCAGGCTGTTGCTTCTGTCCCCTCGCACTTAGCAATTCAGGTAATTTTAATTGAGTTGGTCTCACTTTCTCCTGCCTTAAGAGAGAAACACTGTAAATTGCATTGAGTATAGCTTACTATTGATTATTGCTCTTGGCTACTTGCAACATCATATTTAATGAAACCTGAGTGTCTAATCCAAAGGTTTCTGGAAAAGAGCAATATATAGAGAGATCCTGGTATACAATTATTGAGATATTCCAGGTGGAATGAGTAAAATAAGTGCTACAGATTGATAGAAAATAAAACAATATATTTAACAAACTTAAAAAGTTCATTATAATAAAACAAATATAAAAAAATAAAGAATTTTAATGATTTATTTTATAAATTCAGAAAGTGTTGATTTGTCAAGTAAATAAAACAGGAAATTAATATATGAAGTGATGACTCTTATTACCTTATTAGATACTGATGAAACATTCAGGTAGTTGTCTCATTCATGTTTGCCCAGACAATGCCTCTTGTTTCATATTCCAATAAATCTCTAGAAAATTATTTCAGATGGACAAGGACAATATTTTTTTACTTTTCTATTTAATTTTTGTGCCTGCTCTGCTAATGAGATCTGAATATACTTCTAAGATACAAAAGGGTTTGTTTAGGCTTGGGACAAGAATATGTAGCCACTCCGTGTGGCTGCAGACTGCTGAACCATGTCAGTGTGCAGTGCGAATGCTGTCACATTTCTCGGTATTGTAGGTGTGAGTGGGCAATCGTGTAAATATATGAATGTGACTTGAATACATTTGATGTCTCAACTAGATATGACCATTGTGACAACACAGCATTTAATCTTAATTATGCCAGCTATTGTCTGAAAGTTGACTATTGAATGCATGTGTTGTTATTCAGTGGGTCAAGAACCATAGACTATTATCATATGAGTCTTAAAATTGACTCTTATTGATGAATTTTTACCTCTTATATCAGCTTCTGCAGTTTATTTTATTGTTATCTTTGGAGGAAAGGGACGCAGGGTTATTGAACAATCGATGTTTGCTAATATGTTGATTACCCATTGTACGAGGCCATGTGGCTTGTTGACCTACAAAAGAGTGAAGGACAAACTATGCTGATTGATGAAATTCTCAAACAATGAGAGTTAAACTCATTCCATCTCATCCCACCGCCCTGACCTGTAGATGATGACCTGAACCACAGATGCGGGTATGAAAACAAGAGATTTCTAACGTGCTGCAAAAAAAAGAGAGTCTCTACAGAACAACAGCCACAAAACCTTGGCACCATCAAGGGGAACACAGATTTTACATTCTACAGGATGCCAGATTAAAGGACCTTGGCCCTTGCTGGAGGAATACAGATCTGCTCCTTTGACTATCACTGAACCCATGGAGATGTTTGGGGAAGCCAGGATTTGGACCTTTCAGTTAACTGGCTTCATAGATATATTTGGAGAAGTCTGTATTTGGACCCACTGGTCATCTGGCCCCATGGAGACATTCAGAGAAGCCAGGATGGGGACTTTACAGTCACCTGACCCCCTTGGATACATGCATTTAAGCCAGTTTGTGACCCTCCAGTTAACTGGCCACATACCTCAATGGATTGTCAGATGCCTAAGCTTGTCATTACCTCCGCTTTGTGGATGCACACCAAAAGTGAGGTGCCACTAGTGGGGGTAGTTGGCTCAGAAAACCCAGAAGTTGCAGCTGCTCTAATCCCGGTGAGTCAACGAAAGGGTGAGATTGTAATTTTGCACCTTCTTGGGTATTTTGCTAGGACTGTTCTATGTTATTGTGTTTGGTTGCTCAATAAATTATTGCCCAGCTGCTTTACACCTACTGTGTGTTGTCTGAGTAGTATTCTGCCCACAGGAAAGGAGTGCGGGTGTTCAGTTGGATGGACCCTGCTCCATGCAGTCTCAAGCGAATGGACGAGAGCACCCACTTACCCTCGTGTCTCCATAACCTGCTTCTCTTAATTTACTTCCATGGTAAGAAACTGAGCTTGTTCAGTCAGCACGTAACTGCAAGTATGATAATAGCATACATGTGGTCTCGTGACCAACTGTTTGCACTGGCAATACTGGTGAATTGTTCTATCATGGGCCCCGAGTGCACATTCTGTCACTATTCATCTCTTTAAGATATTTTACACATTTTTAGCTTGGCATAATTATATACATACAAGCTGATTCTTCTGCCTGTGGACTTTTAGTAGTTTTATCTTACCAGCTCCATTTGTAAAATCACTGCATGCTCGCTTAGCAGATTTTTTGGCATTTTCTATTTTACCACATTGACTAAAACAAGTAGTGTAGTGAAGATAGTAGTAGTTCAGGTTTGACAGTTGAAACATTGCAATGTCAGAAAGCTCATGATAGTTTATCTTTATCTATCATTCAATTCTGTCAGGATCTAATAGACTTCCACCCTTGGCAGAACTGTAGTCATAGCCGAAAGTGTTTGCACCCTTGAAATTGTTCCAGAAAATAAAGTATTTCTTCCATAAAATTATTGATATTTCAAATGTTTTGTTATACACAAAAGAAAAAAACACAGAAAAAAGTCAAACTGGAAATCAAATTTCTGGAACAATTTCAAATTTTCAAATTTCAAGGGTGCCAACTTTTGGAAATGACTGTACACACAAACACACACACACACACACACACACAATATATATATATATATATATATATATACAGTGAGTACAGAAGGTATTCTGATCCCTTTAAATTTTTCACTCTTTGTTTCATTGCAGGCATTTGATAAATTCATTTTTTTTAATTAAAGTACACTCTGCACCCCAGCTTGACTGAAAAAAACAGAAATGTAGACATTTTTGCAAATTTGTTATAAAAGAAAAATTGAAATATCACATAGTCATAAGTATTCAGACCCTTTACTCAGACACTCATATTTAAGTCACATGCTGTTAGGGGTCGAGTTCCCGCTTCTGCACAAGGGGAATTTCGAGACATTCCGGCTGCGGTCTCCCATCCGTCTCCGGCCGCAGTGAACTCTGCTCAGCTTAGACGTCACCCAGTCTAATAGTGTGCAGAGGATTACTGCTGCCTCTCCAGGCTCTGCTATTGTGGCCAGTACTGGTTAGCGGCGAGCAGACGTCTTTAGGACAAAGTCCTTGTTTTCCCCTTCTGAGCATGCCCAGGGTGAGATCTCTCATTGGAGATCAGGGGTCACATGCTCAGGTACTGCAGCAGCTCCTATTGGTCCGCCAGGAAGGTCCTGTGACTACTGGTGTTCTGGAACAGTTTCATTGGTCCTTGTTTCTGACAGGTCCTGTAGCTGTTACTATAAAAGGGTGGCATGGCTGGGCCGCCATATGCTAGTATCAATTGCATTATGTGCTTTGCACCAGTGTGATCATGCACGCATGTGGTTAGGGCTTGGCTGAAATAAGCCCCTAGAATACCAGCACCTCCGGTGAGGAGATTTGAGTGCAAGTGGTTAGGGCTTGGCTGAAATAAGCCCCTAGAATACTGGCTTCTCCGGTGAGGAGATTGCTTGATTGCATTGCTGTCTGCATGATCACAGACTGCTATCCGCACAGCAGTTATCTGTGTATCCCTGTGGTGTTAACAGGACACAGTCTTTTTCTCAGCGGAATTGTAGGTCCTCAGGGCTGGTATATAAGGCCACATGTACCTGTGCGTTGGATTATATTGGTAAGACCAAAAGACAGTTTAGGGTAATGGTTGGTGAACATCGGAATGACATTAAAAATAAAAGGGATACTACTGTAGCTCGCCATATGAATGAAATCCATGAAAGTAGGCTAGCAGAAATCACTTTCACAATGATTGAATTGGTGAAGCCCAAAATTAGGGGGGAGATCTGGATAGACTCATCCTCAAACGTGAGGCGGAATGGATTTTTAGATTGCAATTCCTGAGTCCGAGGGGTCTGAATGATGCCCTATCATACGTTCCATTTATTTGATAAAACTTGGTTTGGTTTAGTTCCCGAATGAATTTATGGTTCTAGCTGATTTTTGATAGCATACCACTAATATGTCTATGGTACATGACCCCATTGCTGGGCTTTACTATCTATGTATCTTGTAAAAACTTTTTTTGTTTTTTATCTTTTTTATTTTTCATTCATGTCATGCTGTTTTGTTGTAATTTTGAGCCATTTAGGGATGATTCATGATATGGTATTTAAATATATTTGATAGAATGGCTATACACTCTTCTTAGCGCATTAATATATATATTTTTTATTATTTTGCGCTCCATGATGATTATATCTAATATGCATCTAAGAATATAAATATTGCTGATATTTGCGTTTAAATTTTTGAAACCCTACAGATAAAGATAAGTGGAATGACGTTCATTCCCTGAGTACTGTGCGCTCCATGATCTGGAACGCACAGCCTTTCCGGAACGAAGCGGTGGAAGTGGTCATTTCGCAGGGCATTGTGGAGAATATGACACTTCCGGCTGGGTGGGAAATGTACTGCGCAACATGTCATCTGCAGCGTGCATAATAAGGTACTGATTATCTTTATTAACAGCAGACGTATGACCCGGTTATGTTCCGCCCTTGATTGTAAGGGGCGGAGCCTATTTTTGGCTTTCATCGGCGGTGGTTATTTAAGTCCATCCATTTAGGTGCTTGTCATGTCATCATCTCTATGGCATCTGGCATCATGTCTACCTCCTGAGGAACCGTGTCACCAATTGGGAAACGCGTCTGGGTTTCACCTATCTCATGCTAAGTCCCATTTTTGCTTCTATCTAATTTGAGTGACCATACTCTGAAAGTTCTCATGGCTGTCTAATGTTACTTTGTTAAGTTTTGAACAATGAGACATATATCGTCTGTTTCTTGATTATTTGATAATCATCTGTCTTTGTATCTAGGCAAATGTCTCATAAAATCTATTTTTTTGCACAGTTAAATAGATTGTGACCATGTGATTACTAGACCATTAGATATTATTGGTCCTGTGCATCTAAGATATTATAATATTGGGCTCCATTATGACATGATTTAGGTTATTGTTGTTATTATTATTACTGCCAGATATTTTCTAGTTCCAAGACTCCCTTCATCTCTGACTAATTATACATTGTTTTCCCACCTCAATAGGAGGGTATAATAGGGGAGTGAGGGAGAGCCTACGTTGAGTGGGGGCGCCATATCGTACTTTTAGGGTGCCAACCTCCACGGTAAGGTAGGAAACAGAAAAGGATTATTGTAGGGTATCTGACAGCATAGTCCTATTGGTATAAATAGATATATTTATACCAGTCACTGGGTTGGTGTTTTTTATGATATTATAAATAAAAATCTGAAATTTTAAGGGAATATATGTACACACACTTTATGATTTTTCCTATAATAATTTGTGTTTTGATTAGTACTTTTTCTCAGCGGCTCTGTGACGCAACAGGGTTCGCTTTATAACGCTGGTTCAGCGCCCTAGCATTTTACTTTGCGGCTCACTGAAGCTAAGTGAGTTCGCACCTATCATCATATAGCGCTGTGGCATTCCCGTTAGCGGCTCTGGGGATTAACAGAGTTCGCACTTACTGCCACAGCGCGCTACGGCATTTATTTTACCGACTCTGCGGGATAACAGAGTTTGCTACTTTCGCCATCTTACTAGCAGCGGGCTTCGCCTGCACGGTGGACCCCGGGCTGCGAACGCACCTCTCTACTATATCTATTAGGTGCGTTCTGCAGACCCTAACATAATACTAGCGCCAAGGTCTGGCTAATAAAATGGCGGATGACCAGCGTCTACTGCGGGACATCCAGCAGCTGGAGGGTAGGTTGGCGGCTCTTGAGCGCACAACCTCAGCTGTGGATGTTACCGCAGTCGCTGTTCAAGCTGCTAGCGTGGCTGCAGCCAGTGTGTCCACTGCCACTTCTGCCCCCACAATATCCCACCTCCCACTTCCAGATAAGTTTGCTGATGACAGCAAGCAATGTCGGGGATTCGTGAGTCAGTGCTCTATACAACTCGAGCTTCTGGCTGCACGTTTCCCCACGGATCGGGCACAAGTGGGCTTTGTAATATCTCTTCTGTCGGGCAGAGCGTTGGAGTGGGTCACCCCACTGTGGTAGCGTGACGACCGTGTGGTGTGAAGTGCTCCTTGTTTTCTGGAGGCTCTAAAAAAGGTCTTTCTAGGACCTCAGGTTACCCACGATGCAGCGCTCCAACTTCTGGCAAGTTCACAGGGTTCGTCCTTGGTCAGCTGTTTTGCTGTCCAATTTCGGACTCTGTCCTCGGAGTTGGACTGGCCGGATAAAGTCCTCATTCCCGTGTTTTGGACTAGCGGGCCATGTGAAAGACGCCTTGGCTACCAGGGAGATTCCTGCCACACTGGAGAAGTTTATCGCCATATCTACCCGCATCGACCTCCGTTTTCACGAGCGGAGGTTGGAGCGGTCCCAGTGTAGGCAGAGGTTCTGGCTGGCTCCCACCTTCACCAGACCTCTAGAATCTTCCAGCCAGGCACCCGACTCCCATGAGGCCATGAAGGTTTCTCGAGGCCGCTCGAGTACCCATGGTCTGTAACATCTGCCAGCAGTTAGGACATTATGCCAACAAATATCCACAGCGGTCGGGAAAACGGTCGCGTCCAGTGACCTTGGAGGAGGTTCACTAGACACTGCGGCATTTTCCACCAAGTTGTCCTTCAAGGGGACAATTACTGTAGGTCCATCCACGCTCACAGCCGAGCTCTGTGTGGATTCTGGCGCCGAGGGGAATTTCATGTCCTCTGCATTTGCTCTCCGCCACACTCTACCTCTGGTGATGCTCGCCAAATCGGTGACTGTGCGAGTAGTGAATGGATCAACTCTGCCCTCACAAATCACCCACCAGACTATCCCTCTCACTTTATCTATGTCCCCTTCCCATCAGGAGAGTATTTCTTTTCTTGTCCTGCCCGAGGGAATAGACGAGGTGTTGCTGGGAGTACCTTGGCTCCGTTAACCCTCTCCCCATATTGAGTGGTCCTCTGGGAGGATACTGGGTTGGGGTGATTCATGTAGAGGCAGGTGTGTCAGGGAGTGCGTTCAGGTCACCACCACAGAGATACCCGTAGATCTCACTTCTCTTCCTCAGTGTTATTGGTCATATGCAGACGTTTTCTCCAAGACGGCGGCGGAGACTCTTCCGCCTCATCGCCCATACGACTGTCCTATTGATCTTTTGCCTGGAGCAGAACCTCCTCGGGGGAGAGTCTACCCCCTCTCGCTTCCTGAGACGGAGGCCATGTCCCAGTATATTCAGGAGAATCTGGCAAGAGGGTTCATTAGGAAGTCAGTGTCACCAGCAGGGGCAGGGTTCTTCTTTGTGCAAAAGAAGAACGGAGAATTACGTCCATGTATTGACTACAGGGGTCTTAACGCCATCACCGTCAAGAATAAGTACCAGTTGCCCCTAATCTCTGAGCTATTTGATAGGCTCCGAGGAGCAAAAGTATTTACCAAGTTTGATCTACGTGGTGCCTATAACCTAATTCGCATCCATGAGGGGGACGAGTGGAAGACAGCTTTTAATTCCAGGGATGGGCATTATGAATACCTGGTGATGCCCTTCGGGCTCTGTAATGCTCCCGCTATTTTCCAAGACTTTGTTAATGATATCTTCCGGGATATGCTCTCCACCTCTGTAGTAGTCTATCTGGATGATATTCTCATCTTTTCACCAGATATAGACTCTCACCGGGGATGTCAACAAAGTCTTCGACCTCTTATGGGCAAACTCCCTCTATGCCAAGCTGGAGAAATGTGTGTTTGAGCAGGAGTCCTTACCTTTCCTGGGCTATATCATCTCCGCCCAGGGATTGGCTATGGATCCTGCCAAACTACAGGCTGTAATGGACTGGCAAGAACCCCATTCTCTTAAAGCGGTGCAGCACTTTATGGGGTTCATTAATTAAATAATGCCAGTTCATTCCCTATTTCTCAACTTTGGTAGCTCCCTTGGTAGCCCTCACCAAGAAGGGAGCAAATCCCAAGTTGTGGTCTGAGGAGGTCTCCAAGGCGTTCTCTTCCATCAAGTCGCATTTTGCCAGTGCTCCCATATTACATCACCCTGATGTTGATAATCCATTTATTTTAGAGGTTGACGCGTCTTCTGTTGGTGCTGGAGCAGTCCTTTATCAAAAGGATGCTCAAGGTCGGAAGCATCCATGCTTCTTCTTTTCTAAGACCTTTACACCAGCAGAGAGGAATTATTCCATCGGGGACAGGGAGTTGCTGGCTATGAAGTTGGCCTTCTCTGAGTGGAGACATCTTCTGGAGGGGGCTCGTTTTCCCTTCCAAGTCTTCACCGACCACAAAAACTTGGTATATTTGCAGACGGCTCAGCGGCTAAATTCTCGCCAGGCCAGATGGTCCCTATTCTTCTTTCGGTTCGACTTCACCCTCCATTTTCTCTCCAGTGAGAAGAATGTTCGGGCCGACGCTCTCTCTCGCTCCTTAGTGTCATCAGAGGAAGAGGATGAGGAGCCTCGGCTTATTGTCCCCGAAGAGAGCCTGAGAACTGTAGCCCCGGTTTCGCTAGAGTCTGTGCCTCCGGGCAAGACTTTTGTGCCCACTAATTTGCGACCGGAGGTACTCTCTTGGACACAGTCGTCCAGGGTGGGTGGACACTTTGGGGCAAAGAGGACAACTGAGTTATTGGCGAGGACATACTGGTGGCCACATATGGTCCGTGACGTCAGGGAGTATGTTCAGGCGTGTGTCTCCTGCGCCTGGAACAAGTCCCCTCGACAACAGCCAGTTAGGTTACTTTTTCCTTTGCCGGTGGCAGACAGGCCCTGGGAGATTGTCGGGATGGACTTTGTGGTGGGCTTACCCAAGTCTCGGGGTTGCACTTTCATTTGGGTGATCACCGACCACTTCTCCAAAATGGTGCACTTAGTGCCGCTACCACGGCGGTTACCTTCTGCACGGGCCTTGGCAGCATTATTTATTAGACACATCTTCCGTCTACACGGTATGCCAGACAAGATTGTCAGCGATCGAGGTCCCCAATTTGCATCTCGGTTCTGGAGAGAGTTGTGTCATCTACTCTGCATTGAGTTGAACCTCTCCTCTGCATATCATCCCGAGACGAATGGGTTGGTAGAGAGGGCCAACCAGACCTTGGTCACCTACTTGCGACATTTTGTCTCTGTCAGGCAGGATGACTTGGCATCCTTTCTCCCGTGGGCGGAGTTCGCACTAAACAATGCTTTGACTGACTCCACTGGACAGACCCCATTTCTCTTAAATTACGGTCAGCATCCGCGGGTACCGGTGCCCATGCCCGTGGCTTCAGCCGACTCCAGGGTGGCAGACTGGGCTGTGGAGGCAAGGGACATATGGGACCGCACCCAGGATGCCATTCAGGCTTCCAAGGAAAGGATAAGGTCTACTGCCGATGCACATCGGCGTCCCGCTCCGACATTTGCTCCTGGCGACCTAGTGTGGCTCTCCGCCTGAAACATCAGGCTACGGGTGGAATCCACTAAGTTGGCACCGCGCTATTTGGGTCCCTTCAAGGTTCTCGAGCAGGTGAACCCTGTGGTTTACCGTTTGGCCCTTCCTTCTCGCCTTGGTATCTCCGACACCTTCCATGTGTCCCTCCTAAAACCCGTGGTCATCTCCCGGTTGCCTGAGACATCTGCCGGGACATCGGTTCGTCTTCGTACGATTACGCCATTGTAGGGTGCAAGGTGGTACGGGGCAAAAAAATTTTTTTGGTGGATTGGAGGGGTTATGGGCCTGAGGATAGGTCCTGGGAGCCTGCCAAGCATGTTCATGCTCCGCAGCTCATTGCTGATTTTAAGCGTAGTGAGGCCCAGAGAAGGGGGACCCTAGGAGGGAGGGTAATGTTAGGGGTTGAGTTCCCGATTCTGCACAAGGGGAATCTCGAGCCATCCCGGCTGCGGTCTCCCATCCGTCTCTGGCCAGAGTGGATTCTGCTCAGCTTAGACGTCGGTCCCAGCGTCTCGCCAAGTCTAACAGTGTGCAGAGGATTACTGCTGCCTCTCCAGGCTCTGCTATTGTGGCCAGTACTGGTTAGCGGAGAGCAAAGTCCTTGTTTTCCCCTTCTGAGCATGCTCAGGGTGAGATCTCTCATTGGAGGTCAGGGGTCACATGCTCAGGTACTGCAGCAGCTCCTATTGGTCCGCCAGGAAGGTCCTGTGACTACTGGTGTTCTGGAACAGTTTCATTGGGCCTTGTTTTTGGCAGGTCCTGTAGCTGTTACTAAAAAAGGTGGCATGGCTGGGCCGCCAAGCGCTAGTATCAATTGCATTATGTGATTTGCGCCAGTGTGATCATGCACGCATGTGGTTAGGGCTCGGCTGAAATAAGCCCCTAGAATACCGACATGTTGTGAATAGTCTGGAAATGAGTTCTGAGCAGAAGCTCCCTCTGGTGGTTACAAACGGTACTGGACTGTCCAGTGAAGATTGTGAGGATTGGGAATCAGGTGTTACTGACTGGTCTTATATAAGGGAGTAGCCTTCCCATCAGGGTTGCCGGTGATCAATTGTTCTGGTCTCAATCCTTGATTCCTGTTTCCTTGGTAGCCTGCTGTGTCGTGTCTGAATCTCCTGCTAACAGATAAGACATTTTCTTATTTTTGTTTTTGTGCTTGATTTTTGCATTTTGTCCTGCACTTCTGTGGGGGCCTTCAGGGTCCCTTCTGGGGGCTTTTGCCCTCTCAGTTCAGTTCAGCCACTGATGTTTGTACATTTGCTTTTTCCAGTTTTTTCAGTGGCTGCTGTTTTGTTTTTGGTTACACCAGAGAACTAATTTAGGTGGTAGAGGTCGTGTGATCTCAGGTGTTTTTGAAATTAGTAGTGTTGGTGCTTTTCAGGGTTTTTTGGGATTGCAGTAAGTGCCCTTCCTATCCTTTTCTATTTAGTAAGTTTGGGCCCCAACGTTTGCTCATACTATTTTCTGTCTGTGTCAGTATTTCTTCTTGTCTAACCGCCATTACATGTTTGGGGGCTTTCTATGTTCTTTGGGGATCTGCTCCGGGGCAGATAGCTTTCCTCTTTCTATCTTTAGGTGTAGTTAGTTTCTCAGGCTGTGACGAGGCGTCTAGGACCAACGTAGGAACACTCCACGGCTGCCTCTAGTTGTGGTGGTTAGTCAGGGTACTGCAATCCTATAGTTTCCAACTGCTCTGGTGTATTGCCGTTTTTGCTTGCTCTCCTCAGCTACCAAATCATAACAGGTTTGATGCCTTCAGTGTGAATGTACAATTTTCATAGTCATGAAAATACAGAAAAATCTTCCTTTTTTGCCTGCTCTCCTCAGCTACCAAATCATAACAGTATCACCGGCCCAAAACTAAAAATTATATGGTACTCACAGAAGGGAAAAATATTGTGGAAAGAAAAAAGTTGTCAGAGTTGTCAGAGATTTTTTTTTTTTTTTTTTTCTGTTTGTTGCATTTTTTTTTCCCTCTGTATCTCTGGGTGCTGAGGAGGATTTTTTTTTTCTCTCTCAATGGAGTTTGCACAGTTGTCTGGCCGTGTGGATCAGCTTGCCACTGAGGTTCGGAGTATTGCTACCTATCTTGCTAGGTTGCCTGTTGTGGAACCTAGGATTCCCATGCCAGATTTGTTTTTAGGGGATCGAGCTAATTTTCTGAATTTCAAAAATAACTGTAAATTGTTTTTTGCCTTAAAATCTAAGTCCTCAGGGAACGCAGCGCAGCAGGTTCAAATTGTCATCTCTCTCCTGCGCGGCGACCCTCAGGATTGGGCTTTTTCCCTGACACCTGGGGATCCTGTTTTGAGTGATGTTGATGCGTTTTTTCAGGCTTTGGGGTTATTGTACGATGAGCCTAATGTCACTGATCAAGCTGAAAAAACTTTGTTGGCATTAAGTCAGGGGCTTGAGGACGCTGAGTTATACTGTCAGAGATTCCGCAGGTGGGCAGTCCTGACCAAATGGAATGACGACGCTTTGGCAGCTCTTTTTCGGAAGGGACTGTCAGATAATGTAAAGGATGTTATGGTGGGATTCCCTGTTCCCTCTGGTCTCAATGATTCTATGTCATTAGCGATTCAAATTGACAGACGTTTGCGTGAGCGGAAAGGTATGCGTGAATAATGTTGCCTGTGAACCTGCTTCTGAATCCATGCAGTGTGATAGAGTGGTTTCTGGGGCACAGCGTCATGAATTTCGAAAGCGCAATGGGTTATGTTTCTACTGTGGTGATGCCTCTCATGCTATTTCAGTCTGCCCTAAGCGGGGAAGACGTTTTGCACGCTCAGTTGTCTTGGGTAGTGTTCAGACTAAGTTTTTATTAACTGTTACCCTGATATGCTCTCTGTCCTCATTTTCTGCTCAGGCTTTTGTTGATTCGGGAGCAGCTATTAACCTGATGGATTTTGATTTTGCTAAACGTTGTGGGTTTCCCTTGATACCCCTACGGAAGTCTATTCCCCTACTGGGGATCGATTCTACCCCTTGGGCTGAGAATAAACCTCAGTTCTCTACTCAGGTGATAATGAGGGTGGAACCTGATCATCAGGAGAGTTGCAAATTTTTGGTTCTGTATAATCTGCATGACATTATCGTACTGGGTTTCCCTTGGTTACAGTCTCATAATCCTGTTTTGGATTGGAAATCTGTGTCTGTTACCAGTTGGGGCTGCCAATGTGTTAATACCAACACTCCTGTTTTTTCTGCCTCCCCCCAGGCTCAGGATGTTCCTGACTTTTTGATTGATTTTTCTGATGTGTTTAGCGAAAGTAAATCTGCATCCTTGCCTCCCCATAGGAGCTATGACTGCGCTATTGAATTAGTGCCTGGTAGTAAATTCCCTAAAGGTCGCCTTTTTAACTTGTCTGTACCTGAACATGACGCTATGCGGTCTTATATCAAGGAGTCATTGGAGAAGGGTCATATCAGACCATCCTCTTCACCCTTAGGTTACGGTTTTTTCTTTGTGGCCAAAAAGGATGGTTCATTAAGGCCGTGTATTGATTATCGTCTCTTGAACAATATTACTGTGAAGTATCAATATCCTTTACCCTTGATCTCTGATCTGTTTTCCAGGGTGAAAAACGCTACTTGGTTTACCAAGCTTGACCTCAGGGGGGCATATAACCTTATTAGCATTAAGCACGGGGATGAATGGAAGACGGCATTTAATACCCCTGAAGGGCATTTTGAGTACCTTGTGATGCCCTTTGGGCTCACTAATGCTCCTTCTGTCTTCCAGTCCTTCATGAATGACATTTTCAGGGATTTTGTGGATAAATTTCTGATTGTTTATTTGGATGATATCTTGATTTTTTCCAATGACTGGGACTCTCATGTAAAACATGTTCGGACTGTGTTCCAGATTTTTAGAGAGAATGCTCTGTATGTGAAGGGATCAAAGTGTCTTTTTGGCGTTCAGAGGATCTCATTTCTGGGATTCATTTTGTCCCCATCTGTTATTGAAATGGACCCGGTCAAAGTTCAGGCCATCTGTGATTGGGTCCAACCTACTTCATTAAAAGCTCTTCAAAGATTCTTGGGTTTTGCCAATTTTTATCGTAAATTTATTGGTAATTTCTCTGTTATTGTTAAACCATTAACTGATTTGACCAAGAAGGGTTCTGATGTGGTAAATTGGCCTCCTGAGGCAGTCTCTGCATTTCAGGAACTTAAGCAGAGATTCACTTCTGCTCCTGTTCTACGGCAGCCTGATGTTTCTCTACCATTTCTGGTGGAGGTTGATGCCTCTGAAATTGGGGCAGGTGCCGTTTTGTCCCAAAGAGATCCAGAGACCTCTAAAAGTAACCCTTGTGCCTTTTTCTCTCGTAAATTTTCTCCCACTGAACGTAATTATGACGTGGGTAATCGGGAGTTATTAGCCATGAAGTGGGCTTTTGAAGAGTGGAGACATTGGCTGGAGGGAGCCAAACATCAGGTGTTGGTCCTTACGGACCATAAGAATTTAGTTTATCTGGAATCTGCCAAGCGACTTAATCCTAGACAGGCCAGGTGGGTCTTGTTTTTCACACGTTTTAATTTTGTGGTTTCATTTCTTCCTGGCACTAAAAATGTTAAGGCAGATGCTCTCTCGAGGAGTTTCCTGGCGGACTCTCCTGAGTTATCTGATCCTTCTGTTATTTTGAAAGAGGGTATAGTTCTTTCCGCCATCTCGCCCAATTTGAGACTGGCTCTCGAGGGGTGTCAGGAGGATAAGCCCGAGCGCTGCCCTGTTGGGAAATTGTTTGTCCCGGACCAGTGGAAAAAGAGTGTAATGTCTGAGATTCATTGTTCCGCTTTGGCCGGTCATCCCGGAATTTTTGGTACCAGAGACTTGGTTAGTCGGTCCTTTTGGTGGTCTACCTTGTCTCGTGATGTCAGGGAGTTTGTGCAGTCCTGCGGGACTTGCTCTCGCTCCAAACCTTGCTCTCGTTCTAGTGGTTTGTTGATGCCATTACCTGTGCCCAAGAGACCGTGGACCCATATCTCTATGGATTTCATTTCCGACCTCCCTGTTTCTCAGAGAATGACCATCATCTGGGCGATTTGCAATAGGTTTTCCAAGATGATACATCTTGTGCCATTACCTAAGTTGCCTTCCTCCTCTGAATTGGTGCCTTTGTTCCTTCAGCACGTGGTTCGTTTACACGGCATTCCTGAGAACATTGTGTCTGACAGAGGAGTCCAGTTTGTTTCCAGATTTTGGAGGACCTTTTGTTCTAAAATTGGTGTTCAATTGTCTTTCTCCTCTGCGTTTCATCCTCAGACCAATGGTCAAACTGAGAGAACAAACCAGACGTTGGAGACTTATCTAAGATGCTTTGTGTCTGCTGATCAGGATGACTGGGTCTCTTTTTTGCCTTTGGCTGAGTTTGCTCTTAATAATAGGGCTAGCTCTGCCACTTTGATGTCTCCATTTTTCTGTAATTCTGGGTTTCACCCTCGATTTTCTTCAGGACAGACGGAGGCTTCTGTCTGTCCAGGTGTTGACTCTGTTGTGGAGCATATGCAACAGATTTGGGACCAGGTAGTGGAGAGGTTGTCCCTCTCTCAGGAGAGGGCCCAGCGGTTTACTAACCGGCATAGGACTGATGGTCCTCGGTTTAAAGTGGGGGACTTGGTCTGGTTGTCCTCAAGAAATATTCCTATGAGAGTGGCATCTCCTAAATTTAAGCCTAGGTTCATTGGAACTTATAAGATCATGGATATTCTTAATCCTGTTTCTTTTCGTTTGCTTCTTCCAGGGACATTTAAGATCCATAACGTGTTCCACAAGTCCTTGTTGAAGAGGTTTGTTGAGCCAGTGGTTCCTACTACTGTGCCTCCTGACCCTGTTTTGGTTGAGGGCAATCTGGAGTATGTGGTTGAGAAAATATTGAATTCTCGTTTTTCTAGACGGAAACTCCAGTATTTGGTTAAATGGAGAGGTTATGGTCAGGAAGACAATTCTTGGGTGTTTGCTTCGGACATCCATGCTAGGAGACTCATCCGTGCGTATCATAGAACTCATCCTGACCGACCTGGTTGCTCAAATGAGGGTTCGGTGACGCCTCCTCAAGGGGGGGGTACTGTTGTGAATAGGCTGGAAATGAGTTCTGAGCAGAAGCTCCCTCTGGTGGTTACAAACGGTACTGGACTGTCCAGTGAAGATTGTGAGGATTGGGAATCAGGTGTTACTGACTGGTCTTATATAAGGGAGTAGCCTTCCCATCAGGGTTGCCGGTGATCAATTGTTCTGGTCTCAATCCTTGATTCCTGTTTCCTTGGTAGCCTGCTGTGTCGTGTCTGAATCTCCTGCTAACAGATAAGACATTTTCTTATTTTTGTTTTTGTGCTTGATTTTTGCATTTTGTCCTGCACTTCTGTGGGGGCCTTCAGGGTCCCTTCTGGGGGCTTTTGCCCTCTCAGTTCAGTTCAGCCACTGATGTTTGTACATTTGCTTTTTCCAGTTTTTTCAGTGGCTGCTGTTTTGTTTTTGGCTACACCAGAGAACTAATTTAGGTGGTAGAGGTCGTGTGATCTCAGGTGTTTTTAAATTAGTAGTGTTGGTGCTTTTCAGGGTTTTTTGGGATTGCAGTAAGTGCCCTTCCTATCCTTTTCTATTTAGTAAGTTTGGGCCCCAACGTTTGCTCATACTATTTTCTGTCTGTGTCAGTATTTCTTCTTGTCTAACCGCCATTACATGTTTGGGGGCTTTCTATGTTCTTTGGGGATCTGCTCCGGGGCAGATAGCTTTCCTCTTTCTATCTTTAGGTGTAGTTAGTTTCTCAGGCTGTGACGAGGCGTCTAGGACCAACGTAGGAACACTCCACGGCTGCCTCTCGTTGTGGTGGTTAGTCAGGGTACTGCAATCTCATAGTTTCCAACTGCTCTGGTGTATTTCCTTTTTTGCCTGCTCTCCTCAGCTACCAAATCATAACACCGACACCTCCGGTGAGAAGATTTGAGTGCAAGTGGTAAGGGTTTGGCTGAAATAAGCCCCTAGAATACCGGCTTCTCCGGTGAGGAGATTGCTTGATTGCGTTGCTGTCTGCATGATCACGGACAGCTATCCGCACAGCAGTTATCTGTGTATCCCTGTGGTGTTAACAGGACACAGTCTTTTTCTCAGCGGCTCTGTGACGCAACAAGGTTCGCTTTATAACGCTGGTTCAGCGCCTTAGCGTTTTACTTTGCGGCTCACTGAAGCTAAGTGAGTTCGCACCTATCGCCATATAGCGCTGTGGCATTCCCTTTAGTGGCTCTGGGGATTAACAGAGTTCACACTTACTGCCACAGCTCGCTACGGCGTTTATTTTAGCGACTCTGCGGGATAACAGAGTTCGCTTCTTTCGCCATCTTACTAGCAGCGGACTTCGCCAGCACGGTGGACCCCGGGCTGCGAACGCACCTCTCTACTATATCTATTAGGTGCATTCCGCAGACCCTAACACATGCTGTCCATTTCCTTGTGATGATCCTTAAGATGGTTCTACTACTTCATTGGAGTTCAGTTGTGTCTAATTAAACTGATAGGCCTTGATTTTTAAAGTTGCACACCTGTCTCTATAAGACCTCACAGCTCACAGTGCATGTCAGGCAAAATGAGAATCATAAGGTCAAGGAGCTCAGAGACAGAATTGTGGCAAGGCACAGATCTGGCCAAGGTTACAAAATAATTTTTGCAGTACTCAATGGTCCTAAGAGCACAGTGGTTTCCATAATCCTTAAATGGAAGAAGTTTGGGACCACCAGAAGTCTTCCTAGACCTGGCCGTCCAGCCAAACTGAGCAATCGTGGAAGAAGAGCCTTGGTGAGAGAGGTAAAGAAGAACCCCAAGATCACTGTGGCTGACCTCCACAGATGCAGTAGGGAGATGGGATAAAATTCCACAAAGTCAATTATCACTGCAGCCCTCCACCAGTTGGGACTTTATGGCAGAGTGGTCCGACGGAAGCTTCTCTCAGTGCCAGAGATATGAAATTCCGTATAGAGTTTGCTAAAAAATACATGAAGGACTCCTAGATTATGAGAAATAAGATTCTCTGGTCTGATAAGATGAAGATAGAACTTTATGATGATAATTCTAAGTGACATGTGTAAGGTTCGGCCAGGATTGTAGTCGTGGCCAAGGACACTTGTGCTTCTGTGTCCTGGCCTCCCCTCACAGGAAAATTACGCCCCCTATTCAACATTCCTGTGCCTACAGGTTCGGCTCATTCAGGACTCTCCTCTTGCATTGAGAGTCCTTCAGCACACGGGCTTGAATTGATTGAGACACAGTCCAAAGTAACTTGAGCAAAAACATCTTTACTAGATACTGTACTTAGCACATCCGAGGTCTTTACAGCATTTACAACAGGCTTCAAAGTGCTTTGTTCCTTGTCTTTCCCTGCACCTCTCTCATGGTTTCATAGCGTGGGCACGGGTCGGACCATCCCTGATGGTTCCTCAGTATTCTCTCTGTACAGCTCTGCTACAGTTAAGCATCCCTCGGTTTGTTTCGCCCCAGACTCAAATTCATTAATTACGGAAGTCAATTGCCACTGGGAAAGTAAACTGTCCTTCTGTGCTGCGCTCTTTGTAGGTGCCAAGTTCCTTCTGTCTGTACTCACTGCTCCTGTGAAGCCCCCGACCGTTTCGTCCCGGTCCTCAGAGTGTCCGGCCATGCAAAGAGCTGCCACATATTGATGCTTCCTTGGGTTCTTTGCTGAACGAGCCTGCTGTATTCTCTTCCTTCTGCTGTGGATGGCTAGGCTTTACTTTCAACGTTACAGAGCTGCTGCGCTTTCCGGTCCTATAGCCCTTGTGGACTGTACGGGCGTCCAGCCCTAACTGAAATCTAAACAGGAAATGTTCCTCTCTTAGCTCATAGCAGCCAATCCTATGGTTAACTTTTATATCTCCTACAGCAAATATTATAGTGTAATGTACTCTGTTTCCTCATCAAATGGCAACATCACTAACTGCACTGTCCCTATTATGTACATGGTGCAACAGCAAACAACATATTTTACATAGATCAATCAGCAACATAACATATACATACACGTGCAGTAGCAGCTTGGGAGTCTATAGGGACAGGTTTATTACATACCCCTACATATGTGTGGAGAAAAACAGACACTGCTCATCACCTGCCCAATACAATCCCAACAATGAAACATGGTGGTGACAGCATCATGCTATGGGGCTGTTTTCAGCTGCAGGGACAGGATGACTGGTTGCAATTGAAGCAAACATGAACGCGGCCAAGTACAGAGATATCCTGGATGAAAATCTCTTCCAGAGAGCTCTGGACCTCACACTTGGTCGAAGGTTCACCTTCCAACAAGACAATGACCCTAAGCACACAGCTAAAATAACACAGGAGAGGCTTCAGAACAACTCTGTGACCATTCTTGACTGGCCCAGCCAGATCCATGACCTAAACCCAATTGAGCATCTCTGGAAAGACCTGAAAATGGCTGTCCACCAACGTTCACCATCCAACCTGACTGAACTGGAGAGGATCTGCAAGGAAGAATGGCAGAAGATCCTCAAATCCAGGTGTGAAAAACTTGTTGTATCATTCCCAAGAAGACTCATGGCTGTACTAGCTCAAATGGGTGCTTCTACTCAATACTGAGCAAAGGGTCTGAATACTTAAGACCATGTGATATTTCACTTTATCTTATTTAATAAATTTGCAAAAATTTCTACATTTCTGTTCTTTTTTTCAGTCAAGATGGGGTGCAGAGTGTACATTAATGAGAAAAAAATGAACGTTTTTGAATTTACCAAATGGCTGCAATGAAACAAAGAGTGAAAAATTTAAAGGGTTTGAATGTTTTCTGTCCCACTGTATATATACTGTATATATATATATATATATATATATATATATATGTATATTTTTGAAAATACACAGTCATCAGTACCTGATAAGCAGGGAAATGCAACACAGCTATAAAGTGATAAAGACTGTGATAGAGGCTGTAAGCATTGCTGTGTAATATGAATTTTACTAAGGTAGCTCTGCTGTGGCTCAGTCATTATCATGATTAATGAGACTGTGATTTTTGAGGTAGATATTGTACCAATCAGAAAGTAATGATATGTCATAAAAAATGCCAAAACGTTGTTCATAATCCTATTTTAATTGTCCATAAAAGAAATGCAACATAAAAATCAGCAACAGAAAATATAATGTTTTTTCTTAAAGCTTATTTTTAGTCAAATTTTCTAAAAAACATGATTTCATGAAAATTTGAACATTTGAGATTTGATTGGTAGTTCAGAAAAAATTCTTGACCAGCGCCATTTCTTTCATTGCTGAAGCATCAGACATCGAGTCAACATAATTTTGCGTTGACTTTAAGGCTTACCCATGATGTCCTGCAGCTATGATTTTACAGATTATTATAACTTGTAGAGTGGTGGTCAGTACCTGGGACATCACAGATCAGTTCTCTGTGCAGCACAGTTTGTACTGCAGAGTTATTTTAAACCTACAGAGTCAATGGGTATGTCTCTCTCCCCTGTAGACTGTGAGCTCTTATGGTCAGCAGTTTCCTCTCTCTCTCACCTGTAGTGTGTAAGCTCTTTTGGTCAGAGGGATCCTCTCTAACCTGTAGAGTTTCAGCTCTTATGGTCAGCAAGTTCTTGTCTCTCCTCTATAGAGCGTAAGCTCTTTTGATCAGCTGAGGTCCTTTCTTCTGTAGTGTGTAAGTTCATATGGTTAGCAGGGTTCTCAATCTCTCTACTGTAAAGAACAAGCCCTTATGAACAGTGGGGTTCTCTCTTTTTTTTCTCTTTCCAGTAGATAATTTTCACAAAGTTATTAGCTGCAAATCAGATTTTGGGGGAGAATTCGGTGATGAAAGCAAATTTGAATTTCCAAAGATCCGCTCATCTGTAGCTAACAGGTTTTCTTTAATATGATAAAATCAGGTATTACAACTTTTTCATGTAGAAGTTATAAAACTGGTTGATTGCTGTGTAACAAAATGTCATGTTTCCAAAGCAGTTTTTAGTGGTGAAGGACATACTAGTGTTATTAGTATGAACGTAGAAAAGGTTAATAAGTACTGTCAGGATACTTGATAAGATACATATTTTGAGCTTGGCACAATTGTATGCATGAAAAAAAAATTGAATTAAAAAAATTGCCTAAATATAATAATAAAAAAGAGGTGGGACAAGAATAATGTTTTCCTTCCTTCATCCCCACCTTCTATTTTATCTGTCTCGTTTAAAAAAAATATAAGAAGAAAGAAAAAACAAGCTAAGAGTTTTTATAATTCATCTCTGTACTGACAGATGAGTTCTGCTAGAGAATATTAGAAAATGTCTCAAATCTCATATATATGCTAATGGTATGCTGAAACTGGTTGGAGGTATGCCGGAGTTTTAATCTGTCTTGACCAGTGTGGAAAGTGGAGGAGACAAGTCATTGCACTCGACAATTTATGATCAAACAACTGAATTGTAAAAGAAGAAGGACATGCAGAAAGGGAGAGCAATTTTCTGATTTAACAGCGTTGTTACTACAAATAAAGAAATCTTGATTTTGACTGCTCTCGACATTAAATGAGTTTCCTATGCCCCTGATCTAAATTTTTCATTTCCAGATTTGTATAATGTGCCCTGCTTAGATACAAGTGACAGATAAAGAAACGATTGCTTATGGAAATCAAGTGTATATAATGAAGCCATCTTCTGTTTATTAAATAAACACATGTTCTGCAGATGATTTCTGGGGAGAATGGTTTGATAATTCTTCATTGTGTTTCGTTTATTACAAGCGTTTTCCTCTGCTTTTGCAAGTCAAAAAGAAATAGTATTTAACCATCAAATCGGATTGCATAGAACTATATTAGATTACAGAATCACATATGAATATTGCATTTGCTGTAATTTCATTTGCATAACACGCTTCGAAACAAGTTATTTTATCATTAAAAAGTCAGCATGTTCACAACCGAGTAGCTACAAATATATATCATGCAGAAACTTATCATTAAATGTAGTAACAAATGGTTGCAAGTAAATCAATTAAATAGATAAAAGCAATAAAATACAATAGAAAACAAATACCATTTCTAATCTACTGGATATTCATTATAAAAATGTTAGCTTGTATTTATCAAGGTTTTATATGACACAATTGTACTTAGTAGAATGAATCCTATGGCTTAAAGGAACTAATAAACATTCAAGACTTCTTTCTTTGCAATTTAGAAAACATAGTAATAGTTTATTTAAAGAGTAGCATGGGCAGCCATCAGTCACATTAAGGCTCGCGTGCTTGATGACCATGTGATTATCAGTGTGAATTGGATCCCTGGAACAAGAATTGATGCTTCTGAGCTTGTTAACTTCCCAATCAAATGTTGGGTACAGAAGAATCCAACAAAACATCTTGATTTCTTAAATCATTTATCATTATTTTTAAATATCACTAGGATTATTGGTGGTGCCACTGACCAAACACACCGTAAAATCAGGAGTACCAGTAATTAAATCCATAGCATGTTGTGTTTAAGGGGTAGTAAGGGCTATTGCCAACCTATTTAATACCTAACTTCCCTGTTTTAAATTATGTTATTGTATTCCTATACTACTTGGTGAGCTTAATGGATTGTTATAATAGTCTTCATCATCATTCTCGATTAACCCTTGTATGCCCACTGTTGTTTCATCTGGGGCAACCTGACCACTCTCTGCCTATATAACTTACCTGACCTGGACTTTCACTGTTCCTAAGTTTTTTAGTCACAATTTTGTCCTAGTTTTGGATTCTCTTTTTTTCACCCTTTATTGGTTGTTTTTATCCCTCACAGAATAACAGATGAGCAGCTACTCCACTTATGCAAAAATAGTTAAGTATCTCATAAAAGATGGATTAGCCAATTTAAAAGAACTGGTAATCGATCAATTTTATGCTAATATAGTATGATAAATTTATTAAAATCTGAAGTTTCATAAAAAGTGTGCAATAAAAGGATTACATGTTTCAACCAATTATATCAATGATCTACCTACAAACCTTCAAAATTAGTACCAACTTAATTGAAAATTGTTAGACAATCAGAAACCATTGGTGCTAATACAGTTATTTCTTCTATTATCAATTTCTATTTTTGAAAACAAGATATTATATGTGTGTAAAGCTGTGAGCAGTGTAAAAGGTTTTTCTGTCTTCACTCTAAATCTGCAATGTTCATTCCAATAAGAACAAGGAAAACCACTGCATGAACAAGTGTGTCCAAACTTGCGACCGGTAGTGTATTACGCAAAAAAAAAATGCAATTTTTAGTTCATAACTTGGCCTAAATCAATGACAGAAAAACCAAAAGGAGAACACCAAAGAAATGATCAAAGGAGAATCTGGAGCTTGGGCATGAAGAATTAAACACCTTTATTAGATAAACATTGGTGTATGGTGGAATTAAAGAATAAAATTGCCTGCACTACAAAAAACAAAAAAAATTAAAATAAATAATGGACCACATATGTAAAATCCATCTATAACTCAAATCAAATGTATGATTTATGATGTATAAAGCGGTAATGGTAACCCTCTATGCGGGTGCCTGCTGCTGACACAACAGAATGTCTATGATGAAAAACTACCAGGAAATTCACAATTCACACAATTCACAAGATAAATTGGGGAGATAAATTGGATGTGGATCATGTGTATGTCAGAAAAGACTCACACAATAATGCAAGAAAGAGGATAGTATGTGAATGGAAAAGCAGACATAGGGGCAAACAGACAGAGGTGTATTGGATTACCTGTTCTGAGCCCCTGATGAAGGACTTGTTCCAAAATGCGCATGTTGGGGTGTGCGCCTGTTAAGGGTCTGCGGAACGCACCAAATATATAAAGTAGAGAGGTGCGTTCGCAGCCCGGGGTCCACCGTGCAAGCGGAGCCTGCTGCTAGTAGAAATGGCGCGAGAAGCAAACTGTGTTATCCCGCAGAGTCGCCAACATAAACGCCGTAATGCGCTGTGGCAATAAGTGCGAACTCTGTTACTCCACAGAGCCGCTAGAAGGAGAACCGCAGCGCTATATGGCGATGTGTGCCACTCACTAGACACAACTGAGTGGCAAAGAAAACACGCTAGGGCGCTGTCTAGCGTTGAAAGCGAACCCTGTTACGTCACAGGGCCGCTGAGAAAAGTACTGTGTCCTGTCAGGCTCTCAGGTACACAGTTAAGTGCTACGCGTTCATAAAGCGTGATCATGTGCTAATGTCCTCGCGGGAGTCACCCGCAATCTATGGCGTCTGAACGCCAGACCCTGAATACGGCAATCAAAACTCCTCACCGGTTATGCCGGTAATCTAGGGCATCTAGGACACCGACCCTGACAGCTACCATACCAAACTCCTCACCGATTAAGTCGGTATTCTAGTGGCTTATTTCAGCCGGGTCCCTATCCACACATACACATTGACCACACTGGCGCATAGCATACAATGATTGATATTAGCGCATGGCGGCCCAGCCATGCTACCCTTTTATAGCAACAGCTACAGGACCTTCCAGGAACAAGGACCAATGAGAAGCTGTTACAAACAAATGTAGCTACATGACCTTCCTGGCGGACCAATAGCAGCCCTGCAGCACCTGAACATGTGACCCCTGATCTCCAATGAGAGATCTCACTCTGGGCATGCTCAGATGGGAAAAGGCAGGACTTTGTCTCAAAGACGACTGCTCCAGCACTGGCTATAATAGCAGATCCAGGAAAGGCAGCAGCAAGTCACTGCACAGTAGAGGAGTGGGCAAGACGCCTGGACTGACGTCTCTGCTGAGCAGGCTCCACTGCGGCCGGAGATGAATGGGAGACCGCAGCGGGACGGGTTCGAGACTCCCCTTGTGCAGCAGCGGGAAATCGAACCCTAACAGCGCCGCACTTGATATATGGACCATACAGGTAATCCAATACACCTCTGTCTGTTTGCCTCCTATGTCTGCTTTTCCATTGACATATATTACTCTTCCTTTGCATTTGTTTTACATCCATTGACCACCCAGTCAGTTCCTTTACACCATGCGTTTCTCATGTGTATTTATCTACACTGCCAACTATATATGATTCTGAGTACAAACATATGGTAAAGATTAGTGGACATGTGGTTCGTATGACTCCTGTGGCTATCTGGTATATTATTGTGGGAGTCTTTTTAGACATTCATATAATCCACATCCAATTTATCTCCTCATTGTGAATTTCCTGGTATTTTCTCAACATAGATAGTTTGTTATTTCAGCAGCAGGCACCCATATAGAGAGTTACCATCTTCATTCAGGAATTCCATTTGTGTTGGATCAATTTACTGTATCGCTACATACATCATGTTGATGGCATCTGTGAGCTACTATTGTATACATATGATTTCATTTATATATGGGTTATACTTGTGTGCTCCCTGACTTATTTTTAATTGTTTTTGTACATTTTTCATGTGCAGTTGTGTGAAAAAGTGTTTTCCATCTTCATCATTTCCTCTTCTTTTGCATGTTTGTCACACTTTAATGTTTAAGATCACCAAACAAATTTAAATATTAAACAAAGATAACACAAGTAAACACAAAATGCAGTTTTTAAATGAAGGTCTTTATTTTTAAGGAAAAAAGAAATCCAAACCTACAGGGCCATGTGTGGAAAATTGATTGCCCCCCTTAAAACATAAATTATCTGTGGTTTCTCACATCTTTGCGAAGCTGAATTCACATTCCCTAGCCATACAAAGGCCTGATTACTGCCACACCTGTTCTCAATCAAGAAATCACTTAAATAGGACCTGCCTTACAAAACGAAATAGACAAAAAGCTCCTCAAAAGCTATAAATCATGCCACCATCCACCATTTGTTTGGTGATCTGAAACATTTAAGTGTGACAAACATACAAAAGAATAGGAAATCAGGAAAGGGCAAACACTTTTTCACACAACTGTAAATGTGGGCACTCTTTTTTTTATTCTTCTTTATGCTCCAGATTCTCCTTTGACCATATATTCAGAGTTCTCTGTCTCATTCCAAATGGTCTGTTATTTACTTTGTAAGCAAATGTATGTCACTACTCCACTACACTGTTCCTTTAATCCCTTAAAGTTGTTGTATGTGATTTGCTGAGTTCTGTACGTGTTTTTTCTATATCAATGAGGTCTAGCAGCAACAGCCAAGGTTATTGCTAGCTTTCTTCCTGTTTTTTTAGCCTCTATTTTCCTCTATTAATAGAAACTGGCATTTAGATGTTTGTGAGAATGGGGCTCCTTTCACCACATTTTCCCTCTGTGACATAATTTTGGGGTGCCGTTGGCTGCTGTGGCAATTCATTGGCCTCTGGATCTGCCAGCTAGAAGAGAATATGAGACACTGAATAGAGTTTAAGTAGCCATGTGTCAGTGTAAAACTAACAGGTCTAAGAGTTTAATATATAAGTATTGCACTTTATTAGACCATCGATCAGTCTATTGAGTGTTCAAGTTCTATAGTAGGAGTTTTTAAGAAAGAAAAAAGGTTCAATTCTGATTTTAAAACTATACAAAGCAAAAAAAATGCATATATATTCACATTTTTTATGAGGCTTAATCTTTGAATTATATTACTTGTGTTATGCCACCTCTTTGATACCATTATTACATTTGCACCAGAATTCACACTTACCTTATTTGTACTTATAGGCCTGTATTGTTAAAGCTATGAATTTGCTATGACATCAGGCAGATGAGATTAGGTGATGACTTCATTATGAATTCACCTTGTGTACCTACTTGTTAGTAAAGTTTTTTAAATGTTTTTATTACTTCATGTGTTTTCCATGTTTCTTGTTGTGCTATTCAACAAAAGTCTTTTAAATGTTGATCCTATAGCACTGCATATTCCTTTTTCTCACATTTTAGTGAATGGGAGTGGAGTGCCAACAAACAGTGAGGGAAAAAATTATTTGATCCCTTGCTGATTTTGTAAGTTTGCCTACTGACAAAGACATGAACAGTCTATAATTTTAAGGGTAGGTAAATTTTAACATTGAGAGATAAAATATCAAAAATAAAATCCAGAAAATCACATTGTATAAATTATATAAATTTATTTGCATTTTGCAGTGGTAAATAAGTGTTTGATCCCTCTGGTAAACAAGACTCTTGGTGGCAAGCACAGCAGTCATACGTTTTTTGCAGTTGATGATGAGGTGAGGTGCAAGGGATCTAATACTTATTTCCCCCACTATACATGAGAGAAAAATTCACTGCACAAAGTGCAATGAATATTTCTCACATACATTCAGATGAATAGCATGAAAAAAATTAATGAACATGGCAAAAATGCAGGTTTTTTTCATCATACTGCCACACAAAAAAGGAAACAAAAAGTGATCAAAAATTTTTAGTAAAGCAAAATGATAATACTGAAAGCATAGACTAGTCCTTCAAAAAACAAGCTCTGACATAGCTTTATTAGCAAAAAATAAGCTTTAGCTCACAGAATCTTGCCATGAAAAATCAAATCTTAATAAAAAAAAGTGATTTTAGTGTGCAAATGTTTAAAAGCAGATGTAGGAAAAGTAGAGGACAAAAGAGGACAAAAAAATCTAAATCTGATATCACTAATACTCTGTAATAGTTCTGATCTAAACAATAATTGCTGTTTTTTTGTCCACTCTGCATCCCAATAAAGCAATCAAAAGGTTTCTTGTACCACAAAACAGGAGAATTAAATTGAATATGAACTCATCTTAAAAAAATAAAATGGAATTTTTCATTTTCAAGACCCAATGTTCTGAAATTCTGTGAAACACATATGGGTTCAAAATGCTCTCTGCTCCCCTATATGCTCTGCTTCACGTCACATGTCTTACCTATTGCATTATTCCTGTGTCCTCTTGTGTATAAATATGTGATTCTTCAGCTTTTGTTTTAGTCTTTGCCTGATGAAGAGACCTGCGTAGTCTCGAAAGCTTGCAATTTGTTACCATCTTTTCAGTTAGCCATTAAAAGGTATCAACCACTGAGGACTCTCAAGTCTAAATATTTTGCTCCCCTATATTAATTCTTTCAGGGTTTTGTTTCCAAAAAGAGGCTACTTTTTAAATTCTGTAAATAGCACATTTTTTTACATTTTCAGGAAAATGTAAGGGTAAGGGTAAAGTTTCTCCTTGTGGAGAGTGACATACCAGGAAAATGTAAGTAATTTTCATAATTAAGAGCAAAACATGTATTGTGGTAAATTTATCACTTAGAATGTAAATGTGATATGAAAGAATAGTGTGAGAATCACTGGAAAATTTAGAAGCATTCAGTTATTGCCAAAAAAGTTGCAAATGTCAGATTTGAAAAATGGGGCATTGTCAGGAATGTCAAAGTTGGTTTTGGCAGGAAGACATTGAAGTATATCTTACATTTTTGGCTAGGACTACACTGATACTTTTCAGTAAAATCTGTGAAAGGCTGGTCTCTGAATGTGATTTTCCTTATTTTCATTATGAAACAAGAAGTGACTGATATCTATCAAGAAATCACATTGAGAAGTGATTAAAACAAGACTGACTTGTCAACATCGATTTTAATGTGGTTTTGAGCCATGTAAAACATTTAAAAATCAACAATTTTTTGAGTGCTTTTCGAGAAGGGCAGATAAATCAATAGCCTTTAACACTATATTACTGTTTACATTTAGAAATGTTTTACACACAGATAAATAGCTTTGCTTGAAAGAACCAGATATAATGACCACAATTTTAGTCCATTATATTTTTAGCTTTTCATGTTTCTTTATGCCATATGCATTCAGCTTATGGTAGCTTAATCTGAGAAACTTGCTAATATAACTTTTCTTTCCCAATTAATTGGATACAAATTATCCTATTGACTTTCAATCAACATGAAAAGTGCATTTATGAAATGACACTATCACAAAACATACAAATTGATTTCTATTACATTGTCTCTCATAGATAGACAATGACGAACTTGCGTATAATCAATAGTTTATTGATGCTTGTTATATCTGTGATTTGGCTTTCGGCAACTAGTACTCAATATTTTTACATTGCTTAAAATATAAACTTCTACCTCTGCCGCCTGATGACAATTCATTTGAGGATGGTGCTAGAAGATGTGTGGCAGTGCAGGTGTCACTCACATTGTTTCTATCTCCGCCATCTGATGACATCTTGCTTCACAGCCAGAACATAGAAGCAGAGTGCAGGCCCTGAATTTACATCTCCAACAGCATCTATCATCTTAGATCCAGGACATGTAAGAAAATGTAGCAAGCAACTTAACACTGCCCCCTGGCGACATCCTGTTCTGGAGGGGTGAGTGCAGCCCCAGCCTCCTGTGATCTCCTGTTTTAGACTCCTCTAAAATGAAACATTACCAGACGTGAAGTAATAAGACATATATAGGGTTGAACAGATTAGGGAGAAGTGTAGGACATTTTATAACAAAAGTAATTACAAAAGTTGTGGGGCTGTAAAAAATATATATAGAAAGGACACCTGGATGATGAGTAGTCAAGCGCTGACATACCTCTTACCACCTTCAGTCCATACAAAATGTCATTCCCTATGAGTATTGACTATTCATTCTTCACTTCAACAACACAGAATTTATCTGATGAAGGTCCAGGCAGACAGAAACGTTATCCACTAGCTGTTGATCCATGAACTGTAAATAAATTCACCTTGTTTTGCAACATATCCTTTTGAGTGCCGAGTTTCATGATCTTAGTAAATCACACTAACAGAGTAAAGATGTAGAGAGATGGTAGTGAAAGCTTATCCCAGTATGTTGTGCTAATGTAGGAACAACATTTTGTGCAATTTTTTAAACTCTCTTAACATTTGGAGTCTTTTAGGTTCCATTTTTTTGTTTTTCTAAAATCCGCTGTATGGTTCAAAAAATGATGGCCTTTTTTTACTTAAAGATCATTTTTAAAGTCTTTACAAGAGGGTGTTGCTCATAGAAAGAGTTGAGCGAGTATCTTCAGTTACCCGCTTTTTCGCCGGTTGAACATGCTGATTACCGCCGCAGCAGCATGTGCCACGGCTGTGTCACTGTCACAGCACATGCATGGAGAGCCTGTTTGTTGGGATCTCCATGCATGTGCTGTGATTGTGACACAGCCGCGACACATGCAGCTGCGGCGGCGATCAGCTGTTCATCCGGCACAATCCAGGAATCCGTGTTCTTGCCGCAGCTTATTCGGCAAGTGCTGTAGCTTGCTGAATAAACAGGGAACTGAAGATATTAGCTCAACTCTACTCATAGATTCCTCTGGTTTGTGTATTTAGGCTTCTTTGTATTAACCAATGAAAACACCCTTTGGTAAAAACCATAAAAATTAGGACTAATTAAAAAAAAAAAGCTTATATCTTAGGGACCCTATGGGCAGATTAAGGAGAAATAAAAAAGGAATATTACAGGGAGCAAAATAAGAGCAAAAACAAGACATTTTTGACAGATCATCTTTAAGTAGGTAATACTGGTTAGGTGTGTTTAGGATAACTAACATAAGTAATCATAATCATAAGATCAATAAAAGGTTAATAATTTTTGCTTTTAAAACTGCAAAAGAATTATGAAAACCTATATTGTGCAGGTGTCCAGAGGAAAAAAAAACAAAAAAACAAAATGTTGATCTGGGCATGAGGAATGCCTCATAAGATAAATTTGACTTTAATATAAGCTTATACATTTTGTCACATTATCACAATAATTCTCAATTTGAGATGAAACTGTGCATAGAGTATTAGAAATAGACGAAATGAATGTGGTATGTCCTATACCAATGATTGCCTAACTCATATTTCATATTCTATGGAAAATGTTTTTATTATATATTAGTCAATGCCTTTATCAAATTGTGCGCTGAGCTTAGCCAATAAAGTTATCATGTAATTATCATTAACTTGTATTCAATTATTAATTCTTTCCTCAAGGGCTGTCTGTGGACTAAGTATCTCATCTAAACGGGGAGGCTGGGATCATCAGTAAGGGGAGAGGTAATCATTGCCAGCATGAATAATTGAAGTTTAATAATTTTAACTGCAGTTAGAAATCATTTCCCACACTTGTTACATGACCGAAGTGCCTGCAGCTCAAAAGTTGATCAGTTCTTTTACTTGTTCATCAAACTCTATATAAAAAGGGAAACTAAGGCGCTGAATATTTCAAGATGAGACAAATGTAATGTGTGATTATGAAAAATATGACAACCTTTTCTTTAGAGGTATATGAAAGCTGAGAAAAATTAAATTGCTCTTATAAAGATAGTGCCTGAATGTTGCATTCAATAGCATACATGGACAAGATTCAAAAACATACTGACACCATTTCTAAAAAATTCTGGCACAATTTATATAATAATATCACACAGTTATTGAACCTGAAGGATACACAACCATGTTATTATTTCTTCCTTTCGCTACCTCCCAAAATCACTCCAATGAATTATCATCTTCACCTCAACTGAACCTCAGCCGCTTAATTTCTGATGCACAGGGGTCAGCATTCATCTCAGCATTTTGGTTCCATTTTGTCACACAGGAAATGTCCATTTGGGCAATCCCTTACTAGAGTGATGATCCATGCTAGCCAGTGATAGGTTGTCAAGAGATATCTGTATACGCAGACCACTACCAAAGGCTGAACATTACAGGATCCTTGGATGCAACATACTGTACAACCCCGTTAACAGGTTTCACAACATAGTGATCACTATGTGATGTTGATGCAAACATGATACTATTTTTTTTAATCATATTTCATGAAAATGAATGTAAAAAATGTAAAAAAGTCACATATGACTAAAGTTAAACACTGACTTACAGTACAATTACAGTTTACATAGTAATATATTTTTGTACATTCTTCCTTGATGAGATTTTTATGTAACTCTTATAGTACAAATATATCAATAAGTAAGACATGGGTTGTAAAAGACATATGCAATTTGCACATAAATTGCAACTGTTTTTATAGCTTTTATGGGACCAAATCCTATGTGTGGCCCAAGGCATCGGGGTTTGTTAATAGAAAACACAGATGTTTTATTGATATTTTGATTGTACCACCAGAAACTATTCAAACTATCAATGGTGCATTAATAAACACAACAAAACTCACACACTATGTAAATATTTTGAAACATATTAATAAAGGGATTTTATCAACGTGACTTTACCTTTGGCTCCTGTCATGTATTATTTTCTTTAAAACATGACTTCATCCCACTATAAATTATTACATATTACTTTATCATGCAAATGTATCAAACCATTTTCATGACCCTAAGACAACTTACCATACTTCTGAGGTGAGGCCAAAATCACGTTGAATTACATACAAGGCTGAGTCGAGAAATTATATTATGTCACTTTACAGTACAGTACATATAACGGGCTTTTCAAATCTCATCCACACATAATTAGGAGCATTCTATACATTTTTAATATGTCAGCTTTTGAGTATGTTATGAAAAAACATTTGGAATGTCAAAGTTCAACATGCATGTGCTTCTCACAAAATTAGAATAACATGAAAAAAGCTAATTTATTTAAGTTCTTCAATACAAAAAATGAAAATCATATTTTATATAGTCATTATAAACAGAGTGATCTATTTCAAGTGCTTAGTTTTGTTAATGTTGAAATGATATGAAAACCCAAAAGTCATTATCTCAGTAAACTGGATACTGTATAACACCAGTTGAAAAATTATTTTAAAATCTAAAATGTAGGCCTACTGAAATGTATGTTCTGTAAGCACACACAATACTTGGTCAGGGCTCCTTTTGCATCAATTACTGCCTCAATGTGGTGTGGCATGGCGGCAATCAGCCTGTGGCACTGCTGAGGTGTTATGGAAGCCCAGGTTGCTTTGATAGCAGCCTTCAGCTCGTCTACATTGTTGGGTGTGGGGTCTCTCATCTTCCTCTCAGCAATACTATGGGGTTAAGGTCAGGAGAATTTGCTGGCCAATCAAGAACAGTGATACTGTTGTTTATAAACTAGGTATTGGTACATTTGGCAGTGTGCCAAGTCCTGCTGGAGAATGAAATTTCCATCTCCAAAAAGCTTGTCTGCAGACTGAAGCATAAAGTGCTCTAAAATTTCCTGGTAGATGGCTGCCCTGATTTTGGTCTTGATAAAACACAATGGACCTACGCTAGCAGATGACATGGCTGCCCAAACCATCATTGATTGTGGAAACTTCTCACTAGACCTCAAGCAGCTTGGATTGTGTGCCTCTCCACTCTCCCTCCCGAGTCTTGGAACTTGATTTCCAAATGAAATGCAAAATATACTTTCATCTGAAAACAACACCTTTGATGACTAAGCAATAGTCCAGTTCTTTTTCTTCTTGGCCCAGGTAAGACGCTTCTGGCGTTGTCTATTGGTCATGAGTGGCTTGAGACTTGTTGCCTATATCCTAGATACGTCTGAGTGTGAAGGCTCTTGAAGCAATGACTCTAGCAGCAGTCCACTCCTTGTGAATCTCCCGCAAATTTTTGAATGGTTTTTCTTAGCAATCCTTTCGAGGCTGAGGTTATCCTGGGTGATTGTGCACCTTTTTCCACTCAACTTTCCATTAATATGCTTGGATACAGCACTCTGTGAACAGCCATCTTCTTTACCAACGACCTTTTGTGGCTTACCTTCCTTGTGGAGTGTGTCAATGACTGCCTTCTGAACATCTGTCAGGTCAGCAATCTTCCCCATGATTGTGGAGCCTACTGAAAATAACTAAGGGACCTTATTAATCACTTAGGAATCCTTTGCAGGTGTTTTTGTTAATTTTTCTAATTTACTGAGATAAAGACTTTTGGGTTTTCATTGCCTGCAAGCCATAATCATCAACATTAACAGACATTAACACTTGAAATAGATCACTCAGTTTGTAATGATTTATATATATGTTGTGGGTTGTCATTATGATTTAAAAGAGAAAACACAGTAGTTTGACATTAAATGGCTTCACCCAACCACTAACCATGAGTGGAGAAAAGGTTTTGGTGTTATCATTCGCATTCTCTGAAAAAAGGTCCAGAAAGCAAAAAATCTGCCAGGGTATGTAAACTTTTGAGCACAACTGTATATGACTCAGTGGAGTCAAAGACATACAGATTAACAAACATTGAAGAGTCTCTTTATAGGAGTGAATGACTCAATAAGCATAACACTGAAAGGTAAATAAACAATAATAATTATAATTTTTCTATAGTATCAACATATTCCGCAGCAGTTTACATTTTAGAGGAGACTTGTCTGAAAGTAAAAGACATTACAGAATAACAAAAATCACATAAATCGACAGATACCAAGAGGAGTGAGCGCCATATTTGCAAGCTTACAATCTAAAATAAGGGAGACACAAAAGCTGGATGGTAACAATTGCTTGTATTGTGCGGTCCAGCCATCAAGATAGTAAATAGTTGCTTACGTAATGCTGCATGAACCGATCACCAACCAGTATGTGTGCAAAGACAGAGGACTATTAAGTGCATGTAGGGTGAGTGAACAGATGATACGAGGGTCCTAGTTTTGAAGAAAATGTTGTATGGGCAAAACAGGGACAGTTAGATAAATATGTTGAGGCGATAGGCCAGTCTAATGAAATGAAAACTGTGGGTATTGGGGATTAATCAAAGTCTCCAGGGTAATGCATTCAAAACTATGAATTAACACATGTGGAATTATACATTACACTTTACAAAAAAGTGTGAAACAACTGAAAATATGTCTTATATTCTAGGTTCTTCAAAGTAGCCACCTTTTGCTTGGATTACTGCTTTGCACGCAGAAAAGGTGAACGGATGGACTCTACATGCCTGGTTCACACCGTGAAGCATGGAGGAAGTTGTGTGATGATGTGGGGGTGCTTTGCTGGTGACACTGTTGGGGATTTATTCAAAATTGAAGGCATACTGAACCAGCATGGCTACCACAGCATCTTGCAGCATCATGCTATTCCATCCGCTTTGCGTTTAGTTGGACCATCAGTTATTTTTCAACAGGGCAATGACCCCAAATACACCTCCAGGCTGTGTAAGGGCTATGTGACCAAGAAGAAGAGTGTTGGGTTGCTACGCCAGATGACCTGGCCTCCACAGTCACCAGACCTGAACCCAATCGAGATGGTTTGGGGTGAGCTGGACCGCTCACAGCTTCAATTTTGAATAATCCCCAACAGTGTCACCAGCAAAGCACCCCCACACCATCACACCACCTCCTCCATGCTTCACGGTGGGAACTAGGCATGTAGAGTCCATCCCTTCACCTTTTCTGCATGCAAAGCAGTAATCAAAGCAAAAGGTGACTACTTTGAAGAACCTTGAATATAAGACATATTTTCAGTTGTTTCACACTTTTTTGTAAAGTGTAATGTATAATTCCACATGTGTTAATTCATAGTTTTGATGCCTTCAGTGTGATTGTACAATTTTCATAGTCATGAAAATACAGAAGAATCTTTGAATGAGAAGGTGTGTCCAAACTTTTGGTCTGTACTGTATCTCAACAGTCCAGGCTGGGGATATATATATTGTGAGACAGTGAAGGTGTGCATACTGGACGGGGTGTACATCTCGCCCAGGTTTCTTAGCTGGGTGGCATGAGGAATGTAGGAGTGAAGGTAGGATGGCAGTGCGACGTTCACTCCACTCCCCATCCAGTACAGGCTTGCAGCCCAACCCTGAGTGCACTCAGCTGTCTAATTAAGCAGCCAGAAGTAGGTGGTGGAGTTAACAGACTTCACTCTCAGTCTGAATCTGGCTTCAGACGCTGCTGGAGTCTCCTGGAAGCCAAGCTCTGGTAACTACAAAATATGTGTTATTTTGGCCAGGCTGTTAGAGCCTAGACTACGGTACTGAGGGAACTAACTGTGTCTAGCTAGCAGCCTGCCAGGCTTAGGACTTTGTTTTATGATTTGGTTTATGTTTGTTGCTGTGGACTTTAATAAAACTGGTTGCCGCCAGTTTACACCAGTACTGCTGTCTCTGCTTGAACATTTTTTTATGCCACTCTGTCTACGGCGAGACGGCGATCCCAGAGCTATACCCCCTGAACTGGTTAAAATTGGTGCTCGAATGCGGGCAGCACAGTGGCTAAAACAGCAGCAAAGAAAAAAAAAAAAAAAAGAAACGTCTGTCAAAGCAGCCTTAAAGAGACAGTAGCCCTAATAGTGTCTGCACAGAAAAAGCTGAACTTGCTGTGGTAAAGACTTTGGAGTGTGCATGTCCTGGGTAAAGGCTGCCGTTGCCGGGACAGACAAGTCTGACAGCATGAAGGAGCTGCTTAAACATATGGTGCAAGCTAGTGTGCAACAGCACGAGACTAACCGATTATTAATGGAGCAGGTTGCAGCACTACGCCAGGCTCTCAGCACCTCGTCCCAGAGTGATGACGCAAGGTCACCTGCGTTGTCCGCGGTAAAGAAGGAGGTAAAACAGACCCTGCAGAAGATGACGCCTCATGATGATGTGGAGGCATATCTCGCTATATTTGAAAGACTGGCAGAGAAGGAGAATCTGCCACCGTCTGAATGGGCCATGGTGGTCGCACCCTATCTGACTGGGGAACCTCAAAAGGCCTATTTTGACCTTAGCGAGCAGGATAGCAGAGACTATGCCAAGCTGAAAGCGGAGATTCTTGCCCGCCTGGGGGTTACGGTTGCAGTCCGTGCCAGGAGAGTCCATAACTGGAGATACAGTGGGGACAAGCCTGCTCGCTCACAAATGTATGATCTAATTTATTTAGTAAAGAAGTGGCTGGAGCCTGACGTCAGCACCCCTGCCCAAATGGTCGAAAAGGTAGTGGTGGACCGGTACATCTGGGCCCTTCCTCCTGAGGTGCAACTCTGGGTCAGACAGGGAGACCCCAAAGACGCCAATCAACTGGTCAGCCTGATAGAGAGGTACTCCGCCACCAAAGACTACCTCCGTGACCAGCCGTCTGAGCGGTCGTCACTTCGGAGTTCCCGGCCTCCGACATCTCCCGGTAAGAGAGTTCCAGCTGGTGGGGCCAGGTGGGCTGCTGATAGACGGGGCCAGGCCCGAGGGGACATGTGTGAGGCAAGGGCCGATGCTTCCCTGTCGGAAGTTCCCAGGCCTAGAAAGGTCTCCCCGTCTGAACCCCCAGACCTAAGACAGTGTTGGAGATGCCGTGAACGGGGTCATATTTCAGCCAACTGTCCACTAGTGGGGGAACCTATGGACTGTGATGCTGGAAGGTCTCTCTCCTCGCGGAACCAGTGTGCGTTGTTATGATTTGGTAGCTGAGGAGAGCAGGCAAAAACGACAATACACCAGAGAGGTTGGAATCTTCTGGATTGCAGTACCCTGACTAACCACCACAACTAAAGGCAGCCGTGGAGCGTTCCTACGTTGGTCCTAGACGCCTCGTCACAGCCTGAGAGGTTAACTACACCTAAAGATAGAAAGAGGAAAGCTATCTGCCCCGGAGCAGATCCCCAAAGAACATAGGAAGCCCCCAAACATGTAATGGCGGTTAGACAAGAGGAAATACAGACACAGACAGAAAATAGTATGAGCAAACGTTGGGGCCCAATCTGCCTTGACAGAAAAGGATAGGAAGGACACTTACTGCAATCCAAAAAACCATAAATAATACCAACTCTACTAATTGCAAAAACACCTGAGATCACACGACCTCTACCACCTAAATCAGTTCTCTGGTGTAACAAAACTAAGCCGCAGCCACTGAAAAAACTGGAAAAGGCAAATGAACAAACAACAGTGGCTCAGATAAACTGAGAGGAGCACAAGCCCCCGGAGGGGGCCTGGCTGACCTCCACAGAAGTGCAGGGAACAATGCAAAAAGCAAGCACAAAAATAAAAGCAGAAAATATCTTGTCTAATAGCAGAAGATGCAGGCAAGACTCAGCAAGCTTCCAAGTGAACCAGGAACCACAGTTGAAACAAGAACAATTGATCACCGGCAACCATGATGGGAGGGAACCTCCCTTATATAAGACCAGTCTGTAACTCCTGATTGCCAATCCTCATTGAATGGTTCAGTACTGTTTGTAACCACCAGATGGAGCTTCTGCTCAGAATTCATTTCTAACACATTCACAACAGTACCCCCCCCTTGAGGAGGGGTCACCGAACACTCACTTGTGCAACCAGGTCGGTCAGGATGAGCTCTGTGATACGCACGGATCAGTCTCCTAGCATGGATGTCTGAAGCAAATGCCCAAGAATTGTCCTCCTGACCTCTCCACTTAACCAAATACTGGAGTTTCCATCTAGAAAAACGAGAATCCAATATTTTCTCAACCACATACTCCAGATTGCCCTCAACCAAAACAGGGTCAGGAGGCACAGCCATAGGAACCACTGGCTCGACAAACCTCTTCAATAAGGACTTGTGGAACACGTTATGGATCTTAAATGTCCCTGGAAGAAGTAAACAAAAGGAAACAGGATTAAGAATCTCCATGATCTTATAAGGTCCAATGAACCTAGGCTTAAACTTAGGAGATGCAACTCTCATAGGGATATTTCTTGAGGACAACCAGACCAAGTCCCCCACTTCAAACCGAGGACCATCAGTCCTATGCCGGTTGGCAAACCGCTGGGCCCTCTCCTGAGAGAGGGACAACCTCTCCACTACCTGGTCCCAAATCTGCTGCATACGCTCCACAACAGAGTCAACACCTGGACAGACAGAAGCCTCCATCTGTCCCGAAGAAAATCGAGGGTGAAACCCAAAACTGCAGAAAAATGGAGACATCAAAGTGGTAGAGCTAGCCCTATTATTAAGAGCAAACAAATGAATCTCAGACATCACACTCTTTTTCCACCGGTCTGGGACAAACAATTTCCCAATAGGGCAGCGCTCGGGTTTATCATCCTGACACCCTTCCAGAGCCAGTCTCAAATTGGGCGAGATGGCGGAAAGAACTACACCCTCTTTCAAAATAACAGCAGGATCAGATAACTCAGGAGAGTCCGCAAGGAAACTCCTTGAGAGGGCATCCGCCTTAACATTCTTAGTGCCAGGAAGAAAGGAAACCACAAAATTAAAACGTGTGAAAAACAAGGCCCACCTGGCCTGTCTAGGATTAAGTCGCTTGGCTGATTCCAGATAAACCAGATTCTTATGGTCCGTGAGGACCACCACCTGATGCTTGGCTCCCTCCAGCCAATGTCTCCACTCTTCAAAAGCCCACTTCATGGCCAATAACTCCCGAATACCCACGTCATAATTACGTTCAGTTGGAGAGAATTTTCGAGAGAAAAAGGCACAAGGGTTACTTTTAGAGGTCTCTGGATCTCTTTGGGACAAAACGGCACCTGCCCCAATTTCAGAGGCATCAACCTCCACCTGAAATGGCAGAGAAACATCAGGCTGCCGTAGAACTGGAGCAGAAGTGAATCTCTGCTTAAGTTCCTGAAACGCAGAGACTGCCTCAGGAGGCCAATTCACCACATCAGAACCCTTTTTGGTCAAATCAGTCAATGGTTTAACAATAACAGAGAAATTGCCAATAAATTTACGATAAAAATGGGCAAAACCCAAGAATCTCTGAAGAGCCTTTAATGAAGTAGGTTGGACCCAATCACAGATGGCCTGAACCTTGACCGGGTCCATTTCAATAACAAATGGGGACAAAATGAATCCCAGAAATGAGATCCTCTGTACGCCAAAAAGACACTTTGATCCCTTCACATACAGAGCATCTCTCTCAAAATCTGGAACACAGTCTGAACATGTTTCACATGAGAGTCCCAGTCATTGGAAAAAATCAAGATATCATCCAAATAAACAATCAGAAAATTATCCACAAAATCCCTGAAAATGTCATTCATGAAGGACTGGAAGACGGAAGGAGCATTAGTGAGCCCAAAGGGCATCACTAGGTACTCAAAATGCCCCTCTGGGGTATTAAACGCCGTCTTCCATTCATCCCCGTGCTTAATGCGAATAAGGTTATACGCTCCCCTGAGGTCAAGCTTGGTAAACCAAGTTGCACATTTCACCCTGGAAAACAGGTCAAAAATCAAGGGTAACGGATATTGATATTTCACAGTGATATTGTTCAAGAGACGATAATCAATACACGGCCTTAATGAACCATCCTTTTTGGCCACAAAGAAAAAACCGGCACCCAAGGGTGAAGAGGGTGGTCTGATATGACCCTTCTCCAATGACTCCTTGATATAAGACCGCATAGCGTCATGTTCAGGTACAGACAAGTTAAAAAGGCGACCTTTAGGGAATTTACTACCAGGCACTAATTCAATAGCGCAGTCATAGCTCCTATGGGGGGCAAGGATGCAGATTTACTTTCGCTAAACACATCAGAAAAATCAGTCAACAAGTCAGGAACATCCTGAGCCTGGGGAGAGGCAGAAAAAACAGGAGTGTTGGCATTAACACATTGGCAGCCCCAACTGGTTACAGACACAGATTTCCAATCCAAAACAGGATTATGAGACTGTAACCAAGGGAAACCTAGTACAATAATGTCATGCAGATTATACAGCACCAAAAATTTGCAACTCTCCTGATGATCAGGTTCAACCCTCATTATCACCTGAGTAGAGAACTGGGGAGTAGTATAGGAACTGTATTACTCATCAAACTCAAATCTGACAGGTCGACACGCCCCCTATCATTTAATCCGTCTTCTGTGTGAACTTTGCTCAGGCTGTGAGATCTGAACTTTGCTCAGGCTGAGAAATCTGAGCTGCTGGATTTTTGAATTTCAATCAAAGTGATTTATTCATGTCTATTGATATTTTATTCAGTGACTTTGATTAGTCTGTGGAGTTTTACTGTATTAAAGGGTAGTTTTAACTCCATCCGTAGATGTAAAGCTATTTTCTAGCAGAGAGTGCCCTGACATGAACTGTAAAGGGTTTGTATTAGAAGCACCCAGTAAATGTCTGTATTAGAATCCATCAGTAAATGTATGTAAAGCTCATTTCTAGCAGGTTTGTATAAATGTCCCCCAGTAAATGTGTAAAAGTTTGGAGCTGATATGTCTGTATGTAAAGGTGATTTCTAGCACTCTCTGTTAGAGATGTCTAACTTGTTACCAATGGATGTGTATCTAAGGCTTGTGTTGTGTTGTGTATAGCCCCAGGCATGTTGGGGCATGTTTAAAACTGACGAGACTTATAACCCCGTCTCATTGTACGGGCATATTATGTATATGGCCGTGTTACAATATTACAGAATGGTTTATTCGTATTTTAAAAAAGCAATGACACGGTATTGTAAAAACAAGGTTACAAGATTTTATTGTAATAAATACAGCTCAAAGACATTTCAAACATTTAAAAGTACATACAGAATGATATAAAAAGTGTCACATGCACAATTAACAAATATCAGAACACACACGATAAAATAGATAATTAACAAGTACATAGGCTACATCGTGAGCCACATGGTTGGCAGTATCGGTAGAGACCTTTTTTTAGGTAGTAGAGTTCCCCTTGTGGTGCCTAATGACGGCGAGTGCAGCGAGTGAATTGTGCGGGGTGCGGGGTCTAACCTCATCGATGTAGATACACCACCGCTGGAGGACATTTTTAATTCGTCTAAATGTTGTCTAGTAGTGTGATTACCCACAACAGTAGAGGGTATATTCAGCTCGGCCATAGCTCGCATAAACGATTCCCAACCCCTAGGTAAATTCCTGACGGTCAGAGCGTGACTCTGCGTTGTACTACGTACTAAATCCACTAAGTTAGACCCGGGTATTACAGAGCCTTTGAAAATAAATTCGTCTTTATCATTCCAATCTGTCACACTCTTATTCTGGAGTAGTCTGTTTAGTAAAAATTCAGCATTCTTTTTATATCTTTGGTTTATATGACCTACAATTTCAGCGATCTCGTGATTTTTTTTATCGGTGACGGTATTTGGCGGCTGTTGATGCTCAGGATCCTGAGGGCTAACGAGATTTAAAGTTGTCAGTTCTTTTGAGCTGCGTTTCGTATGTACCAAGTAGCGCTCCAGCACGGTGCTATACATTTTAATTTTCACATCGTCGGGGATGTCGCGTCGCTGTAAAACGGAGTTAATTTCATCATCGAGGCGTCGAATAGCAGTTTCGCGTATGCTCTCGGGGATTGGTGCCCTTAGCTTATGTAGCTCCTGTTTGGGGACTAGATACATTTTCTCAGCATGCTCCATTATTTGCCCGCGAGCAGACTCGTTATTATGGGTATTGCAAAGCCTAAAAGAGGACCGATAAAGCCACCGGTCTGATTCAGTACCCTTTCTTTTTCTTTATGGACTGCGCTCTATCGCTAATGGTTCTTATAGCTTTACGCCACTTCTTCAGTATGCCTTTTTGGCGCTCTTTCAACGGGATTCTGCCTTTTAAGATGTTTAAAGCAATCTCACCTATAGCGGTGATTAAATCCACGCTCGCATTGCGCAAAATAGATTTCCGGACGGATGGGGTTGCCTTCACCAGGGTTTTTAAGAGAGCCCAGTTACGCCGGAGTCTCTCGGACATCTTTACAGCACAACGCATACAGCGTGGAATGTGCGAGCCCGCATAAAATTCACTTTTTAGAAGCGATTTTCTTCTGCACATAGACAGCTGGTAACGCCGGCGGAAACAACCCCGTCCGTAAGCGGTGATCCTCCGGTGTATTAGCTCTCAAATGACCAGCAAATACCCATAAGGCTCCCGCGTAGCATCCTCAAAGGCTTCTAGGAAAAAACGTGTTTTTCCGGGGTACATCTGACGAGCTAGTGTTAAAATTTGTAATTTATCTCGAGGGTTGTTAAAAAGGACCATGTACTTTGTGTTTAAATTTATGGTGCGGCTTTTCTTACCCTGACAAAATATGTTTTGTACCAGGTAGAAAATACTGAGATTTCTGTGGTGCACATACTTGGTGAACGCTTTTTCTATCTCACAATTTTCGCTAGCGCTATCCATGAGATCATCAACAATCGCCAAATTCACCTTGCCCGGTGGGAATAATTCATCATCTACGAATGTATTCGGCAGACCCTCCACAAATCTGGTGTTGGGAAAAGAGAGAGAGATTTCATCATATAGCTTCTGCCAGCATGAATAAAACCAAACAATATTATCCGGCTTGTGAGAAAAACTACTTTCAATATTATACAGCAATTGTTTTACAAAATAACTCTTTCCAGAATTAGACGGCCCCGCTAGAATGCACGAGAGCGGGTGTTGTAGCCTCGTGTCCATCACAATACTGTGCTAATAGCCGTACGGCAGTGTGGTGAATTCGTCTAGTAGTCGACGCTTTGTGTAGACACACTTCTGGGTCTTTTGTAGGACACGGGATTCAATATTCCAATATTTTTTATCTCTCACAATGCCCTGCTGCTGTACGACGATGCGCTTCTGAGTTTCTGCTCTGAATTACGGGGGTAGTCCAGAACTAGATCTTTCAGACTGCTAAAATTGATAGATTGCGAGTTACCAACATTTAGCGTTATTCCCTTCACTTTTAAGACAGTCTTCCCTGTGTTGAGCTTGTACCCGTAAGTTTTGGGCCCTGCAGAAACAAACTCTGTGATGTATGTGCCCTCGGGTATCTCACTCATCAATTCCCCCAGGTAATCACCTAGAGGCGGCTGCCACTCACCTTCCATGTGCACAAAAATAACTGAATCTGTGTCGTGATAAAGGCACCTCTCCTGCAGCCTGTCCAGCAGAGAATAGAGCTCTAGCCGCGCATACGCTGTGGTAAAGCAGGCTATAAAGATGTTTGTGTTTCTGTTGACTGTGTGGTGCCCCTCCGCATATTTCCAGTTAATGGTAGCGGTTTCGTCATCGATAAAATCCAGCGTAGAAATGTCATAGTAGGGCAGGAAGAGATACCTAAAAAGCTCATCAGGATCCCTAACAATCTTGGTGCTTGGTAGATTGGCCTTCTGAGCAAACTTTCCCCATAAAGAATTTAAGAAAAGTTTGGAGATCTGTCTTTTAGCGGGGTTGACGGCTATATTTTCAGGTCGTAACCGTACACCCTCTTTTTCAAGAAAACTGTCAATGTACTGCTTTTTCTTGGTATCATCAGTGCACCAGCTAGGATACCCTGAAGCCTCCTGCTTATCCCTAAGGTGTAATTTAATGTAGCGAGCAAACAGATCATCGCTGGTGTTTGGAAAATGCCATATTTCATAGATGCGGGCGATCCGGTACCCTTTATCTATCGCCAGCTCGAGCTCTATGGTGCACCAGGTACCTGTCAGGGAGCGTTCTTCATCACTATGACGGCACTCCTCTGCCTCTGAATTTACAGCGCATGTATAGCAGAGGGGGAACATCAATTTTTTGTCGAGTTTTACAGGTAGAACGGGAAAAAATAAATCTCTCGGGGGATAGACCTTGACTCTAGCTAAACCAAAGTATTTTTAATGAAACCAAAGTTGTCATAGATGATGTCGGGGTGACCTACAGGGTATGTTTTAGTTTTGTTTACAAAGGGGTACAGACTGGTGAAGTCGTAGTAATGTAAAGTCTCATCAGCTTCAACCTGGTGATAGAGCTTAATGGCGTTAGTTCGACCCCCATAAAGTGCATCGCGGGGGTCTAAGGGAGCGGGAAAATCCATTTGATGGAGAAATGCCTGGAGGATAGAATCGTTTTTAACCATTTCACGCCACTCGTGCTCCCATATCACTCTTATGGTGTACCCGCGCAGCTGCATGTAACGCTTTTTAGCTAAAAAGACATGATATAATTGACCGTAGGTGGTGTTTGTAACTTTATTTGTATCATTCTCATTATAGCACGATGGGCACCCGTGGAAAAAACAGCCTTGAAATTCAAAAGCTATGTGCTGGCCGTTAACATAGGCATAACCATCTAGAAAATATTGCCCGAGTTGTTTCTCACCCCCTCTCAAGGCATGCTGAATGTCAATGTTCTCGGTATGCGCTACATACATGAGCCACTGTATAGCGGCGGATGAGTAACGCTTTTTCGTCTTGTGATAATTATCACCCGGTAAAATGGCAATCGTTTTTTCTGGTAGAAATTTAAACCGATACATTGACATACATACAGAGGCCAGGGTGATGAGCTGAAATGGGTCAATACAGCTGCTCTCCACAACCATTTCTTTTTGAATGTCACAGTATTTTTTAACACTTTTCAGCGTCATTTCCATAATGCGTTCTCTATAGATCTCACAGGCGCGTCTCAAAATTTCAACATCCTGTTTGCAGTATGATTTTAGTTCACACTTGAAGTCAAAAACTGTGTGTTTCTGGCCCTCATGCCAGGACAGGAACTCTACCTTCTCATCCGGGGCCATGTACTCCAACCCATAATATTTCACATCGGGTATGGGACCTACATAGCTTTGGTTTTCACGGGTGTTAAAAAAGTGTGGAAAATGACCTTTGGCACCTGAAAAGCCCATGGCCTGAGGTAATTTACTGAGCTTCATGGGGATAAAATTTAGCGAATCTATGAATCTTATAGACAAATCGGGCACCGTCACACACAAGAGCCGGCCACCTTGGGCTATCAGCTTTACCTGTAGCTTTTCAAAAATCAGCTCCTTAACAATAAAGTAAGAATCATAGCGCCCTGCATTGTGGGCTATAAATGTATACCCTGAAAATTTCCCGCTGGTAAAGAACAGTAGAAAGTCGTGCGTACAACTATCACCTTCAAACTCCCAGGACTGTTCACCACTCAGAGTTGTGGCATAAATGTAATTTGGGATGTGTGTGCCTGTCTCTTGCATACATTCAAAATCGTAAAAGATATAACAATCTGTTTCGTCCTCCGCTACATAGCGTCGCATGTAACAGAGATGGGCGTCAAATTTATTTACACGCGCATGACATATGGTGCAACGTAGCCCCGCACATTCATGCACGCCCTCGCTATTTCCTGAACACAAAGCGCTGACACTCATCACAAAATATTTTAAGCCTGCAGAATGGCGGATCATTCAGAGCTAATTGTTTGTGGCGCTCTAAACACTTACTAGAGCGACAATGAACCCGACATACGGGGCACCGTGGAGTTTGTTGTACACCTGCACACTCCACACAATCTACTCTTTGACAAGCTTTACAAAAATATTGACATGAATGGGTGTTCTTCTTATTATACAATGAATTGCAGAGCTCACAAAAGTAATCGCTCCCGATAAAGCCTTTCATATTCTTGATACCGTAGTAGTGGTTATCATGGAACAGTATGAATATGGTTTTAGCACTAGTTGCATTGTCGGTCTGAAAGTAGCGCCAATCACCCTGACTGTAGTACAGTACTTTAATGGTGACCCCCAAGTAGTTCTCGAATGCTGGAATGTCGCTAAAACTCACTAACCGCTCATCAGGGATCCCCAGCGCCGTGTGTATGTTTTTAGAGCGATTCAGTAAAACAGCATCACCGACATCCGCGTCCTCTATCAGGGCGCACACACTAGCGGCCAAACACAGATTTGTACTGTAATTGTTAAAATCATACAGCCACCGCATCTTTTGTTTAATGATTCGACTGCTCGCTATAGATTTCAGGCGTCTTTTTACACCGCCTCGTCGGTTTTTAACGGTAGTGATGACTAGTTTTAGGGTATTGCTTGCCAAGCATTCAGCATTACTTTGAAGTGTGCGAGCAACAGCATTTAAAAAAGATTCAGAATTAAAATCCTCCCGGCTCTGCTTTGTAGTGAAAATGGGGTCTAAAGCATCACCACCTTCAAGCCTTAACTGTACAAAGTCCCCGGTTCAATGTCCCTAATGACTCTATCCATAATGACTGAATACTGTCGTGAACAATGTTCACAGCCTCGACAAAGGATCGTACACGCTCCAAATTTACAAACCTAAAAATGATCGTATGTATGCGTGCACTGAAATTACGGTTGTCCCTCTGGTGATGATGGAAGTGTTGTAAAAATACTGTATGATCCGATCCCCTCACATCATCAGCAAGTTAGCATCCGCAGCAGAGGCTTGTGAGCTTTGTGCACCGGAACGGACGTCATTTTCAGTGCCATCATGGCTATGTGAGACAGGAGCATCTGTGTGTGGTGGCTCCGGGGCTGGCTGTGGTGGTATAGCAGGACAGGTGATTCCACCCCGACGCCTAGCGCATATTGCGCGTCGAGCACTGACCAGTAGTTTTAGAGCTCGTTTTTATAACTCTGGACCTATTATAACGGGCTGTTTTAGTTGGTTTATGCAGGCCCGATCCGCTCATATTTAGTCATAACGGTTAGCACCATCGGGTATCTCGGTGTCTACTTGCATCTGGCGAAGCGCGTATAGCTCGGCCTTACAGGCATCTGTTGTGACTACTTCAGACAGCAATCTTTCAAAAGTATTACAGAAAAACACTATTTTGGGTAGCCAGATTTTGTAACGTAAGTAACGATCTAACTGCTCCTTAAACACTGCGGCTTCGGCGGGGGCCCACCCAATGGCGTCATACATCTGCGCTGTAGCGATCGGAGATACAGAATTCCCACTGTTAACAGCTAGAGTGGCTGCAGAATCCGCAATGCTAACAGCTAGAGTGGCTGCAGAATCCGCACTGCTAACAGCTACAGAGACCGCAGAATCCGCACTGCTAACAGTACAGAGACCGCAGAATCCGCACTGCTAACAGGTACAGAGACAGCAGAATCCGCACTGCTAACAGGTACAGAGACAGCAGAATCCGCACTGCTAACAGGTACAGAGACCGCAGAATCCGTACTGCTAACAGGTACAGAACCGCAGAATCCGCACTGCTAACAGGTACAGAGACCGCAGAATCCGCACTGCTAACAGGTACAGAGACCGCAGAATCCGCACTGCTAACAGGTACAGAGACCGCAGAATTCGCACTGCTAACAAGTACAGAGGCCGCAGAACACGTATTGCTAACAGCTACAGACACATCTGTATGAAGCCTCGCTTTTTACACACTTTATGCTTAGTCGTTAACAATCTCTTTAACCCCATCACAACATTAACTGGATTAGATACAGCAGCGTGAGATGTGGTGGGTAAATTAATGGTACCAACAGTTCAATACCCGTGGAATTAGTGGACACAGTTTACAGATGGCAGTAAAGGCGTATAGCATGAGTGGTCTGTATAATGATCGGTTCTAACGGTGCGCTTCTTACCATCAGCGAGCTGATCAATCTCACGGTCAAGCGCCTCACGAGTCTGTCGGGTTGTGGGATTCATGGCGGAAAATGTGACTGGTGATGTTTCTGAAATATGCTTAGTTTTTCTGCGCGTGTTTACGTGGCCGCTCCTGTACTTCAGAGTATAGTTCAGCGTCATTCACTGCACCGCGGGATGTTGCGCGCCGCTTGAATGGGACAGCATACCCCGCATCAGATAGAACTGCTGTTGCGGCTGTGGGCCGGCAGGGCCCATAGTGTCTGTATCGGCGTCAAGAATGGCTCTGCGTGGTTCTCGTTGAGACGTAGTGTTTGCAGAGGGGTCGTGGTTATTTTCTCTCTCGACTTTAGATTTATCTGTGGATGAGATTGTATATGTGTCAATCTGACTTTACAACTATCTTTAAGGAAAGATTCTACATGTAGCGGATACGTGCGGAACATCGCGATCCTAGGTGTGACAAGATGACATACATGTTTT
>JARQOD010000006.1:188590313-188753912 GCA_033576555.1 Oophaga sylvatica | reverse complement strand
ATGACTTGTATTACTTCATACAAGCATGCTGAAAAGTTCACACAGTTGCAGGAACAGCGACAGGAGACACAGCAGGCCAGAGTAACTTCAAGCACTACAATAAATCTCCAAAGCAGGTTCAGGATCTCTTCTCTGTACCGTAATTCCTCTGCAAACATGGATTCACCAAACAGCAGGTTTCCAGAGTCCAAAAGTGTTCCAAGGTTCCTCAGTAGGGAATAGCTGGAGTACAAGTCCAAGGCTTCCAGGAGTCAGGTCACAGACTGACTGAGGCTTGATTCAGGAGCACTGATTGTTCAGCTGAGGCTGCTTAAGAAGCAAAAGGGAAGAATCAGGGCGGGAACATGACAACTGGAAACTCCATATTAACTGAGGGCAAGAGCTGCAGAAAGACAGAAAGCAAAATGGCCGACGGAAAACTGAGTTTCAAGGAACATGTCAACAGAGACAAAGAACCTTACACCTGCGCAGGTGAATACACAAATGAGTAACCACCAGCATCTCTCCAGTCTGCATGCAATAGATAATGCAGACTGAAACGACGCTGCAGATGACAACTCATAGGTATAGTCACCTGGCCAGGTGTGATAAATAGTTATGATACCAGGCCAGGGGATTGTAGATATGGCGTGTATTTTCTCCATCATCTCTTCAGTTTATTCACCTCACACTGAATAGAGGATGTGGTTAATTACAATGTATATCTACAAACCCCTGGTCTCGTGTCACAAAGAATGAAATGTGGATGGGCAAAACACACCATCCTCAATTCACTCTTTATTATACCTGTCAAGGTGAGAATAGATATACCTTGCACTCAGCAACATCCTCTATTCAGTCTACTAATATTTCTAGACTGAAGAGACTGGTGGTGAAAATACAAGTCATATCTTTGTGTTTTTGACAACACATAGCTCCAGGACTGACACAAGAAGCATGTGTCAGTACTGGAGCTATGTGGAGGCAAAATCACAAAGTGTACGACGTAGTGTGTGTACGGCGCAGTGTGTGTAGTCGGTGAAAGACAATTAAAATAAACAGTTGGGTGAAAAAAAAGGCACATTTACTTTTACAAGACACAAAAAAAATTTATGTGGACGACGTTTGGGTGAAGAAGGGGGTAACTTGGGGGTGTGGAGTGACGAGGATTGACTTTGGGAGGGAGACGAAGGGGTTCGAAGGGAAGGGGCGATGAAAGTGGTGGGGGAAGGCAGCGGGTCAAACACAGTGGGAGGTGAGGGGGAGGGAGGACAAAAATCTTTTTCTGAACTCTTCATCCCATCTTTTTCTTTTTGCAGGTCCTGGTGCTTTGGGACCTGGTGGTTGGTTACCTGGTGCTTGAGGACCTCCTGGTGCTTGAGGACCTGGTGCTTGGGGACCTCCTGTGGCTTGGGGACCTGGTACTTGGGGAGCTCCTTTGCCTTGGGGACCTGGTGCTTGGAGACCTCCTGTGCCTTGGGGATCTCGTGTGGCTTGGGGACCACCTGTGGTTTGGGAACCTCCTGTGGCTTGGGGACCACCATGTGCTGGGGGACCTCCATGGGCTGCTGTACCTCCTGCCAGGGTCTGAGGTCTTGAAGACAGAATGAGGGTCCCCCAGCTGCTGCTCGGTGGTGGTGGCATCCCTGGAAGTGGACTCGGTCCAAGCAGGGGTGGAGGTCCAGCAGGGGTGGAGGAAGTCCACACAGGAGCAGCGCTTGGATGCTTGTGGCGAGGGAGTGTCCAGCTGCACTGTGACTGTGTGTGGTGAAGTGTGGTCCAGCATGGCTTGGAATGCTGGTTCTCCTGCCTCAGGTCCCTGTTGAAGTGGTCCTTCATCGAGCGCCAACGGGTTCTGACCTTGTTCACTGTGGAAAATAAAAAATAAAATTTAGACAATGCACTGTAGGCCAGGATCACACAACTGTGTGGGATGCTAGAAACTCACAGGAGTTACTAGCATCCAACACAGTTGTGTGATCCCAGCCAAGGTGACTGCAGCATCACACACCATTGAAATACTTACGAAATTCCTTGCGGACCCGGAGAGAGGCATTGTCCCAGCCATTCATCAGCGCTGCAGCCACCTCCTTCCAGAGCCGCTGGATCACCACGTTGTCACAGTGCATTGGATCACGGCTGTCCTACAATGGGACTCGCTCCTGGACCAACTGGATCAAGGCGTCTTTATCCAGGGCGAGTTCCTCATCCCGTTGTGAAGCCTAGAAAAGAAAGCAAAACATTATTCTTGTAAAGATTTGGAGATGAAAAAGATAGAAAACAAGACAGAATAGAAGAAAGATTGAGAATAGAAGCAAGATTGAATAGGAAAAACAGGCAATAAAAAAAAGGCAGGGGCAAAAAAAGAGTACAATCTGTCAGTCTATACTTACAGGCCTTCTCCCCGCCTGCACACGGACTGGCTGCTCCAGTTCTTCCTCCGCTGCCGTGGACGATGTGGACTGAAAAAGAAAAAAAAATTGCCACATGTGTCCATGCAACAGCAAATACTTACCCAATCAGTATGGAAGGAAGGTACTCACTTCACCCTCTGCTTGGGCCAGTTCACCAGGGGCCGGCACGTATTCTTCTCCTGAAGACATGCTACAATAAAAAAAGAGACATTAGTACATAATAAATTCACAAAACAGGACAGAAAGACATTAGGTTTTATACTCACATTATCCAAGTTTTTCCTGTGCAAGATTTTGAAATGGAGTAGCTGCTGTCTCTCTGGTTGTAGTGTCTCTCTGGCTGGCTGTAGAGTAGTTGACAGACCCAGTGCATGTCAGCGATCACATAGACTGCAATGTGTTGTTTGGGCGCTTTCCGTGCGCGATGCGAGCGCATGCGCCTTTTTAAACAATTTGGGCGGACCCAGAAATGCAACATGTTGTGGTGTGCATGCCAAGTCGCTCACGACAAAATAATGCAAGCGCACAAAAACGCTGATGATTGCATGCTAACGCTAAACCATGAGCCCCCCTGTTAAAGATAGGGGCGCATGGAGCATGCGATTGGATGAGCACGATGCGCTGCGCTAAAAAACGACAATGTGAAACTGCTTTAGTAACCAATTTTTTATTTTCCCAAGGGTAACAGGAGAAATTGGACCACAAAAGTTGTTGTGCAATTTGTCCTGAGTACGCTGATACCCCATATGTGGGGGGAACCACTGTTTAGGTGCACGGCAAAGCTCGGAAGGGAAGGAGCGCCATTTGACTTTTTCAAACCAAAATTGTCTGGAATCGAGATTGGATGCCATGTCACTATTGGATAGCCCCTGATGTGCCTAAACAGTGGAAACCCCCAAGTGACCCCATTTTAGAAAATAGACTCCCTAAGGAACTTATCTAGATCTGCGGTGAGCACTTTAAACCCCCAAATGCTTCACACAAGTTTATAACGTAGAGCCGTAAAATTTAAAAATCATATTTTTTCCACAAAAATGATCTTTTCACACCAATTTTTATTTTTCGAAGGGTAACAAGACCCCAAAAAGTTATTGTGCAAATTGTCCTGAGTATGCTCATAACCCATATGTGGGGGTAAACCTCTGTTTGGATGCATGGCAGAGCTCGGAAGGGAAGGAGTGCGTTTGACTTTTTCAACGCAGAATTGACTGGATGCCATGTCGCATTTTGAGAGACCCTGATGTGCCTAAACAGTGGAAACCCCCCACAAGTGATCCCATTTTGGAAACTAGATCCCCTTAGGAATTTATCTAGATCTGTTGTAAGCACTTTGAACCCCCAAGTGTTTCACTAAAGTTTATAATGCCTGGGTGTGCTAAAAAATTTTTTTCCACAAAAATGATTTTTTTAGTCCCCAATTTTTGATTTTTCCTAAGGAAATTTGACCCAAAAAGTTGTTGTCCAATTTGTCCTGAGTATGCTGATACCCCATATGAGGTGGAAAAACTGGACGCACGGCAGGGCTCGCAAAGGAAGTAATGACGTTCTGGAATGCAGACTTTAATGGTGTCATGTTCAGTTTGCAGAGCCCCTGATGTACCTAAACAGCTAAACAGTGGAAATCATCCACAACTTACCTCATTTTTTAAACTAGACCCCCTAAGGAATTTATCTAGATCTGTGGTGAGCACTTTGAACCCCAAGTGTTTAACACAAGTTTATAATGCCTGGGCATGAAAATAAAAAATCCTATTTTTTTTCCAAAAAAATGATCGTTTAGTCAGCAATTTTTTATTTTCCCAAGGGTAACAGGAGAATTTGGACCCCAAAAATTGTTGTCCAATTTGTCATAAGTACGCTGTTATCCCATTTGTGGGAGAAAACTACTGTGTGGGCACATGTCGGGGCTCAGAATAGAAGTAGTGACGTTTTGTAATGCAGACTTTGATGGAATGGTCTGCGGGTGTCATGTAGCGTTTAGGGAGCCCCTGATGTGCCTAAACAGTGGAAACATCTCACAAGTGACCCCATTTTGGAAACTACACCCCCAAAGGAACTCTTCTAGATTTGTGGTGAGCACTTTGAACCCCCAAGTGCTTCATAGAAGTTTATAATGCCCGGGCGTGAAAATTAAATAATCCTATTTTTTTTCCACAAATATGATATTTTAGTCCCCAATTTTTTATTTTCCCAAGGGGTAACAGGAGAAATTGGACACAAAAAGTTGTTGAACAATTTGTCGTGAGTATGCTGATACCCCATATCAGCACATGTCGGGGCTCAGAATAGAAGTAGTGACATTTTGGATTGCAGACTTTGATGGAATAGTCTGCTGGAGTCATGTCACGTTTGGAGAGCCTCTGATATGCTTAAACAGTGTAAACCCCCACAAGTGACCCCATTTTGGAAACTAGACTCCCATGGAATTTATCTAGATGTGTGGTGAGAACTTTGAACCCCCAAATGCTTCACAAAAGTTTATAACGTTGAGCCATAAAAATAAAAAATCATATTTTTTCTACAAAAATGATATTTTCACCAATTTTTTATTTTCCCAAGGGTAACAGAAGAAATTGCACCCCAAGAGTTATTGTGCAATTTGTCCTGAGTACGCTGATACCCCGCATGATAGAGCTCAGAAGGGAAGGAGCACCGTTTGACTTTTTCAATGCAGAATTGGCTGGAATTGAGATCAGACGCCATGTCACGTTTGGAGAGCCTCTGATGTGCCTAAACAGTGAAAAAACCCCAATTCTAACACCAACATTTACCCCAACACACCCCTAAAACCTAGTCCCAACCCTAACCATAACCCTAACCACAAGTCTAACTCTAACACACCCATAACCCTAATCCCAACTCTAACCGTAATCCTAACTTTAGCCCCAACCCTAAACCTAACACTTTAGCTCCAACCCTAACCCTAACCCTAATGGGAAAATGGAAATAAATACATTTTTTTTAAAATTTACTATTTTTCCTAAGGGGGTGATAAAGGGGGGTTTGATTTACTATTTATGGTGAGTTTTTATGTTTGGCAGCTGTCACACACTGAAAGACACTTTTTATTGCAAAAAATAGTTTTTGCATCACCACATTTTAAGAGCTATAATTTTTTTCTTATTTTGGTCCATAGAGTCATGTGAGGTTTAATTTTTTGTGGGACGAGTTGACATTTTTATCGCTATCATTTTTGGGCACATGACATTTTTTGATCGCTTTTTATTACGATTTTTGGGAGGCAGAATGAGCAAAAACCAGCAATTTATGAATTTCTTTTGGGGGGGCGTTTATACCGTTCCACGTGTGGTAAAATTAATAAAGTAGTTTTATTCTTTGGGTCAGTACGATTACAGCGATACCTCATTTATATCTTTTTTTATGCTTTGGCGCTTTTATACAATAAAAACAATAAAAATAAAAAAATAACTATTTTTGGATCACTTTATTCTGTGAGTTATAACTTTTTTATTTTTTCGCTAATGATGCTGTATGGCAGATCATTATTTGCGAGACAAGATGACGTTTTCAGCGGTACCATGTTTATTTGTATCCGTCTTTTTGATTGCATGCTATTCCACTTTTTGTTCGGCAGTATGATGATAAAGCATTGTTTTTGCCTTGTTTTTTTTTTTTTAACGGGTTCACTAAAGGGGTTAACTAGTGCGACAGTTTTATAGGGCGGGTCATTACGGACGCGAAGATTCTAAATATGTGTACTTTTATTGTTTTTTTTATTTACATAATAATAATTTGTTTATTGGGGAAATATATATTTTTTTTATTCATTTAGGGATTTTTTAAAAACTATTTTTACACATGTTTATTTCATGTTTTTTACATTTTTACTTTGTTCCAGGGTGGGACATTTCTATATAATGTCAGATCACTGATCTGACAGTTTACACACCACTCTGTCAGATCAGCATTCTGACAGGCAGTGCAGGAGGCTTCTCAGCGCCTGCTCTAAGCAGGCACTGACAAGCCACCTACCTGCAGGACCCGGAAGGACCCCGCGGCCATCTTGGATCTGGGGGCTGCAGGGACCAGGCCCTCAGAACAATGTGATCACATCGCATTGTTCTGAGGGTCTCAGGGAAGCACGCAGGGAGCCCCCTCTCTGCGCAATTCTTCCCTATGCCGCCGGAACACTGCGATCATGTTTGATCGCAGTGTGCTGGGGGTAAAGTGCCAGGAGCGGTCTGTGACCGCTCCTGGCTCTTAGTGCTGGGTGTCAGCTGTGATATGGCTGATCGCGTATGATGTATTATCCCGTCCTTGGGAATTAAGTCCCAGGGCACATGGATGGGATAGTACATCAGATGGCAGAAAGGGGTTAAGGGGGAGATAAATGGAGGGATGTTTGATTTACTGTTTTTTAGAAGATTTCAATAGCGACTTTTTTTTCCTTTTTTTTAGGGTGTTCACAAAAGGGGTTAAAAATTTTTTTGTAGGCTCCCACGGAATTTTATGCTCCAGAGAGGGAAAGCCAGCAACTGGGAGCAAATGTTTATAGCCTGGGAAGGGAGTAATATCCATGGCCCCTTCCTAGGCTATGAATATCAGCCTTGATATCAAAGCATTACATCATGTTTCTGCCCAAAGGTGTACCCCCCCAAAAAAATGATGTGGAGTCCCCCTATAATTAATAGCCAGAAAAGGCTATGCAGAGAGCTGCGAGCTAATATTCATAGGTTAGGAAGAGACCATGGATATTGTCCTGTCCCTGGCTACAAACGGCAGCCCGCACTTGCCCCAGAAATGGCACATCTGTAAAATGCGCCAATTCCAGTGCTTAGCCTCTCTCTTCCCACTTGCCCTGTAGAGGTGGCAAGTGGGGTAATAAGGGGTTAAAAATGGAGGTGACATTAAGGCTGGCTAAAAATGGAGAAGTGTCAATAAGACACCTATCCATTATTAATTCAATAGTATTCAAGGGTTAAAAAAAACACAGACATTAATTAAAAATAATTTTAATGAAATAATGACACACAATTTTTGACCATGTTTTATTTCACAAGTCATTCAACTGAAGCCATCGTTCTTCTGTAAAAAAAAATAAATAAAAAAACAATAGTATACTCCCTGGTCTGACGCAGTCCAATAATAACGAGTGTCCCACTATGATCTCCCCTATAGAACAGTGACATCAGGAGATGTCACTGCTCTATAAGGGTTCATGTGATGCACTGACAGGAGCTAAAGCTCCTGCAGTGCATCACTGCGCGAGAGTTTACCGGAGTTCATTCTCTCTGGTACTCTCAGTTTACGGCACAGATGCATGTAAAAATTATCACGCAGCTCTAGGGCCGTACAGTGACAGCACGGAGATGCAAAACTCCGGCGAACTCAGCGATACACTGAAAGGAGCTTAGCTCCAGGTAGTATATCGCCGGAGGTTGTGACAGATCAGCGTGGGACACTCGTTTTATTGGATTATGGCAGACCAGAGAGTATATTATTGGGCTTTTTTGGATTTTTTTCCAAGGAAACGAGGGCTTCGAGGAATTAGGTGTGGTGTATGGTATGTACTCTATCTTGTATGTTATATGTACTGTCTGTAATGTATGTTATATGTACTGTATGTATATTGTATGTCATTATGTGTTTTGTGTTTAACTAACAATTGTACTCAGTAACCAGACAATGGGACTACTCTCCCATTATAATAGCCGGATGGGAGCAGTAGTCCCATAAGACGACTGAGTACAATCCCTGTCGCACTATCGTGGGGACAGACAGATACACACAGACAGACAGACACACACAGACAGACACACACAACATATCACATTAACCAGATGCCCGACATCAATCCACATGTGATGATAGGACTCCATTTTAACTCGTTCCACGATGGTGACTCCTTCTCTTCCTGCAAACACACACTCCGCCCACACACTTGACATCACTTCCCTCTGCAGCGTTTCTGACACCCTAATCCACAGCAAAACCGCATATCTTTTCTACATCGTTTTGCTGCGGATTTGCCAGACTTAATGCAAGTCAATGGGTGCAGAAACGCTGCAGATCCGCAAAAAGAATTGACAATCTGCAGAAAAAAAACGCTGTGAATCCGCGCGTTTTTTCCGCAGCATGTGCACATCAATTTTTTTTAAATAGGTTAACATTGTTTTGATACACGCTTGCGGATTAATTGTGGATACACAGCAGAATATCCACTGCGGATCAGCAATAAATCCGCAACGTGTGCACACAGCCTTAGGGTTTATTGCAGTTTTGCAAGAAGCTTTTATTATGTAGTTTTTTGCACATTGTTGTCAGATTGTGGTGTGTAGAGCAGAATTAAGCCCTGCTCACATGACTTTATCCCTTTATATTTAACATGTATGTTAGAAAAGTTCCCAACATATCCACTAAGTGTGTACATTGACTTCTATTGCCTGAATGTGTGCTTTTTGCTTCATTTTAGTGGATATACAGTATGTTAGTTTAAATCCCCAAAAAAGGTACAGAATAGTGTACTTTGCTACACTATTTCATACTATAGTAACCTTTTAACTGTTGCCAACTTATCCTATTTGTAACAGATGCAGACAATTAGATTGATCTGTTGAGAATCAACTTTGAGTCAAATTTCCTGAAATACGCAGGTTGCTACAAATTCGAACCATTTTCAATTCAATTTTTGTAGATCGGCCAAAACAAAAAAATGCTGGGTGCCATTTTACACATTGCAGCAGAGTTACAGAGCGGGTTAATAACATTCAGGCAGGTTTTTTCATAATGCTCTGCAGCTATCACCGCAGCCAAGCAGGTGGGCCTATTACCTCCAGTATAAAAGATGAGGGATGGCCAAGCAGCACCATTTTATACTTTTACATTATAGTGGTAGAAAATCAAACCACAGAGCTCATTACACATTATACATAGGGATACAGGAAGTCCAAAATGTAACTGTGTTGTACAGTACTACTGCACTCACTTTGAATCACATTGAAAATGAGAGTGGTAGTCATTTAAGTGAGATAAAGATGTACTGTTCCTGCATAGTGTTGGGGGATTAAGAGTAGCTAGGGTCCAGGGATTTAGAGTGCATGGACCCCCCCAGCACCTGATGTGTCATGTCGCATGATATTTTTTTTGGACTTCATGTGACAGGTCACGTGATGAGCATACAAATGCTCTGGAGCACATCTGTATATGTAAGGAGGTAGAAATAGTGACGCGCCAAATTTTTCCACTTGCATGCAATGTTAAACGGAGCAATAGAGGATGTTATGTAATAAGGGACTCCACTAAACATAACAAGAGGAGATGCTATGGAATAAGGGAAACATTTTCCTTTTCCATACAGAGCTGAACAAAACAAGAGAAGACCATAGTGGGGTTTTAAAATGAACAAAAGCTAATATTAATCATTAGATCTTGGAATAATAATAACTTCCACAATTGGATGTGTTTAAATAAAATATCCCTGTGCAGAGATAATCTTATAAATGTGTCCTTGGTGTGAACTGTGTAATGGCTGTGTCTGACCATGGAGGAGCATGGTCTGATCACACCACAGCCCCTGGGCAGGGGAGAAAACAAAAGAGTATACAAACAGTACAGTAGGGGATCACAGCTGATTCTTTTTGTGAGGTAAAACATTTCTCTGTCTGTTTTGAACCCCTTCCTGACATGCACCATATATACAGTATACGGCCCGGCAGCAGCGGGAGCTTTGTTCCAGAAATTCGCAGTATATGTATATGTACAATGTAAAAAGGTTAAAAACAAAGTTAATAAACATTGTAAAAATGTAAATTAAAATGACAAAATAAAGAACGATAAAATGAAAAGATATCAATCCAATAAATACATTTATTCATGTAAAAAAATAATAAAAAGTACACATATCTGATATCGCCGAGTCATGAATGACCCGACTTATAAAACTCCCTCACTAGTTAATCCCTTCAGTTAACACCATAAAAAAGGTAAAAAAAACTATGCTTTATCAAAATAATGCCGAACAAAAAGTGGAATAAGACGGAATCAAAAAGCTCAATGTAAATAAAAATAGTATATCTGTAAACATTATCTTGTCACTCAAAAAACAAGCTGCCATACAGCTCTGTCAGAAGTATAAAAAAGCTATTGCTCTCTGAATAAAGCAATACAAAAATAATATTTTTTTCCATAAAATTGCTTTTATTGTGTAAAAGTGCCAAAACAAAAAAAACTGTATAATTGTGGTATCACTGTAATCATACTGACCCGAAGAATAAAGCTGTCTTATCAATTTTACCACATGTGTAACTACATAACCTCCCCCCAAACAAAAAACATTTTCCTGAATTGCTGTTTTTTGTTCATTCTGTCTCATAAAAATCAGAATAGAAAGCTGTCAAGAAATATCATGTGCCCGAAAATGATAGTAATAAAAATATTAACTCGTCCCACAAGAAACAAGCCGTCACATGACTCTCAGATGACATATGGAAAATTATAGCTATCAAAAATGGCAATGAAAGTTTTAGCAATAAAAAGCATCTTTTAGTGTGTGACAACAGCCAAACATGAAAACACAATATAAATCTAGTATCACTGTAATTGTACTGACCCAAAGAATAAAGTCGTCTAATCAGTAATACTGGAAGAGAAATAATGTAAAAAAAAGAAAAAAAAATCTTCACCTGCTGTTGATTTGTTCTTTCTGCCTGCCAAAGATCGCAGTAAGGCTTGACATTTATCCTGCTCTCTACGCTGAGCGCTACACCTGTAGATAATTATCCACAATCAATGATTGTTTTGGGAGTTATATCATCTGCTGGTAAAGGTCCACTGTGTTTTATCAAGATCAAAGTCAGCGCAGCCATCTACCAGGAAATTTTAGAGCACTTCATGCTTCCCTCTGCCGAAAAGCTTATTGGAGAAGGAAATGTCATTCTCCTGCAGGAATTGGCACCTGTCCATACTGCCAAAAGTACCAATACCTGGTTTAAAAACAACAGTATTACTGTGCTTGATTGGCCAGCAAACTTGTCTGACCTTGTAAAGAGGTATTGTAAAGAGGAAGATGAGAGACCCCAGACCCAAAAATGCAGATGAGCTGAAAACTGCTATCAAAGCAACATGGGCTTTCATAACAACTCAGCAGTGCCACAGGCTGATCACCTCCATGCCACGCCGCATTGATGCAAAAATTGATGCCAAAGGAGCTCCGACCAAGCATTGAGTGCATTTACTGAACATACATTTCACTAGGCCAACATTTTGGACTTTAAAATCATTTTTTGAAGCTGGTGTTATAAAGTATTCTAATTTACTGAGATAATGACTTTTGTGTTTTCATTGGCTATAAGCCATAATCATCAACATTAACAGAAATAAACATTTGAAATACATCTCTCTGTTTGTAATGACTCTATATAATGTATGAGTGTCAATTTGCATTGAAGAACTGAAATATATTAACTTTTTTGATAACATTCTAATTTTGTGAGAAGCACTTGTGTTTTCACCCATCACCCACCCCAATTAATAATAATACTGTCACGGGAATACCACGGCAGAGTGGGGTCAGGCAATCGCAGCGACCAGTGACTCATGCACCTGCGGTAGTTAGAAAAACTTTGCCGTTCTATTAGTAGTTCTGGCTTTTATTGCTCTGTTACTGCAAGGGTTAAACTGCTTAGTTGGACTACTGGAGTTCTTTGTCTTTTTGTATCAGCTGTTCTGAGTTTGTTACTCCCTGCAGATTTAAGAACCCACCTCCTGGCTTACTTCTTTGCCAGTGATAGTTTTCCACTTCCCACTTTGGAGTTGAGGGAGAAGTTTAGTGTTTGTAGCAGGTGCTTGTAAAGAATTTCAGGAGATTTCTGCGTGAAGTTGGTTTGTGCATTTTCCTCCCTATCCTCTCCCATTTGGTTTTCCTACCTATACCTTCCTGGTTTCCAACTCGATTGTTTTGTGATTGTATTTGTATGATTTTAGTTTTCTTTTATCCCTTGCAGTGTACCCCCGTCTGTCTGGTTTCTGTTATCCTATAGACTTCAGTTCCATGCTTCCCTGTGTGGTTGAGGAAACAGATAGGTGTTATTATAGTATCATAGCAAGGTGCGAGACCTGGTGTCTCCACCATCAGGAGTAATCTGGAGGACAGGGATATACAAAGGCTTCAGTAGCTTGAGGGAGAGGGCAATTGACCATTGTTCCTTGCAAGAAAGTGTCATTATCACTGGCCGTACCTTATCTGGATCAACAATGGATCCTGTGGCAGCTCTGGCAGAACAGTTACAAAAGCTTTGTTTGAAGGTGGCAGACTTCCATTCAGCTGTTTTGCAGTGCCCATCTTTGACTCCAGATTTAGGGTTCACTGCCCCCGGGCAACATCTGTCTGAGTCTAAACTTGCCCAGACATATAGGTTCTCTAGAGATCAGTACAAGTTTGTAGTGTTTAGGGAGGCCTGCCAACTGTGCGTCATGCTACATCTATATTCCTTGGGTACCAAGGAGAAGAAGATGGGTATAGTCATTTCTGCTCCAGGGGGACCCATGCCTGGTCATTTTCCGTTCCGTTGGTTCCCAGTTGCTCCAAACAGTCACTCAATTTTTTCTGACAGTGTCTCACTTGCTGAATTTAAATTACGTCAACTTCAGCAGGGAAACCAGCCAGTGACAGAGATTTGCTCTGAGTTCAGTAGATGGCCCAAGGACACTAGGTGGAATGATCCCACACTACAAAGCCAATCTTGTCAGAGGATTTCTGAGAAGATACAGAGTAAAAGATTCTGAGAATGTAAAAGATACAGAGATCCAAGCTTTAGAGACTGATAGTTCTGTAGAAACTGAATGAGTAAGAATACAAGGAAAGAAGAACAGAAGGGACACTATTGTAGGTGTTAAATATAGGCCACCTGGACATACTAAAGATATGGATGAACTCTTTTTACATCACATGTTTCTTTTCTCAAAAAAGTATGACACAGTGATCATGGGAGATTTTAACTATCCAGATATTTGCTGGACATCTCTCTCAGGAAAAAGTAATGGGTCCTGAAAATTCTTATCTTCTTTTGCTGACAACTTTATATTTCAAAAGGTAGAAGAGAGAACAAGAGAATCTGCAATCTTGGAACTAATTCTTACCAGCAGGGAGGAAATAGTTGAGGAAGTAAATGTGACTAGGAATTTAGGAGGCAGCATTTTCAGGGTATGTCAAAATCGAAAGAAAAGTCAAAAATGCTATAGGATTTTTACAGGATGAAAAGGATAAAGTGGTCAAAAATGATGTTGAGAGAGGCGAACTCTTAAATTCCTATTTTACATCTATGTTCTCTAAGAAAGCAATTGTAACATCAACATCAGCTGATCTTCACGGTCCTATTGAAGGAATAAAAGAATCTATCTATATCTGGAGGAAGGCTCATGGAGCCGAAACGTTGCCCTGTGATGTGGGTTAAATAAATATCCATAAATACCTACTATTCTGTGGAGTGCTGCCTGTTTTTTGGATATTCAAGTTGGCAAGTATTGGATTATTGCTGAAGAGGATCTGCACCCAAATCTACATTGATTTCTATGCTGCTCCATATTCTCTTTAATATATCTATATCTATCTATAAACACTTAGTTACCGTAATTTAAATTAATTAAATCTCCTGGTCCAAATGAATTACATCCTAGAGTACAGAAAGAGATAAGAGTAGTGTTGAGCGATACTGCTCGATATCTAAAAATATCGGATCGGAATGGTATCGCCGATATCACTAAATATCGTCGATATCCGATTCCGATACCGGAAGTCCAATGTAAGTCTATGGGAACAAAATATCGCAACTAAAAAAAACCTTTATTTCCTTGTAAACACTAAATATACACACATAGAATACATATATATATATATATATATATATACATGTCATTGTGACATAAATATATACATATATGTATAGTTTATACACTTCTACATAGTAAAATATCCTCTGATTCAATTGCCGGGTAAAGCCGGCTTCTGTGAAAAGACAGAAGCACCCGACATGAAATGACACTTGGTGTACATTGGGTTAACCATGTATTTTCATGTCCTTTGCTATCTGATTTGCACAAACAATTACATCAGTCTATGTGTGCAAAATTTCACACCTGTAGGGGTTAATTAAAGGTGTAAATTTGTTGTAAAAAAAACAGACTTTTTTGCTACGAATTTACACCTTTAATTAACCCCTACAGGTGTGAAATTTTGCACACATAGACTGATGTAATTGTTTGTGCAAATCAGATAGCAAAGGACATGAAAAGACATGGTTAACCCTATGTACACCAAGTGTCATTTCATGTCGGGTTCTGAATTTTCACAAAAGCCTGCAATTGAATTAGCGGCTATTATACTATGTAGAAGTGTATGAACTATAAATATAAATATATATATATATATATATGTGTCACAAATTCAATGACATGTATATATATATATATATATATATATATATATATGAGGTGTAAAATTGTTTAAAAAAAATGCGTGGGCTCCCGCCCTATTTTTGCAACCAGACAGACAAAGCCAGCGAATGGGGGCAGATAATAATAGCCCAGAGAGGGACCATTATTTTTGGCCCCCCCCTGGCTACTAACATCTGCCCCCAGACACCCCAGAAAAGACAAATCTATAATTAGATTCGCCCTTTCTGGCACTTTGCCCGTCTATTCCCATTGCCCTGTAGCGGTGGCGAATGGGTTAATATGGGGTTAAAGCCACATTGCAATTGAAAGGTGACCTTAAGCCAGGTTAATAATTGAGAGCTGTCAATTAGACAACTATCAATTATTAATCCTATTGCATGAAATAAAAATAAAACACACACACTTTAATTAAAAATCATTTTAATGAAATAAAGACACATGTTTTTGACCATCTTTTATTTGACTGCAAAAACCATTTCCTGTAATAAAAATAAAATAAAAAAGCAAAATTATTCTTACCTATCCCATGCACAGTCAGGTCCCACGGTGTAATCCTTCAGAAAGGGTTAATGTTTACTGCAGGGACCGCAGCTAATGCTGCAGCCTCACAGTAAACCCCCAAATGAATGAGTTCCTCTCCTGGCTGACAGGAGAGGAAGTGGAAAGCTTAATTGATTGCTTTCCACTTTCACTTCAGGTCAGCCAGGGACACAATCAGTGACGTCAGAGGGAACTGATTAACAAAAATAGGGGTTCCCTTCGAATAAAAAATGGCGTCGGGTCCCCCCTATTTTTGTTAACCAGCCAGATGAAGCAGACCGCTGAGGCCTGGATTTTCAGGCTGTTAAGGAGCCAAGATCCATGGACCTTGCCAGCCTGATAATACCAGGCCACAGCAGTCTGCATATCTTGGCTGATTAACAAAAATAGGGGATCCCCTTGAAAAAAATTGGCGTGGGGTCCCCCCTATTTTTGTTAACCAGCCAGATGAAGCAGACCGCTGAGGCCTGGTTTTTCAGGCTGGTAAGGATCCAATATCCATGGACCTTGCAAGCCTGATAATACCAGGCCACAGCAGTCTGCTTAGCTTGGCTGGTTAACAAAAATAGGGGATCCCCTCGAAAAAAAAAACGGCGTAGGGGTCCCCCTATTTTTGTTAACCAGCCAAGTAAAATGCAGACTGCTGCGGCCTGGTATTAAAAGACTGTCAAGGCCCATGGATTTTGGCCCTCAACAGCCTGATAATACCAGGCTACAGCAGCCCCACATTTGGCGCATCAAAAGATGTGCCAATTGTGGCACTTTACCCGGCTCTTCCCACTGCCCTGTAGCGGTGGCAAGTGGGGTAATAAGGGGTTAATGTCACTGTTGATTGCACGGTGACAATAAGCCCGGTTAATAATGGAGAGGTGTCAATAAGACACCGATCCATTATTAATCCCAAAGTTATTAAATGCATAAAAAAAAAGACAAAGCAAGAAAAAAGTATTTTAATGAAATAAAAGAGACAACACAGTTTTAATTTCTTTTATTGTACTCTCATTCCTGCGACGCCATCGATCTCCTGTAAAAAAAGAAAAAAAACAAACCAACAGTATACCACCTGTCCGACGCAGTCCATAGTAACGACTGTCCCACGACGATCCAGCTCTGTACATCGCAATGACAGGCAGAGCCTGTCATCGCGACGCAGCACAGCTGATTACCTGCTTCCCCGGCGGTGACGTCATCGGACTGACTGCTTTACGGCCGGGATTACCCAGCAGTCACTGCAGTTATCGCGAGAAACTGCATGTGACCGCCGGGGAAAGATGATGGCGGCCATGAAGCAGTCCAGGCCGTGACCGCCGGAGATCTTCTGCCAGGTAAGTGCCGCTGACTCCTGACAGACCCGACAGACGGACACTGACAGTGACAGACCCGACCGACGGACACTGACAGTGACAGTGACAATCCCGATTCCGGTATCCGATATGACGAAAATATCGGTACTCGGAATCGAAAGCCCGATACAGCTAATATCGGCCGATACCCGATATTTGCAGTATCGTATCGCTCAACACTAGATAAGAGAGGAAAGTGCAGAACCACTAGCCAGAATCTTTGAAAAATCCTGGAGAACAGAAGAAATCCCAGAAGATTGGAGAAGGACAGATAGTGGTAATAAATGGTTGCACATCCAATTTAAAGAGTGTTTCAAGTGGGGTACCACAAGTCTCTGTCCTGGCCGCAGTGTTGTCCAACATTTTCATAAATGATCTAGATAAGGGAACTGAAGGTAAACTGATCAAATTTACAAACTATGCAAAGCTAGGAGCGATAGCTAACACTAGAGAAGACAGAGAAAGAATTCAGGAGGATGTAGATAAGCTTGAATAATGGGCAGTGACTAATAGAATGATATTCAACAGGGAGAATTGCAAGATTCTACTTCTGGGCAAGAAAAACAAAAATTACTCCTACAGAATATGAGAAAGAGAACTAAGCAACAGCATGTGTGAAAAAGACTTTGACATACTAATAGGTCACAGACTGTACATGAGTCAACACTGTGATTCAGCAGCAAAAAAGGCAAACACAATTCTATAATTTATTAAGAGAAGAATAGAGTCTAGATCACGTGAAGTTATTATCCTCTTCTACTCCTCCTTTGTCAGGCCACATTTGGAATATTGTGTCCAGTTCTGGGCACCCCATTTTAAAAAAGACATTTAGAAACTGGAGTAAGTTCAGAGAAGAGCTACCAGAATGGTATGTCCAAAGAGGAACGGTTAAAGGATCTGGGAATGTTTAGCTTGCAAAAAAGAAGGTTACGAGGAGACTTAATAGTTGTCTAGAATTATCTGAAGGGATGTCAGTGTAGAGGGATCATTCTTATTCTCATTTGCACATGGAAACATGAGAAGCAGTGGAATGAAACTGAAAGGGAGAAGATACAGTTTGGATATTAGAAAAACATTTTGACAGTGGGGGTGATTAATGAGTGGAACAGGCTGCCATGAGAGGTGGTGAGTTCTCCTTCAATTTAAGTCTTCAAGCAGAGTCTGGACAAACTTCTATCTCAGATGGTTAATGCATCCTGCGTTGGATTGAGCAGGGGGTTGGACACAATGATTTTTGAGATCTCTCCTGACTCTAACATTCTATGATTCTCAGGAGGCTGCCATGTCTTTAGTGATCAATGTAGACTGCTGTCTCAGAGAGAGTCAAAAAGAGACACCTTAATTTTCATGTGTCCAGTGAACCTAGCACTGAATCTAGTGAGGAACCCATGCAGTTGGGGGGGCAACTCTTTGCACCAGCCCTCCAACGGTTCCGCACAGATGGGGAATGTGTTTTTTTGTGGGAGGAGGAGTAATTTTCTTGATACCTGCCCATCCATGCATAACCACTAACAACTACCGGAAAACTAAGAAGCCCAGGTTGCATGAAAGTTAGGCACCTGGTTCTACATATTTCTTTCATTGGTATTGTGCAATTCTTCGGAAGGAAGAAAGATGTCTATTTCTGCCTTAATGAATAGTGGGGCAGAGTATATTCTTGTTGACGCCCAGTTCGTCCAGACCCAGAGCCTTATTAAGACCTATTCCAATATTAGCTATAGATTCTGCACCCCTCAGTCAGGGGTACTTCACTCAGGTGGTTCAAGATATAAGTCTTCAGGTAGGGACCATGTACACTGAATCCATCAAATGATATGTGTCAGAGGGTTTGCTCTCGCCGGTGGCTCTTGGCCTACCTTGGTTGACGTTACATAATTCGGTAGTGGACTGGCAGGCATAGAAGGTAGTAAGATGGAGCAATTACTGCCAAAATAACTGCATGAGCACTCGTTTATCCATAGTATCTACCAGGTCTCTACTAGAGTATTTGTCTGATTACGAAGTTTTTATAACGAGGGTGTCAAGAATTACCAGCTTACTACCCTTATAATCAATAGTCAATTTGATTCCTGAGGCTAAGTTGACTAAGAGCATGTTGTATAATATTTCAGATCCTGAGAGGCAGGCCATGAAAGATTATATTTCAGAGAGCCTGGCTAAGGGACAAATCAGACCAGGGCCATGTCCCTGAGGAAATCGACGTAAAACGTGCATTGGGGCTAGGCACGTGGCATCACTCACAGCTGACCGTGAGTAAGAGCATGTATAGACAAAGTAGGATGACTATACAGGAGATCCAACACTAAGCACATGCTTTAAAGTAGAGCATTATTGCTCTCCCCCACTATCTTACCCCTGGTATCTTCTGACTCATATAGCACTATGCACATTTTTAGGAATCTTTAAGTTTTCAGATGTAATTAGTGATGTACATGCTGCTATCTATCTTATCCTTATTCTTGAGTTTACTCTGATACTTTTCTATCTGTTGTTTTTATATGTATATGATAGTGTTTTTTGTGATTTCAATAAATTGGTATTTTTTAAATATTAATACTTTCTGGACATATACTCTGTGGTTTCAGTGTATAAAAACATCAGCTCTTAGTCGCCCAAGAAAAGGCGCATCTATAAGATGTGACAGTTCTGGCACTTAGCGTCGCTCTTCCACTTGCCCTGTAGCGGTGGCAAGTGGGGTGATAGTTGGGGCGGCTGATGTCATGTCAGGTGACATTGAGCCCTGAGGTTAGTAATGGAGAGGCATCAATAAGACTAACCCCATAGTCATATTGTATAAAAACACACATTCCCAAAATAAAGTCCTTTAATTGAAAGAATGACAGAGACTCCTTTAATAAATCTTAATTAAACCATACTAACGACATAGCTCATTTCAGTGGCACCATTGTTCCCTGCAAGACAATTAAAATAACAAACAGCAATATTTCTCACCTGTTCGCTGAGAAGATGATAATCCCTTTGTCCCATGACAGGTCTTGCTCTACTACATCTAGATGGCATGATTGCATGATGTGACAATACAGCCGAGTCGAATATTGAAATATTCACTCATCTCTAGTCATGATGTTTACATGAACTGATGCAAACCCTCAAAAAAACTGTGAAATTCCAGGTTGTGAGGCAGCAAAACACGAAAAATGCCAAAAGGGAAGTGAATTCTTTTGCAAGCCACTGTAATATACTGTGCTCTTCCCATCCCGCACCCCAATCCGTTTTATTATACTGTGCTCTCACACACCCTCTATCCCCATTTAATTGTCACACACATGGATCGTGGACCCACTGTGCTACCAGTCGGGGTTACCCATGACAGGTATGGCTAAGTGTGTACATGGTTTTCACTAGAGCTCCTGTTGTAGTTAGGCTGGTGTTGCAGGTAGCCACCAGGTACCACTCCTGAATAGTCCCTGGTATTGCAGCAGCTGGCCTCAAAGGTCAGGTCACAATCACAGAAACAGACTTGGTGTCACTGGTAGTACTGGATTCGGATACTGGTAAAACAGATATCGGAGCTGGTACAGATGGTATGGATTAAGGGTACGCACAGGATGGACACTGGTCAGACAGCACGGGTTTCAGGAATAAGTTGTGGTTCAGGCAACACGGGACTCAAGGACAGATTAATATTTACACAACACAGGTTACAGGAACAAGTCCAGGCTCCGACAACACAGATTTCAGGAATAGGTTCAGACAACATGGGAGTAAAAGACAGGGATCTGGCAACATACTAGTGGCACACACATTAAGTAGTGAAACTACAGGGTTGCTCAGACACCTCCCTACTGGGGAGGGTGCCTTATAATTCTGATGCCTCTTTGACACTTTATAGCTGATGTGCAAGCCCAGAGAAGCAGGAATCCATACCAGGTAACGGGGACTCAGACACACGGCCGGGTGGTCAGTATGTCGGTGTCCCTGCCAGCAGGAGGGAGAGCGACCACACAGGGATGTCGGCATTGGCTTTCAACAATACACTATGCTCTCCCCCACCCACAATTCATTAAATTTAAAGAGGAAAAAATAACTTACCTCTACTAGTGATCCCCTGTAGCTCTTCTTACTTCCTTTTCTTTCCAGCACATACATGTAAACAAGGCAGCCAGTACAATTTATAGAGAAGGTGCAACATTCCGGGTTTCTCTATTGCTATCAATGGAGCAACAGGAATGCTCCCTACATGAAATAGTGGATTAAAAATTTATGATAAGGGCAATCTGGCAACGGCACGCCCAGGAAGTCTTGGGCCTTAAGGGTATGCCACACTGAACAATATCGCTAACGGGATCGCTAAAAAATGTCACTATTTAGCGATCCCGTTAGCGATGTTGTTCAGTGCGGCAGCTGCCAGCGACGAGCTTCCTGCTGTGATCTCGCTCGTCGCTGGAATCGTTCCGGACCCTATTTTCTCGTCGGCGCTCCCGCTGGGTAAGTATATATCGCTAGTGTGGCACCTTTTCTTAGCGATTTAGCGGTACTTTTGTACCGCTAAAGTCGTTAAGAAGATCGCTAACGGCGATAGCATCGTTAACTATATCGCTAAATGTGGCCGCACTTAGCGATATAGAAACAATCCCGCTAGCGATCGCATTAGTATGCGTCGTTATTGTGATCGCTAGCGGGATTGTTTAGTGTGGCAGTACCTTTAGACAGTAGCCCAAATTGCCCTCATTTTAATCCATCTATTGTTAGTATAATTGTAAAGCAATGGATCTCTGATATACTTTATAATAAACCACAGTCTTTTGATAACTTACACACATTGTAATTGCAAACCAGGAGAGATTTTTTAATACCCTCTATCTAATTTTTAAATCAACTTCCTAACTCATCAAGTATGAGTGTTTTTAAAAAGTAGGTATAATCTTTTTATTCTCTCTATTAATGACCTTATGAATGGGATTGAAAGTAAAGTGTAGGTCTTGCTGATGTCACAAAATTATGTTAGCATAGTCTTAAAGCTAATACGTACTAGGGCAAAAAAAATGTCCATTCAATAAATCCAAATACACAAACTCCAATGGTGTAACCTGAGGTACAACGAAAAAAATTGCCAAGAAAAATACGGAAGATTAAAATTAATCTTTATTAATAGAAATATAATAAAAAATGTATGAAAATGTGTAATGCACATCAATCTAGCGGAACAATGATTGAGAACAAACACTAGATATGTGCGAGGTAAGTACAAAAAAGCATTCAAAAACACACAAACTGCTATTTCAAAAAATCAAAGGTACATAGAGAAATAAGGAACACCAAAAAATAATATGCAAAAATAATCATTGAAGATGCTTATTCACATATAAAGTGCATAGTACAAATAAATTGAGAAAAAACATCATTCTCTAGACATCTCAAAAAAATTAAATGAAGGTGATTCCTTACAATCTCTTGTGCCTAAATTTTGTATGTGAAAGAGAAAGTTAAAAAACGCAGCATGAAAGGTATAACTATGTATAAATGTGGCACATGTGATATGCTCAAATAATTATGGGAGGACACTCACTGGGAGTCTCAGCACAAAAGCACTTTAAGGTATAACTTTATTATTACATTTGGATGGTTTTTCTTTTCTTGTTTGCCTTTTAGCCTGCATTATGTTGTTGTGCACAGAAGCACTTTAGGTCTATGGGATCACATGTGGACAATGAACCCTGCAAATGTCTTCTTTGGCATAATTATTTGAGCATATCACATGTGCCACATGTATACATTGTTATTCCTATGATGTTGCATTTTTTAACTCTTTCTTTCACATACAAAATTAAAGCACAAGAGATTGTAATGAATCACCTTCATTTAATTTTTTTGAGATGTCTAGATAATGATGTTTTTTCTTAATTTATTTGCACTATGCTCTTTATATGTGAATAAGCATCTTCGATGATTATTTTTGCATATTATTTTTTGGTGTTCCTTATTTCTCTATGTACCTTTGATTTTTTGAAATAGCAGTTTGTGTGTCTTTGAATGCTTTTTGGTACTTACCTCGCACATATCCAGTGTTTGGTCTCCTTCATTGTTCTGCTAGCTTGATGTGCATTACACATTTTATTTTCTTACATTTTTTATTATATTTCTATTAAAAAAGATTAATTTTAATCTTCCATATTTTTCTTGGCAATTTTTTTTGTTGTCCCTCCGGTTACAACATTGGAGTTTGTGTATTTGGATTTGTCACAAAATTATGTAGTGTAATAAAATTTGAGCTACATTGTATATTACAGAAAGTACCTTATAAACTGAGCTCATAGGTAAATAATAGGGATGAGCGACTCGTGTAAGTTTAGGTTCAACAGGTTTAGCCAAACTTGAGAAAAAAGTTAGGTTCTGGTAAGAGAACTTTACTTGAACTTAAACTCGGACCCTAGCCACATATAAGCCAAATTGGAACCGAACTTTGGTGCTGTAAAATAGTCATCATAAGGGCTAAAGGGCTGCAAAAGGAAGCACAATTAGGGTAAGAGTAAGACAATTTAACTGCAAACATATGTGGATAGGAAAATCAAAGTGCCTTGCATGTGTATTTTACTGTATTTGTTAATAAATAAATCAATAAATAATTGAAAAAATCTTGTAGCCCCCTATTTTATAACCAGCCAAGGCAGCAGACAGCTTTGAGTTGGTCTCATTATTCTACAAAGGGACCAATATACATGGATCATCCCAACTTATTAATATCAGCCCCCAGCTGTCTGCTTTTCCTTTCCTGGTTGCTTGATGAACCTAAAAAATGTGAGGTATTCCCTATTTTTAATAACCAACCAAAGCAGACAGATGAGGGCTGATATTAATAGGCCGGAAAGGGCCATGAATATTGTCCCCTTCCCAGCCTAATAAGATCCGCCCTCGGCCACCTCAGAAATAGCACATCCATTAGATGTGCCAGTTCTGGCGCTCAGCCTCGGATCTTTCCAATTGATGTCAGCTGTGAAATGTCCACTGACATCAAGCCCACAGGTTAGTAATGGGGAAGCGTCTATCAGACACTCCCATTACTAATCTAGTAAGTAAAAAGAGAAGAAAACACAACGAAAAATTTTTTCGAGTCCTGCAGTCAGCCTTCCGGCACTCGAGCTGCTGCAAGACCCAGTGCCTGTGTCCACACCGGAAAAGCTTGTTGGTTAGCTGCACCACAGCCTTTCATCAAGTTACAGTAGTCTGGCATGTCGAACAGTAAACCAGATGTACAGTAAGAATTTTGTGTTTGGGGTTCGGTATCGATACTAGGTTTCGGATATAGACTCCGAACTTTACAGTTCGGGCACTCTCATCCTGGTAAACACTTGACAGATGAAGCTTAATGTTGATAAATATAGAGTAATGTACCTAGGACAGAGTAATCTTATTGCTGCATATACAGTGGGTTCGGAAAGTATTCAGACCCTTTTAAATTTTTCACTCTTTGATTCATTGCAGCCAATTGGTAAATGCAAAAGGTTCATTTTTTTCTAATGAATGTACATTCTACACCCCATCTTGACTGATAAAAAAAACAGAAATGTAGAAATTTTACAAATTTATTAAAAAAGAAAAACTGAAATATCACATGGTCATAAGTATTCAGACCCTTTGCTCAGACACTCATATTTACGTCACATGCTGTACATTTCCTTGTGATCCTCCTTGAGATGGTTCTACTCCTTCATTGGAGTCCAGCTGTGTTTAGTTAAACTGAGAGGACTTCATCTGAGAAGGCACACACTTGTCTATATAAGACATCACTGCTCACAGTGCATGTCAGACCAAATGAGAATCGTGAGGTCAAAGGAACTGCAAAGGAGGTCAGAGACAGAATTGTGGCATGGCACACATCTGGCCAAGGTCACAAAAGAATTTCTGCAGTACTCAAGGTTCCTAAGATCACAGTGGCCATCATAATCCTTAAATGGAAGAAGTTTTGGACCACTAGAAGTCTTCCTAGACTGGGCCATCCAGCTAATCTGAGCAATCGTGGGAGAAGAGCCTAGGTGAGAGAGGTAAAGAAAAACCCCAAGATCACTGTGGCTGAGCTCCACAGATGCAGTAGGCATATGGGAGAAAGTTCCACAAAGTCAACTCTCACTGCAGCCCTCCACCAGTCGGTCCTTTATGGCAGAGTGGCCCAACGGGAGCCTCTCCTCAGTGCTAGACATATGAAAGCCCGCATAGAGTTTGCTAAAAAAACACATGAAGAACTCACAGACTATGAGAAATAAGATTATCTGGCCTGAAGAGAAGAAGGTGAAACTTTTTGGTGACAAATCTAAGTGGTATGTGTGGAGAAAACCAGACACTGCTCATCACCTGTCCAATACAATCCCAACAGTGAAACATGGTGGTGGCAGCATCATGCTATGGGGGCGTTTTTCAACTGCAGGGACAGGACGACTGGTTGCAATTGAAGTAAACATGAACGTGGCCAAGTACAGAGATATCTTGGATGAAAACCTCTTTAAGAGTGCTCTGGACCTCAGACTTGGCTGAAGGTTCACCTTCCAACAGGACAATGACCCTAAGCACACAGGTAAAATAATAAAGGAGTGGCTTCAGAAAAACTCTGCGACCATTCTTGACTGGCCCAGCCAAAGCCCTGACCTAAACCCAATTGAGCATCTCTGGAGAGACCTGAAAATGGCTGTACACCAACATTCACCATCCAACCTGATAGAGCTGAAGAGGATCCCCAAATCCAGGTGTGAAAAACTTGTTGCATCATTCCCAAGAAGACTCATGGCTGTATTAGCTCAAAAATGTGCTTTTACTCAATACTGAGCAAAGGGTCTGAATACTTATGACCATGTGATATTTCAGTTTTTCTTTTTTAATAAATTTGCAAAAATTGATACATTTCTGTTTTTTTCAGTAAAGATCGGGTGCAGAGTGTACATTAATGAGAAAACAATGAACTCTTTTGCATTTACCAAATGGCCGCAATGAAACAAAGAGTGAAAAGTTTAAAGGGGTCTAAATACTTTCCAAACACACTGTATGTTAAATGGAAACATACCTTATCTACTCGCATATAAGCCGAGATTTTCAGCCCATTTTTTAAGGCTGAAAGTCATATACGACAGGGGGTCGGCGGGGGAGGGGAGCGGTGGTGTCAGATCATGCTCCCCCCGGCGTGTCTCTGCAGCCGCTCTGCTTCTCCCACGGTCTCAGGCACCTTCCTTCAGCGGTTACGTGGTACTGCTCATTAAAGTCATGAATATGCACATATTCATGACTACCATGTGACCGCTGCAGGAAGGAATAGCTGCCGGAGACCATGGGAGAAGCAAGGGGGCTGCAGTGACCGCGCCAGGAGGGGGAAGCATATGAGATATTCATCTGTCACTGCGCTCCTCTCTATCCTCTGCGTCCTCTGTCTGTGACATTCATGTCAGAGGGCGCAATGACGTAGTTATTGCATGCCACGCCCTCTGCCTGAGCACTCACTGACAGAGGACCCGAAAGACAGCGGCACACAGCGGTGGACCGGGAACAGGTGAATATCTCAGGTGCCGGGGCCCTGAGCCAGCGGTGACACCGGCACTTGTCCCCCATAGCGCACCGGTGTCCACGCCTGCTCAGGACACTGGCACCTGGCCCCCAACAACAAGAGGTGAGTATGTCATTTTTTTTTATTTGCAGCAGCATATGGGGCATAATATATGGAGCAGCATATGGGGCATAATATATGGAGCATCATATGGGGGCATAATCTATATGGAGCATTTTATGGGGCATAATCTATGGAGCATCATATGGGGCACAAAATATATGGAGCATCTTATGGGGCATAATCTATGGAGCATCATATGGGGCATAAAATATATGGAGCATCTTATGGGAGCATAATCTATGGGGCATAATCTATGGAGCATTTTATGGGGCCATTATTAACCTTTGTGCAGCATTATATGGGGTGTATTTTGTATGGATCATCTTATGGGGCCATCATGAACTGTATGGAGCATTATATGGGGCTCCTGATTCAATATGGATATTCAAAAATATTTAACCTACTGATGTCTCAATTAATTTTAGTTTTATTGGTATCTATTTTTATATTTGAAATTTACCAGTAGCGGCTGCATTTTCCACCCTAGGCTTATACGCGAGTCAATAAGTTTTCCCAGTTTTTTGTGGTGGCTTATACTCGGGTAGGCTTATACATGAGTATATACGGTACTCTGGACTACACAACAGGAGAAGGACTTGAGTATTGTGTTTATAAGTATACTAAGCTACAAAATCAAATAAGAATTTTGTGTGAATTCAATTGGTCTCCAATGATCAGCAGGGGAGCAACGATAGTCCAGGAGGTAAGTATAGTGTCATAATCCAGATCGGGTTTTGAGTCCAATTTTCCCTTTTTCTCGGTCTGGTCATGTCAGGGGTTAACTTTTCTTAGCCTCTTTCTTGGTACAGGTTGGCTATTTATCGCCGCTGCTTACTGCAGGGGATGTCAGTTACATTTTTGCCTAGGGCTGCTGTAGTTGACTCTGATTGCTCTGATTGGTCCTGCTACGTTTGCTATCTGATCACGTGTCTCTGTTTTGCCCTTTTCCTGTCCTGACTCATTGTTTCTCTTTAGTGTACTGACTGACTGGTTTTGACTTGGCTTGTATCCTGACCTGCTTCTGTCTTGCGCCTTTTGTCTTATCTGCTTCTGACCGCTGCTGATTCCCTGGCTTGTCTTTGACCATGAGTTTGCTTATTCCTTTGGTACTGCGATACAGTCTAGAATTGAACCCGGCTTATTTAACTATTCTGCTGCCACCTGTGGTAACCTTACTGCTGCACTGCAGGCCAGCTCTGTTTAAGTACAGTCATGCTTCCACTCTACTGCCATCTTGTAGAGTCTGCACCTACCTGCATTGCAGCAGCATGATATATAGATTCTTTTTTTACTTTGTGCAGGACTCTGGAGCAATTAGTTTTTTTATGGTGGAGGTTTTATACTGGAATTCATTAATTACTAACAGTATGATGTCTTGGATATTTTGGTGTAATTAATATGAATATGGTCCAGTTGAAGTAAAATGGCTGCCAGACTTTTAGCTTCAATTACCCTTTTCCATTACATATAATATTGGAATAATTGAAGTCATACAGTTAGGTCCATAAATATTTGGACAGAGACAACATTTATCTAATTTTGGTTCTAGACATTACCACAATGAATTTGAAACAAAACAAATCAGATGCAGTTGAAGTTCAGACTTTCAGCTTTCATTTGAGGGTATCCACATTAAAATTGGATGAAGGGTTTAGGAGTTTCAGCTCCTTAACATGTGCCACCCTGTTTTTAAAGGGACCAAAAGTAATTGGACAGATTAAATAATTGTAAATAAAATGTTCATTTCTAGTACTTGGTTGAAAACCCTTTGTTAGCAATGACTGCCTGAAGTCTTGAACTCATGGACATCACCAGACACTGTGTTTCCTTCTTTTTGATGCTCTGCCAGGCCTTCACCGCGGTGGTTTTCAGTTGTTGTTTGTTTGTGGGCCTTTCTGTCTGAAGTTTAGTCTTTAACAAGTGAAATGTATGTTCAATTGGGTTGAGATCAAGTGACTGACTTGGCCATTCAAGAATATTCCACTTCTTTGCTTTAATAAACTCCTGGGTTGCTTTGGCTTTATGTTTTGGGTCATTGTCCATCTGTAGTATGAAACGATGACCAATCAGTTTGGCTGCATTTGGCTGGATCTGAGCACACCGTATGGCTCTGAATACCTCAGAATTCATTCGGCTGTTTCTGTCCTGTGTCACATCATCAATAAACACTAGTGACCCAGTGCCACTGGCAGCCATGCATGCCCAAGCCATCACACTGCTTCCGCCATGTTTTACAGATGATGTGGTATGCTTTGGATCATGAGCTGTACCACGCCTTCGCCATACTTTTCTCTTTCCATCATTCTAGTAGAGGTTGATCTTGATTTCATCTGTCCAAAGAATGTTCTTCCAGAACTGTGCTGGCTTTTTTAGATGTTTTTTAGCAAAGTCCAGCCTAGCCTTTTTATTCTTGATTCTTATGAGTGGCTTGCACCGTGCAGTGAACCCTCTGTATTTAATTTCATGCAGTCTTCTCTTATGGTAGATTTGGATATTGATACGCCTACCTCCTGGAGAGTGTTGTTCACTTGGTTGGCTGTTGTGAAGGGGTTTCTCTTCACCATGGAGAGTATTCTGCGATCATCCACCACTGTTGTCTTCCGTGGGCGCCCAGGTCTTTTTGCATTGATGAGTTCACCAGTGCTTTCTTTCTTTCTCAGAATGTACCAAACTGTAGATTTTGCCACTCCTAAAGTTGTAGCAATTTCTCGGATGGGTTTTTTCTGTTTTTTGCAGCTTAAGGATAGCTTGTTTCACCTGCATGGAGAGCTCCTTTGACCGCATGTTTCCTTCACAGCTAAACCTTCCAAATGCAAACACCACACCTCAAATCAACACCAGCCCTTTTATCTGCTTAATTGAGAATGATATAATGAAGGGATTGCCCACACCTGTCCATGAAATAGCCTTGGAGTCAATTGTCCAATTACTTTTGGTCCCTTTAAAAACAGGGTGGTACATGTTAAGGAGCTGAAACTCCTAAACCCTTCATCCAATTTTATTGTGGATACCCTCAAATGAAAGCTGAAAGTCTGAACTTCAACTGCATCTGATTTGTTTTGTTTCAAATTCATTGTGGTAATGTCTAGAACCAAAATTAGATAAATGTTGTCTCTGTCCAAATATTTATGGACCTAACTGTATATGTACTATTATTAATTTGGAATGATAGACATATAAATCATAATAGAAAGCTAATGAATTAAAAACATAAAATATTAAATGTATTATCATATGGTATTTCATACAGGCTTTTTATTTGACATTCATGATTTATCATGAATTGATGGGGCCTACAAGAATGTTCATAGCCCTTTGGTTTGTCTAAAAATATTTGATTAAAAAAATTGGGATATGGAAAATGAAGAGGATTTGTCAACTATTAAGAAGAGAGGACATATTTATTATTTTGGTGTTGACATGTCATGATGTGACCAAATACGTTTCTTTCCAGCCAGAATATTCATCATGCTTTTTAAAGACGGAAACAGATTTTTTTTATTGTGTCCCTGCACTTTGTGTAACTAGTCACAGAGAAAACAGCAAGTGGTACTATTTATTGTTGACTGACCTTTCCATAATTGTGTCTCCGTTTTAAGCAAACCACAGGGAAAATGGGTGGAGGAGATACATTCTTGCATCTTTCTCTGAATGAGTATTTGAAACAGCATTATTGATCAAAGCAAAAGGGTGAATCTTAGGTAAAGAAGAAACAGCTGGCAGTCACCTCCCTGTCACTCAAAATAGCACACTTATATGCAGACCTAACACTTATTAAAATCAAGTCAGATCAAATTCCAAGTTCACCTTGCAAAATTAATGACAAGTACGCAATAAGGTAGCAGCATGAATTTGAGCCTTGTAATGCAATGTGATTACTAGAGTTTTTTATTAGCTAGTCTTGAGCAGCAGGCAAGGCCGCTGGTGTTTGACACACAAACAGGGATGTAACCAGGTGTGCCACTCTTGTGTGTCACATCAAAGTCACAGCCCTGCTGGCTTAGTTTACACCTGAGCCAATTAGTTTAGAATATCAGAAGAGACCTGAAAAGGAATACCAACCCTCATTATTGTGTTTGAGAGAAGTCACTTGATCCCAAGTAAAATAATACAAGGAAAACAATGGAGGATAAAGCATGGTGTTATAGAGGGCATCTCTGAGGATGACAAAGCAAGGAGAGAGGTTGAGATAAGAGATCTAGCAACAAATAAAAAGCAACCTGAAAACGAAAGTGCCATATTCTTGGCCGCTTCTCAATGAGTTTGTCAGTCTTTTGTTGGCAACAAAAGGGCTAATTGAAATGAAACAATCTCCAGTCTGTTTGTTGGCACATCAAATATGCTGTAAGATATGCTGATTCTTGCTGCTCATGAATTATTGAGCATTATGCCTTCTAGACAGGAAAAGAAGACTCTTAAAGAAACAGAACACTCAATGTAAATGGGGTTTTTAATGTCTTGTTTCAGTATTTAAATAAAAGCAAATAGCACTTTTGATTATGCTAAATATAACTCTGTTGGGGATATGCCTTCAAGTTTCACTTTTCATGTTTTGCTGGTGTCATATTTGACATGTAAAATATTCAATTACCTCCAATGGGAAAATCATCATGCAAAAGTATGTCACTGTGAGTTTATTAAAGTATTTGTGATAAAATGCAAATGCATTTTGCAACATTTGACCATTTCTACAGAATGCTAATAATCCTTAGACATTAGATAAAAGTAACAGATAATATTTGTTAGCTTCTCTTAAATAACTGAAGTTTTGCCTTATTCATAAGAACCAAAACAAGAGAAGAACATCATTTTAGGAAGAATCCCATTATCAAATACTGTGGATAGGCAAAGAACAAGACTATCACTACTAATACTTTAAAAGTTCATTGTCATTGTTTCAAAAGTTTATTATCCTTCACAAAACCCATAAAAACATGTCACAATACTTTTTGTTCTGTGATGTTTTCAGAACCTGAAATAATTAATAAATGATACAGTTAAAGATCTAAAATTTGGAGGTTTGTAATGGGACATAGCAATAAGAGTATGTTTACCCAAAGAAGACATATTGATGTTAGTCTATAATACATTAGACCAAGTAGAAGAACCTATTTTCAGTGCCTATCATGCAGTAAGATGGAAAATCTACATGTCTACTTTAATTATCCAAAATATTAAATATAATATCAAACAAAATGTAGGCTTACAGATATTTGAACAGTTGCAATTGCAACATTTGATTATTACATTTCATTTGATAAATGAAGTCATGCAAAAATCGTATAAAAGATATAGCTATGAGCACATTTCCATACAAAATTCATAAGCAGTAAAAAAGAGAAAGTATGAAGGCTCAAATTAAATTTCCTTGAAGTTCTATATATAAAGTAATAAAAATATAATTACCTTAACTTCTTCCAAAGTAGTTGTAATAGTACAACAAGCATCAGGTCCACATGTATGGACCAGGCTCAGAAGGTGAGCTCTCTCCATTCTTGGCAGATGCCGTCTTTGTCATATAGCTTGTATCTGGCTGTAACAGCAGCAACCAGAGCAGAAAAGTGTGGCAATAAAAATTTTAGCTTGCCACACAAAAAGCAAGCAATCAAACAGCTCGATCAGTGGGAAAATTAAAAAGTTATGGGTCTCACTATGGACAAACACATTTTTTTCTTTATGTACATTTTAGATTTATTTCCACCTCTTAAAATTTGACATTGCTGTAATTATAATGACCTCGAAAACAATGAACACCATAAAATTGAAACCCAGAAGTCTAAGGCGGATTTATATTTTTTAGCACTTCACCGCAGTTGGAATTTTTTTCCACCTTCCATTATATTATGTGGTAAAATATATGATGTCATTTAATAATACATCTTTTCCCAGAGAAAAACAGCCTTCAAATGGCTATGTCAAATAAAAATGTTATAACCCTTGGAAAAAACGAAAAGCACAAAATGAAATTTGGAAAAGGTCCATTACCTTACTGTATACATGAAAAACAAATATTGCAAATTGCAATCTTTAGCAATGTGACTACCAGGCAAATAATTTTAAAAATACATTCAAGTTTAATGCTGAATAATCCTGAATAATATTTTAAGAATTATGTATTTATCAATATGTGAAAATTAGATTGTATTTAGCTAAATTGATGCTTCCAAATCCACTGCGAATATGAATACTCATTTCATTATCATTTTAAAGAAAGTATTAAATTTTAATTTGGCAAGTGGTTTTAATTAAAGCATTAGACTAGAAGCAGACAAACCAACATGAATGAATAAAACATAACAAAAACATATACATGCAAAACCACCAAGACAATAAAAACAGGCTATACACATCAAGAACAATAGGCAGTGCATGATATTTTAGAACTAGTGATGAGCGAACATGCTCGGTAATCCTCGTTACTCGCCCGAGCATCACTGTTCTCGCAGTACTCGGCGAGCATCGAGCATTTCCGGGATTGCTCAACGGGAGTTCTGGTGCACGCTCTGCATTTTTGGCACTCTTTAGAGCACCAATTAACATGCAGGGATTGTCTGCCACGCAGTGTAATGCCGCATCTTTCTTTGTTGTGGCATTACAGTGATTGGCTGGCCGCACAGCGTCATCAGGTCTATATCAGACCTGGCGCCGCCATGCTCGTTACAGTCTGCTCCAGAATCAGCGAGTGTAGTGAGAGCTGCTGCCGAGATAGGGTCAGATTTGGGGGTTTAGAAGGTAGTGTAGATACATCATCAAAGAAAACAGAAATCCAGCTTAATCAACAGTCCTTCTAAGGACTAATTATGGGGTATATAGTTTGCAGTGCTAGGTAAGGCAGGGAGTGTATATGCGTATATACAGTACATATCAGTGCAAGGCATGCACGCACTGTATGTGGATATATGCATCTCAGTAGCAGGCAGGTATTCTGTGGCATACTTCATTGCATACATCAAGAGGGTCCATTCCATTGCTGTCTGCTTCTGCCTATTACATATATTGACCGTATATACACAGCCCTAGGTCTCAGTGGGCATCAATTTTTTTTTGCATCTTCTTAATCCTGATTATTTTTTTCCAAAGCAATCCAGAATCCCTTTTTTTCTCTATTTGCTTGTTGACACTGCAGAATACAGCCAGATCCTTTTCATAGTACAGCGTGAAAATACAGCAATTTTAAAGGGGCTTGAACGTCCCAGTCATGACATCTGAGTGCGCTGAAAAATCTGCCATTTTTTGTTGTACTGTAGTTTTTTGGGAGTGTCTTATGCAATTTTTAGAGACGATTTTGTTGCCCAAAAAATATTAAGCTGCCCAAAAAATATGTAGCTACAGGGCAGATATTTTACACTGGGTTTTTTCTGCAACACTGACCGCATATCATTGTTCTCAAAATTTTGTCATTTCAGGCCACCATAGAATTTTTTTTGTTGTGTCATAGCCTACGTATTGACACAATTTTGCTGGCCAAAAAAAAAAATACAGGGCAGATATTTGAAAGTGGGCTATCTTGGTCAGATGACTAATCTATCTGTGGGCTAAAAACTGTGGCATTTCAGGGCTAAATTCCACTTTTTTGCTGTGTCTTACCTTATTTCTATACACTATTTTGGAGTAAAGAATTTACAAATACAGGCAACATATTGAATAGTGTGGTATCTCTGTTCCACAATTGATCTATGTGTGGGCTAAATTTTGTGACATTTCAGGGCTATATTCCACTGTATTTTCTGTCTGTTACCCTATTTGTATACACTATTTTGGGGTAAAAAAATTAAAAATACAGACCACATATTGAACAGTCTGGTATCGCCGTCAGACACCTGATCTATCTGTGGGCTAAAAATTGTGGCATTTCAGGGCTATATTCCACTTTTTTTGCTGTGTCTTACCCTATTTCTATACACTATTTTGGGGTAAAAAATATACAAATACAGAACACATATTGAACAATCATTTAGATGAAGCTGTTCTTCTCTTGGCAAAGAAAATAAATAAGATCAATGTGGTGGTTATCCACACACGCAATGGAGAAATAGTAAAGATTACAATTACTTTCACAAACTATGTACCAATAACTTCATCAACTTGCTGTTAGGGTCTGCGGAACGCACCAAATATATGATGTAAAGAGGTGCGTTCGCAGCCCAGGGTCCACCGTGCAGGCGGAGCCTGCTGCTAGTAAAATGGCGCAAGAAGCGAACTCTGTTATCCCGCAGAGTCGCCAAAATAAATGCCGTAACGCGCTGTGGCAATATATGCGAACTCTGTTATTACACAGAGCCGCTAGAAGGAATGCCGCAGCGCTATATGGCGATGTGTGCGAACTCACTAAACACCACTGAGTCGCAAAATAAACACGCTAGGGCGCTGTCTAGCGTTGAAAGCGAACCCTGTTACGTCACAGAGCCGCTGAGAAAAACTTCTGTGTCCTGTCAGGCACCCAGGTACACAGTTGACTGCTAAGCGAACATAGAACGTGATCATGCACTAATGTCCTCGCGGGAGACACCCACAATCTATGGCGTCTGAATGCCAGACCCTGAATACGGCAGTCAAACTCCTCACCGGTTATGCCGGTAATCTAGGGCATCTAGGACACCGACCATGACCAGCTAGCATACCAAACTCCTCACCGATTAAGTCGGTATTCTAGGGGCTTATTTCAGCCGGGCCCTAACCACACACACGCATGACCACACTGGCGCAAAGCATATGAAGATTGATATTAGCGCATGGCGGCCCAGCCATGCCACCATTTTATAGCAACAGCTACAGGACCTGCCAGAAATAAGGACCAATGAGAAACTGTTCCAAAACACATGCAGTTTCAGGACCTTCCTGGCGGACCAATAGGAGCTGCTGCAGTACCTGAGCATGTGACCCCTGATCTCCAATGAGAGATCTTACCTTGGGCATGCTCAGAAGGGGAAACGCAGGACTTCATCCCAAAGACGTCTGCTCCAGCACTGGCTATAATAGCAGATCCAGGAGAGACAGCAGTAAGTCTCTGCACAGTACTGAAATGGGCAAGACGCTGGGACTGACGTCTCTGCTGAGCAGGCTCCACTGCGGTCGGAGACGAATGGGAGACTGCAGCGGGACTGGTTCGAGACTCCCCTTGTGCAGCATCGGGAACTCTAACACTTGCTTTCACTTTTCCAACATTATATTTCTAACGCTGAAGAAGATAATGAATATGAAGCAAATAGGTATTATTAATTATTATTATTATTACCCAAATGATGTTACATAAGTCAGAACACACAACCTACAGTTATATGAAAAAGTTTGGGCACCCCTATTAATCTTAAGCTTAATGTTTGATAAAAAATTATTGTTTTTGCAACAGCTATTTCAGTTTGATATATCTAATAACTATTGGACACAGTAATGTTTCTGCCTTGAAATGAGGTTTATTGTACTAGCAGAACATGTGCAATCTGCATTCAAACAAAATTTGACAGGTGCATAAGTATGGCCACCTTTATCATTTTCTTGTTTTAAATACTCCTACCTACTTTTTACTGACTTACTAAAGCACTTTTTTTGATTTTGTAACCTCATTGAGCTTTGAACTTCATAGCCAGGTGTATGCAATCATGAGAAAAGCTACTTAAAGTGGCCACTCGCAAGTTGTTCTCCTGTTTGAATCTCCTCTGAAGAGTGGCATCATGGGCTCCTCAAAACAACTGTCAAATGATCTGAAAACAAAGATTATTCAACAGAGTTGTTCTGGGGAAGGATACAAAAATCTGTCTCAGAGATTTAACCTGTCAGTTTCCACTGTGAGGAACATAGTAAGGAAATGGAAGAACACAGAAGTGGCAGGCCAAGAAAAACATCAGAAAGGCAGAAAAGAAGAATGGTGAGATCAGTCAAGGACAATCCTCAGACCACCTCCAGAGAGCTGCAGCATCAACTTGCTGCAGATGGTGTCACAGAGCATCGGTCAACTATACAACGCATTTTGTACAAGGAGAAGTTGTATGGGAGAGTGATGCGAAAGAAGCCGTTTCTGCAAGCACGCCACAAACAGAGTCAGCTGAGGTATGCAAAAGCACATTTGGAGAAGCCAATTTATTTTTGGAAGAAGGTCCTGTAGACTGATGAAACCAAGATTGAGTTGTTTGGTCATACAAAAAGGCGTTATGCATGGCATCAAAAAAAACATAGCATTCTAAGAAAAACACTTGCTACCCACAGCAAAATTTGGTGAAGGTTCCATCATGCTTTGGGGCTGTGTTCCCAATGCTGGAATCTTGTTAAAGTTGAGGGACGCATGGATTCCACTCAGTATCAGCAGATTCTTGACAATAATGTTCAAGAATCAGTGACAAAGTTGAAGTTACGCAGGGGATGGATCTTTCAGCAAGACAATGATCCAAAACAAATCTAGTCAGGCATTCATGCAGAGGAACAATTACAATGTTCTGGAATGGCCATCCCAGTCCCCAGACCTGAATATCATTGAACATCTGTGGGATCATTTGAAGAGGCGACCATCAAATTTAACTGAACTGGAATTGTTTTGTAAAGAGGAATGGTCAAAAATACCTTCATCCAGGATCCAGGAACTCATTAAAAGCTACAGGAAGCGACTAGAGGCTGTTATTTTTGCAAAAGGAGGATCTACTAAATATTAATGTCAGTTTTCTGGTGAGGTGCCCATACTTATGCACCAGTCAAATTTTGTTTGGATGCAGATTGCACATTTTCTGTTAGTACAATAAATCTCATTTCAAGGCAGATACATTACTGTGTCCAATAGTTATTAGATATATCAAACTGAAATAGCTGTTGCAAAAACAACAATTTTTATCAAACATTAAGCTTAAGATTAATAGGGGTTCCCAAACTTTTTCATATAACTGTATTTGTGTGGAAAGGATTTACCACCGAAATTGTGAAGTATCAGACTAGCATCATGTTGTGCATTGATTGTGATCCACAAAGTCCTTCATAGTGAAATTGTTCTGGATATAATGTAAAATTTGCACTTGAAAATTGGATCATAAAATTGTTTCTATGATGCTTGCATTAAAGAACTGACTGGACAGCTATGTATGGACTCATGAAGATCGAGCTGTGGGTACCTGTGCTGCACCGGGTATGGAACTTTCAAGGCTGCGTCCCCTGTTTCCCGGGGATTAGAATAGGGGAACAGACAGGACCCATTACCCAGGAAAAGGGGGCTTGTTTAGACAAGGAGCCCACCCGGAAGCTGAGGGAAATAGCGCGAGAAGCAGGAGCGAGTCCCCAGCTCTCAGTGTGCGAGCAGCAAGGCGGAGCAGCGCGCTATGCACTCGAAGCCCAGTGCTGTGATGGACTGCAGCAGACAGACCTGATAACCTAGAGGTAGTGTGCAAGGCTAAGAGAGAGCGCGCACGACAGCAGAGAGTTTTGGCGGTACAAGCAGTGCATAGGAGGCTGAGCAGCGTGCTCCGTCCTTAGAGCACTGGTACCACAAAGGACTGTTCCCTTCGGCTCCTGCCACTAACATCGGGTCTGGCAGAGAGCGAGACGCCGTGTGCCCAGAGATCACAAGAGAGCAAGGCGTGTGCACTCCAAGCCCATGAGAACAAAGCATGTGTGCAGGAGAGAGAGACAGTTCAAGTCACGTGTCCAGCTTGGATAACCAATAAATATAAGGCACAGAGTAATCACGGAGGATGTTGGTATGGTCATCAAGGTACTACCTCAGCATCTTCAAAAACTTAGCACTCCTTGTGAGAGTACCCCATGCCGGTGTCAGCCACAGATCAGCCTGGTCTTTCAGACATGTCCACAATTCTTCAGCATTGTGCGTTTTGTCACCTAAGCCTATTAGCTTCAGCCATGCGGCAACAGGCTGTGCTGCAGTGCTTCCAGTTTTTGACTGATGTTTATTTTGGAGATGGAGGCTGAAGGGGAGGAGGTGGAGTTGCAGGAGCTGTAGACTGTGGGGACAACCCATATTGACGTAGTGTCCGCACTCCTCAGCGTCAGGAGGATGTGTTCCATCCCAAATACCGTTATTTCACAGTCTCTCCTCTCTGACAGGCCCTTCACTGTGTCATGGTTTGGCTGGCTCGGTTATTCGAGGGTTAATTCCTGTAGGTTCCACTCTTCCCGCTAAGCTCTGTGTGGACTCTGGGGCAGAGGGGAATTTTATGTCCTCCTCCTTTGCCTCTCGCCATTCTATACCTCTGGTGACGCTTGCCGAGCCAGTGTCGGTGCAAGTCTTGAAGTGAGCAATCCTGTCCTCACAGATCACCCACCAGACTGTCCCTCTTCCCCTGTCTATGTCCCCTTCTCATCAGGAGACTATATCATTTTTTGTTCTTCCTGAGGGAATAGATGAGGTTCTGTTGGGATTACCCTGGCTCCGCCACCATTCTCCCCATATTGAGTGGTCCTCTGGGAGAATACAAGGTTGGGGTGATTGCTGTAGAGGCAGATGTCTCAGGGAGGACGTTCAGGTCTCCACCATGGAGATACCCATAGACCTTGCCTCTCTCCCCAAGGTTTATTGGTCATACGCGGACGTATTCTCCAAAAAGACAGCAGAGACTCTTCCGCCTTATCGCCCCTATGACTGTCCTATAGACCTCTTGCCTGGCACGGAGCCCCTCGGGGAAGGGTGTATCCTCTTTCTCTTCCTGAGATGGAGGCCATGTCACTATATATCCAGGAGAATCTGGCAAGAGGGTTTATTAGGAAGTCAGTGTCACCAGCAGGGGCAGGATTTTTCTTTGTGCAGAAGAAGAATGGAGAATTACGACCGTGTATAGACTATAGGGGTCTTAACGCCATTACCGTTAAGAACAAATACCCATTGTCCCAATCTCTGAGCTCTTTGATAGGCTTCGGGGAGCAAGGGTATTTACTAAGCTGGATCTTCGTAGTGCCTATAACCTGATCCGCATCCATGAGGGGGACAAATGGAAGATGGCGTTCAACACCAGAGATGGGCATTACGAATATCTGGTGATGCCCTTCGGGCTCTGTAATGCTCCAGCCGTCTTCCAAGATTTTGTAAATGACATCTTCCGGGATATGCTTGCCACCTCAGTGGTAGTCTATCTGGATGACATTCTCATCTTTTCTCCAGATATGGTCTACCAACGGAGAGATGTCTGCAAGGTATTTGACCTCTTGCGGGCAAATTCACTATATGGGAAGTTGGAGAAGTGCGTGCTTGAGCAGGAGTCTCTACTAGGGATGAGCTTTCCGATATTGAAATATCGGAAATCGGCCCGATATTTGCTATATCAGAATTCCGATTTCCGATTCCGATATTTTTTTCATATCGGAAATCGGAAATCCCATAATCCTTCAGCCTCTGAGCTCTCCGTGGAGCCAATCAGGAGCTGAAGAATTGCTGACAACATTGTGTAACTCCCCTAAGCTTGGTAGGAGGCGTCCAAACTTGCTGCGATTGGCTGGCTGGATGGTGTGATCAGGCAGTATAAAAGGCTGCGTCTGCCATTTTAGCCTCCCTCTACTGTGAAAGCAGATAGGGATAGGTTGCTGTTGGAGATAGGGAGAGATCTCGGATCTAATAGCGATAAAAAAATTGTTTTTTCAGCGACTGTAGCAGCCCCTGTGTGTTACAGAAGCAGTCTTTTTCCTCACTGATCCCGCTCAGTTTCATTTTTTGTGCTGTGACGGCTCTCAGTGAGGTGCTTAGTGAGACAGTGCAGCGTACATTCACTGCAGCTGCTGCAGCTCCTCTTGCTGCTGCACTGTGTGGTGTATGTCTCACTGTCTTTCCACAGCCTTTTCTTTTTATCCCTTAAATCCCCTTCCCCTATTTTTTTCCTAAAAGTGTAGCTTCACCATCCAGTACATTTTTGTGAATGCTATATAGGGATTTTTAAGTGAGGGGTTTCCCCCCGAACCTCCCCCCCAATCCCTTACCCCCATTTATCCCTCAATTTTCCTGGTGCTCGGGTGCGCTTTGCACAGTTTAGTCAGCTCCACTGCGCAGACCGCCTGTGTCCTTTTTTTTAGGGAGTGCAGCACCCACTAGGTCAGTCTTTGTAGTCACATCAGGCTGCCGGACCCCTAGTGCGGCCTGTTCTATAGCACGCTCTCAAACTTTTCACCAGTAAATTCACTCTCAGTGCCCCTGTAAGTGTTAAGGTACTGCCACACTAAACAATCCCGCTAGCGATAACGATAACGACGCATACTAATGTGATCGCTAGCGGGATTGTTTCTATATCGCTGATAGCGGCTTAACTTAGCGATGTCATTAAGGACGCTATCGCGGTTAGCGATCTCCTTAAGGACTTTAGCGGTACAAAAGTACCGCTAAATCGCTAAGAAAAGGTGCTACACTCAGCGATATATACTTACCAGCGGGGGCGCCGACGATAAAATAGGGTCCGGAACGATGTCAGCGACGAGCGAGATCACAGCAGGATCTCAGCAGGGGCCATGTCGCTGGTAGATGCCGCACACAACAACATCGCTAACGAGATCGCTAAATAGTGACGTTTTTTAGCGATCCCGTTAGCGATGTTGTTTAGTGTGGCATACCCTTTACTTTATCTCACAGCATCTATTGAGGTTAAAGTGAAACACTATATAGAGATTGTACTGTGAGGGCCCAAACAACCTCTGTGGCTGGTGCCACACAGCACCTGGCCCAGTCCCGGAGAATCATTTTTTTTTGTATCACAGCAGTGTCATTTACTGCGCTGTGACATCCGATCGTAAAGTGTATACCAACACCACAAACTAACGTTACTCTTTGTGTAGGCCACACTAGATTCAAATAAAGTGTAGCAGACACACCATCATACAGTGCCATTAGTGTTTCTTATACCTGTTTGTAGTCCTACAGGAATAAGCACACTACACTGTGTTCCAAATTATTATGCAAAAATTGTTTAGGAGTGATAAGGTAAGAATTTTTTTGTTTGTCAGTTAAACTCATTGATGGTGATGTGTGTCAGGGCTCTTTATATCACTGTAAGCAATTGCAGACACCTGTGCTAATTAGTTTGGCAGGTGTGTCCAATGAAAGGCAAGACTACTTAAGTAGGCTGTCCCATATTATTAAGCAGCCTACATTTTCTGCCAAAATGGGAAAGAAAAAGGATGTGTCGGCTGCTGAGAAGCAACAAATTGTGAAGTGTTTAGGTCAAGGCATGGCTACAATCAACATTGCCAAGACACTTCATCGTGATCATCGCACAATCAAGAAGTATGTAGCTGATTCACAGTACACACTTGTGCGTGCTGATAAGGGAAAATTGAGGACTCTTTCCTACAGGCAATTACGTCAGGTTAAAAGTGCAGCGGCAAAAAGCCTTGTCAAAGCAGCAGTTTTTGAAGCTGCTGGTGCCTCCAACGTCCCCCAAACAACAAGATGCAGGGTCCTTCAGAGGTTTGCAGCTGTGCGTAAGCCATCCTGTCGACCTCCTCTATCCACTGCACACAAGCAGAAACGGCTCCAGTGGGCCAAACAATACATGAAGACTGACTTCAAAACTGTTTTGTTCACCGATAAGTGCCGTGCAACGCTCGATGGTCCAGATGGATGGAGTGGAGGATGGCTGGTTGATGGACACCCCATGCAAACAGGGCTACGGCGCCAACAAGGAGGCGGTGGAGTAATGTTTTGAGCTGGAATCATGGAGAGAGAGATTGTCGGCCCCTTTAGGATGCCTGAAGGGGGTAAATATGAACTCCATAGTGTATGTTGAGTTTCTCAAACAGCACTTCCTGCCATGGTTCAAGAAGAAGAACCGTGCATTCCGCAGCAAGATCATTTTCATGCATGATAATGCACCGTCTCATGCTGCACATAACACATCTGCATCTCTGGCTGCTATGGGCATAAAAGGGGACAAACTTATAGTGTGGCTCCCCTGACCTCAATCCCATTGAGAACCTCTGGAGCATCATCAAAAGGAGTGTCTATGACAGCAGGAGGCAGTTCACATCTAAGCAACAGCTCTGGGAGGGTATTCTGTCCTCATGCAAAACAATTGAAGCAGAAACCATCCAAAACCTGACAAATTCAATGGACGAGAGAGTTCAGAAGCTCCTTTCCAACAAGGGGTCCTATGTGCAAATGTAACATCACCTAGAATAAAGTTTTGAGTTGAAAACTGTTTGATTTCAGTTTGTAATAACCTGCTAATGCTTATAATTTCAAAAATGACCATTTTTTTGATCTTTATTAAAATGAAAAGGTTGAAAACTCTGCTGTGCATAACAATTTGGAACATGCATTTTGAGTGCAGTTTGAGTGTTTTATCTTTTAAAAAATATACTGTTATCATAGGCAGTTTGTACAAAAACCTTTCAATTGTACTCTAATAGTTATTTAACTGGAAAATTACAATGACTGCAATTCATATAGGTAATTTGGGAAAATCAGAGAAAATATTATTTGCATAATAATTTGGAACACAAACCACTGAAGAGTTGCAGACACTCAACTCAAATCCAGGGACGCATTAATCAACATACCAGGGATACCGAAAGTCGGAAAAGAAGCAAATTTTCCAGAGACACGGCTGATTACGAGTCTAATAGAGTATATAGATGGCAGGACAACTCCTCCTCCAGACGACAACAACCACGCAGCCAATGATCATCCACCGATTACTCTACATCTGGATCCGAACAGGAACGAAGCTCCTTTGCCCTACCTCCAGTTCCTTTTTTAGGACAACGACGTCGTTTTCCCAGAAGAAGACCAGACGGGGCCATGGACGGAAGAAACAATACGGACCAAATGCGAGTCACACGTTCACAGGTACGGAATCATTGGTGATTAACATCTCTTCTAGATCACTGGGTATCGCCGAGTACCATGTATTGCAAAAAGGATTATCCTTCTGTCCTGCATATAAATATAAGTCATTTGACCTGGACATGGACCTACGTTTTTTTCGTCCTCTACGATTGAAAGTTTATTTTTCCTTGTTGAAATGGTGAATCCCACTCCCCTGGTACCTCATAACACACTGTCTATACTCAACCTAGGGCTTCGCAATAAAAGCACATTCCGTCCACCGCATGGATCCCATGCGGTTGAGACTTTCATTGATTTCATCCAATCTTCTTTTCAGAAAATACGGAAAGACATTGAACAGAGTAAACTATTTTATCCTCCTAACATGACTCAAGTAGAAACACAAGCCCTAAAATCTCTTCAGGATGATAAAACCCTGGTATTCAAACCTGTGGACAAAGGCGGGGCCCTAGTTGTTATGGACAAGTCCCAGTACATGTCAGAGATCCATAGACAATTGTCTGATGCTTCAATATATCGCAAACTCCCTAGAGACACGACTAGTGAGATCCAGTCTAAAATTGAGACCAATATTTTGAAATATTCCAACCTTGGAACCCTTGATTCCAAGACAGGGATTATCTTAGGAAAAAAAAACCGATTACACCCGTGTTTTACACGATTCCTAAAATTCATAAAAACTTGCAAAACCCTCCGGGAGGCCCATAGTGGCCTCAGCGGATTCAGTTCCTCTCCCGTTGCAAAATATTTAGAAAAAATCTTAACACCCATCATACAGTCATCTCCTTCGTTCCTGTTGGATACAGGAGATTTTCTCAAGGAAATAGATAAACTGCAGAACATTCTAATTGACACTATTCTTGTAACCATGGATGTAAAAGATCTATACACCTCCATCCCCCATATTGATGGAATTAATTCTGTACACCATCTTCTTACTACAGTGGGTTTGGAGGAAAACCAGATCAATTTGATTATCAATTTACTTTCTGTTATTTTATTTAATAACTTCTTTTTATTCTAGGATTCTTTCTATTTACAAATCCATGGCACTGCAATGGGCTCCAATGTGGCACCCCTTACGCTAATATATATGGACTTTGAGTCCACCCTCATCTACAAACACCCACTCTTCATACAGAATTTCCTATTATGGAAATGTTTTATCGACGACATTTTCTGTCTCTGGGGTGGCACATTGGAGTCCTTGCTAGAATTTTCATTATTTCTTAATGAGTCTTGTCCATGCATCAAATTTACCATGACGCACGATTCCCACAAAATTAATTTTCTTGACACCATGGTACTAAAAGATGCGGATGGGCATATCACAAATGACCTATATGTAAAGCCCACAGATAAAAATAGCATTTTACATTTTTCTAGTTTTCACCCCACGTCAGTTAAACGTTCTATTCCTATTTCCCAATTCCAACGGTTTAGACGTATTGTTACTAACGATACCCTTCGTGAAACTCGATTCCAAGACATGACTCTCAAATTTTCACAGAGAGGTTATCCACCTACCCTTCTGGAAAAATCAAAGACCCACGTTCCTACAAGTCGCTCAAGGAATACCAATAAACGTATTCCTTTCATTCATTCCTACCATCCTTTTGCCTTTGTACTCCACAAAGCGATTAGACACCATTGGCATCTTTTATCTACGGCTCACCCTAATATTCCTGAATTTCAGGAACGCTTTTTGCCGTGATTTAAAAGACCACCTAATTTAAAAGACAGTCTGATCCGTGCAGATATTGGTCCTTTATCACCAAATAAACAACTTTTCCTCTCCCGACCAAAAATGGGGACATACCCTTGCTTACACTGTGCTCAGTGTAGCAACATATTAAAAGGTGACTGTTTTCATCACCCACACACGGGTAAAACGTTCCATATAAAAAAGTTTTTCACATGCGACACGTCCTTTGCAATATACTTGATTAAGTGTCCATGTGGACTATTATACATTGGGGAGACCACTTTACCGGTGAGAGAAAGAATTTCGAAACATAAGTCCAGAATACGTTGTAAGAACCTGCTTCTCCCCATCCCACATCATTTCCATTCACAGAGACATACCATCTCGCAGTTAAAATTTCAGGTGATTGACCATATACCTCCCCTCAGACGTGGTGGTGACCGGGTCTCACTCCTAAAAAAACGTGAATCGTATTGGATCCACACGTTAGAAACACTTGCTCCCAAGGGTCTCAGTAGGGACTATGATGTACTATCATTCATTTGAAATATAATGTCTTTATTTAATATTGTTCTATAAAAGACAGGCACAATTAGCCCACAGTGCACCTGACCAGCGGTGGAAACTGCGTTAGCCACGGCCACAGGGTAAGGTAACCAGACTTCTTCTAAGTGTCTCTCTGTCAGCGTTCACCATGATCTGAATATCTGTGCATGTCTCTCTCTAGGCTGCAGCTCATGCCCGGTTACATGCAAATCTGTTTCAATTAAGGGTAAAATTACTCTCATGCTTTTCTGATTTAGTAACACGTTGGTATATAAATACTCACCTATATATATGTATATTTTTTAGTCACCATAGGCTTTCATCTTTCTTTCTGAACATTCTGCATCTGGCCTTTTGTGTGATATATGGTATGTATATTTCCTCTATGATACACACTTGGGAGAAAAAGAGGCATCTCTTATAATAGACGGTCATAATTACCCCACAGTGCACTTGACCAGCGGTGGAAGCCGTGTTAGCCACGATCACAGGGTAAGCAAACCAGACCTCAATTAGCACTTGGAGATATAATATATATATATATATATATATATATATAATATATATATATATATATTAAATCCCCGGTATATTCTGGTCACTATAGGCTCTCCTCCTGCTTTCTAAATATTCTGAATCTGACCTTTTTGTGATAAACGGTATATGCATTTTTTCTTAGAAGTAAGCTTGTTATGCGACTGAACCAATCTTGCTCCTTCCTATACTAGTACATTCTAAATTAACCCTATGTACCACATGTATATACTTTGTTTACATTTTGCATTTGTATGCATTCTTTACTTTGATATTTGTTTTACTATCCATTTCTGTACAGCAACTGACGAAGGTCCCATTGGACCGAAACGTTTTGCTATCACTAACCTGTCTACAATAAAAATACGTCATTATAACCTCTAAAGTTGAGTGCCGAGTTTCTTGATATATTCAGTACAGTTTGGGAACCTACTCTGGCACCTTTTTAAGTAGCAGTGCACACGTTCTTGTTGTGCATTGGAAAATTACAATGACTGCAATTCATATAGGTAATTTGGGAAAATCTGAGAAAATATTATTTGCATAATAATTTGGAACACAGTGTAATCCCTAATAATTACTTTCTTGCCGTTCTGAATCCATCAATAGAGATGAAGGCAGGGAGTAAGGGACTTCTCCATGGTGGCCGCGGAAGAGATGAATCAGCAGTTAGACATGATGCACATCCAGAGCAAGCAGCAGGCCCAAGTCACTCAGCACCTACTTTCACCCGGCAGCAGTCATTTATGCGCAGCTTGTTAGGAGCACAGGGTCATAGGCTGATAAGAGAGGATCAAGTAGAAACCGTTGTTGGTTGGATGGCAGCTGAGTCATCCACCTCAATGAGCGCAGCATCCTCCCAGGACCTCTCCACCACATCGGATCAGGCCACTGAAGAGCAGCACCCATCTGCTTCTTCACCGCCCACTAAATTGCCCATACATTCAGAGGGCCAGGAGCCAACCATAATCCTCTTCTCAGAATCTGTTGGCTTGGAATCTGTGTGCCAGCCAGACAGCATTCCTGCAGCTGAAGAAGAAGTAGTGTGCACAGATGCGTAACCACTGTGTGCGTCTGAGGAAAAAGTGGAGGGTGGGCCAGTGCCTACAGTGACAAGACCCCAGTCAGCAGATGAAGATGAAACTCAGCTGCCAGTTTCTGCTGATGAAAGTGTATTGGATGACGAGGTCCTTGACCCATCATGGCATGCTGAGGGGCAGCAAGCAAGTAGGGATAGCTCAGAGGAAGAGCTTGCAGGTGTGGCGCAGCGTGGCCGTCCACGTGGGAGAGGAAGAGGGAAAAATTGGTTGTCTTCTCCCTCAACTTTAGCACCCTTTAGGAGCAGGGCTCTTTTAAAGCGAAAGTTGTGGTGCATGTGCCTTTTTTGACCAAGTTGCAGATGACGTTACAGTAGTCAGATGCATGCTTTGTCGACAAACTGTGCGGAGAGGGAAGAACGTCAGCAACCTTAATACCACCAATATGTTGATGCATGTCAGGAAGAGGCACCCTGTGGAGTGGCAGCATCACACCCAAGATAATTTGCCACCTGCAGCTGGTTTCCTACCTTCCATATCTTCAGCCACAGCAGCCACCTCTTCCTCCAGCTTGCAAACAGCTGCTTCCGCTTCCTCGCCAGAATGCCAGGGTGCATCTGCAGGCAGTGTTGTACGGCGGCACACTGTCTGTACTTCGTCAGCATCAGCATCCCAATTGCTGGCATCCTCACACTCCCAATCCAGTGTGCAGCCATCTGTCACACAGGTGTGGGAGAAAAGGCGCCCGTACTCGGCAAACCACCCACGAGCACAGGGCATGAATTCTCGCTTAGCCAAACTGCTTGCAGTGGAAATGCTACCATTCTGCCTGGTGAGCAAGCCAGCCTTTATCGATATGTTGAGGTTTGCAATCCACAATACAGCATTCCCAGCCGCTTCTACTTCAGCAGGCTAGCCGTCCCCGCCCTGCAACAGCATGTGGAGCGTAAAATTAAGCATGTGCTACAAAATGCAGTTAGCAGCAAGGTCCACCTGACCACCGACGCGTGGACCAGTCAGCATGGCCAGGGACGCTACATTTCCATCACCGCCCATTGGGTAAATGTAGTTGAGCCTGGAACTGAAGTAGACAGTGCAAGTGCGCAGGTCCTGCCAACTCCACGGATTACACCACCAAAAACAGGCAGAGATGCTTACTTGTCTGAAAAGGCCTCAATACTGATGCACTGACAGAGTGCAGTGGACTCAAGTAAAATGGCGACTACACAGGTGCATTAATACCAAATTAAACAGCCAGCCTTCAATCAAGGATTGGCCGTGTGGTACACCAGTGCACAAAATTACAATCTGTATATGGCAATGTTCACACTAGGAATGCAGAGCGTCTGGTTCACAGCCTATTAATTACGCCTTATGCGGGCTGCCCAGTGCTAACTATAATGCATCAAGTGTGAACAGAGGCCACAGTGTACAGAACCATTTGGGCCCAACTGCACTCTGCAAAAGTATAATGTGCAAAAAGACATATAAATATATGTAAGGTATTAGTTGATATTCTGGCCAAAATATGTAAGCTGGCAACCCACGTCACGGATCCTTACACTTGCCAGTCCTACTCTAGCATCTCCTACTCAAATATCAAAACCACAAAAAGCGGATTAAAAAATCCAAAATTCAAGAAAACACCACCAAAAACAGGCAGAGATGCTTACCTGTCTGAAAAGGCCTCAATACTGATGCACTGACAGAGTGCAGCGGAGCCAAGTAAAATGGCGACTACACAGGTGCATTAATACCAAATTAAACAGCCAGCCTTCAATCAGGGATTGGCCGTGTGGTACACCAGTGCACAAAAGTACAATCTGTATATGGCAATGTTCACACTAGGAATGCAGAGCGTCTGGTTCACAGCCTTTTAATTGCTCGCATTGCAGAACAGATAAGATGCACTTACATCTGTCTCTTCTGCAAAGAGAAGCACTGCCTTGTGATATATGAATTTGTGGAACCAGGCAGCAGCCCGGGGCCCCTAATGTGCCTGGGGGCCCTAGGCAGCTGCCTGGTCTGCCTGCCCATAATGCCGGCCCAGGACCTGGTGCTGTGGAAGATTCCAGAGCGGTAGCCAGCTCTTTGATGTAAATGTTGAAGAGCGTTGGTCTTCGGCTCCTCCCTTTCGACATATTCAAATATAGATGTGAATATGTCATCAGGAATATACAGCTGTACTGTACTTATACAGTTCACTTTCTTGCTTAGCAGAATTGGGTGTTAGCCAGACTAGGCCTCTGGCTAACAGTTTTTCTCCGTAAATAAATGCTGAGCGGAACAATTCACACAGCAATATCTACAGCTGGACAATAGTTATACAGTTCACTTTCCTGCTTTGCAGAATTGGGTGATAGCAAGACTGGGCCTCTGGCTATCAGTTTTTTTCCATAAATATATACGGAGCTGAACAATTCACACAGCAACATCTACAGATGGACTGTAGTTCTACCGTTGACTTTCCTGCTTTGCAGCATTGGGTGTTAGCCAGACTGGGCCTCTGGCTAACTGTGCTTCTCCCTAAATAGATACGGAGAAGAACAATTCCACCAACAATGTATACAGCTGCATTTTACTGATACAATAAACTTTCCTGCTTTTCAATTTGGGTGTTAGCCAAACTGGGCCTCTTAGTATGGGTGTTCCTGCGGAAATAGATACGGAGCAGAACAATTCACACAACAATTATCTACAGCTGGACTGTAGTTCAACAGTTCATTTTCCTGCTTTGCAGAATTGGGTGGTAGCCAGACTGGGTCTCTGGCTATCAGTTTTTCTCCATAAATAGATACGGAGCTGAACAATTCACACAGCAATATCTACAGTTGAACTGTAGTTCTACCGTTGACTTTCCTGCTTTGCAGCATTGGGTGTTAGCCAGACTGGGCCTCTGGCTAACTATGTTTCTCCCTGAATAGATACGGAGAAGAGCAATTCCACCAACAATTTATACAGCTGTATTCTACTGATACAATTAACTTTCCAGCTTTGCAATTTGGGTGTTAGCTAAACTGGGCCTCTGAGTATGGGTGTTACTGCAGAAATCTGTATGGATATTTTGAATATTTTCAGTATAGTATATATACCTTTTATCTGTCGATTCAGTACCCATTTTTTGGGCATACTCTCCGTCGGACTTCTCCAATTTATCAATTTGCAGCATCTTTACATCCATTATACACCTAAACATATGGCATTTTGGCTACCTCCCTATCTGGGCTGCCCCACCTCCCCTCCTCCACCAACAAAATTGTTCTATTCTTGTGTCATCCATACTGACCCTTTGAGCGTCAGTCTGCCATAGAATCATAGAATGATAGAGTTGGAAGGGACCTCCTGGGTCATCTGGTCAACCCCCTGCTCAAAGCAGGATTCACTACATCATCCCAGACAGATGTCTGTCCAGCCTATGTTTGAAGACTTCCATTGAAGGATAACTCAAAGACACCACCTCTCGTGGCAGCCTGTTCCACTCATTGATCACTCTAAGTGTCAAAAAGTTATTTCTAATATCTAATCTGTGTCTCCTCCCATTCAGTTTCATCCCATTGCTTCGAGTCTTTCTGTGTGCAAATGAGAATAAAGATAATCCTTCTACAATGTGACAGCCCTTCAGATATTTGTAGACAGCTATTAAGTCTCCTCTCAGTCTTATTTTTTGCAAGCTAAACATTCCCAAATCCTGTAACCATTCCTCATAGGACATGGTTTGCAGACCGGACAACATTCTGGTCGCTCTTCTCTGAACTTTCTCCATTTCGTTGATGTGTTTTTTAAAATGTCGTGCCCAAAACTGGAAAACTATAGGCTCCTGCAAGTGGATCGCCCACCATGGCACTGGGGTACTCTGCACCCTGCCGGTGTGTTAAAGTGATCTGTCACGCCAGCACTGACCCTGTTCGTTCCCCTGGCCGTCCAATGAAAAGGGGAATTATTTACAAGGGAGGATTAGATTTTGTATTCCACTGTGGGTTACACCACCTGTGGTTTCTGGTCAAAGCTGAATGGCGCTGCAGTGCAGATCCTCATAGACTGGTGGTGATGCAGCAGAGTTTGACACAGGCACATCTTGTTGCCTCAGGGCTGAAGTATGTATTGTTGGATGAATGGTGCTGTTAGATGTAGCAGTGTGTACAAGGTGCCGCAAGAACAAATTGAGATCACACATTCAGGGCAGTTTAAAAGGCTTTACTCCGAGTTCAGGTGTGCACATATGCCCGTTTGGTACAGTATCCTCTAGGTGAGGGGCTCAGCAAACTGCCAGGTACATTGTAAAGACACCTTTCCCGGACTCCTTTCAATTTGTTCCTTTCTGTGTCGTCTCACGGTGTAGTATTACTCCCCTCTCCTTACTGGCAACACCGCTCAATCATTGTATCAAGGCAGTAGCCGCGTGAAGGATTCCTAATGACTCAGAACTTCATAAGTATTATATCCCTTTTCTGAGTGTACTTCTTTTCCTCCACAATAGGTATATGCTCCCAAGGCCTTATTGAACATCTGTATCAGTTGGGAACGTCTTTTGTGAAGGTAATATCATTTGCATTGCTAATAGTAGTAACATGCCTAAAATGTGGCAGCTTCCATAATTTTTACACGGTGGCACATAATAATAACCTTACGAAATTCTGGTTGATGGAGATCACAGAAGCTCGGTGACAAACCGGAAGGTAATTTTGAAAATGTTTGAGAAATTTAATGGGCTTATGAGTAGTGGTTCTATTAGTGCAGTACACTGATGGTTAAATACAAAGGCTTATTGTCAGGTTTAGGTGCCGACTCTGAAGGATTTTGGTGCCAGAGGACAGCTTCATTTTTCAAGGCACAAAAACCCAGACCCTGACCCACCAACATGCAAGGTTCAATTTATTAAAAGTACCAAAGTGTTACGCTCCTTTGTGACTGATCACCATGGCCCACTGAGAACATAAATGTAAAAGTCAGTACACAAACATCCAGCCTAAAATCACAAAGGCATATGACTCCACACTTTGATTTTGGACTACCCATTTTTGTATTACTGTACAGTTACCAATATTTATAGTAAATCTCTATCTGTTTAGTGCTGAAATGTAAGGCACCCAGTCACCCACGAATATACTTGCATTTAAAATTCCCCACTGTTCTCCAGGTACACCAACTGCTATTCTATATTTTGGTCTACATTTCCTGTGCGATGATGAGTCCCCTGTGAATCTCAGTGGATGAAGGTGCAAAGAGTCATCACCAGGGATCTTAAAGGGATGTGCATTTTACAAGGCTTTACTCCGTGTTCTGGTGTGCACACATGCACGCTTGGTACAGGGTCCTCTAGGTGAGGGGCTCAGCAAACTCACCGTTAAATTGGGAAGGCAACTTTCAATGATTTCTTTAAATATGTTCCTTTCTCTGTTGTCTCACGGAGTAGTATTACTCTTTTCTCCTTCCTGACAACACCTTGCAATCATTGTCCGAAGCCAGTAGCCGCGGAAACTGTGGTATAACGTCTGCTCTTCCTTACCTTGCTATTATATAGACACGTTTTCGGCAAAGATAATTGATGTTCAGTAGCTGATACTCCTGGACATGACACTGCCTCCAGCTTGCTATCTGAGTATGGAAGTTATATAATAGGCTAAGGGGCCGGTGTCCCTTCTGCGACTAAGGTGAATGTGGTGCATGCAGTGTCCACAGGGCAAAGCGGGGTTGGGACAATACTTCCTAGGCCACAGTATAGCAACAGGGATCTTCAATGCTCTCCGTAGCCGATGCGGGGGAGATAAGTTTTTGTGCTCACAGTATCCAGCCACACTGCCACTGTAGTGGAGCTGGGAGCCATGTTTCATGTTGGGTTCTCATGCCAAAGCTGACCTGACCTTTAACCTGGTTTAAAAAAATTACCCATCATGACCAGAAGGCCAGGAAAGTGGTGGGGTGGGGTTACTGAAGAAAGTCTGAAAGGCCAGGTGCCGGGTTGCTACCAAGTCCAAGACTTTAATATAAACAACAAAGGCCCAAAATTAAATAACTGCAAAAACTAAGCAATATCGAAGAAGCGAAACGTGCGTTGGGGCGACGGGGCAGCCAGTGATCAGCACATGTCATGTAAGTGTCCTGAGTATTTTGCTTTAGTTACCATATATTAGCAATGCTAATTGGTTGTTTTGGATCCTTTTATGGACCGCTGACATCGTAAGCATGTTTTATTGCTATTGAATCTTATGGTGATAACGGGAAGTTTTTTACTCCCATATAAAGTTAATGCTCATTGCAAGCACAGATATTTAAAGGGACCACGTGTTTTTTTGCTCCCCGTTTTGGATTTAGCAGTATTCCCTAATCATTGTTATTTATATCTTACTGAACATGTGTTTTAATCAAATTTGTAATAAAATTATTTTTACATTTGCAATTTATACTATTCATTCTTGTGTCATCAAGTCCAAGACTTTCCCAGGATGTGACTCAAAGCAAGCTCAGAATCCCACCAGGGCGAAAGACTCCTCGGGCACATTGCAACCTAAGCCCTCACACTTACACACCCTACTGACTTTTATCCTGGGGGGTCACGCTTTCCACCTGATGGATACATGAGTTACCTGGCGTACTAGCAAGTGCAACAACCCACTGTGTATTGTGTAGGAATGTACACCACTGGTAGGAGCAGGCCACCTTTTGGAAAGATAATACACTTGATCTTAGTCAAAAGTCCTGGTTTATGAATGATACAGTGGCCTTTTTAAGCTTTTTAGATTCTTGTGTAATAGAGACAGAGCATTGTTGCGTAATTGTCTGCCTCCTTAAATATATACGGGGATTTTGAATTTTTGATATATTTTTGAGTGCACAAACATCCAAGGGTCTTTTTGTGTGACACAAGTCACACAAAAAAAGCAGCACAGAAGGTGAGGATTCATGTGTACCGGTCCTGAAGGAGATGATCCCCAATAAACCTTCCCAGTCCCTCAGAGGCAGAAGGCCACAGTAAGGCTCAGGGCCCCCATGCCGGGGGAGAGGCATTTTCGTGCTCCCAGTATACAACCAGACTGCCACTGTAGTGGAGCTGGGAGCCGTGTTTCATGTAGGTTTCTCAGGCCAAAGCTGAACGCACCTTTGACCGGGTTTTTCTAAATTACACATCATGACCAGAAGGACAGGAATAGGGGGGTGGGTATGCTAAAGAAAGTGTGAAAGGCCAGGTTCTGGGTGCTACAGAGTCCAATACTTTACCGGGATATCACTCCAAGCTAACTCAGACTCCCACCAGGGCGACCAACTCCTGGGCCACATTGCAACCTAGCCCCTCAAACTTACACAGTCTAGTTACTTTGATCCTGTTTGGCCATGTTTCCAACAGATAGATATATGAGCCAACTGGCATACTAGCAAGTGCAACAACCCACTTTGTATTGTGTAGGAATGGGCTCGAGTGGTAGGAGCAGGCCACCTTTTTGAAAGAGAATACACTTGATGTTAGCCAAAAGTCCTTCTGGTTTATGAATGATACAGTGCCCTTGTCAGCTTTTGCAATTCTTCTGTAATGGATACTGAGCATTTGAGCATCATTGTCTGCCTCCTTAAATATATACGTAGATGTTTTATTTTTTCATTATACCACATATATGCCTTTAATATGCTGCTACAGTTCCCTTTTTTATTATTGGATTCTTAACGTTATCCATACTCAGCCTGTGAGCGTGTCTGTGGGCCTCATGAAATATATACGTAGTTTTAAAAATTTTTCTTTATACTCCATCTATACCTTGAATATGCTGAAACAGTACCCCTTTTTTTTTAATTATATTATTGTCTTATCCATACTGAGACATTGAGCGTCTCTGTGTGCCTCCTAAAATATATACGGAGATTTACAATTACCCAGACACTGTATACAGCTGTTGTGTTCTAATACAGTACCCTTTTTCTAATTTCTATCTAATGGATAGTGAGCGTGTGAATGTCTGTCTGTTATTAATGCAATATAGACGTAGATTTACAATTAAAACTACACTGTATAAAGCTGTATGCTTCCCATACATTACACTTTTACTGCTTTTTATCTTATTGTCTAATCCGTATGGAGAGTGGAAACGTCTGTGTCTGACTCCTGATATATATACGTAAAATGTTGTTGATCTCTCCTTCATAAAAATGAAACATGCCTGTTGTCACGGGGTCCATCTCCGGTATCACACAATCAACAGAGCAAGAGAATTGCCAACAATCACAAGACCTTTATTATAGGCTAAGCGAAAAGATCCATAAACAAACCACAGCACTGAGGATACAATAGTAGAGAATACAAATGCAGTTCACTTGCATCGGCAGCCAGGGCACTGGCATACTCGGTACAGGCCCGGTGTGTTACAGGGGATGAGTCACAGAGGCATTGACCCTGTTCCTGGCCCAGGGGGCGAATGAAAGGGGAATATGTACAGGGGATGATAGAGTTTGTAGTAATGTGTTCGTGACAGCACCTGTGGTATCTGGTCAGAGGTGACCTGACCAGCGCTGCAGTGCAGATCCTCGGAGACTGATGCTGTGATGCATCAGAGTTGAAATAGCTTCCCACAAGCTTGTCCCAGGGAAGAGAAATGGTATAGAAAGTAATGGTGCTGAAAGATTGGGCACAGTGGAGTGTGTTTGGCAGGAAGGACTTGAGGAGACACAGTCAGATGCACTTTCCAAAGCCTTACTCACATTTTTTGCTGACAAATTGTCCAGGGCACTGAGTACTGATGCTGCTGGAGTCGGTTGCCTGAAAGCAATTTTGAATCCCCTTATTTGAGGTGGGATGTGAGTTCTACTTTGTAGCGCTATTTTCTGAGACACTGCCTGCTAGAAGCTCCATCCAAGTTCCTCTCTCTGTCTGTTGTGTAGGTATAAATTCACTCTCATAGCAGACAGGTGTAACGGGCTTCAGGAATCACTCACTTATGGAGTCTCCGGCTCACGTGTGCTGCTGCTGTGCAGTAGAGTATTAGTTTGGGCAGAGAATCTGCTGTCTACTGTCCTCCGGATTCTAAAGTTTACCCACTCAGCCTCGGACTCCGTGGGTCCGGTTTCAGTGCTCCAACCTTGGGGTGAGCTCTCTATAGCCACTCTTTTCACCAATTTGTATCCACACGTCTCTCTTCTTGTGTCCCTCCACCCACACTCACTAACTCCTCCCCCAGTCAGAATGTTCTCGAGGAGCTCTCCTGAAATAAGGTGTTGGATCTCCCCCTTCTGGTTCGGAGTATGAAAGGTATATGCTGTTGTGAATGTGCTAAAGATGGTTTCTGAGCAGAGGCTCCCTCTGGTGGTTACAGACAGTACTGAACCTTTCAGCGAGGAATGGCAATCTGGGATCACTGACTGGACTGATATAAGGGAGGTTCCCTCCCATGATGGTCGCCGGTGATCAATTGTTCTTGTCTCAATTGTGGTTCCTGGTTCATTTGGAAGTTGCTGGAGTCTTGCCTGCACCTGCTGCTTTCAGATAAGATATTTTCTGCTTTTCCTTTTGTGCTTGCTTTTTTCATAGTTTTCTCCATTTTTGTGGAGGTCAGCCGGGTCCCCTCCTGGGGCCTGTGCTCCTCTCAATTTATCTGTAGCCACTGTTATTTGTTCATTTGCTTTTTCCTGTTTTTTCAGTGGCTGCGGCTTTGTTTTGTTACACCAGAGATCTGATTTAGGTGGTAGAGATCATGTGATCTCAGGTTTTTTGGCAATCAGAAGTGCTGATATTTTTTAGGGTTTTTGTTGGATTGCAGTCAGAATTCTTTCCTGTACTTTTCTGTCTAGACAGATTGGGCCCCAACGTTTGCTCATTCTATTTTCTGTCTGAGTCCGTGCTATCTTCTTGTCTAACCGCCATTATATGTTTGGGGGTTTCCTATTTTCTTTGGGGATCTGCTCCGGGGCAGATAGCTTTCATCTTTCTGCCTTTAGGTGTAGTTATCTCTCAGGCTGTGACGAGGCATCTAGGATCAACGTAGGAACGCTCCACGGCTACCTCTAGTTGAGTGGTTAGTTCAGGTTACTGCAATCCAATAGGTTCCAGCCTCTATGGTGTATTACCGTTTTTGATTTTTCTCCTCAGCTACCTAAACATAACAATATGCTGTGTAACCTGTTAAAGGGATCCTTCCTTGATTACAGGCATGACATCACTCCCCCCTGGAGGGAGTCAAGGTCACTGTGGCAACATACGAAAAAAGGCTGCACTCAAGCACACCGAAGCATGACAACATAGAATACATGAAATTTTGAATAGCAATATGGCCTTGGAGTATAAGGAAAAATTTGAGACGCTTAGTATAAACATTTGGCCAAACATTTTAAAGCCCACCAACCATCGTCAAGGTGGTCTCAATTCTGGTGAGTCCCTGACCTAATGTGAACATACCTCTATTAGGCTGATATCTGAATTTCTTGGTGAATATGCACCTCAGTCAGTAATGCCTGCATTTTTGGGTAAAGTAGGGACCTGGTGTAATTAGAATCAACACCTGGTGGGGGCGGAGTGCTCGGTCAGTAAGCTAACATTAAAAAGACAAAAAAACTTGACTGGCACATCCAGACCAATGTGAACTAGGTGCAAACCAAGGGGAGCTACCCCATGTAAAAACATACGAAAAAAGGCTGCACTCAAGCACACCGAAGTATGACAACATAGAATACATGAAATTTTGAATAGCAATATGGCCTTGGAGTATAAGGAAAAATTTGAGACGCTTAGTATAAACATTTGGCCAAACATTTTAAAGCCCACCAACCATGGTCAAGGTGGTCTCAATTCTGGTGAGTCCCTGACCTAATGTGAACATACCTCTATTAGGCTGATATCTGAATTTCTGGGTGAATATGCACCTCTGTCAGTAATGCATGCATTTATGGGTAAAGTAGGGACCTGGTGTAATTAAAATCACCACCTGGTGGGGGCGGAGTGCTTCTGTCTTAAGGTCACTGTGGCAACCTAAATCCTGGTGTGCCACACACTTGCAAGCGTGGCAGGACTACAAAACATAAAAATAGCCCCCAACTGGTCCGGCGTCAGCACCTGGCGCACACGGGCAAGTGCAGGTTCACTGAGCAGGTGGGGGACGACTCGTGTGCAACAGCACTGGCACAGGGACCCTCATAGTACAAACATTTGCCACTGACGGTAGGATGAGCCCTCTCGCCGTCAGACGCACCGGCGTACTATGAGGGGCCCTGTGCCAGTGCCGTCGCCCACTAGTAGGCCTCCCCTGCTTGCTAAGGGCCACAGCACTTGCAATACTTTCCTCTCCATGCTCCACCGCTGTGACGTCTTCCGCGTTTACTGACAGTAAAATTCAGGTTACAGAGGGAAATTACCTCACGTCTGTACTCCCTCTGCCTAAACAGTCCAAGTGCAGAGACCTGTAAGATGGCGACGCCGAGGAGGGCAGAGTAGACCACTGCACACCGAGGAGAGTTATTAAATATTTTTAAATGTTTTCACGAATATATGGGTAGCATTTCACACTGGATCTTTAATAATGTGGACCATCATATATGGAGCTTTCTTTTGGCCCATAACACACTGGAGCATCATCCATGGAGCCCAACATATACAGGAGCATTGTCAATGGGGCAGATCAGAGACTGGAGCAGCAGCCATGGGGCCCATCATATACTGGAGCATTGTAAATGGGGGACAGCAGAGACTGGAGCAGCATTTATGGGGCCCATTATACACTGGATCATTAATAATATGGACCATGATTTTGACCCATAACACACTGGAGCATCATCCATGGGACCCAACATATACAGGAGCATTGTCAATGGGGCAAATCAGAGACTGGAGCAGCAGCCATGGGACCCATCATATACTGGAGCATTGTAAATGGGGGACAGCAGAGACTAGAGCAGCATTTACGGGGCCCATTATACACTGGATTATTAATAATATGGACCATGATTTTTGCCCATAACACACTGGAGCATCATCCATGGGGCCCAACATATACAGGAGCATTGTCAATGGGGCAAATCAGAGACTGGAGCATCATCCATGGGGCACTACATATACTGGAGCATTGTAAATGGGGGACAGCAGAGACTGGAGCAGCATTTACTGGGCCCATTATACACTGTATTATTAATAATATGGACCATGATTTTTGCCCATAACACACTGGAGCATCATCCATGGGGCCCAACATATACAGGAGCATTGTCAATGGGGCAAATCAGAGACTGGAGCATCATCCATGGGGCCCAATATATACTGGAGCATTGTAAATGGGGGACAGCAGAGACTGGAGCAGCATTTACGGGGCCCATTATACACTGGATTATTAATAATATGGACCATGATTTTGGCCCAAAACACACTGGAGCATCATCCATGGTGCCCAAGATATACAGGAGCATTGTCAATGGGGCAAATCAGAAACTGGAGCATCATCCATGGGGCCCAACATATACTGGAGCATTGTAAATGGGGGACAGCAGAGACTGGAGCAGCATTTACGGGGCCCATTATACACTGGATCATTAATAATATGGACCATGATTTTGGCCCATAACACACTGGAGCATCATCCATGGGGTCCAACATATACAGGAGCATTGTCAATGGGGGACAGCAGACACTGGAGCAGTATGTACATGGCCCATTACACGCTGGAACATTAATAATGGGGCCCATTATGTATGGAGCTTGATTTTGGCCCATCATACACTGGAGCATCATACATGTGGACCATCATATACTGGAGAATCATAAGGGATTCAATATTTATGGGGCATCATATAGGGTATTGAGCATCATATGGGGCCTATTCTGTATGGAGCATTATATGGGGCTCATTATTCTGTATGGCACACTATGTGGTGGCCATAATACTGTATGGAGGAATATTGTGTCAGTTTTTTGAGCTATTGTAGATTTTATCATAGATATCAGTCATGTCATGTAAGAAGTGAAGTATTTTTCATTGCACTATACAGATATTTCTGTGCCGTAACGGAGCATCATCAATTGTGGTATGTGTTAAAGGGGCCTACTGACACTCTTTGGTCCGGAGCCCACGAAAACCGGGAGCCATCCCTATCCCCCAAGTTGAGACAAGAAACCCCCATTTTTAAATGCGTAAATATTATTATAAAGTCAATTAAGGTTGCCAAGCTTAAGTAATAATGATTTATGTTCTTGCCATTGAAATGGGCACTGTAGGTGTGTTTTCTGTCCTCCACTTCCTACCGACTTAGCTTCTCCATTGACTTGCTCTGGGTTTCGCGTTTCGATCGACCCGCCGATTTTTCGCTATAGTCGGCTGATTTCACTCGACCCGACTTTTACGAAAACTTTTACGAAAAACGGGAAAGTCGCTCATCTCTATACAGTACCATTTTTCTGCTTTTTATATTCTGGTCTAATCCATACTGAGCCTGTGAGTGTCTGTGTCTGACTCCGGAAATATATACGGAGATTTACAATAACCCCTAGACTGTATACAGCTGTACGATTCTGATACATTACCCTTTTTCTGCTTTTTATATTCTGGTTTAATACATACTGAGCCTGTGAGAGTCTGTGTCTGACTCCGGAAATATATATGGAGATTTACAATTACCCCTACACTGTATACACCTGGTATCTTCTGATACAGTACCCTTTTTCTGCTTTTTATATTCTTGTCTAATCCATACTGAGCCTGTGAGCGTCTGTGTCTGAATCCAGAAATATATACGGAGATTTACAATTACCCCCAGACTCTATACAGCTGTATGCTTGTGATACAGTACCCTTTTTCTGCTTTTTATATTCTGGTCTAATCCATACTGAGCCTGTGAGCGTCTGTGTCTGACTCTGGAAATATATACAGAGATTTACAATTACCCCTAGTCTGCATACAGCTGTATGATTCTGATACATTACCCTTTTTTCTGCTTTTTATATTCTGGTCTAATCCATACTGAGCCTATGAGAGTCTGTGTCTGACTCCGGAAATATATACGGAGATTTACAATTACCCCTACACTGTTTACACCTGGTATCTTCTGATAAAGTACCCTTTTTCTGCTTTAAATATTCTTGTCTAATCCATACAGAGCCTGACAGCGTCTGAGTGTGACTCTTGAAATATATACGGAGATTTACAATTACCCCTAGTCTGTATACAGCTGTACGTTTCTGACACAGTACTCTTTTTTTGCTTTTTATATTTGGTCTAATCCATACTGAGCCTGAGAGCGTCTGTGTGTGACTCTGGAAATATATACGGAGATTTACAATTACCCCTAGACTGTATACAGCTGTACACTTGTGATACAGTACCCTTTTTCTGCTTTTTATATTCTGGTCTAATCCATACTGAACCTGTGAGAGTCTGTGTCTGACTCCGGAAATATATATGGAGATTTACAATTACCCCTACACTGTATATACCTGGTATCTTCTGATACAGAAGCCTTTTTCAGCTTTTTTTATTCTTGTCTATTCCATACTGAGCCTGAGAGCGTCTGTGTGTGACTCCGGAAATATATACGGAGATTTACAATTTTCCCCTTCACCGTATACAGTTGTACGCTTCTGGTACTGTACCATATATCTGATCTTATTTTTGGTACATTTTCCCAAACATGAGGAAGTATGGTGGAAGAGGCCACAGACGTGGGCGTGGGGGGCCAGCTGCGTCATCGTCTGGCTCCAGAAGGCCTGGAAGGCTCCCTTTTCTGGGAGTACGTAAGCTGCTTTTAAAGCCGGAGCATCAGGAACAGGTTTTGGTTTACATTGCCCAAACAGCCTCCAGTTCTTTCGCCTCCTCTTCTGAAGTTTCAAAAAATGCAAGCACTGAGTCTTCAGTGCAGGCTTCTGGTCAGGAACAACACCTTTCCTTGTGTCCTTCACCCCCACCAAAAGTGAAGGATGTGTCAGCCCACACTTCAAATTAATCCATGGAGCTGTTTTCAAATACCATGCCTGGGTTATCAAGTCAAATCCTGAATTCCACAGTCCAAGATGAATCTGACATGTAGTGTACTGATGCACAGCCACTGCTATCTGATTCCGCTGGTACATTCACCAGAGAAATACATTGCTCTCACAGTCTACTGAGCCAGAATCTGACCCTGATGAAACTCAGGTGCACCTTCCCGTATACTATACCACCTTACACGGTGACACAGAGGAAGGTGCAGATGAAATTGAAGAGGAGGTGATGGATGACCCAGTTGTTGACCCAGATTGGCATCCATTGGGGGAAGAGGGTGCCGCTGGCAATAGTTCAGAAGAGGCGAAGAATCCGCAGCAGGCATCGACATCGCAGCAGCGGTTATCTGGCAGGCCCATAGTGGTCCAAAAACGTGTTAAAAAAAGAAAAAGAGTTGCAGGACAGCTTGGCCAGATGGTAAAATTAGCACAGCGTGCAAGCCCTGAAAATTTATCCCATAGTAGGAAGAGTGCAGTGTGGCACTTTTTTGACCAAAATCTTATTGATGAAGCAAAGGTTATCTGTAAGAAGTGCAGAAGGACCTTTAGCCGAGGGAAAAATCTCCGAAATTTGAATACCAGTTGCATGCTTAGACATTTAATCACCATGCACTTGCAAGCATGGATGGACTGCAAAACCTCAGGTAGCACATGTGTACCTGCTCCGACTGAAGGTAGCCAGCAACGCTTCATCGCTTCCCCCACTGTAAGCCCAACGTTAGCACACCACCAGCAAGAAATGTTGAGGTGTCGTCGCAAGGCCAAAGCAGTCAGGGAATCACAATGTTTTTGCAACGAAAGGCTAAATCTAGGCCATTCCCACCACCACCAGCACCACCATCACCATCACCAACCCCCTCTCAGTCCATTATGTCCACCGCTAGCTCCTCCATATGCAGCTCTCAAGTCCAGCTCTCCCTAGCAGACACTCTGAGTAGGACAAGAAAGTACTCATCCTCTCATCTGTGTACACTGGCTTTGAATGCCTACATTGCCCAACTTATCTCATTAGAGATGATGCCCTTTCATTTTGTTGAAAGTACAGCGTTCCGAGAGCTCATGGCCTACGCTGTCCCACACTATGACCTACCCAGTCGGCACTTCTTTTTTAGAAAAGCCATCCCTGCCCTCCACCTGTATGTGAATGACCGCAATGTCCATGCACTCAATCAGTGAGTGGAAAGGTCCACCTCACAACAGATGCATGGGCCAGTAGGCATGGCCAGGGCCGTTACGTGTCCATCACTGCGCACTGGGTTAATGTGGTGGATGCAGGGTACACAGGGGACAGTGTCGGTGGGACAGTGCTGCCTAGCCCACGGTATAGGCAACAGTTGGCTGTAGGGGTTCAACCCTCCTCCTCCTCCAGAAGCGAAAGCTCGTCGACAGAGCGCAGTCGCACGAGCTCTCCATCCACAGCTGCCAGTGTTGCACATGAGGTGTCCCACTATCGAACAGCTTGTGGTAAGCGTCAGCAGGCTGTTTTAATGATGATGTCTTTTGGTGACAACAGACACACTGCGAAGGTACTGGCCGACTACTTGAAGCGAGAAACTAAGTGAAGGCTGGGCAGTCTACATCTTGCGCCAGGCGAGGTAGTCAGTGATAACGGCCGTAATTTTGTGGCGGCCATAGCCCTGGCAAAACTCACACATACCTTGCCTGGCTCACACCTTGAACCTGGTGGTGCAGTGCTTCCTAAATAATTATCCGGAGTTAACAGCCCTTCTCCATAAGGTGCGAAGACTGTGCTCTCACATCCGTCGCTCGCCCATAGACTCCAGTCGTATGCAGAGGCTGCAGCGATCGCTCCACCTCCCCAAGCACCGCCTAATCATAGACTTTGCAACATGGTGAAACTCCACCATGCACATGATTTAGAGGCTGTGTGAACAGAGGCAGGCTGTAATGCATTTGTGGGAGGATACACGGGCAAGCAGTTTGAGGGCAGACATGGAGTTGTCGGATGTGCAGTGGTCAAAGCTGAAAGACCTCTGTAAAGTCCTTCAGTGTTTTGAGGAATGCACACGGCTGGTAAGCGCAGACGATGCCATCATAAGCATGAGCATCCTACTTATGTGTCTGCTCATGCAAACTTTGATGCACATTAAGGATCAGGCGTCTGCAGCGGAGGAGGAAGAGGAGGAGTGAAGCCTTGATGACAGTCAGGCATTGTCTACTCAGGGAACTGTCCTGGATGAGGTGGAGGAAGAAGAGGAAGAGGAGGAGGAGGAGGGGGTAATGATTATTTTGGGGAAGAGGATGCTTCTCAGGGGGCAAGAGAAAATGTTGGCTTACCTGCATTAAAGACAGCTGTTGTTTAAGTCTCTTTTGATTGTTACATCCAAAAATTCAATGCGATTGATGTCATATTTGTAAGTTAAATGAATATTCAAATCATTTTTATTAAGATGAGACATGAAATCTTTAAGGGTTTTAGCAGTATATTGCTAGATGAAAAAATATCATCTGTGTCCAAAAAGGGTACATCTCTTTGTATCTATCAGACAAAAAGAAGTCCCTCTCCCACAGCACCAGGAAAATGTTGGCATAAAATGGTGCACATGGCACGCCCATAGCTATACCCTGGAGCTGTGAATAGAAGGAACCTTAAAATTTGACGTTGCATGTAACCAGTAGGGTATTCTCATCCAGATGCAAACCATCAATCTTTTTTAGAAAATCGCCTGTGTCAAGAGTAAAAGAAGGGAGGCATTCAACTAATGGTTGTAGTTTGTTGTCGATAAATTTACCAATACTTTCTAGGAAATTCTGATTACCTGAAACGATCGGTCTCCCAGGGGAGCATTCAAGATTTTTATGAACTTTCGGTAGAAGGTAAAATGTGGGTATCATTGGTTCTTTAATGACTAGTGCTTGAAATAATTCCTTAGTAATGACACCCTTGTTCATACCTTTGTCCAAGATGCTATTCAATTTGGTAAAGAAGGATGCCAATGGATTGTATTTAAGTTTTTTATAGCATTCCTTATTTTTAAGTTGTTTAAAAACTTCTGCTTCACACATTAAAGTTGACTATATAACAATATTGCCCCCTTATCTGCAGGTTTAATTTGACATCTGGGAGTTTTTTTTTAACCGATCTAGGCTTTGCCGTTCTTTTAAATTCAAGTTGCCATTTTTTATTTGTCATAGTATTTTTTGAAAATCTTCACTCACCATCTTAACAAGAAGATCAATGTTGGAACAGGTGGAGAAAGAGGAAAATTTCTTAGAACCCGGTAAAATACTGGGAGAAATCTTACCTCCTTCGGGTGTAGAATGTTCCAAGGCAAGCTCATTTAGGGCTTATAGGGCCTCCTGTGCCATATCTGTTGGAAATAGGTTTTGTAAACTCTCATCATGGAAATATTTCTTAAAGAGTAAGGACCTTGTAAAATATGCAAGTCCTTATTCGCAATGAAATGGTCAAAACCAGAATCGAGACAAAAAGACAGTCCTTTATTAAGGACTTCTAAATCAATAGCTGACAACAAATGGAAGCTTAGATTAATTACCTTGTGGCGGTTGTCATCAGGGGAATGTTCAGATTTATGTCTGTAGGGTAGATTACATAAAGTCCTTCTTCGTTTGTGAGAGTCTTTGAAATATACCGAAGATGATGTGGAGGCATCAGAGTATTCGCTAATGGATGGAACAGAAGAAATGGATGCAGTGCGGATCCGAGTAGGGTCTGAAGGAGACCTTTTCAAGTGATATATATTGTTTGTAGATCTTTAGTGTCTCTTGCCAATTTTTTGGCATGATTTTCATGAATACTTTTTACCCATGTATCCAGTTCCTTTTCCATATTGTAATTGAGTGACTGAAAATTTTCAGTCGTCAAATCATTCTTAGCTAGAGTATAAGTAGTTTCAAGTTGTTGGTCGATATTTGCAATAGTTTTAGTATTCAAGTTAATCAGCAAATCCATAAACTTCCTAGAGGTACTTTTCCAAATATCTTCCCAACTTTTTATGAAGTCATCATCTTCAACAGGGAACTCTATGAGATTTTTGGCAATATAATTTTGAAGGAAGGCCTTATTCCACCATAGTCTAATTCTTTTATGTAGTAGGATTTTTATTGTGACATTAAAATCAGTTTGACTCTGACCACTAGTACCGCTGGAGTTAGACCCACAGCGACCAAACAGTTGATTAACTTTACCTAGCCAGGATTGTTCCTTGGCTTTGAAGTCTAAGGCCTCAGAGGAAAAAACTGTGCAGAGCACAGTATATAGGGTTAGTTTACACTAATACCTAGAGTTGAGCGATACTTTCCGATATCCAAAAGTTTCGGAATCGGAATGGTATCGCCGATACCCAAAAAATATCGGCGATACCCGATACCGATACCGGAAGTCCAATGTAAGTCTATGGGAACAAAATATCGAAATTAAAAAAACCCCATTCTTACCTTGTAGGTTAATTGTACATGAAGGAAAACAACAAAGAGTAATGTAGAATGTATTGGGGGAGGTTGAGGAGACATTAAAGGCATAGATGTTTAACCCAATCCAATGGAATAGCATTAATTTTTTTTTTTAGGAAATACGTTCGGCTTGACGAAGAAATTGACAAAGTTGTTAACCTTTTTTCTATTTTGGCAAATATGTATGTTTCACAACTTCCATGCTCTTCACCTTTTTAACTTTTGCCACACTTTCTCCTTCATAATCTTCAGCAGCATCATCTTTGTCATCAAATTATTCTTCATCTTCACCTTCTTTATCTTCTTCTAAAACTTCTTGCTTTTCATCTTTGTTAACATTACTCATATTGTTCTTTTTAAACTATTAGGCTAAGTTCACACGTTGCGGAATTGCCGCGGAAATTTCCGCGGCAATCCCGCACTTCTCCCGCAGGAAATACGCACGGTTTTTTTTATGCTGATTCCCGCCAGAATAATAGCGTTTTGCAAGCGTAATTAGCTTGCAGAATGCTAGCGTTTTCCTAGCGATCTGTAGCATCGCTTGGAAAACTGATTGACAGGTTGGTCACACGAGTCAAACATAATGTTTGACACGTGTGACCAACTTTTTACTATTGATGCCGCCTATGCCGCATCAATAGTAAAAAGATCTAATGTAAAAATAATAAAAGAAATAATAAATAATGACATTCTCACCTTCCGGCGTCCCCCGCAGCCTTCCCGCCTCTCAGCGACGCTCCCGGCAACTCGCGGTCCCAAGGATGCATTGCGACAAATCACACCGATGACGTGCATCTCGCGAGACCGCTATGCCATCTGGGTGATTCTCGCAAAGGACTCTTGGGACCGGAAGTTGCCGGGAGCGTCGCTGAAGGCGGGAAGGCTGCGGGGGCCGCGGGAAGGCTGCGGGGGCCGCCGGAAGGTGAGAATATCATTATTTTTTATTTTAATTATTGTTTTTACATGGATATGGTACCCAGGGCCTGGAGGAGAGTCTCCTCTGCTCCAGACCCTGGGTACCATCCGCACATGAACCGCTTACATTGCGCATAGTGGGCATAGCCACATGCGGAAAGTAAGCGGTTCAATGCATTCCTATGGCGGCGGAATCACCGCGGTTACGCTAAATTAATGAACATGTTGCTTTTTTTTCCGCTAAGCGTTTTTTTCGCGGAAAAAAACGCAACATGTGTACAAAACATGCGGAATCAATTAAAACGTATAGAATGCTTAATGCTTGCGTTTTGTTCGCGGTTTAACCGCGGAAAATAGCGGAAAAACCGCGAAAAAAACGCAATTATTCCTGATCGTGTGCACTTAGCCTTATTCTTCTTCATATTATAGTCCTTCATCTTCTTCATCATATTCTTATTTGTGACAGAGATTCCTGTACTTGTAATCTGTAAAAGTATGATTTTTTTATCGTTCCGTTCTTGCTGCCACAAAAGATTTAAATTACAACAGTATTTGTCCGTGTTCAGTTTAGCCTGCAGCATCAGGCATTTACCAGGGGCACCACGAGGAGGAACGGACTCACCCCCATACACTGCTTAGTCTTCTTCTGCTTATAATTTAGAGCATATATTTTGCTCTTCATTTTGGTCTTATACTTCATGTTCTTCTGCTTTTAGATCTTCTGCTTATTGTTCTTGTGTCTCTTGTTCTATATCTTGTATTTGTAGCACAACCTTGTACCAGCTGATGTTACTGGGACATGGTTACTAAGCAGGAGGTACCTGTGCTCCAAAGCACTACCAAGGACCAGCAGACGTTGCTGGAACTCGGATACCGAGATGGAGGCACCTAGGCCAAAGGCACTGCGGAGAACCAGTTGACGGTACTGGAACCCGGACGGGTAGCAGAAGGTACAAGAGCCAATGCAAGTAACGAGGACCAGCTGACTGTGCTGTAACCCGGAGGGACAGCAGAAGGAAAAGAGCCAATGGCACAACCGAGGACCAGCTGACGTTACTGGGACACGGTTACTAAGCAGGAGGTACCTGTGCTCCAAAGCACTACCAAGGACCAGCAGACGTTGCTGGAACTCGGATACCGAGATGGAGGCACCTAGGCCAAAGGCACTGCGGAGAACCAGTTGACGGTACTGGAACCCGGACGGGTAGCAGAAGGTACAAGAGCCAATGCAAGTAACGAGGACCAGCTGACTGTGCTGGAACCCGGAGGGGCAGCAGAAGGAAAAGAGCCAATGGCATAACCGAGGACCAGCTGACGTTACTGGGACACGGTTACTAAGCAGGAGGTACCTGTGCTCCAAAGCACTACCAAGGACCAGCAGACGTTGCTGGAACTCGGATACCGAGATGGAGGCACCTAGGCCAAAGGCACTGCGGAGAACCAGCTGACGGTACTGGAACCCAGAGGGGTAGCAGAAGGTACCCATGGAAATTTAAGTTGACAGGCCGCGAGCCGGCCGCAGTTACCGAATCCCACAGTACTACAATGGGTGATTGTCCTATTGTCACAACGGAAACAGCCTTTATTTGCATATCCCGCAGCACACATAGGAAGCACCTAAACTCCAGGCACCATAGAGTCGGGTAACCCGACCGCAACACGACAGGACAACTTATTGGAGGCTAAGTGACGTTTACACTGACAGGAAACAGATGGCGTGCTGTAACCAGTCTGGGCAGGAGTGAGTACCCGTGCCAATGACACTTCCGAGCAACAACTGTCAGTGTTGGAGCCCAGGGATGAGAAGAGAACCGGTTGGAGGCAGCAGGACTTTTTGCCGTTCACACAGCAGGGGAACAGCTGACATTACTGAACCCCAGTAACACAGGAGCAAGTGTTGACTGTGCTAACAGCACTTCCAGGCAACAACTGGCGGTGTTGGAGCCCAGGGATGAGAAGACAACAGGGTGGAGGCAGCAGGACTTTTTGCCATTCACACAGCAGGGGAACAGCTGACATTACTGAACCCCAGTAACACAGGAGCAAGTGTTGACTGTGCTAACCGCACTTCCAGGCAACAACTGGCGGTGTTGGAGCCCAGGGATGAGAAGACAACAGGGTGGAGGCAGCAGGACTTTTTGCCGTTCACACAGCAGGGGAACAGCTGACATTACTGAACCCCAGTAACACAGGAGCAAGAGTTACTGTGCTAACAGCACTTCCAGGCAACAACTGGCGGTGTTGGAGCCCAGGGATGAGAAGACAACAGGGTGGAGGCAGCAGGACTTTTGCCGTTCACACAGCAGGGGAACAGCTGACATTACTGAACCCCAGTAACACAGGAGCAAGTGTTGACTGTGCTAACAGCACTTCCAGGCAACAACTGGCGGTGTTGGAGCCCAGGGATGAGAAGACAACAGGGTGGAGGCAGCAGGACTTTTTGCCGTTCACACAGCAGGGGAACAGCTGACATTACTGAACCCCAGTAACACAGGAGCAAGTGTTGACTGTGCTAACAGCACTTCCAGGCAACAACTGGCGGTGTTGGAGCCCAGGGATGAGAAGACAACAGGGTGGGGCAGCAGGACTTTTTGCCGTTCACACAGCAGGGGAACAGCTACATTACTGAACCCCAGTAACACAGGAGCAAGTGTTGACTGTGCTAACAGCACTTCCAGGCAACAACTGGCGGTGTTGGAGCCCAGGGATGAGAAGACAACAGGGTGGAGGCAGCAGGACTTTTTGCCGTTCACACAGCAGGGGAACAGCTGACATTACTGAACCCCAGTAACACAGGAGCAAGTGTTACTGTGCTAACAGCACTTCCAGGCAACAACTGGCGGTGTTGGAGCCCAGGGATGAGAAGACAACAGGGTGGAGGCAGCAGGACTTTTTGCCGTTCACACAGCAGGGGAACAGCTGACATTACTGAACCCCAGTAACACAGGAGCAAGTGTTGACTGTGCTAACAGCACTTCCAGGCAACAACTGGCGGTGTTGGAGCCCAGGGATGAGAAGACAACAGGGTGGAGGCAGCAGGACTTTTTGCCGTTCACACAGCAGGGGAACAGCTGACATTACTGAACCCCAGTAACACAGGAGCAAGTGTTGACTGTGCTAACAGCACTTCCAGGCAACAACTGGCGGTGTTGGAGCCCAGGGATGAGAAGACAACAGGGTGGAGGCAGCAGGACTTTTTGCCGTTCACACAGCAGGGGAACAGCTGACATTACTGAACCCCAGTAACACAGGAGCAAGTGTTGACTTGCTAACAGCACTTCCAGGCAACAACTGGCGGTGTTGGAGCCCAGGGATGAGAAGACAACAGGGTGGAGGCAGCAGGACTTTTTGCCGTTCACACAGCAGGGGAACAGCTGACATTACTGAACCCCAGTAACACAGGAGCAAGTGTTGACTGTGCTAACAGCACTTCCAGGCAACAACTGGCGGTGTTGGAGCCCAGGGATGAGAAGACAACAGGGTGGAGGCAGCAGGACTTTTTGCCGTTCACACAGCAGGGGAACAGCTGACATTACTGAACCCAGTAACACAGGAGCAAGTGTTGACTGTGCTAACAGCACTTCCAGGCAACAACTGGCGGTGTTGGAGCCCAGGGATGAGAAGACAACAGGGTGGAGGCAGCAGGACTTTTTGCCGTTCACACAGCAGGGGAACAGCTGACATTACTGAACCCCAGTAACACAGGAGCAAGTGTTGACTGTGCTAACAGCACTTCCAGGCAACAACTGGCGGTGTTGGAGCCCAGGGATGAGAAGACAACAGGTGGAGGCAGCAGGACTTTTGCCGTTCACACAGCAGGGAACAGCTACATTACTGAACCCCAGTAACACAGGAGCAAGTGTTACTGTGCTAACAGCACTTCCAGCAACAACTGGCGGTGTTGGAGCCCAAGGATGAGAAGACAACAGGGTGGAGGCAGCAGGACTTTTTGCCGTTCACACAGCAGGGGAACAGCTGACATTACTGAACCCCAGTAACACAGGAGCAAGTGTTGAACTGTGCTAACAGCACTTCCAGGCAACAACTGGCGGTGTTGGAGCCAGGATGAGAAGACAACAGGGTGGAGGCAGCAGGACTTTTTGCCGTTCACACAGCAGGGGAACAGCTGACATTACTGAACCCCAGTAACACAGGAGCAAGTGTTAACTGTGCTAACAGCACTTCCAGGCAACAACTGGCGGTGTTGGAGCCCAGGGATGAGAAGACAACAGGGTGGAGGCAGCAGGACTTTTTGCCGTTCACACAGCAGGGGAACAGCTGACATTACTGAACCCCAGTAACACAGGAGCAAGTGTTAACTGTGCTAACAGCACTTCCAGGCAACAACTGGCGGTGTTGGAGCCCAGGGATGAGAAGACAACAGGGTGGAGGCAGCAGGACTTTTTGCCGTTCACACAGCAGGGAACAGCTGACATTACTGAACCCAGTAACACAGAGAAAGTGTTGACTGTGCTAACAGCACTTCCAGGCAACAACTGGCGGTGTTGGATGCATGACCAGCTTTGGTCAAGCAGGATGTTTAAATACAATCAAGTTTGTCCTTGTTACAGTTCAATAAAAATGTCTTAACCCACAAGAGAAATATAACCTTTAGATACCATAAGATGAAGAGATTTAACTTTAAAAAATATATGATGAAATTAATAATTTACAAACATAAACGCATACATTAACATGTTGAAAAGCAATGCAAACCACAATAAAAATAGGTTAAATAATCTGCTATACGGTTTAAATAAAAGCATACAAGTACATATCAGAATCCATTAATGATGGATAAGTAACAGTATGTAAAACCATTTTATTGTATAGACAATGAATGGCTGACTTAAAACATAATCAGCATTACAAGTTACTGTGACATTCATAAAACTTTACATTTGCTCAATAATATCACTAAAAAGTTTTAAAAATATCTAAAATTTCCATCATGTAATACTGATAATATGTGGCAATCATTTATATTAACAAACAAAACCTTCAAAAAGTGCATAGTGCATAGTGAAAACAGCTATTTATGCCTGACTGTGGACTTGTAAGCATGACAACGGATAGATAAGGTAATAAAGATGAGACTGCATAGCCACAGATGGTGAATGGAGATGTAATACTGTACCTCAATAAAGTGTGCGTTACTACTACATACTTTTTTTTATATAGCTTTATAAACAGGGTACGTGCATGTATGCTTGCGCCTTTGTTTGGACGCACAGACTGGCTTCCTGCTGTGACGCGTTGGGTATTGGAGCGTCTGTGCGTCTTATGACGCAGACTAACATTCACGGTGCGCATCGTTCATCATCGCAAGCGTACCGACAACACAAAGGCGTTGTCATGACTGCTTTACTCAGTAAACATGCACCTATGATGAAACATACACGCATGTGCCCTATTCCATAACAAGCTACAAGAAAAACGCGTGTGAGGTGTGACACAGCTGTTTTGTTAAGGTACAGTATTATATCGACATTGTACAGGTGTCGCTATTCAGTCTGATAAATAGATATCATTCACCTATTCTATCAGTTGTCGTTCTTTCAGCACCACTTACAGGTATATATTTTGCTATTGTGACTATGCACTATTGACTTTAACAAGGTAATGCATGATTTTTGTTACCGATTATCATGTTTACATGAAGGACCTTTATGATATGGGCTGTTAAATTTATAATTAAATATGTATTTTTAAAAATGACACAAATATAAGTAATGTTGAAGAGGACTATTCCTACATGAATTGTTTGCACAATATTACAGGTGTACATCACGTCCCTTAATCAACATTGGATTATTATATTTACTTGCATGCTTTTATTTAAAAGCCAAGAACACTGAAGTCTAACCTTCGCACTGCAGCTGTTGTCAAAGTTCAACCCACATTATGCACTTCCAACATTGCAGCATTTGAGTCATGATGTGAGTTGGATTTGTCGAAGCTATGGAGTGACAAGGTTGACCATCAGTATCCTATAGCATAAGTAGGCTTTTGTGTTAGCATTTGTTTTCGACATGTGCATATCTGAAATAATATATCACAATTATTTTGTTACAGATTTGTGACAAAGACTAATCATTTCATGGTTTTAAAGCTGACGTTTCAAATGTTTACAGCTTAGAAATCAGGGTGCAGCCTCATATCTATGTGTAGCACTAGACACTTTGACATGTCATGCTTTTTTCACCATGTGTAGGTAGCTAGCAGTAATTTTTGCTGGACACACAGCAGGGGAACAGCAGGCGTTACTGAACCCCACAAACACATCAGCGATTGTTTTCATCTGTGCATCTAACACTTCTGAGCAGCAACTGGCGGTGTTGAAACCCAGGGTCAAGGAGGGTGTAGGCAGAGGCCTTGTATGAGATGTTTGAAGTTGAAGTTGTAGTTAGCAGCAGTAATTTTTGCCAGACACACAGCAGGGGAACAGCAGGCGTTACTGAACCCCACAAACACATCAGCGATTGTTTTCATCTGTGCATCTAACACTTCTGAGCAGCAACTGGCGGTGTTGAAGCCCAGGGTCAAGGAGGGTGTAGGCAGAGGCCTAGTATGAGATGTTTGAAGTTGAAGTTGTAGTTAGCAGCAGTAATTTTTGCCAGACACACAGCAGGGGAACAGCAGGCGTTACTGAACCCCACAAACACATCATCGATTGTTTTCATCTGTGCATCTAACACTTCTGAGCAGCAACTGGCGGTGTTGAAGCCCAGGGTCAAGGAGGGTGTAGGCAGAGGCCTTGTATGAGATGTTTGAAGTTGAAGTTGTAGTTAGCAGCAGTAATTTTTGCCAGACACACAGCAGGGGAACAGCAGGCGTTACTGAACCCCACAAACACATCATCGATTGTTTTCATCTGTGCATCTAACACTTCTGAGCAGCAACTGGCGGTGTTGAAGCCCAGGGTCAAGGAGGGTGTAGGCAGAGGCCTTGTATGAGATGTTTGAAGTTGAAGTTGTAGTTAGCAGCAGTAATTTTTGCCAGACACACAGCAGGGGAACAGCAGGCGTTACTGAACCCCACAAACACATCATCGATTGTTTTCATCTGTGCATCTAACACTTCTGAGCAGCAACTGGCGGTGTTGAAGCCCAGGGTCAAGGAGGGTGTAGGCATAAAATATTGAGTTATTGCCTTGTTACGTGGCCATTGCAAATGTATGTACTTCAAACAAGAATAAATGAAGTTTTACTAGGACAATAAAATGATGAATTTCAATTCCAAGAATAGAAAAATATTTAGACTTGAGAGTCCTCAGTGGTTGATACCGTTTAATGGCTAACTGAAAAGATGGTAACAAATTCCAAGCTTTCGAGACTACTCAGGTCTCTTCATCAGGCTAAGACTAAAACAAAAAATGAAGAATCACATATTTCTACACACAACAGGACACAGGAATAGGTAAGACAAGTGAGGGAGGGACAAGTGAGGGGAGACCGGCCAAAAAATGAGAACAAGGATGAATTATCAGCGCCATACAATAAGAGAAAAAATAATGGATTTACCTGTGGCAAAACACTTTTGTATGCCCGGTCAGAGCATGATGGATATGGAATTACTGTTATTAAAATATAACTTCAAATATGAGAAAGATACAAAGGTTTCAGAATATAAGCTCATCATGACCTTTGACACTCTTAGTGATGGAATGAATAGATCACACGGATTTATGTCATTCTATATCAATTAAGGAATCTGCGTCTGTGCCCTTCCAGGGGCATGAAAACACAAAACCAGACCCCAATCAGAGGGCAATAAAACTTTCTATCCTTATCTAGGAACTGTTCCAATATTTATGTTCATCCCTCTGTCATAATGACAGTTCTGCTACACGTGACTTACTTGTCTTACCTATTGCACTATTCCTGTGTCCTGTTGTGTATAGAAATATGTGATGCTTCATTTTTTGTTTTAGTCTTTGCCTGATGAAGAGACGTGAGTAGCCTCGAAAGCTTGCAATTTGTTACCATCTTTTCAGTTATCCATTAAAAGGTATCAACCACTGCGGACTCTCAAGTCTAAATATTTTTCTATCTACTGGCTAACACGGTACGAAGATACACATGTTTCCTAACTTCAAGAATAAAACTAAAGACCCTGCAAATATAAACGCATATATGCACATGCCAACAAGAAAAGGAACAACACACCACCCAAAAAATTTGTTACAAAATATAGTGTTGTAAATTTAATAATAAAAGTCCATTTTTGTATTTATGAATAATGCTTAAGGAACGCTATGTTAAACCATAACATAGTGAAGACAATGGATTTTGTAATAGTCACTCATCATCATCATTGCAATTTATATGTGACAGTCACAGACATTTCAATTATTTAAGTTATTAAAATTGTTACTTTGTACAGCATGTATGACATGTCCAGCATGGACTCATCAATGTGATGACGCAATAATGTACGATAAAAAATAACCATTTAAAAAAACATTATGCATTGTCACAATGTAAGTGTGTGCCTGCAAGTGTAGGTGAAACAAAGGCTACGGATAGTAAAGGTATATTCTATGTCTGTATCAGACAGTGGACAGCCTCTGATGGGTAATGGCGATGTTATACTGTACGTCAATAAAGTCTGCGGCTGCAATCATGCATTTTTTGCTTGTACAGTGTTGAAGAGGGTAAAAGCATGTCTGGTTGCGCAAGGCTTTATCCGTCAACACTACCTTCCTACTGTCACGCGTAGGGTAGGGTAGCATGTGTCAATTAGATGACTCTATAAAATGTGACGTTACGCAGCGTTATTGTGCCCTAGGGACACCAAAAATACGACAGCAGTAATCATTTACTGTCTAATACTCCACCTATGACCAACAAAAAAAGCCCGTTCCCTCTTTAACAATCTACAAGACTAACAAGCATAATGGTTGACACTGACTTTATTGAGGTACAGTATTACATCGACATTGTCCATGAGTAACTATGCACTGTGATACCTATATACCATTATTAATTTATATCTGTTGTGCTTGTTTCAACAGCACTTGCAGGTATAACTACCTATTGTCAGTATGCATGATGCACTTTCAAGATGTAATAATTTATTATTGCACATTATTACCAGGTTTAGATGCTGGCCATTTCATATATGGTGTGTGAAGTTACAGTTGGCATCAGTATGTGTATTTTATAATGTCTGTCATAAATAAAACTCGTGATGATGATGATGAGGATTTTATGATTCGTACATCCATTGACTGCATTATCTTACAGGTACAGATAAAGTTCCTTAAAAAGCATTAATTGATAAGTATGAAATGTACTTTTATGCATTAATTTCAAAAAGTGAACACTATGTTTTAGTTTTTGTTACCATTTCTAAAAGACATGTGCAGATATGCGCTGTGATGACAAATTATTATTTGTCCATATTTGTTATAAAAATTTATCATTCTAGGCCTGGAAAACTTCACAATTTCCTGTTTTAAGCATAACAATCAGGGTGACGGCTCTTCCCTATTTGGAGCATGTTCCACATGGGTTTTTCTGTGCATGTGTAGGGAACAGGAGACTTCTTGCCGGACACACAGCAGGGGAACAGCTGGCGTTACTGAACCCCACTAACACTATAGCTTGTGTATTGGTCTGTGGACACGACACTTCTGAGCAGCAACTGGCAGTGTTGTAGCCCAGGGAGTAGAGTTCAGTTGGTAGAAAGATGAACATAACAGGAGACATGGATAACGTTGCGAACCAGTTATTTAATCTGAAAACGGACAGACAAATTCTGGCGAGATCCATGCCTTGTTCATTTTCAGAAAAGTAAGCCGGTCTACATTATCGGAGGATAGTCGCATGCGACGGTCTGTTAGTACACCACCTGCAGCACTAAAGACGCGCTCCGATAATACACTGGCAGCAGGGCAAGCCAGCACCTCCAATGCATACTGGCTAAGCTCTGGCCATGTATCCAGCTTAGAGACCCAAAACTTGAATGGGGAAGAGCCATCTAGGAGTACACTGAGAGGGAAAGACATGTAGTCTGTCACCATCTTACGGAAACGTTGCCTCCTGCTGACTGGAGCCGTCTCGGATGGTGTAGACATTTGTGGCGCTGCCACAAAACTTCGCCACATTTGGAACATACTGGTCTTGCCCTGTGCAGAGGCGCTGCTTGTGCTCCCTCTTGTTGCAGAGCTGTCTCCACTGCCTCGACGCACAGAGCTGCTTTGTAAAGCAGTAGCAGCAGCAGTGCTCTGTGCTGGAATGGAGAACATTATGGATTGCACCAGTGTGTCTTGGTACTCCCGCATTTTACGCTCCCGGTTCAACGGTGTGATGAGGCTTTGTAAGTTGTCCCGGTAGCGAGGGTCTAGGACGGTGTACACCCAATAATCTGACGTGCTGAGAATGTGGGCGATGCGGCGGTCGTTTCTCAGGCACTGCAGCATGAAATCAACCATGTGCTGCAGACTCCCAACTGGCCAAGAAACGCTGTCCCCTGCAAGAGCCGTCATCTCTGCCTGCTCTGCATCACCCCACCCTCGCTCTACATACTGACTAGAGCGTTGTGTACCTCCCTCTGGAGCGATGTCTTCCTCCTCCATTGACTCCTCCTCATCCTCCTCACAAAGTGAGCCCTGCCCAGCCCTTTGTGAGGAACCACGTTGCGCTGACTGTCCAGAAGGTGATGGAATTTGTGACTCCTCATCCTCCACCTCTTCCAAAACCTCATCCCTTAGTGCTTGCAGTGTTTTTTGAAGCAGGCAGATAAGGGGACAGTCAGGCTGACTAGTGCATCATCTGCACTCGCCATCCGCGTTGACTCATCAAACGCACGCAAAACGTGGCAGATGTCCTTCATAGAGGCCCACTCAGTAGTGGTAAAGTGTGAACGGCGCAAATTGCAAGTTGATTGCGCCTGATGCAGCTGATACTCCATTACTGCTGGCTGCTGCTCACACAACCGCTCCAACATATGTAACGTGGAATTCCACCTGGTGGGTACGTCACATATGATGCGATGTTCAGGAAGGCGAAATCTGTGTTGCAGAGCTGCAATGCGCGATCTGGCCATGCTGGAACGTCGCAAGTGAGCGCACTCTAGGCGGACCTTGTGCAGCAGTGCATCAAAATCCGGATAGTCCCTCAAAAAACTCTGCACGACCAAGTTGAGCACATGTGCCAGACATGGTATGTGAGTGAGGTTGCCAAGACCCAGAGCTGCCACCAGATTTCGGCCATTGTCACACACTACCAAGCCTGGCTGGAGATTCGCTGGCAAAAACCACACGTCGGTCTCCTGCTTGATGGCATTCCAGAGCTCCTGCGCTGTGTGGCTTTGATTCCCCATGGGAATTAATTTCAGGACGGCCTGTTGACGTTTGGCCACGGCTGTGCTCATATCGGTCGCAACAGGTAAGCGTTCACGGGTCCATGTGGAGGTAGACCGTGACGGCTCCTGCAGCGATGATTCTGAGGAACTGGAGTAGGAGGAGGAGTCAATGTGGACAGACAGGATTCCTGCAATCCTTGGAGTTGGCAGAACACGTACAGCGCCACTCGCAAGATCTGTACCCGGCTCCACAACATTGACCCAATGGGCAGTGAGGGAAAGGTATCGTCCCTGGCCATGGGTACTGGTTCACGCATCGGTGGTCAGGTGGACCTTGCTACTGACGGCGTTTAGTAGCGCATGTTTAATTTTTCCCTCAACATACTTTTGCAGACCAGGGACGGCTTGCCTGCTGAAATAAAATCGGCTGGGCACATTGTATTGTGAGACTGCCAATGCCATTAAGTTACGGAAACTGTCAGTCTCCACCAGCCTGAATGACAGCATTTCAAGGGACAGGAGTTTTGCAATGCCAGCATTCAGAGCCTGTGCTCGTGGATGGTTTGCCGAGTATGGCCGTCTTTTATCCCATGCCTGTTCTACCGATGGCTGTTTTGTGGCCTGGGAGTGTGAGGATGACAGGGAACTTGCAGCTGTGGGTGGAATAACACTGTGTCTCTGGACAACAGTGACAGAGGTTCTTCCATGGCGATCCTGTGAGGAAGCCGAACCAGCTGTGTGTGAGCTGGAGGAAGAGGCTCCAACACGAGCTGAAGATGTAGGTGCTGCTGTAGGTTGGCCTACATCTCCAGTGTGTCTTTGTAGCTGAACCACGTGCTTTGACCGCACATGTTTCCACATATTTGTGGTATTAAGGTTACTGACACTTTTACCTCTTTTTACTTTTTGATTACACAGCTTGCATTTGACATAGCAAATATCATCTGCAAGTGTGTCAAAAAAGGACCACGCAGTGCAAGTCCTGGGAGCGCCCGTTTTGGCTGTTGGAAGAGAACTGCTACGAACGGGTGCCAAACTGGAGGCTACAGGTAACCGAGTCTGCAGCCTACCTCTCCCTACTGTTTGGACCGTTTGGGCAATCTCTTCCTCAGAGCTGCTACCACCACCTTCCTGTTCCTCACGCCATGTTGGGTCTTGGACCTCATCATCTCCACTACCCTCTGCCAACACCTGCTGCTATTGGGTGGTCTGGCCAGCACCATGCTCAACAGAAACTGGCACCTGTGTCTCATCATCATCAGATGCGTTCTGCGGTGTGCTGACCATCGGCACTGGCTCACCCGCCTCTTCACATTCAGAGAGACACAGCTGTTGCGCATCACTGCATACTGCCTCTTCTTCACATTCCAGAATGCTGCTTGGCTGGGCCCCTGTTTGCAAGCCAACAGATTCTGAGAACAGAAGCAAGACTCAGCTGGCTCCTTTACAGAGCTCTCTGAATGCCTGGGCAATTTGGCAGGCGGTGAAGAGACAGATGGTTGTTCAACAGTGCTGTGGTCCTGAGAGGAGGTGAAAGCAATTGAAGTCGATGCATTGGCTGCCATCCAACCAACAACGGCTTCAATTTGTTCTTCCCGCAGCAGTGGGGTACGCCGAGCTCCTACAAAAGTGCGCATAAAGGATCGCTCACGGGGAAAACTGGTGGATGCTGTGTCACTGGGTGCGGCAGCAGCCACAGAATCCCCACGTCCTCTCCCTGCTGAAACTCCACGGCCACGACCACGTGCCTTAATCCCTGCCTTCTTCATCTTGGTAGATTGATAAAGAAAGTCAGAAAAGTTATAAGGCCTAAGTGTGGTTATTCCTCAGAGACTGCAGTGAACACTGCAGACAACTGTTCAGTAGCTGTGAAAGGCCCCTTTGTGTACTTCTATAGTGTTTGCAACCAATGTATTGTATACGGATGGAAGCGCGTCACACTAATAGATTAGATTTTTTTCAAATATAATGGAGCAGCACCAATTTGAGAAAAATGTGAAGGATGAGGCAGTGACACACGCTCAGCAGACTACAACCAGCAGTGGTTGAAGAACTAACTGGAGCGTAATCTGCACTCAAAAAATGAAAAGCTCACAGACTACAGTGAACACTGCAGACAACTGTTCAGTAGCTGTGAAAGGCCCCTTTGTGTACTTCTATAGTGTTTGCAACCAATGTATTGTATACGGATGGAAGCGCGTCACACTAATAGATTAGATTTTTTTCAAATATAATGGAGCAGCACCAATTTGAGAAAAATGTGAAGGATGAGGCAGTGACACACGCTCAGCAGACTACAACCAGCAGTGGTTGAAGAACTAACTGGAGCGTAATCTGCACTCAAAAAATGAAAAGCTCACAGACTACAGTGAACACTGCACACAACTGTTCACTATCTGTGAAAGGCTCCTTTCTGTACTTCTATAGTGTTTGCAACCAATGTATTGTATACGGATGGAAGCGCGTCACACTAATAGATCACTGTTAATTTCTATTGAATGGAGCTGCACCAATTACACAAAATAAAATAAAAAAAAGTCAGTGAGTGACACGTGCAGATGCCTACAAACAGCGGTGGATGCAGAGCAAACTGCAGCGTCACCTGCACTCTCACACACACACCTTGCACAGAGCTGTTAAAACAACACTGCAAGGCAAAAGGAATCTTTACTCAGCGGTTGGTAAAATAGCCTGCCTAAAGCACAGTACACAAAATCGCAATCTCTAACTGTCCCTCAGAGTCAGCAGAGCAGCGTTCTGTCCCTAACTGAGTTCACAGCACAGTGACGCTAAAATGGCGGCGGCGCCTTTTATAGTGCATTCTGACATCATTTCAGCAGCCAATCACAGCCATGCCATTAGTTAAGATGACCGCAGCAGTACAGGATGTGCCCACACTTCGTAGGATTCCTCATTGGCTGACTAAAATCACAGTGCCTCTCAAAGAATTATGGGAACTTCCGATTCCGGTATACGATATAGTAAAAATATCGGAACTAAGTATCGGAATTCCGATACAGCGAATATCGGCCGATACCCGATACTTGCGTTATCGGAATGCTCAACACTACTAATACCACAATGATACCATACATATATCATATATGGCCATAATTACTGCAAATAAAAGGGATTAAGTCAAAGCTATACGTGTAGAAATGGACTAAAATATTTGGACATATCGGAAAAAATTACAGAAAGACAGAGAAAAACACCGAATGCAAAAGTCCAAGATATAATGTTTAAAAGGTATTTACTTTATAGTAAATATTGTTAACAACAAAAAAGTAAAGGTGGAGAAAAAAACTCAAGAGGAATAAAAATGGACACACCACAAGGGACAGGATAAAAATATACAAAAGTGAAAACTAACAGGAACACATTAAAGCATAACGTATAAAGTGCCAATGTGCAAAATTGCAAACAAATGACCTGATAGTATCAGCAAGTATACATAAAAATGCCAATTGGAAGCTGTATAGGTAAAGCAAAAATGTAAGCATGCAGAGCAGCACAAATAGATATATATAATGAGTGTATGCAGATAAGGTGGTATATGGAGGAAGAATTACAAAAAAGTTACAAAGAAATTTTTTTAGGATAAGCAATGTAAAAAATATGTATGATAAAGTAAAGTGCCCGTGTAAAAAGATGAAGTGATCAACAGCTCATACTGAGCTCACATATATGTATGGTGTACAATTAATTTCAGTAGATAAAGGTACAAAAAATGAATTGAATAAGTCCTCACATGGCACCTCCCGAAGATAACAAACATCACCCATAGGGACCTTGGGCATCTCCTCTCCTGCCCCTTTGTACCTTGGACACCCTACTCCCTTTTGGGCCTCCGCCCCCTATTGGGACCCCCTGTTAGGCATCGGGCTACGGCGGGATCTGAACCTGAATCCGAGGAGTCTGTGGTCTCCCATACAGACCCAGCTGAGGCAGATGCTGCTCAGCTTCGCCGTCGATCCAAAGCCTAGCCAATACCCGAGAGGCACAAATAGTTACTCGGGTCTTTGTTCATAGTAGCCTAGGTTACGGGACAAGAAAAGGCTGTTTTAAGCCTAAGTCCATATATGCCTGCACTGAGCATGTTCGGGACGTGGCAGGCCATGATTGGGGCTTGAGATCAGCTGATCCTCGAGCTGGCATCGCCTGATTGGACACGGATGACATCATCGGTGATGCGATTGACGAGATGGCTGGGGGCAAAGTTTAGCCCTTAAATAGCTTGTCTGTCTGCGGCGCGGTCAGATCATACTAAAATAGGCAGTGCTCATGTGTGGATGTACCAGAATCTGGACTCCACGTGCTCTCTAGCTTTGCTCTCCGGGACCTTGCCAGAATACGCTCGGCTTATTAGCTCAGGTCCTTCAGGCAGGTTCAGCTTATGCCAGGCAGGTAGCCAATGTGGCAATGTGTAGCTATACACCCTGAGCAGACTGCGGGGCACGTAACCTGGGCATCACCTGCCAGCTGTACAGTGAAGCTTGCTCAGTCCGGTCTCACACCGGCTGGCAGCAAGTGGGCATCGCCACCAGCTGAATATTGAAGCTGCTCAGTCCGGTTGCACACCGGCTGGCAGCACGTACACCTGGCGTGAGTCCCATGCACTACCTAATACCTGACAAGTGGCTTCTGTGCTGTTAACAGAGCTATGTCTACGCCAGTCATCAACACTTCTCCAGTGAAGTTAACGGAGATAGTGCAAATGCTATATCTTGCTCAATGTGAAGTTCACAGGCAAGATCCTTATATTTCGTTGTCAGTTAATACTCTCCTAATCCAAGGGTGTTTGGCAGCAGTTAACATAAACTGCTTCGCGGACCCCGGGTTCGGTTGCAATCCATTACATAATAACGTTGTTGCAACCGAGCTCATACCCCCAGTATGGAGTGGGCTGCCTTCCCATGGAACCTTCAACCCCCTGGTATCTCTTGACCAGTCTGACCAGTTCATCAGCATTCCGGGGATCATCCTGGGCAACCCAAGTCTGTACGGGCCTTGGCAGGGAGTGTACAAACCAGTCCATCTCCACCTGTTCTACCATCTGCACAGGCGTAGGGGACTCTGGCTGCTGCAACTTCTGGACCTTGTGCAATGGGTCAAACATTTGGGAGTGCAGTGGTTTGTCCCGATGATACGCCCAACAGTGAACCTGCTGTGCCCTGAGAGTCATTGTCACTCCCAAGCATGCAAGAATCTAAATTTTTTGCTTGCCATACTCTTTGGCGACCTGCAAAGTTAAATCATATTATGCCACCTGGGCTCTCCCGTCAAGTGTGGTGCCAGTACCACTGCCCACTGCCATGAAGGGAGTTTCTCTCTCTCGGCGACCCTTTCAAACATTATTAGGAAGTCCTCAACATCATCTCCAGGAATCATTTCTGCAAAACTCATCTTACCGCCTTTCAGATGTGGGCTTCATCAGCCTGATCTGGGTTTGGGGCACTCGTCCTGCCTGGAAGGAGGTTTAGAGAAGCTGCATCTGCTGCCATTGCTCCTGCTGGCTTTGCTGGATCTGCTGTAGCAACAGCCTGTTGGTCTCTTGCTGTTGCTGCTGCGACTGGACCAGCTGTTTCAGCAGGTCCCCCATTTTGTCTGGTGATGCTTGCTAGCTTGCGTAAGACTTAACCCAGGACATGTAGTCCTTCCTGTAATAGTCTGGGAATGCTGCCTGCAATCTCCACCAATAGTAGGAGTTGCTGTAACGGGTCTGCAACTCAGGAATAGAGCGGGGGGAATCCGACCATGCACTAGGACTAGACTCAATCCCTATGATGGAGCGGGCGACCTATTCCTTGCGAATAGACCCACCGACAATCCTAGTCTAGACTCAAGCAAAGACCTGAAGGTGGGGGAAGGGGATCCCTAAAAGATCTAAGGACTGGGAACAAAACACTGGTAACCTCCTAGCAAGGAAATAGAGGAAGCTGCAGAAACAAAAGGAAAAAGCAAAAAGACTAAGCAAGCAGAACTAGAGTTCCTAGAACTGCACAAAATATAGCACAAAGCTAACAAGGCTCCGAGCCAGAACTCAAGCGGATTAACACTGATGTCCAGCAAGGACAGGGAGGCAGGTGCAGGGTAACAAAGGGTGATACAATCACCTGACCAACGACAAGCCCAGCACCAGGGGAAAAGACCAGCAGCCAGATACCACAACAAGATGGTGGATGGTCAAACTGAATAGGTTCTAACAGTTGCACTCATTCGGGAGCAATGGGAGGAAAACAGGAGGTGCCCTCCTTTAAAAGTTCATGTGAGATTATTGCTTCATAAACCCCAGAAGCATAAACAGAAAGTAAACAGCCTTTAGATCAGGCAAAACAAAATTATGTAGACTGTAACCACACCCAGATGTGAGATATGTGGGTAACCAGATCTGCTGATCTCTCATAGCTACCCGCAACCTGCTCATAGGTGCAACAAGCGAACCTCTTAGTGCTTTCATGCACTAGAGAAAATACTCCGGGTTACAGCACAGACTATGCGACCATTAGCCACAGTACGATATATTTATATATTTTTTTGTATAAGTGACTAATTTATGCACTTTTTTAATATTGACTGTATATTTTATACCAACTTATTATCACTAATCATCTATCCACGGTTATTAAATACAAAATTAGTCATTGTTATTGCCTCCCACTTCCTTTCTCATGCACTTATATCCCCTCTGATCTAGGGGTTCATTTAATTATAGATTCCACTGACTTCATTCATCTAACCACCAGCTTTGCATTTCTAATATGCTTCTTGCTTCCATTACATATATTTTAGCAAATAATTTTTGCTTCTATAATCTGCTCCTTCTGCTATTCACTCTCCATTTTGACACATTAATATGATTAATACAAATAGCCTTCTAAACTTTTAAACCCATATTTATCTTTAATCCACCATTCCCCCTGCTAACCAACACAGGCAAGCTCTTCTGGCTTCACTGGCTGATATGGTGATGTTTCTGTAACGATAGACACCAGTGACATCTGGCTCACATAGTGGTGTGCACTCCTCCCTGGCTACCGACATCAGGTTGCCACAGCAACACGTCTGTAGCCCTGCATGTCTTGCTCCCCCTCCTGATGCATTGGAGGGGCGTGGCAATGTGGAGTTTGACACTGACTCGTGGCTGACCGACTTTCTGTGTCCCTGCGGAAGCGTGACACTCAAACCGCTGCCACCACTGAACAGAGAGCACTATACATGGACCCTCTCCTTCCCATCCCTATCATGCAGACCCCCCAGGAAGAAGCTTAAATGCGAAACGTGTGTCGGGGTCCAGACTACACAAAACAGTAATGGCTTTACTTTTCTATACTTATTAAGCTTTGTATGTCTCTGTAACATGTCTTTATACCATGTCTTCACATTCTGTCTAATACGCTCCATATTAACCTTATAAGCACCAAGCACTTTTATGCACAGCACTTTGCTCTCTTAGGCTTTGGCCAAAAACTGTCTTACCTACTTGGCACAAGAATATTACAAGTTTAGCACTTTTATAGACTCGGCTCATGCCAGATATTGGCTGAACCGTTCATGAGCATGAGAGTCCTACAGATTCCTGTGCATGAGATTATGTACTGATTACTGTTGATGGAGATATAAAATTATTTGAAAATGATTTTTATTAAATATTGTCTTCTCTTTTACCTTAGCCTACGGGCATCCTAAATATTGCTTCTATAGAAACAATTATCATGTTAAAGAGATAGCTGTTTACATATCCTGAGGGTATGGATTCTGCACTTGTATTCCCCATTTTTTATTGTTCTTATATTTATGTGTTAAATAAAATTGAATTTACTTCTAAAGTTTCAAAAGCTTCTGTCATATATAGGATTAATATTTAATTGTAAGTGCTGACATTTCATGGGCATTCAATAGGTATTGTCACGAGGTGACTGTCACGGTGTGACACGACCCAACGGATGGTCGGTCAGCTAACGGCACAACACACACACAATTGGGACGGAATAGGGGAGAGGAAGGCCCTACCAATAGGGAATGAGGGATTGTCAACACCTGAGCTCCAACCTGAGCCTGTCCCTGCACTCATCTAATGTCCTTCTCCCCTCCTTTGTCAGGATACCTCGTCCCTCGATGTCACCTAACACTGCCCTGGCTAGTGTACTGGCCGGTGTAGTGCGCTTGCCTAGCCACTACAGATAATACAGCACAGGGGACAGTTACAAACACGAAAGGGATGGGGAAAAAAACACTTAGATTTCTCTGCACCGCACAGCAGAATAAAGGCACCAGGAAAGCGAACTAAGCAGAAACATCACTGTACCCAGAGAGCTCCTAACTCTGGCTTGGTCACTGTAGATTGCTCCATCACTGACAGTCAACTGATGCATCAGGTGACCTTTTAAAGGATGGTGGGAGTGGTCACTGCCCACATCAGCTGACCCAGCAGCACTGCAATTACACCAGATTGCCAGTGGGGAAAAACCGATATTAACCTCCGCTGGAAAAAATAAATAAATAAATAAAAAAATGGATCATGACAGGTATATTATTTAGAGTAGCTAATTGGACCTCGTGGCTGCAATGATTTTTACATGGAAATCTGGCCTTCTGATTACCACTGAAACACAGTTTTAGCACAAACTATTTGGAGTCGCTAATTGGGCCTCATGGCTGCACCACTATACTAGGCCTAACGATTTGTAAGTGGAAATCTGGCCTTCTGATTTGCCACTGAAACACAGTTTTAGAACAAATGATTTGGAGCTGCAGATGAGGCTTGCATAGACTGCCACACAGTATTTGCACAATCTAATTCGATGCTGGAAGATCGATTTCACACAGGACAGGTTCCTACCTATTTCACTGACAAGTTCACTTTCAGCAGCAACAGCTCTAGCACAGGAGAGACATCTCTGCACTGTGACACTGAGCAATGGCACAATCAAAACAAGATGTCCGCTTTTTATATGGCCCAGAACATGTGACTTTGGCAACCAATCACAGAAGACCTTGTGTCATGATGTTGTGGATGGTTTCTGAACACTGATTGGTTGCCGGAATCAACACACAAAGTTAAGAGAAAAAAAAATTGTGCTGCTCCTGTAAACTCTACAGACATGCCTTTAACCACTCCACATTCCTCTTCTCATCAAACATGTCCCTCAGCCCCCCCCCCCCCCGCTCATCATACAGCACCACTATCCTAGCCAAAGTCATGCAAAAGCATTAGTGGAAACTAATGATTTATCAAACATTGACCAACTTTTGCCGACTGAGTAAAAATGCTTGTGAAAGTGAAGACTAATCTGAATGTGCTATGTTCGTGCCGAATTTGAGATTGGCTAACATTTTTCAAACACATTCATTCATTTCTCGTTCTGACTACTCTCAAGCAAGCTGACTCTGTCAGCCTCAGGGATTTCCAGGACACCTCAGCAGTGCATCCAGGACCGGCCATTACCTTCTGTTTATGCAGAGACCTGTTCATCTTCTATGGTATGGCAGAGACACTATACCAGATGTTGAGATCCAGACGCGACAGGAGCGACCTCTCAGGATCCCAGTAATGCCTCTCAATGCCTGGAACAAGTGATATATGCTGCCTCAAGCAAACCACCGAACCTGAACTTGACCTTCATTATGCACTTCTCAAACTCCCCCACATACTGTACTTCCAGGAAGTGCCCCCTTTTTATTGACACAAGTTCCCACTGTGGTGTAGTGACCCCTGATGCAGCTAGGGGGCACTGTGTATGCTCCTCGGGATATGCATGGAGGCATGTCATGGATGGACGGTATGTATCGCAGAGGTGGGTGGCCCTGTGATGGAAGCCTGAGCGTGTTTTGTTCAGCAGATCTACTGCTGAGAGTTGTGCTATACATTGGGAGGCTTCCAGGTGACTTGGAGAGCTGGGCGGGTCCAGTCACCTACAAACCCACCCAAGGGGTATGTGTCTGTATACCCGGGATAAAACCTGTATGTAATAGTGTGTTGTGGTAAAGGACCTGTGATGAGGTCATGACCAGGTGACCTAACCATGTGATTCTGACCTCACTGGTGGGTGGGGTTACACCTATGTAACAGAAGTGTGCTTGACACCTGAGAGAGTGTGTGGGAGTCTGCCAGTGTGGACAGACTTCCATGTGGGACTTTACAGAGAGGACTCTGTGACTGAGGTGAGGCTCCAGGCAGGAGCTGAAACATGGAAGATTTGTATTGCCTGTTACTATGTGGTTTATGAAGCAATAAACTTAAGGACTTTTTTCTATAAGAAAGTGTCTCCTGATTTACCTCTGAAGCAGCCGAGTGAGTAAAAACCTTACAATTGGTGGATGGAATGCTGGCAGCGACCCAAGGAGCACATGTTCCAGGACTGGGAATCAGGAACCAGAGGAGGAACGGACGGTCGGTGAAAACCGTGAGTGTGACCAGTGGTCACGGATAAACTGTGTTTTTGTTTATGTGGGGCCTCTGATATGAGTATCTGAAGAAGCTGTTAAACAGTGGTGACAGACAGGAGTCTGTGTTATGGTGACCGGGGTCATTGAAAAGTGGAGAAAAAGCATGCTGAGAGAATACCTCAGAGGAGGTGTCCGCAAATCTCTGGCCGAGTGTGTCCTGAATAGGGCTGCCTGCAAGGTTCCTGGAAGGTCTATCAGTGTTGGAAGATCCTGGGGTTGGATCGGATTCCTGGAAGCACGTGGTGACTTGGAACTTGGTAGCCGGGGTGTTGGACGGGGGTCCTGAATAGCATCTGGACAGGACACATGTGTGTGCGGAGCCTGTGACGGTCCCACACTGAGAACCATGCAGTTCTGCTGAGGAGTTTGGCTGGAGTTAGCCAGGAAAAGTGACTTTCTGGTACAGTGTGTAAGTGAGAAACTGTTTTTTTTTTTCTTTTTTTGGTGTTTTTTTTCTGGAACACGTGTGAGGTGTGTGCTGTGGCTCATTGGAGTCCACGAAGGTGACAAGCGGCTGGCTGTGACTCGTGGGGTCACGAAGGTGACAAGCGGCCAGACAGCGCAACGTGCAGAGACTTGTGGTAGCAGGAGCTACAGTGACTTGCAGCAAGAGGTTCTGCAGCAGCAAGAGCTGCAGTGGCAACAGAGGCTTGTGCGCGGCAGCCGGAGGTGCTGGCGGGTGGTGGCAGTACCAGCAGGAGCTGGTGAGGTACCAGAAGGACATCAGAGGTCCAGAGTGGGTGACCTCTTAAAGGAACAGTACCAGCCCAAAGAGACATAAGGGTCTGTGCGAACTGGGGTCTCGTAGAGCCGTGGGGGAGTCCACGGTGTATAACCCAAGGAGGGGTGATGGCCCAAAAGGGGGCGGAGTCCCAAAAGGGGGTGGCAACCCAAAAGGGGATGATAGCCCAAAAGGGGGCGGAGTCCCAAAAGGGGGCGGTTGGCAAAAAGGGGGTGGAGGATCCCAATGTTAAAGGGGAGATGCCGGAGAACTGTTGCCCGGGGCAAAATTGTTATGTATGTCCAGTTTGTCATATGAATTACCCTCCAGGTGAGAGGCTTCGTGTGTGTAAACTGCTAATGAATGGTGAGGAGGAGGTACACGGACTGGTCGATTCAGGAAGCTCGGTGACCCTAGTGAGGACTGCACTTGATAACTTTATAACCACAAGAAATATCAAGGTCACCTGCATCCATGGGTCCACTAGAGACTATGTAGAGGTCTGCGTGATCCTAGAGACGGACAGGGACATTAAAAGACATAAGGCCTCTTTAGTTCCAAACTTAGCTGGTCCAGTAGTTGTAGGCCGGGACTCTAAACTGTTCTCTGACTTGTGGGACAGGGGAGTTCCTCTACAGCAGGAGGGAGGCCTCTCTACTGTTGGGGTGGCAGACATTGAGACAGTGACACCTCCCAAAACTGACGAGTCAGACGGTGACACAGGAGGAAAGGGTGGGTCTGCCCGACTTGCTGACATGATGTCCTCTGAAATGTATGACAGTAGAACCAATGACGATGTGGTAGATAAGACCTCTAGAACAGACACCCGGTTAGGGGTAACGGGAGGGGCCCCGAGAGTGACTCCTGTCCAGACTGTGACTCGACCGCAAGGGAAATCGAGTGCAGTAAGGTGGAGCCGAGTAAAAATGGCCGATCTTCCTCTCGCCGCAGGGGCAGCGGAAAGGCGGGACAGGCTACATCCTCTAAGAAGAGAAATGATGAGGAAGAGTCAGGGTCAGGTACTGGTCAGGTTACTGTCCTTGATAAAGAGACAATTGAGCACAGAATGGAGGAGCTGGAGAGGGAAGTCTCTAGGCTCAGAGATCATCTGTCCGCGTGTCATAGTATGAACAAGGCCCTATGGAAAGATATGGAGGTGCTCAGAGAGGCCCAGGAGAAGCATCAGCAGGAACTTCTCAGGAGGGAGGAGGAGTGTTGCGGCATGGCAGAGGAGCGAGATAAAGTTCTCCGTATGCTCAAGATACAGGAGGAGACTAATGCCCAGCTCCCGAAGTCCACGGGAGATGAAGTACAGCAAGCGTAGTGCCACACAGATGGCCACACAAGAAATGCTGAGGTCTTGGAGAACTGCGCTGATGCTCAGGATGAGGAGGTCCAACCGCATGTTCAGGAAAAGGAGACATCGCTTTTCAAGTGTATAATAGAGGTACCCGAAGACATGCAAGAAGCTTGTGCCAGTAAGGATGTACATGAGGCCTTTAGAATAGCGGTGGAAGCATGTAGTGTGAACTGGGTGCCAGAGAAGAAGCAGTTGGTTATACTGTCGACTAGGGAAGTCACAATGAAGCGAGTGGCTATCCTGAGGGACATGCACCTACATTGTCTCCGTACAAAGCAAATAATCCTGTTGAGAAATCATGAAGTCACTCGACGTCTGGAGCAAGCAAGAAAGACTCAAAGTCAGCTTGGATTAATGGAAGACATCATTCAAGTGCCCAGAGGTCTGGTGAAGAAAGTCATCGGAAGACTTGGGAAAATGATGCAGGAGATGGTGAATAAGTCCGGTGTGACAAGAGTCAGGATTCCGGCTGATGACAAAGTCCAGCTCGTGGGTGAAGACGGGATGGTTCCGTTCCTCATTGTCGGATCCATGGAGAGCCTTGGGAATATCCGGATGCTCCTCGAGTATCGTGTGTCATACCTGAGAGAAGTAGAGCAGCTACGACTTGAGAGGGAGCTGGTCAACAGAAACCTACAAAAAATGGAAAGAAGATGGCCGCCACCTTCAACCCGTGGTATTGAGAGGCGAAGAGGTTCGCTCAAGACTTCAAGTACTCAAGCTGGAGCTAATACAGGAAATAGGTCACCTGATGGAAGAGGTAGAAGTAGTAATGCCTCAGTTAGCTCAGTGATGAGTGACCTAAGCAGGAGAACCTGTAGTAGACAAAAAGAAAAGGACTCAGACCAGACAGGACGTATGGGTGCATAGGAATTGCGACGCCGTACTGACCGCTGGGGATACGGGTGGTCTGACAGGGGGGCCTCGTCAGCAAAAGAGGTGACAGAGTCGGAGGACAGACGCCTACCAAAGAGATCGGTTTGACTGGCAGAGACGACCGAGAAGGATCTCTAGTCAGGTAACATGTGTCCACCCTTCTAAGGTTGAACAAAGGGGGGAGGTATGTGGTGTAGTGACCCCTGATGCAGCTAGGGGGCACTGTGTATGCTCCCCAGGATATGCATGGAGGCATGTCATGGATGGACGGTATGTATCGCAGAGGTGGGTGGCCCTGTGATGGAAGCCTGAGCGTGTTTTGTTCAGCAGATCTACTGCTGAGAGTTGTGCTATACATTGGGAGGCTTCCAGGTGACTTGGAGAGCTGGGCGGGTCCAGTCACCTACAAACCCACCCAAGGGGTATGTGTCTGTATACCCGGGATTAAACCTGTATGTAATAGTGTGTTGTGGTAAAGGACCTGTGATGAGGTCATGACCAGGTGACCTAACCATGTGATTCTGACCTCACTGGTGGGTGGGGTTACACCTATGTAACAGAAGTGTGCTTGACACCTGAGAGAGTGTGTGGGAGTCTGCCAGTGTGGACAGACTTCCATGTGGGACTTTACAGAGAGGACTCTGTGACTGAGGTGAGGCTCCAGGCAGGAGCTGAAACATGGAAGATTTGTATTGCCTGTTACTATGTGGTTTATGAAGCAATAAACCTAAGGACTTTTTTGTATAAGAAAGTGTCTCCTGATTTACCTCTGAAGCAGCCGAGTGAGTAAAAACCTTACACCACCTACTGGGCTAGTTCTATCATTGTATTTTTCCTATCTTATAGAGTAAACCTATTGTTCCTATCCTATATCCTACACTGTTTCCAAAGCACTCACTATATAAACCAATCTTATGCTGTTCTAAACTAATCCTATGCTTATCCTGAATGATACATTACTTATATTATACATTAACACTTTACATGACTCACAGCTCTGGCAAAAATTAAAAGACCACCACATCAAAACCCTGTCATGGGCAGCCCATTCTTCAGACCTGAACCCCATTGAAAACCTCTGAAATGTGATCAAGAGGATGATGGCTAGTCACAAGCCATCAAACACAGAAGAACTGCTTAATGAAAGCTGTTTTAAAAAATCATGGTTATTCTACAAAATATTGATTTCAGAACTCTTCCTGAGTTAAAACATTAGTAGTGTTGTTTCTAAATGATTATGAACTTGTTTTTTTTTTTTGCATTATTTCAGTTCTGAAAACACTGGAATTTTTTTTATTTTTGACTATTTTTCTTTGTCAAAATAAAAATACAAAATTTATTGCTTGGAAATTCAATGACACGTCAGAAGTTTATAGACTTAAAGAACAATTTACATTTTACTCAAAAATATACCTATAAAGAGAAAAATCAGAGAAACTGAACATTTGAAAGTGGTCTCTTAATTTTTGCCAGTGCTGTATATACTGTACATTACCATAGTACATAACATAAGACGCATATCACTTAGTATATATTAAACCACATGACACAATACACACAGTGCAGTTGTTGCCTTCAGTGTCAGGAATAGGATAAGACAGTCCACATCCCTACATTAGCACTGCAAGTCTTGATTAGCTGCATCTGACTAGCTTTAACTAAGAACTAGAAAATGATTTTACCTTGTGTCAGTCTCCTGAGGTGTGTGCACAGTGGAGTGTGTTGAAGCTGGTCAATGGCATATAATGAGCTGTACTTGGGAGACAGACAGGCCAGAGTCTCTCTCTGAATGAAGACTGCATGGGTCAGTTAGGAAAGCTGAGCAGTCTGTGTGTTAATGCTTCAGAGAAAGTTACAGTCTGTTCAGTGTGAGCTGTGCATAGAGTCCAACACTTCTTTTTGGTGCTGGAAGTTGCTGGAGCTCAGCTTAACACTAGGACTACCGGACTGGTCACCCCCCTAGAACTACCGAATGGAGTTATTTTGACTCCTGGCTTGTTTTGTTTATTTTAAGAGTTTCTTGCTCCTGGTATTGTTGTAACTTTAATTTCATTCTCAGGTATAGAATGCAAAATAGCAAGAATATCGTCAGGCTTTAGCGCACTTCTTCTAGCCATATTAGCAATTAGCAAAACTGCAGGTCATATTCTACAGAAATTATGTAGTCCACTCAAGAGCTCACTGGTTTATTGATGGATGTCCTGTATATGTCCTGTGTATGTCAAGTATATTTGCAAAAATTCTAATTATTCTAAGTCTAAGCCATCCAACAATTATTCTAAACTTATTCTAAACATACAAGTAAATGAAAACTAAAAACAATAATAACATTTAGCAACAAAGACTAGCAAAATATAGTAGGGAGTCAAAATGACTCCCTTTGGTAATTAACGATAAATTTTGAGAAAAAGGCACTCTTTATTTTCAAATATTATTTATTGTCTCAAAATCTTTTTTCGCATTCTTAATGAGTAAAAGTCACCAAGTCTCAAGCCGGAAATCGGAAAAATGTAGTCACAGAAGAGACATAAAAATTGCGAGGAGTCAAAATGACTCCATCAGTAGTTCTAGTGTTAAAGTGATACTTAAGCTAGTAGGACCTCATCTCTTCTTTGTGTAAAGTTTTCTCCATGTGAATGGACTGAATATATCACCTTATGGTATATGGGAGAAATAAAATATCTCCGAAGTTAGCAGTCTAAGCCAAAAGCTGAGAGGGAGAGGACTGTAACTAGTTTGTGTGAGCCCACATTGACTTATATGTACCTGTCATACCTTTGAGCCCAGAAGAGGCTGTTTTGGTTTTGAATCCCTTGGAGATTTACGAAAGCAATAAGACTGCATATTTTTACGAAACCGCATTTCCTGTATGAAGACTTCCTAATTCCTACAACTGAGTGTGAATCCCTACAATATATAGGAAAACTGTTTTTTATTGGAGGGGGCTGATGGACCGGTCTGGTCACATGTTTCTCCACCAGCACTCATTTTATGTTCCACTCAGTGTATAAAGGGACGACACTATACATAACAAAGGGATGACAAATATGAGATGTCGCTATACATAACAAGAGAGGGCACTAGGTAATGACATTATACATAACTAAAGAGGATACTATGTAATAAGGGACAGCGTTAGCTATAAGAGAAGACGAGATGGCACAATATGTAATAAGAGAGGAAACTTTTTAATAAGGGTCTATGATTTTCTGTACATAAAAATAGAGAAAACTTAGTAATAAGGCAGTACGCTATACATAAAAAAAGGAGGAAGCTATGTAATAAGAACAGCACATTGAAGAATAAGAAAGGACGCTATGCAGTAAGGGATATGTCACGCACAATGAAGGAACGACTAAGTGCAACATGAAGGGATGAGCGGAAGGAAGCCCAACACTAGGGAAGGGTGAGTGGAGACCCTTAGGCATATCTAAAGTCACATTGTCTGCCCTAAATGTCCCTATATAGGTTCTGCACCTATTGTTGAGCAGGAACCTAATCCCTGCCTGACCCTGACAATAAGCCCTGCTTAGGGAAAGACATGGTAGGCACTAGTCAATCCTCACTATCACTAAAGACAGCTGGGATAGATGAACAAGGTAAAAACTCTTATCTTGATGAGACTCAGAGATGTAACACAGACGTCCTCCAGCAACACCAAAGAGGAAGATAACCGACTGCTATAGCTCCAAGCCTCAAAAGGTTGAAATGGAAATATCACCAGCAATTCCCTACAGCAGTCTGGGAGCCTATAAACACCCAGGTCCAGGTGTGTCAATTAGAGCTGGAGAAAGGCTGCCACTGGGTCAAAGAGTCAGAAGGGTTAAGAAGGTGTCTACAAAGCCAAATGCAGAGACTTTCTGCAGCTAGATGCAGTGCGACTGTCTGCAGCTTCTGACATACCCGTGACAGGATAGTGCTATACATAATAAGAAAGGTTGTTATGAAATAAGCTGTCGGTGCTATAGACAGAGTTGTATTACAAATAAGTGCACTATATGCTAAGAGATGAAACTATGCATAATAGAGGAAGTTGTTTTGCAAACAAGAATATGTATTCCATCATACCTTTGGAAGTCATAAAGTATACAGTAGATACAGAATAAATATTTGCATTCAGTGACTTACTGCTGACTTCTCATTTAATTAAAGTAAGTTTTCTGTTGTTTCTTATTCATCTAGTCAGACCTTCATGTTGAAATCTTCTAGCCATGACCCGTCTTGCTACACTGATCATCATGGCACTGAAACAAAAACAAAAACAGTATGTTAAATACATTAATTTCCTTCCTGAATCCAAAATCCCTTTCTGTACCCCCGAATATGAATATGTTTCACACCATAAATATTCAAATAGCCGTGCAGCATTCACAATATAAATTGATGAAACAGCACTGTGTCCCCCATTAAAGAGGCACTTCCATCAAGTTCATTAGTTACTAAATCTGTCTGTATGTGTATGGTGTGTAGTGTGTTTGTGTGTGTGTCAATATACTGTTCTACCACAATTTTTCCAATATCTAACACCATTTTGCTCCTCTTCCCAGTGATGTCACCGATCTTCAGACTCTCTGGGTCACACTGCGCTAAGTGTGACTTAGAAGTGGATTTTCCAATGTAAGCTTTCTGATCATCAGAATAATGTTAAAGTCTTATATCTTGGGTTATTCCGGAAGCAAAAATAGCAAAATGTTACTTTTGTAGCTTTAGCTATTACTAGAGTTGAGCGAAACAGGTCGGTCAGATTCAAAAGTCGCCGATTTTAGCCAAAGTCGGGTTTCGTTGGCCGAAACCCGACCATAGCGTGCCGTCGGCCGAGCGGTCGTCGACCCAAGTGGGATTTCCCCGAATGCTTGCAGGTGCCTTTTTTTCACCAATTAGCAAGGATGTACACTGTGGGCAACGAGATGACATGTGCAGCGGTGACGTGCGGCTTTGAGCGGCGCGGGATTCAAATCCCGAGATTTGAATCCCGAGCCGCTCAAAGCCGCGCGGCACCGCTCCTTGGCTGAGCCGCCCGCCGGCTCTGAAAATGGGCACTGTAGGTGTATTTACTGGCCTCCACTCCCTGCCGACTTTTATTCCCCATTGACTTGCATTGGGGTCAGATTTTCGACTCCGACTCGACCATTTCCGTTAGTCGTCCGACTTCGTTTGACTCGAGTTTTGAGAAAGTCGGGTTTCACGAAACCCGACTCGACCCGAAAAAAGGCAAAGTCGCTCATCTGTAGCTATTACACTATGTTTACATTTCTTTTTTATACTTTGATAAAATTTGTTTTTAAATATTCATATATATATATATATATATATATATCTTTATATATATTGTTTACATAGTCCCTATATAGGACTTTACTTTTATTTGCTTGATTACTATTCCAAGATCCTACAATATTACTTTATTGCAATATAATAGATCTGTCAGTTTTACACTGAGACTTCATCTGATATACTCTGCTTAATATAGACCAATGAAGTTTAGTTACCCAATAGCCATTTTTTGTCTTTGGGTTGTCTTGGAAGCTACTGCCCCCTCACACAATTGCTAAAAGAAAGAGCCCCCTCCCACAAATAACCATCTAAATACTGCTATCAATATTGACAGCGATTTCTAAGGGTAAAAGGGAATGTAGTGTTCTTGCACACAGGACAATAATTTAATTTAGTTTGGCACCCCCGCTAATCATAAGTTGAGTGGTTGCATAGTCCTCATGTAACCACTCATATGTGTTTTGCATATGTACAGTCAGTAAGAGAAGCTTTTCCGCACATGACTATAAATATGAAAATCGCATACGAGTGGTCTGATCTGTCAAATTATAAAATAAATGTATCCAATTGGTAAACAGTGTAATAGAAAAACAACAAAAGCCAAAATTATGTTTTTTTTGGACACCGCAACATCGCAATAGAATACAAGAAGAGATGGAAAAAACATTATATATAAGCTAAAATTGTATCAGTAAAAATATCAGCTCAGGGTGCAAAATATAGTCTTCACACACCCATATATCCCAAAAAATGAAAACATTATAAGTTTTGTAAAATGGCGATGAAAGCAAATTTTTTTTTTACAAATTTCCTAAATTTTTTATCTCTTAACAAAAAAAACTATAAATCTTTGCATTTTTGCTATCTGCATACTCGTACTGACCTGGAGAATCATATTGTCAGGTCAGTTTTACCATTTATTGAGCAATAAAAAACCCAAGAAACAATTATGGAATTGCACTTTTTGCAATTTGAATGCACTTGGATTTTTTTTCTGCTTTCCAATGATAACATGAATGATGTTATTAAAAAAAATAAAATAAAAGACCTCATACGGCTATGTGGAAGGAAAAATAAAAAAAATTATGGGTCTGGGAAGAAGGGGAGCAAAAAATTAAAGCAAAAAATAAAAGGAAAATCGTGCTGGGATGAAGGGGTTAAACACAGGTGAATCAGCCAAGGTTTTTAAGTAGAACCTTATTCAGGAAATAGTAGCATTTTAAAATGCTTAAGAAATGCTAGGTGTCAAAGTTCACATAGAAAGCTGTCTATCAGTGGTGTGGGTGGTGTTATACACAGCTCAGCATTCAGACAACTGCTAGATCTGCAGCAGAGAAAACTGTTTTTAATCACAACTGCAGCAACAAGTGAAGTAATTAACCCCTCTCTGACATTAGACATACTATTCCGTCCATGTGACCTGAGACTTACTTCCCATGGATGGAATAGTACGTCATCGTGATCAGCTTTGCTCACGGGGGTGCACAGCCAATCGTGGATGGGTGTCAGTTGATTGTCACAGATGACACCGGGAACTAAGTACCTGGAGAAGTCACAGACCGCTCCCGGCACTTTAACCCCCGAAATGCTGCAATCAAACATAATTGCAGCATTCCAGGAGCAGGCAGTTGGCTGACAGCCGCTCTGCCTTTGGATCGGAGACCCCGCAGAGTGTTCCGGGGTTCCGATCGCTCCCATGGTAACCCGATGTCGTCATGACAACATCTGGGTTACCAGAGCTGAGAAACTTCCTGTCATGCGCAGTGCATGTTAGGAAGTCTCTCACGTCAGAGTAAACAGAGTGCAGTACTGACAGCATCTGTAGCATGCAGATGCTGCTTCATCTGCATGTTATAGAAGCGATCAGGCTGCAAAAAATGATTGTCCCATAGTGCGATAAAGTGTAAAAGTTAGAATGAAGTAAAACATTTTTTAAAATAATTGTAAAAATATATAAAAAAATAATAATAAAAAAATCAATATTTATTCTATTACTAAATAAATATTTAATGAAAAAAAATCTAAACAATGAAAGTACACATATTTGGTACCGCCGCGTCTAGAATGACCTGACCTATAAAACTGTCCCACTAGTTAACCCCTTTAGTGAACACCATAAAAAAAACAAGGCAAAAAGGAATACTTTATCATCATATCACCAAAAAAAAGTGGAATAACACGCGATCAAAATGACAGATATAAATAAACATGGTACCACTGAAATCGTCATCTTTTCCCACAAAAAATGAATTACCATACAACATCATCAGCAAAAAAATAACTCTCAGAATAAAGTGATGCAAAAGCAATTATTTTTTCTATAAAATAATTTTTATCATATAAAAGCGCCAAAACATAAAAAAATTATATAAATGTGGTATCTTTGTAATTGTACTGAACGGAAGAATAAAACTGCCATAACAATTTTACCACACACGGAACTGTGTAAACGCCCCCCCAAAGAAATTCATGAATTGCTGGTTTTTGCTCATTCTGTCCCTCATGAGCCTGAAAATGATACTATTAAAAACATCAACTCGTCCCGCAAAAAACAAGACTTCACATGACTTTGTGGGCTAAAATATGGAAAAATTATAGCTCTCAAAATGTGGTGATGCAAAAACTATTTTTTGCAATAAAAAGCATCTTTCAGCGTGACAGCTGCCAATCATAAAAACCCGCTGTAAGGCCACTTTAACACATCCTGATATTTCCAGTACTGAAGATGTCAGTGTCCATGTGTGTAATTCTTGCGGCACATGTGTGGCATGTGTGTGCCGCTTCAGTACCACATGGACGGGCGCCAGGGAAGAAGCATTACAGTAAGCGCTGTTCCCCGGCGCCGGGTGCTGAACATGGCTCTCATCATTCTCCCCTGCTCTACCTGTGATCAGAGCAAGCAGGTGAGAATGATGAGCGTTACATTTAACCTCTTATTGACCACCGATACACCTTTTAACGGCGGCAGTTCAGAGTATTTAAAACACAGCGCCGCTTTCTAACGGCGCCAAGGTATAAGATTATATCGCCCCCCCGCATCAGAATTTCTCCGGGGTCTCGGCTGCCAGGGGTAGCAGAGACCCCAGAGAGCATAATTCGGGTTGTGTTTTACCAACCCCGGTGTTGCGATCGCTATTATTAATGACATAACGGCGACCGCAAACAAAAAAGTCAGATTTTTCATTTAATTTCTCTCTCCTCTGATGTGATGGCACATCAGAGGAGAGAGAAATAGGATTCCCTGGTCCACCGATCACTTCTTCAGTACCTCATTTGTCCGTGCAGGCCCCCCTGAAGTCCCCTGGGCCACCAGCTTCTTCTTTCAGGAGAAAATGACGGTCGCATGCAGTGCTCAGGCCGAAATCTGCCGGCCAGCACCCAGCAACAATGGGAGACTACCGCTGACGTCACTTAGGCTGCGCTGACTCCTCGCCTGACCTGAGGTGAACTCACCAGCGTGGAAGAATGTTCAGAAACTATCCCACACTAATCAGTTCATCTCCGGTCAGGAGGAGAGTCTGCGCAGGCAGCTTTTCCTTCATTCCTCCATGGTTTACAGCTGGGCCAGTCGCATTAGCACCTCTCCCAGTTGTAAAATATTTAACTCCTTCAGATGGATTGCAGCGTGGGTCTTGACTGTACGGCGGACAGGTATGGGTATATTATTGTTTTTTTATTTTGTCTTTTTTCTAGGAGATCAATGGCTTAAGCATTGAATGGGAGTGTAATAAAGATGGAAAAAATGTGTGTTTATTTCATTAAAAGTCTTTTTTCTTAATGTGTGTGTGTGTTTTTTTCTTAACCCTTTCAGACTAGTGGATTAATAATGGATAGGTGCCTTATTGACAGCTCTCCATATTAACCCCTTAAGGACCAAACCATTTTGTAGGTTAAGGACCAGGCCTATTTTAACAATTCTGACCACTGTCAATTATGTCCTTATAACTCTGGAACGCTTTAACGGATCTTGGTGATTCTGAGAATGTTTTCTCGGGACATATTGTTCTTCATGATAGTGGTAAAATTTCTTTGATATAACTTGCAGTTATTTATGAAAAAAACTGAAACATGGCGAAAATTTTGCAATTTTCAAAATTTTATTTTTATGCCCTTAAATCAGAGAGATATGTCACAAAAAGTAGTTAATAAATAACATTTCCCACATGTCTACTTTACATCAGCTAAATTTTGGAACCAAAATTTTTTTTGTTAGGAAGTTATAAGTGTTGAAAGTTGACCAGTGATTTCTAATTTTTCCAACAAAATTTACAAAACCATTTCTTTTAGGGACCACCTCACATTTGAAGTCACTTTGAGGGGTCAATATGACATTCAAGAAGTTTATTAACCCTTTAGGTACTTCACAAGAATTGAAGCAATGTGGAAGGAAAAATGAACATTTAAATTTTTTCCCCAAAATTTTTATTTCGACACAATTTTTAATTTTGTCAAGAGTATCAGGAGAAAATGAACCAGAATATTTGTTGTACAATTTATCCTGAGTACACCGATACCCCATGTTTGGAGGAAGACAAACGGCAATGCTCAGAAGGGAAGGAGCATCATTTGAGATTTTGAATGTCAAATTGGCTGGAATCGAGAGCTGACACCATGTCGCGTTTGGAGAGCCCCTGATGTACCTAAACAGTGGAAACCCCCATAAATGACCCCATTTTGGAAACTAGACCCCCAAGGAACTTATCTAAATGTGTGGTGAGCACTTTGAACCCCCAAGGGCTTCACAGAAGGTTATAATGTAGAGCAGTAAAATTAAAAAATCATATTTTTTCCACAAAAATGATCATATCACCCCAAATTTTAATTTCCAAAGAATAAAAGCACCACAAAAGTTATTGTCCAATTTGTTCTGAGTACGCTGATACCCCATATGTGGGGGTAAACCACTTTTTTGGCCGCATGGCAGAGCTCAGAAGGGAAGCAGCGCCATTTGACTTTTTTGGCTGGAATTGAGATTGGACGCCATGTCGCATTTGGAGAGTCCCTAAAGTGCCTAAACAGTGGAAACCACCCATAAGTGACCCCATTTTGGAATCTAGACCCCCCAAGGAACTTATCTAGATGTGTGATGAGCACTTTGAACCCCCCAAGTGCTTCACAGAAGTTTATAACGTAGAGTTGTGAAAATAAAAAAATCATATTTTTTTCCACAAAAATGATCTTTTTGCCCCCAAATTTTATTTTTATAAGGGTAACAGGAGAAATTGGACCCCAAAAGTTGATGTTCAATTTATGCTGAAACCCCATATGTGGGGGTAAACCACTGTGATCGCCAAACTGCGATCTTTGGGAGGCAGAATGAACAAATCCACAAAAGGTGAAGAATTGTTTTTATTTTTTACGCCGTTCCTCGTGCGGTATTAGTGATTAGGCGACTTTATTTTTCGGGTCGATGCGATTACAGCGATTTCCAGATTTATACCCTTTTTTCATGTTTAGCTTCTGTCACACACTAAAAGACCCATTTTTTGGAAGAATTTTTTAAAGAAATTTTTGCATCGCCGTATTTTGAGAGCTATAATTTTTCCATATTTCGGCTGACAGACTCATGTGTGGGCTTGTTTTTTGCAGGACGAGCTGACGTTTTTATTAGTACCATATTCGGGCACATAACTTTTTTTATCGCTTCCTATTCCAATTTTTGTGTAGGCAGAATGAACAAAAACCAGCAATTAAGGAATTGTTTGTTTTTTTTCCTCCGTTCCGCGTGTGGTAAAATTGGTAAGGCAGCTTTATTCTTCGGGTCACTACGATTACAACGATACCTCATTTATATCTTTTTTATGTTTTGGTGTTTTTTACACAATAAAAACTTTTAGGCCGGCGTCACACTGGCGACAGAATCGGACGACTGCAATGCGATGAAAAATCGTATTGCAGTCTGCCCTATGTTAATCTATGGAGCAGCTCCCAGTATCAGATTATTTGTGGTCCGTTTTAAACGTCCGTGTGCAATCGCAGCATGCTGCGATTGTCACCGATTGTGGGTCGACTATCGCCAATGCAAGTCTATGGGAGCGATGAAAAATCTGATTACAAACGGACCGCATGTGTGACTTGCGATGAAATCGCATCGGTGTCCTTTAGAAAAGCCGGCAATTCATCCCCGGCTATACTGTAAAATCACACTGACAGCTTTAATAAAGAATAGAAAGAATAGATATACACACATAGAATACATATATATATATATATATATATATATATGTAATTGTGACATGTATATATATATATTTTTATTTCCTAGACTTCTACATACTGTAATAGCCGCTAATTCAATTGCCGGCTTCTGTGAAATCACAGAAGCCGACATGAAATGATACATTGTTTCCACACAGTTAACCATGTCATTTCCTATATTTTGATATTTGTTTAGAACTTACAATTACATGAGTGTATTTGTGCAAAATTTCAGACATGTAGGGGTTAATTAAAGGTGTAAATTCGTTGAAAAAAAATGCGTGGGCTACCGCTGTATTTTCTCCACCAGACAGACAAAGCAAGCGAGTGGGGGCAGATAATAATAGCCTAGGGAGGGTACTTTTATTTTGTGCCCCCCCTGGCTACTAACATCTGCCCCCAGACACCCCAGAAAGGGCAAATCTATAATTAGATTCGCCCTTTCTGGCACTTTGCCCGTCTATTCCCATTGCCCTGTAGCGGTGGCGAATGGGTTAATAATCTCGCGTTAATGTCACCTTAGTATTGAAAGGTGACCTTAAGGCAGGTTAATAATTGAGAGCTGTCAATTAGACAACTATCAATTATTAATCCTATTGTATGAAATAAAAATCAAACACACACAGTTTAATAAAAAATAAGTTTAATTAAATAATCACACAGTTTTTGACCATATTTTATTTTCCTGCTAAAACCATTTCCTGTAATAAAAATAAAATAAAAAAGCAAAATTATTCTTACCAATCCGATGTACAGTCAGGTCCCACGCTGTAATCCATCAGAAAGGGTTAACAGGTTACAGGTCGCAGAGAGCTAATAATGCTGTCTCAGACCTGTATTCCCCTGAATGAATCAGTTACTCTCCCAGCGAAAGGAGGGAATAGATTCATGAATGGAGCTTAATTGATTTATTTAGTGACCTGACCTAAAGGGAAAGTGGATACAATCAATTAAGCTTCATTCATTAAACTTATTCATTCAGGAGCTTTGAGCTGAGCATGCAGGATTACTTGCACTGCTTGGCTCAAAGCTAGTTAACCCTTTGTGAAGGATTACAGCGTGGGACGTGACAGATCAGCGGAATAGGTAAGAATAATGTTGTTTTATTTTTTTTTTCTTTATTTTAGGAGATCAATGGCTTCGCACGGATTAAGTGTAAAATAAAATATGGTAAAAAAATGTGTTTTTATTTAATTAAAATAATTTTTAATTAATGTGTCTGTGTTTTTTTAATTTACTTCAATAGGATTAATAATTGATAGTTGTCTAATTGACAGCTCTCAATTATTAACCTGCCTTAAGGTCACCTTTCAATACTACGGTGACATTAAGGTGAGATTATTAACCCATTCGCCACCGCTACAGGGCAATGGGAATAGACCGGCAAAGTGCCAGAAAGGGCGAATCTAATTATAGATTTGCCCTTTCTGGGGTGTCTGGGGGCAGATGTTAGTAGCCAGGGGGGGCACAAAAAAATGTACCCTCCCTAGGCTATTATTATCTGCCCCCACTCGCTTGCTTTGTCTGTCTGGTGGAGAAAATACAGCGGGAGCCCATGCATTTTTTTTCAACGAAATTACACCTTTAATTAACCCCTACATGTCTGAAATTTTGCACAAATACACTCATGTAATTGTAAGTTCTAAACAAATATCAAAATACAGGAAATGACATGGTTAACTGTGTGGAAACAATGTATCATTTCATGTCGGCTTCTGTGATTTCACAAAAGCCGGCAATTGAATTAGCGGCTATTACAGTATGTAGAAGTGTATGAACTATAAATATATGTATATATACATGTCACAATGACATGTATATATATATATATGTGTTCTATGTGTATATATCTATTCTTTTTTTGTGATTGAAATACTATTCTTTTGGATCCATTATATGTCAGTTTTGCAAGCCTGCGAGAAATTATCGCAAGTCGGATGAAAATCGGATGTTACAAGGTACACACACATGCGACTAAATCGCATCTTTGAAGGAAAATCGGATGCCAGAAGGATGTGTGATGTTTGCATTTTGATCCGACAATCGACCGTCTAAAACGGACCGATTTTTTGTGGTTGTGTGTGACGCCGGCCTTATAGAAAAAATAATTATTTTTGCATCAGTTTATTCTGCGAGCTATAACTTTTTTATTTTTTCACGGATGATGCTATATGGCAGCTTGTTTTTTGCGGGACAAGATGACGTTTTCAGTGGTACCATGTTTATTTATATCCGTCTTTTTGATCACGTGTTATTGCACTTTTTCCAAGTGGTATGATGACACCGCTTGGAAAAAGTATAATTTACTACTTTTTTGTGGGTTTTTTTACGGCTTTCACTGAAGGGCTTAACTAGGGTTACGCTTTCATAGATGGGATTTTTATGGACACGGCGATACCAAACATGTGTGTTTTTTTTGTTTTTTTTTACATAAAAATGTGTATTTTTTAGGGGAATTTTTTAAATTTTTTTAAATATTTTTTTTACAAATTTTTTAAAAAATGTTTTTTTTTACCTTGTCCCTTTATGGGACTTTCACTTTTGATTGCAGGTACAATGTATTGCAATACTCCAGCATTGCAATGCATTGTACCTATGGTGAAAGCTGCTGTGACCATGTTGTGAGCATGGTCACAGCGGTTTTCCGTAGCTAGATGACCCGGAGGTTGTCATGACAACCCCCGGGTCATCAAGGCAGAGATTGGGCCCTGCAAATACATTGCCGGGACTCCGATCTGAGGCAGAGGGAGCTCCCGACCCTCTGACTCCCCCCCGAACGCTCCCCACTGATATGGAAATTTAATTAGGATAAAAATATCCTTCTGTGTTTGCTGCTTGCTTCTCCAAATCTCTATATAATGTCTTTTTGAGCGCTCAGAACGAAATGAGGACTGTCCACAACGCAAGTGTCAGTATAACAGTTCGTCAAAGACATACATTTATTATTCATTCAAGGTTTTATACGTTTACAAAAAGGGGCTGGTTAGTCAATTAACATACAATTAAAAGCTGCTAGATTATTGGCTGTTCTAGTGTAAATATGATAATTATGATAATCATGATTAAAAGAGCTGAAGTTGCAGAATTATTGTTTATATTCTTGTGACCTAGTTGTCTTGCATAACTATAATGTAAACAACAGATATCTAATAGGACTTTTTGTACTTCATGCATTTGTTCCTTTATGAAGGCCTTTATGAAGGCCAGATTTCTTTAAAACGACTGATTATAGCTGGCCTAGAAATATGTGAGCACAAGGTTTTTTAGCAAGTGAGATCTATCTAACTGTGAACTGTGAATACATATATGTGAATATACTTTGAATATATGGAATACATATATATTTCCATGACACCCCCTTATTACCCCATATGCCACGGCTACACGGCAGTGGGAAGAGAGAGGGTAAGTGCCGGAATAGGCGGATCTTACAGATTATTTGCTTTTTAAACTGATGTGTACAATTTTTCTTACAATGCTATTTTAACATGAGTTTTTACATAGAGAGAACTGCTGTGTGTAAAACCTCATATTAAAATTGCATTGCATATGGATGTTCCGTGGAAAAATCGCATGGAAATCGCATTACACTCACATAGCACTCGTCGTTTTTTTTTGGTCCTGAAATCGGACTGTTGTTTTTCTCGCAAGTGTGTATGAGCCCAAAAGAGAAAAATCAGACAAACTGAACATTTTAAAGTGGTCTCTTAATTTTTGCCAGAGCTGTATATTATTCTAGTCTCAAATTAAACAGCAAAAACCTGTTGACAAATTTCATTTAAAGAGCTTAATATGCAAATTGCCTCTTCAAACAAAGAGGACTTGTACTCTATAGCGCCACCTATTGGAAGTAGCGATCCTACAAGTCACAATCAACGAGTCTTGTAATATGACTTAGGATAAAAGCCAAATCAGAATCTCCATTTGCAGACACGGTGTTTCGGACTGTTGGTCCTCATCAGTGCAAAGTAGGAGAGATCTGATTTGGCTAGATGAGAGGCTCTGGACTGGGTCTGGGGGTAAGGTTTCTCCTTGTGGAGAGTGACATACCAGCTCTGGCGTGTTGAGGTAAGGAGGCTTATTCGCCGTGCAATGCTCCTCTGGGAAATTTTAATATGCAAATTGCCTCTTCAAACAAAGAGGACTTGTACTCTATAGCGCCACCTATTGGAAGTGGCGAATAAGCCTCCTTACCTCGACACACCAGAGCTGGTATGTCACTCTCCACAAGGAGAAACCTTACCCCCCAGACCCCAGTCCAGAGCCTCTCATCTAGCCAAATCAGATCTCTCCTACTTTGCACTGACGAGGACCAACAGTCCGAAACACCGTGTCTGCAAATGGAGATTCTGATTTGGCTTTTATCCTGTCATATTACAAGACTCGTTAAAGGGTTGATTGTGACTTGTAGGATCGCTACTTCCAATAGGTGGTGCTATAGAGTACAAGTCCTCTTTGTTTGAAGAGGCAATTTGCATATTAAAATTTCCCAGAGGAGCATTGCACGGCGAATAAGCCTCCTTACCTCGACACGCCAGAGCTGGTATGTCACTCTCCACAAGGAGAAACCTTACCCCCCAGACCCCATTTAAAGAGCTTGAAAGTCTTGGTTACAGTTCTAGGAAACCACAGATTGTTACACACATCTTTTTAGCGTTATTGGAGGCTTTGAAGTATTGCTATTCACAACAAATCAATTAGCTGCTAATCAACTTTTTGGGAAAATTTTTGCACATGACAAATTAAAATTATCTCTAAGTAATATAGATTTTTCTTTACATTAGCTATTTTTTAAGAATCCCTGTTTTTTTTTAGAAAAATCTGCTAGTTTTGACAATACCATTTTGAAAACATAATTTTCTCTCAAAAAATAGAAAAGTTTTGTCATTGCAATTAAATACGTTCTGTGATGTTACACAATGAAATACAAGTTTTGCTTACCTTACGTATCTACCTTATAGCCACTTATTTAAAATAATGCATAATGTTTGATTAATTTTACTTGTTTGATATTCTTTGCTTGTCTGATATCACAAAAAAATGATATCAACGGTGCCCAATGACATAGAGATTGAAATAAATATTCCACATTTAGCTTTGGTGTTTACACTACTACACAGCACCATCTCCTGGCTCTCCGAGTCTTCATAGCAGCATTCAAAAAATGTGCAGCTTCGTTGTATAGGAGCTAACATTTCCATAAAAGAGGTGTGTGAGCATTTTTCTTGTAACATTGTAACATTTAGTAGTGAACCTATAAAGAGATTTACGTTAATTAAAGTCAGTGAGGGCATAAACCTCATATTTAGGCTCCTGGTTTGCAAAAGTCACAAATGTACTTAAATCATGAAAAGTGTTAAGATTTAAATTCCAGCATTAAAATTTGCATGATTCTAGATTTTTCACTATCATTTATAGGTTAACTTATACTATAGTAATAGTTAAGCATTTTCAAGCATAAAAAGAGTGCCTAATTATTTTTCTTTTCCTGTAAAATTTGAAAAATTTCAATAAAAAAATTACAATTAAAAAAAAATTGCATGACTAACGATTAATAATGTTAATTTTTCTTATGGAATTTTTGTAAAAAAAAAAAGCCACATCAAGCTTTGCTCTGAATTTCAAAATTATAAAACAAAAATATAATTGATAGCCAATATAGATTAATATAAAACAGGTCAAAATTAATTTTGATGCCTCTTTTTTATAAAAGCAGTGCAAGCATTGATATAAGAAAGTATTTACTAATGTAAATCATCATCACATTAACCCACTATGGAAAAAAAAGTGTAAGGACTATGGGAGGATCTATGTGAATAGGTAAAGAAATGGTTAATTAACAGAAAAAATAAGCGCCAAGGAATCTAATCAGTTTTACTATGGAGTAAAAGAAAGTTCTGTACTAGGCCCCATTGTTTGCATTTATTATTTTTAATAATGATCTTTTGGATGCATCAGAAATAACAGTATATTTATTGACACAGATGTACGGTATGTGTATACTGTATACTTGGCTTGGTTATAATATATTATTGAAAGGCTTTGGCAAGTTAACAGCCCACCCATATCAACTTCATTGCTCATAGATATCCGATATTACTATATTGTGGAGTGAAAAAAATAACAAACCTATCACAAAAAATATACATATGTAAAGGAGGGTTCACATCACTCGCTTCTGAGTGCTCCGTATAGGTGGGTATAAATAGTTGGAAAAGGGTCCTCTGCCGTTCTACTAACATAGTCACTTACTTGAATGAGACAAAAAGAAACTAAAATATGAATCTTTGGAATGCATTGGACCCACAAATAATATTGTGAACATGTGTAGAGGAAATCTTACCTTGCCCTTGATAATGCAATAAGGAAAACTACCTAAAATAGGTCAAGTTCTTTTCATACTTCTCTCATTTAAAGGGAACTTGTCACCAGAAAAAAATGATATTAATCTGCTGATATGGGGTCAATCTGCAGGTTAATAAATTAAATTTATTCTCCCTGGCAGCATTAATTTCCAGTGGGGGCTGCGCCAGGGTTCAGTCACTCCTCTGAGAATACTTAAGCTATCCATGCATGTGCTGTGACAGTGACACAACCGCAACACATGCAGCTGCGGCGGTGATCAGGTGTTCACCCGACGCGATCCAGGAAGCCAGGTTCTCGCTATAGCTTGCCTGAATAAGCAGGGAGCCGAAGATATTTTCTCAACTATAACAAAGAACAATAATTCCTGTAGCCCATCCAAACTACCTTTTTCAGAACGAGCAGCAAGGGACAAATATAATTTTTATGAAAAAGGCAAGGGACAGAACAAGAATGATTAGCTATGAGACAATGATTGTGACAAGTGAAAACTTTGCTCTTCATGGAACTTTTAATAAAGAAGCCTGGTTTGGGAGACTGCTGAAGTCCCTTTGAGCAAAGCCAGAGAGCACGTGGAGCCCAGATTCTGGTACGTCCACACAAGAGCACTGCCTATTTTAGTATGATCTGACCGTGCCGCGGACAGACAAGCTATTTAAGGTCTAAGCTCCGCCCCCAGCCATCTCATCAATCGCATCACCGATGACGTCATCCATGACCAATCAGGCAATGCCAGGTCAGAGGATCAGCTGACACTAAGCACCAATCATGGCTCGCCATGTCACGGACATGCTCAGTGCAGGCATTTCTGGACTTAGTCTTGCAACAGCCTTTTCTTGTTCCGTAACCTAGGTATAAGGCTGCTATGAACAAAGACCTGAGTAACTATTTGAGCCTCTAGGGTCCTGGCTAGGTGTTGGGATTGAAGGCGAAGCTGAGCAGCATCTACCTTGGCTGGGTCTGGATGGGAGACCACAGACTCCTCAGATCCAGGTTCAGATGCCTAACAGTTACCTTATCAAACTTGTGTTTTTTAGAAGTAGCAAGGGGCAGAACATAAGTGAAAAGCAGAGTCAGTCATGGAGGAGCAATGCTCTGAAAGGACAGGCACATCTGACTACAACTTCTTACATGGAGAGTTACCCAGTCACATATAAAATATCTATTATTACTGGTCTCCAGACATCATGAGTAACACAAGTTAATAACGTCCGCAGCTTACAAGAGGGAAAAAGAGGGAAAAGAAATACAAATTTACTATCTCATCCAACCAGTTTCAAGAATAAATAAAAATTGTGGTCTTGAGTAGAAGGTTCTTATTTCTATATTGTTTCCTCATTTATACAATTTGGATAGGTTGGCTTACTTTTCAGCAAAAAAACCTTGTGTCAGCATCAGAGAGGGACTGAAAATAAGGCCTGGCATTTGAAAGCACGCAGGCCTATATTGCCCCTCCCCAGCCACTTTTCATAATGAGGGTAGCTATTACAAATATGACACTTCCTACCATTGCAGGAAATCAAAATTTAGCACTATATAAACCAGTGCTTTTAAGACATTACACTGTGTTCCAAATTATTCTGCAAAAATTGTTTTGGAGTGATAAGGTAAGAATTTTTTTGTTTGTCAGTTAAACTCATTGATGGTGATGTGTGTCAGGGCTCTTTATATCACTGTAAGCAATTGCAGACACCTGTGCTAATTAGTTTGGCAGGTGTGTCCAATGAAAGGCAAGACTACTTAAGAAGGCTGTCCCACATAATTAAGCAGCCTACATTTTCTGCCAAAATGGGAAAGAAAAAGGATGTGTCGGCTGCTGAGAAGCAACAAATTGTGGAGTGTTTAGGTCAAGGCATGACTACAATCAACAATCCCAAGACACTTCATCGTGATCATCGCACAATCAAGAAGTATGTAGCTGATTCACAGTACACACGTGTGCGTGCTGATAAGGGAAAATTGAGGACTCTTTCCTACAGGCAATTATGTCAGGTTAAAAGAGCAGCGGCAAAAAAGCCTTGTCATAGCAGCAGACAAGTTTTTGAAGCTGCTGGTGCCTCCAACGTCCCCCGAACAACAAGATGCAGGGTCCTTCAGAGGTTTGCAGCTGTGCGTAAGCCATCCTGTCGACCTCCTCCATCCACTGCACACAAGCAGAAATGGCTCCAGTGGGCCAAACAATACATGAAGACTGACTTCATAACTGTTTTGTTCACCGATGAGTGCCGTGCAACGCACGATGGTCCAGATGGATGGAGTGGAGGATGGCTGGTTGATGAACTCCCCATGCAAACACGGCTACGACGCCAACAAGGAGGAGGTGGAGTAATGTTTTGGGCTGGAATCATGGGGAGAGAGATTGTCGGCCCCTTTAGGATCCCTGAAGGGGTAAAGATGAACTCCATAGTGTATGTTGAGTTTCTCAAACAGCACTTCCTGCCATGGTTCAAGAAGAAGAACCGTGCATTCCGCAGCAAGATCATTTTCATGCATGATAATGCACCGTCTCATGCTGCGCATAACACATCTGCATCTCTGGCTGCTATGGGCATAAAAGGGGACAAACTTATAGTGTCGCCCCCATGCTCCCCTGACCTCAACCCCAATGAGAACCTCTGGAGCATCATCAAAAGGAGTGTCTATGATGGCGGGAGGCAGTTCACATCTAAGCAACAGCTCTGGGAGGGTATTCTGTCCTCATGCAAAACAATTGAAGCAGAAACCATCCAAAACCTGACAAATTCAGTGGACGAGAGAGTTCAGAAGCTCCTTTCGAACAAGGGGTCCTATGTGCAAATGTAACATCACCTAGAATAAAGTTTTGAGTTGAAAACTGTTTGATTTCAGTTTGTAATAACCTGCTAATGCTTATAATTTCAAAAATGACCATTTTTTTGTTCTTTATTAAAATGAAAAGGTTGAAAACTTTGCTGTGCATAATAATTTGTAACATGCATTTTGAGTGCAGTTTGAGTGTTTTATTTTTTAAAAAATATACTGTTATCATAGGCTGTTTGTACAAAAACCTTTCAATTGTACTCTAATAGTTATTTGACTGGAAAATTACAATGACTGCAATTCATATAGGTAATTTGGGAAAATCAGAGAAAATATTATTTGCATAATAATTTGGAACACAGTGTATATGTGTGCAGTTGTATATGCATATGTGCCACTTTTCCTTTTCTTTTCCATTCAACAAAACTACCCATGACCACTTCTTACATTCATCAGACATAGCTTTTCTAGCTCCATCCTCACATTGCCCCACCATTTAACAAACCAAATAGTTCCCTAGGATGCTGTTAAAAATGTTTTGGGCAGATGACGTCTGCTTCCAGATTGGCCTACTTGATATTTACTAGAATGTCTAGAAAAGAAAGCTCTCATACCAACCCCTACCTTAGAAATACAAAAATATTTTTTCAAGATGTTTTATTATATACTGATGCCTGCTTTTAATTAGTTGATTATAGTACATTTACACTGCATGATTATCGTGACCGACAGGAACACTCACAATAATCCTGCAGTCATTGTCGATAATCCAATGAACAAGCAAAACACTCAGTGACAACCACAGCTGTGTGGATCATGGAGGACCCCTTACTGTTACTACTTTGTCACACATGACACCAAAGAGAACATGTGGATCCCACAGCTGCTACCAATTGTCAGGGGATTACACTACACTGCCTCTAATTGACAGGGCAAATACGCAATTGGCTGATGAGTAGAGTTGAGCGAAACAGATCGGTCAGATTCAAAAGTCGCCGACTTTCGCCAAAGTCGGATTTCGCGGAGCGAAACCCGACCATAGCGTGAAGTCAGCCAAGTGATCATCGACCCGAGCGCCAAAGTCGGTTTTCCCATAATGATTGCAGGCGCCTTTTCTCAGCCACTGAGCAAGGACGTAAACTGTGGGCAACGAGATGACATGGGCAGTGGCCACCACCATCTTAGAGAAGGGCATTGCAGTGATTGGCTTGCTTTGGGGGGTGTCAGAGTGTCTGTAAAAGCCCTGATCGCCGACCGCTATTTTACTTCTGCCGATCTTAACAGGAGAGGTTGCTGATGCTGTTTATCAGCAGGGAGAGAGTTAGGGCTGGAAACAGCAGCTCTTATGTGCTTGTGCTGATAGCAAGTGTGCTGTACAAATAGTGTGCAGTGACAGGGGAGAATTTTCTTGTGTGCAGAAGTGCTGGTTATTAGGCTGCCTGCCAGTGACAGGGGAGGATTTTCTTGTGTGCAGCAGCGCTGGTTATTAGGCTGCCTGCTAGCTGTATTGCTGTGTGTACACTGCCGTGCAGACTGCTTTTTACACAGCACTAATGCTTTTATTCTTTTTTTCTGCACAGTTACCGAGCGTTCATTTTTTCCCACACCGTATAGAGCTGTACGCTCCTCACACACTACCGTGTACTGGCTGGTATCACGGACAAATACATGCTGACTATCTGTGTGTGACTCCGGAAATATATACGGAGATTTACAATTACCCCTAGACTGTATATACAGTACCCTTTTTCTGCTTTTTATATTCTGGTCTAATCCATACTGAGCCTGTGAGCGTCTGTGTGTTACTCCAGAAATATATACAGATATTTAAAATTACCCCAACACTGTATACAGCTGTATGCTTCTGATACAGTACCCTTTTACTGCTTTTTGTATTCTGGTCTAATCCATACTGAGCCTGTGAGCGTCTGTGTGTTACTCCAGAAATATATACGGAGATTTAAAATTACCTCAACACTGTATACAGCTGTATGCTACTGATACAGTACCCTTTTTCTGCTTTTCATATTCTGGTCTAATCCATACTGAGCCTGTGATCGTCTGTGTGCTTCTCTGGAAATATATACTGAGATTTAAAATTACCCCAACACTATATACACCTGGTATCTTCTGATACAGTACCCTTTTTCTGCTTTTTATATTCTGGTCTAATCCATACGGAGCCTGTGAGCGTCTGTATGCAATTCAGGAAATATATACGGATATTTAAAATTACCCCAACACTGTATACAGCTGTATGCTTCTGATACATTACCCTTTTTCTGCTTTTTATATTATGGTCTAATCCATACTGAGCCTGTGAGCGTCTGTGTGTTACTCCAGAAATATATACGGAGATGTAAAATTACCCTAACATTGTATACAGCTGTACGCTTCTGATACAGTACCCTTTTTCTGCTTTTTATATTCTGGTCTAATCCATACTGAGCCTGTGAGCGTCTGTGTGTTACTCCGGAAATATATACAGAGATTTAAAATTACTCCAACACTATATACACCTTGTATCTTCTGATACAGTACCCTTTTTCTGCTTTTTATTTTCTGGTCTAATCCATACTGAACCTGTGAGCTTCTGTGTGTTACTCTGGAAATATATACGGAAATTTAAAATTACCCCAACACTATATACACCTGGTATCTTCTAATACACTACCCTTTTTATGCTTTTTATATTCTGGTCTAATCCATACTGAGCCTGTGAGCATCTGTGTGTTACTCCTGAAATATATATGGAGATTTACAATTACACCTAGACTGTATACAGCTGTACGCTTCTGATACATTACCCTTTTTCTGCTTTTTATATTCTGGTGTAATCCATACTGAGCCTGTGAGAGTCTGTGTCTGATTCTGGAAATCTATACGGAGATTTACAATTATCCCTAGACAGTATACAGCTGTACGCTTCTGAAACATTAACCTTTTTCTGATTATTATATTCTGGTCTAATCCATCCTGAGCCTGTGAGCATCTGTGTGTTACTCCAGAAATATATACAGAGATTTAAAATTACCCCTAGACTAAATACAGCTGTACGCTTCTGATACATTACCCTTTTTCCGCTTTTTATATTCTTGTCTAATCCATACTGATCCTGTGAGTGTCTGTGTGTTACTCTCAAAATATAGACGGAGATTTAGAATTTTCCCATTCACCGTATACAGCTGTACGCTTCTGATACAGTACCATTTATCTGCTGGTATTTTGGGTACATTTTCCCAAACATGAGGAAGTATGGTGGAAGAGGCCGTGGACGTGGGCGTGGAGGGCCAGCTGGTATTGATGGTGGTGTTGGTGCATCTGCTGGCAGTGACAAAAGCACAATAGCACCTAAGGCAGTAGGTGTTGAGCCTGCGTCATCGTCTGGTTCCAGAAGGCCTGGAAGGCTTTCTTTTCAGGGAGTAGGTAAATTGCTTTTAAAGCCGGAGCATCAGGAACAGGTTTTGTCTTACATTGCCGAAACAGCCTCCAGCTCTATCACCTCCTCTTCTGAAGTTTCCAAAAATGCAAGCACTGAGTCATCAGTGCACGCTCCTGGTCAGGAACAACACCTTTCCTTGTGTGCTTCACCCCCACCAAAAGTGAAGGATGCTGCAGGCCACACTTCAACTTACTCCATGGAGCTCTTTTCATATACCATGCCTGGGTTGTCAAGTCAAATCCTGAATTCCCCAGTCCAAGATGAATCTGACATGTAGTGCACTGATGCACAGCCACTGCTAGAGGATTCTGCTGGTACATTCACTCAGAGCACTACATTCCTTCATTGTCCTCGCAGTCTACTGAGCCAGAATCTGACCCTGATGAAACTCAGGTGCCCATTCCCGCATACTATACCACCTTACACGGTGACACAGAGGAAGGTGCAGATGAAATTGAAGAGGAGGTGATGGATGACCCAGTTGTTGACCCGGATTGGCATCCATTGGGGAATCGGGTGCTGCTGGCAATAGCTCAGAAGAGGAGAAGGATCCGCAGCAGGCATCAACATCGCAGCAGCAGTTATCTGGCAGGACCGTAGCTGTCCAAAAACGTGTTAAAAAAACAAAGAGTTGCAGGACAGCTTGGCCAGATGGTCAAATTAGCGCAGCGTGCAAGCCCTGAAAATTTATCCCTTAGTAGGAAGAGTGCAGTGTGGCACTTTTTTGACCAAAATCCTATTGATGAGGCAAAGGTTATCTGTAAGAAGTGCGGATGGACCTTTAGCCGAGGGAAAAATCTCCGAAATTTGAATACCACTTGCATGCTTAGACATTTAATGAACATGCACTTGCAAGCGTGTACGGGCTACAAAATCCTTAGACAGCACATGTGCACCTACTCCGACTGAAGGTAGCCAGCAATGATCCATCGCTTCCCCCACTGTAAGCCCACCGGTTAGCACACCACCAGCAAGAAATGTTGAGGTGTCGTCGCAAGGTTCAAAGCAGTCAGGGAAATACAATGTTTTTACAACGAAAGACTGAATCTAGGCCATCACCATCACCACCACCATCACCATCACCAACCCCCTCTCAGTCCGTCATGTCCACCACTAGTTCACCCATATGCAGCTCTCAAGTCCAGCTCACCCTAGCATACACTCTGAGTAGGAAAAGAAAGTACTCATCCTCTCATCCGCGTACACTGGGCTTGAACGTCTATATTGCCAAACTGATCTCATTAGAGATGATGCCCTTCCAATGGGTTGAAAGCGCAGCATTCCGAGAGCTCATGGCCTACGCTGTCCCACGCTATGTCCTACCCAGTCGGCACTTCTTTTCTAGAAAAGCCATCCCTTCCCTCCACCTGCATGTGAAAGACAGCATTGTCCATGCACTCAAACAATCAGTGAGTGGAAAGGTCCACCTCACAACAGATGCATGGGCCAGTAGGCATGGCCAGGGCCGTTACGTGTCCATCAATGTGCATTGGGTTAATGTGGTGGATGCAGAGTCCACAGGGACAGCGGCTGTGGGACAGTGCTGCTTAGCCCACGGTATAGGCAACAGTTGGCTGTAGGCATTCGACCCTCCTCCTCCTCTTCCTCCAGAAGCAAAAGCTCGTCGACAGAGCGCAGTCACACGAGCACTCCATCAGCTGCTGCCAGTGTTGCACACGAGGTGTCCCACTATCGAACAGCTAGTGGTAAGCGTCAACAGGCTGTTTTAAAAATGATGTCTTTGGGCTACAACAGACACACCACGGAGGTACTGGCTGACTACTTGCAGCGAGAAACTGAGTCATGGCTGGGCATTCTCCATCTTGCGCCAGGCAAGGTAGTCAGTGATAACGGCCGTAATTTTGTGGCGGTCATAGCCCTGGCAAAACTTAGACACATTCCTTGCCTGGCTCACACCTTGAACCTGGTGGTGCAGTGCTTCCTAAATAATTTTCCTGAGTTAACAGCCCTGCTTCATAAGGTGCCAAGACTGTGCTCGCACATCCGTCACTCGCCCGTTGACCCCAATCGTATGCAGAGGCTGCAGCGATCGCTCCACCTCCCCACGCTCCACCTAATGATAGACGTTGCAACAAGGTGGAACTCCACCATGCACATTGTTGAGAGGCTGTGCGAACAGAGGCAGACTGTAATACATTTGTGGGAATATACATGGGCAGGCATTTTGAGGGCAGATATGGAGTTGTCCAGTGTGCAGTTGTCAAAGCTGAAAGTCCTCTGTAAAGTCCTTCAGTGTTTTGAGGAATGCACACAACTGGTAAGCACAGACGACGCCATCATAAGCATGAGCATCCCACTTATGCGTCTGCTCATGCAAACTTTGATGCACATTAAGGATCAGTCGTCTGCAGCGGAGGACGAAGAGGAGGAGGGAAGCCTTAATGACAGTCAACCATTGTCTGCTCAGGGAACTGTCCTGGACAAGGTGGAGGAAGAAGAGGAAGAGGAGGAGGAGTAAAAGGGGATGGTTATTTTGGGGAGGAGGATGCTTCTCAGGGGGCAAGAGAAAATGTTGGATTGCCAAGGTCAGGTACAGGGTTTGTGCGTGACTGGAGGGATGTGGATTTGGTAGAAAGTGCTCCTCCACCCACCACTGTCAGTGCATCATTGACACCTGGAACATTGGCCCACAAGTGTGATTATGTCTTGAGGAACTCCCTCATTGCGAAAAATTATGAAGGATGATGACTACTGGTTGGCCAGCATCCTCGATCCATGCTATAAAGGCACACAGCCGAAGTGGCGTTGGAGACAGGGGTTTCATGACCATGTTGTGGACTGATTTCTCGAGTAACTCTCACAACGACTGGTAATACTGAATTGATTGCAACAGACAGGAAACAGCAGTTGTCAACTATGGTTCAAAATTACCTCTCCTCCCCTATCGATGTTCTCCCTTACAGTTCATTCCCCTTTGACTACTGGGCCTGTAAACTAGACACCTGGCCTGAATTGGCACAATATGCCTTACAGGAGCTCACTTGCCCTGCTGGTAGTGTGCTATCAGAAAGGGTCTTCATTGCAGCTGGATCAATCCTGACAGAAAGAAGGACCAGTCTGTCGACCCAAAATGTTGGTGATCTCACCTTCATTAAAATGAACCATGCCTGGGTTTCAAAGGATTTTGTACGACCTTCCCCTGATGACACATAGGTTGCCAGCAAAATGGCTTGCTTTGTCCTCCTCTTCCTCCGACTTCTCAAATTCCTCCACTTGCAGCTGCTGAACGTCCAGCCAACACCTCAACATATGCCAGTTTTTTCACCTCCCTAACTGGTCTGTACCCCCCCAGGGCCGGCTTCAGCACCTGGTGCACCCGGGCAAGTGCAGGTGCCCTGAGTAGGTGAGGGGGCTCACTCGTGGGCGACGGCACTGGCACAGGGCCCCTCCTCATAGTACGCAGGTGTCTCTGATGGTGGGGGGGCCCACTCGCCGTCAGACACACTGGCGTACTAAGAGGGGCCCTACCTGCTTGCTCAGGGCCCCAGCACTTGCAATACTTACCTCTCCCTGCTCCACTGCTGTGACGTCTTCCGCATTTCCTGACAGTAACATTCAGGTCAGAGATCGTGATGACGTCACGTCCGTACATCCTCTGCCTGAACAGTCCAAGTGCAGAGAGCTGGAAGATGGCGGCGCTGTGGAGTCCAGAGTAGAGCAGTGCCCAGCGAGGAGAGGTATTTCATTTTTTTTAATGTTTAGAGCAATATATGGGGAGCATTATACACTGGAGAATTATATATGGGGCCCAGCATACACTTAAGCATCAGAGATAGGGCCCATTATACACTGGAGCATTATAAATGGGGCCCATTATATATGGAGCATTATATAGGCCCATCATACACTGGAGCATCATGCATGGGGCCCATCATACACTGGAGCATTATAAATGTGGCCCATCATACACTGGAGCATCATATACGGGCCCAAAATACACTTGAGCATATAAATGGAGCCCATTAAATATGGAACATTTTATATGCCCATCATACACTGGAGCATCATATACGGGGCCCATTATACAATGGAGCATTCTAAATGGGTCCCATAATACACTGGAGCATTATACACTGTTTGCATAATTATTAGACAACTTGTATTTGAGAGGATTCTTTTTATTATTGAACAACTATGTTCTCAATCAACCCAAAAGACTCATAAATACCAAAGCTTAATATTTTTGGAAATTGGAGTGGTTTTTTTTTAGATTTGGCTATCTTAGGAGTATATCTGTTTGTGCAGGTAACTATTACTGTGCAGAATTATTAGGCTAAGTTCACACGTTGCGGAATTGCCGCGGAAATTTCCGCGGCAATCCCGCACTTCTCCCGCAGGAAATACGCACGTTTTTTATATGCTGATTCCCGCCAGAATAATAGCGTTTTGCAAGCGTAATTAGCTTGCAGAATGCTAGCGTTTTCCTAGCGATCTGTAGCATCACTTGGAAAACTGATTGACAGGTTGGTCACACGAGTCACACATAGTGTTTGACACGTGTGACCAACTTTTTACTATTGATGCCGCCTATGCCGCATCAATAGTAAAAAGATCTAATGTAAAAATATTAAAAAAAATAATAAATAATGATATTCTCACCTTCCGGCGTCCCCCGCAGCCTTCCCGCCTCTCAGCGACGCTCCCGGCAACTCGCGGTCCCAAGGATGCATTGCGACAAATCACACCGATGACGTAGCATCTCACGAGACCGCTATGCCATCTGGGTGATTCTCGCAAAGGACTCTTGGGACCGGAGTTGCCGGGAGCGTCGCTGAAGGCGGGAAAGCTGCGTGGGACGCCGAAGGTGAGAATATCATTATGTTTTATTTTAATTATTGTTTTACCAGGGATATGGTACCCAGGCCTGGAGGAGAGTCTCCTCTGCTCCAGACCCTGGGTACCATCCGCACATGAACCGCTTACATTGCGCATAGTGGGCATAGCCACATGCGGAAAGTAAGCGGTTCAATGCATTCCTATGGCGGCGGAATCACCGCGGTTACGCTAAATTAATGAACATGTTGCTTTTTTTTCCGCGAAGCGTTTTTTTTCGCTGAAAAAAACGCAACATGTGTACAAAACATGCGGAATCAATTAAAATGTATAGAATGCTTAATGCTTGCGTTTTGTTCGCGGTTTAACCGTGGAAAATAGCGGAAAAACCGCGAAAAAAACGCAATTATTCCTGATCGTGTGCACTTAGCCTTAGGCAACTTAATAAAAACCAAATGTATACCCATCTCACTTGTTTATTTTCACCAGGTAAACCAATATAACAACACAAAATTTAGAAATAAACATTTCTGACATTCAAAAACAACAAAAAAAAAACCAGTGACCAACATAGCCACCTTTCTTTACGATGACACTCAAAAGCCTTCCATCCATAGATTCTGTCAGTTGCTTGATCTATTTACGATCAACATTGCGTGCATCAGCCACCACAGCCTCCCAGACACTGTTCCGAGAGGTGTAATGTTTTCCCTCCCTGTAGATCTCACATTTTATGAGGGACCACAGGTTCTCTATGGGGTTCAAATCAGGTGAACAAGGGGCCATGTCATTATTTTTTCTTCTTTTAGACCTTTACTGGGCAGCCACGCTGTGGAGTATTTGGATGCATGTGATGGAGCATTATCCTGCATGAAAATCATGTTTTTCTTGAACGATACTTACTTCTTCCTGTACCACTGCTTGAAGAAGGTGTCTTCCAGAAACTGGCAGTAGGTCTGGGAGTTGAGCTTCACTCCATCCTCAACCCGAAAGGATCCCACAAGTTCATCTTTGATGATTACAGCCCATACCAGTACCCCACCTCCACCTTGCTGGCGTCTGAGTCGGAGTTGAGCTTTCTGCCCTTTACTGATCCAGCCTCGGGCCCATCCATCTGGCCCATCAAGAGTCACTCTTATTTCAACAGTCCATAAAACCTTAGAAAATCAGTCTTAACATATTTCTTGACCCAGTCTTGACGTTTTATCTTATCTTTCTTGTTCAAAGATGGTCGTTTTTCAGCCTTCCTTACCTTGGCCATGTCCCTGAGCAGGGCCGGCTCCAGGTTTTTATGGGCCCCGGGCGAAAGAGTCTCAGTGGGCCCCTTTAACACAGACTATGATTCATGATGCACAGATACAGCAGAGAAATATAGGCATAGTACAATGCCAAACACTTCACTTCTTCCATTACATGATGATATCTATTGTAAATTCTACAATAGCTCAGAAACTGCCAAATCCTCACAGCGCACAGTACAGACTGGACAGTACAGTCCTCCATACAGTATTATGGACCAAATATAATGCTCCATAAAGAATATTGGACCCCAAATAATGCTCCATACAGATACTGGTCCCCATATAATGCTCCATACAAAATATGGAGCTCTCCTCTGCACTGTGCTGCATTCTGTGCTGTTACGGCTCAGGAAAGGGCGCTGTGGAAAGACTCCCCATCATCATCATCATTGTCTCCCCATCATCATCATCATTGCCTCCCCATCATCATCGCCTCCCCATCATTATCAACATTGTCTCCCCATCATCATTGCCTCCCCATCTTCATTGCCTCCCCATCATCATTGCCTCCCCATCATCATCGACTCCCCATCATCATTGTCTCCCCATCATCATCATCATTGCCTCCCCATCATCATTGCCTCCCCATCATCATCGCCTCCCTATCATCATCATCGCTTCCCCATCATCATCGCCTCCCCATCATCATTGCCTCCCCATCATCATCGCCTACCCATCATCATTGCCTCCTCATCATCATCGCCTCCCCATCATCATCTCCTCCCCATCATCATCATCATTGCCTCCCCATCATCATTGCCTCCCCATCATCATCGCCTCCCCATCATTATCATCATTGCCTCCCCATCATGATCGCCTCCCCATCATCATCATTGCCTCCGGCTCCTCACCACCATCACTGCCTCCCCTCACCACCATCACACATACAGCACCACACACAGACAGCACCGCAGCACTCTTTCACAAAGATACACACACAAAGCACCGCACAACATACACACGCACTGATACACACGGACACACAGACACACACACAGACACGCACCTCACATCTCACCTCTCCGGCAGAGGGAGCTTGGAGCTGCGGATTGTGGAGGCACGGGGAAAGGTGAGTATTGTGCCGGGCCACCTGCCGGGCCCTGAGCAAGCCCAGGGGGGCCCAGTGGCGGAGCTGGCACTGCTCAGGGGTGCCCGACGGTGAGTAAGCCCCCCGCCTGCTCAGGGCCCGGGTATGCTGGGTGCTGACGCCGGCACTATCCCTGAGTATGGCACACCTTGTGCTTTTTGATACTCCAATAACGTTGCAGATCTGAAATATGGCAAAACTGGTGGCAAATTGCATCTTGGCAGCTTCACGCTTGATTTTCCTCAATTCATGGGCAGTTATTTTGAGCCTTTTTTTATCACCACGCTTCTTGCGACCCTGTTGGCTATTTGCCATGAAATGCTTGATTGTTCAGTGATTACACTTCAAAATTTTGGCAATTTCAAGACTGCTGCATCCCTCTGCAAGACATCTCACAATTTTTGACTTTTCAGAGCCGGTCAAATCTCTCTTCTGACCCATTTTGCCAAAGGAAAGGAAGTTGCATAATAATTAAGCACACCTTATATAGGGTGTTGATATCATTAGACCACACCCTTTCTCATTACAGATGCAAATCACCAAATTTACATAATTGGCAGTTGGCTTTCAAGCCTATACAGCTTGGAGTAGGACAACATGTATAAAAAGGATGATGTGATCAAAATACTCATTTGCCTAATAATTCTGCACACAGTGTATAGGCCCATCATACACTGGAGCATCATCCATGGTACCCATCGTATACTGCAGCATTATATGGGGCCCATTATATATGGAGCATTATATTGGCCCATCATACACTGGAGCATCATCCATGGGGCTCATCATATACTGGAGCATCATATGAGGTTCATTATTTATGGGGCATCATATAGGGTATGGAGCATCATATGGAGCACATATGGGGCCTATTCTGTATGGAGCATTATATGGAGCCCATTCTGTATGGAGCAATATATGGGGCCCATCATATACTGTATGGAGCTTTATATGCAAATCATTCTACTGTATGGATCAATATGTGGGGCTCATTATACTCTATGGGGACCGTCCTATACTGTATGGTACATTATATGGGGACCATCATATACTGTAGCATTATGTGGAGCTCATCATATACTGTATGGAACATTATATGGGACCAATAATTCTGTATGGAGCAATATATGGGGCTCATTATTCTGTATGGCGCACTATGTGGTGCCCATAATACTGTATGGAGGAATATACTGTCCGGTTTTTGAGCTATTGTAGAAGTTAAAATAGATATCAGTCATGTAATGTAAGAAGTGAAGTATTTGGCATTGTACTATACCTATATTTCTGTGCCGTATCGGAGCATCATGAATTGTGGTATGTGTTAAAGGGGCCCACTAACAATCTTTCGCCCGGGGCACACAAAAACCTGGAGCCAGCCCTCCCCCCACAACTTTAGCCAAATAACCCCCAGTTTTCAATGCGTAACTATTATTATAAAGTAAATTAAGGTTGACAAGCATAAGTAATAAGAATTGATGTTGTTGGCATTGAAATGGGCACTGTAGGTGTGTTTACTGTCCTCCACTCCTTGCCGACTTTGCTTCCCCATTGACTTGTATTGGGTTTCGTGTTTCAGTCGGACCTACGACTTTTGACGATAGTCGGACGATTTCGTTCGGCTCGACTTTTGAGAAAGTCGGGTTTTACGAAACCCGACTCCACCCTCCCGGAGGCAAAGTCGCTCATCTCTACTGATGAGTGATGGATGAGGCCACATCTGCCTCCAGTGCTAGACTGGTTATTGGTGAACTAACAGTGAGTGTATGGTATATACAACTCTGATTCCAACACATGTAATATATGTATATACCCCCTCTGCGGTCACAGCGAGCATCACAATACCAAAAAAGGAACAACTAGCTGTCACCACCAATCATTCTTACAGGCTGATTGGACATCCTTTACAGGTACCGTATGGCTTCAGGAGTACTGTTTACGGAGCAAGAGGAATAGAGCTATTATATTTTATATTTAATACAGAAAGACAAGCAGTATTTATGAAATATACAAGATGATGCAAAATTGAAATAAACAATACAATATATTTAATTACATAAAATACAGGTCCTTCTCAAAAAATTAGCATATAGTGCTAAATTTCATTATTTTCCATAATGTAATGATTACAATTAAACTTTCATATATTTTAGATTCATTACACACCAACTGAAATTTGTCAGGTCTTTTATTGTTTTAATACTGATGATTTTGGCATACAACTCCTGATAACCCAAAAAACCTGTCTCAAAAAATTAACATATTTCAACCGTCCAATAAAAAAAAAAGTGTTTTTTAAAAACAAACAAAAAAACATCAAATAATAAAGTTCAGTTATGCACTCAATACTTGGTTGGGAATCCTTTTGCAGAAATGACTGCTTCAATGCGGCGTGGCATGGAGGCAATCAGCCTGTGACACTGCTGAGGTGTTATGGAGGCCCAGGATGCTTCGATAGCGGCCTTAAGCTCATCCAGAGTGTTGGGTCTTGCGTCTCTCAACTTTCTCTTCACAATATCCCACAGATTCTCTATGGGGTTCAGGTCAGGAGAGTTGGCAGGCCAATTGAGCACAGTAATACCATGGTCAGTAAACCATTTACCAGTGGTTTTGGCACTGTGAGCAGGTGCCAGGTCGTGCTGAAAAATGAAATCTTCATCTCCATAAAGCATTTCAGCCGATGGAAGCATGAAGTGCTCCAAAATCTCCTGATAGCTAGCTGCATTGACCCTGCCCTTGATGAAACACAGTGGACCAACACCAGCAGCTGACATGGCACCCCACACCATCACTGACTGTGGGTACTTGACACTGGACTTCAGGCATTTTGGCATTTCCTTCTCCCCAGTCTCCCTCCAGACTCTGGCACCTTGATTTCCAAATGACATGCAAAATTTGCTTTCATCAGAAAAAAGTACTTGGGACCACTTAGCAACAGTCCAGTGCTGCTTCTCTGTAGCCCAGGTCAGGCGCTTCTGCCGCTGTTTATCGTTCAAAAGTGGCTTTACCTGGGGAATGCGGCACCTGTAGCCCATTTCCTGCACACGCCTGTGCACGGTGGCTCTGGATGTTTCTACACCAGACTCAGTCCACTGCTTCCTCAGGTCCCCCAAGGTCTGGAATCGGTCCTTCTCCACAATCTTCCTCAGGGTCCGGTCACCTCTTCTCGTTGTACAGCGTTTTCTGTCACATTGTTTCCTTCCAACAGACTTCCCATTGAGGTGCCTTGATACAGCACTCTGGAACAGCCTATTTGTTGAGAAATTTCTTTCTGGGTCTTACCCTCTTGCTTGAGGGTGTCAATGATGGCCTTCTTGACATCAGTCAGGTCGCTAGTCTTACCCATGATGGAGGTTTTGAGTAATGAACCAGGCAGGGAGTTTTTAAAAGCCTCAGGAATCTTTTGCATGTGTTTAGAGTTAATTAGTTGATTCAGAAGATTAGGGTAATAGGTCGTTTAGAGAACCTTTTCTTGATATGATAATTTTTTGAGACAGGTTTTTTGGGTTATCAGGAGTTGTATGCCAAAATCATCAGTATTAAAACAATAAAAGACCTGACAAATTTCAGTTGGTGTGTAATGAATCTAAAATATATGAAAGTTTAATTGTAATCATTACATTATGGAAAATAATGAAATTTAGCACTATATGCTAATTTTTTGAGAAGGACCTGTAGCTATATCGAAAAAGAATAACTTGACCTGATCATGGAAATGACTCAGGGATTAGCGGAGGGAAAAACCAGTGAAACGTGGATTAATCCTACACAGAAATGTATTTTCCTGGCATTGAAGAAGGATCATAATTGGCATTAACTTGTTAATAGCGCAAAGTTATGGCCACACACCTCTCCATGATTACCACATGTAGGAGCTGTTCATGGGATGTTCTCAGCCCTTCAGAGTTTTATAAGATTCCCAAATTACAGTACAGGATATCTTCACCTCTGACGGTCTCAGGCATCAGAAATTGATGTCATATTTGTTAGTGTGATTTTACCTTTACATAGGGATCAAATATGAGTTGGTTAGCTTTACCCATAATACTATTATTAAGTTAGAGGCATTCTAGTGGCCTCACGACAATGTGAGTGAATGCACCACATCCGTCGCTTCGCTATGATGCCGTAAATCAATATCCCATAATTATCAGATCAATGTAAACCCCAATATTCCTATTTAAACACTGGCACCGGCGGGTCTGCAGCAAATAATGATAAGGTGCGATCGCAACCCGGTGTCCACCGAGCGGTGACAGAGGAACCGCAGCTAGGAAACAATAGTGGAGCGTAGGTGCGAGCAAGCACCGTAATCACGCAGAGTTAAACTTCACTCAGTATGAACAGAGTGCTAAGTACCTGACTCTGTTACTCCACAGAGCAGCACACAGAGAGCACTTTAAGTTATGCCCTGTTAGACGTCACAGGATCATAGTAGGAATGATGCTAGTTGGGGTCCCTATGACTCACACCCCACTTTGCTGTTGTTTGAGCCTGCCCTGTCACACGGTCTGTGTAACTCGCACATGCGACGAAGTCGCCCGCTGCATGTGCAAGGCTCAAGCGGGATCTCCCACCCTACACTGCCTGTCTAAACACGCTCTCAAACTAGTAGCAGGACATGTGCACACAGGGTGGTAATGCTTCCACCAACACACCAAACACATGTTATCTTAGTGCGCCAACGCACACTCCAGAGGACCTTTTATACATTCCTGTTCAAGTCCAGTCTGACAGGACCTTGCTCATGGACCAATCCGGAACTGCCACGTCACCTGAGCAGCTGACGATCAACAACCAATGAGAGGTCGTCTCACGAGCATGCTCAGTAGGGTGATTCCTGGACTTAGGCTCATAACCGTCTGTTCGCTGCTGCATATTGCTAGTTACTATTGCTTTGTCTGCAGAGCCAGCAGTAACCACATGAACAGCACAAGTCTGAGCAAGAAGCTGGGACCGGCATCTTTGCTGAGCAGCATCCACTATGGCCGAAGCTGAATGGGAGACAGCAGAAGATGACACAACTTGAGATCTACACTGTGCTGTGGGAGAATCCCAGTGCTTAACATTACCCCTCTCCTAGCACCCCCTCCTTGGCAAGCCTCACTTCTCTCGAAAGCCGCAATAAGCTGGGGAGCATGAATTTTCTCTACCAGCTCCCAGCTCCTATCCTCCGGTCCATGATCATGCCAATCGACCAAAAAAATTTTTTTGCAATGCACCACCTTAGAGCTGACAATTGCGTTCACCTCAAAATCTTCCGAAGACGTACCCGAAGTCCCAGCAGACGACTCAGAAAACCGAGATATGTGAACGAGTTTCAAGAGGGAGATGTGAAGGGTGTTGGTAATATTTAGGCGTGGTGAAGGGACAGGCGATATACTACAGGATTCACCTGCTTGAGGACTTTAAAAGGACAAATATTGAGGAGCAAATTTAGTGGACTCTGCATGCAGCTTGATATTACGAGCTGAGAGCCACACTAAATTGCCGAGCACGAAGACAGGAGTGGGACGGTGGTGCGCGTCAGCGGAGACCCTCATTCTCTCCTTAGAGGCATTGATTGCATCCTGTGTGCAGTCCCAGATGTCCCAAGCCTCCACATCCCAGTCCACTACCCTAGAGTCGGAAGATCAAATGGGCATAGGCACGGGAACACCGGATGCTGACAGTAATTAAGGAGGAACGGTGTCTGCCCTGTAGAATCGGCGATGGCATTATTAAGTGCAAACTCTGGTAGCAAGGATGCCCAGTCATCATGCTTGGCAGAGTCAAAGTGCCGTAAATACAAGACCAATGTCTGATTGGCCCTCTCCACCAATCCGTTCGTCTCGGGATGATATGCTGAAGAGAGATTAAGCTCAATGCTGAGCAGCTCTCCAGAACTGAGTAGCAAACTGGGGACCCCGATCACTGACTATTTTATCAGGCATCCTGAGGATACGGAAGACATGTTTCAAGAAAAGCATGACCAGAGACTGTGCCGACGGTACATGCGGAAAGAGAACTAGATGTAACATCTTGAAGAAATGATCAGTGACTACCCAGATGACAGCATTGTTACGGGACTTAAGCAAGCACACAATTAATTCCATCCCGACCATTTCCCAAGGCCTATCTGCCATCGGCAGGGGATGTAACAAGCCCTTGGGCCTCTGCCGGGAAGGCCGATTCTTTGCACAAGAAACACAGGCCTGATCATAGTCCCTAACATCATGTGCCATCTGCAGCCACCAATATGACCTCACCAGAAACTCAGTAGTCCTCTTGGTCCAGAAGAGCCCACCAAACCTAGATGTGTGAGCCCAAGAGAGGACCTCTGGCCGCAGGTTCGGTGGTACAAGATTCTTGCCCAGAGACACCGACTCAATCGAAACTGGAGACACCGTTCGCAAACTCTCCAAAGGAACGATTAGCCATGGCTTGAGCCCTTTCTTTGGAAGAGTTGACGGAGGGTGACAAGGCATAAGCCCATAAATTCTTCTCCCCAGATAGAAAAAAATGTATGGCAAACTTAAATCGGGAGAAGAATGGAGACCACCTGGCCTGGTGAGAATTTAGCTGTTCGGCTGTCTGCAGATTGAGCAGATTCTTATGGTCCGTGAACACCTGGAAGGGATGCCGAGCTCCCTCCAGGACATATCTACATTCGAAGAAAGACAACTTCGTGGCCAGTAGCTCCCTGACCCCAATGGAATAATTCTTCTCTGCCGGTGACTTAGAGAAGAAGAAGCAGGGCCGTTTCTGACTGTTAGCATCCTTCTGGTATAACACAGCCCCCGCACCGTCTGAAGAGGCATCTACCTCCAGAATAAAGGGCTTATCCACATCAGGCCAAGGTAACACAGGGGTCCTAGCGAAATGGGACTTTAAGGAGACAAAGGCCTCAGAGATTTCCTTAGACCATAACTTATGGTTAGCTCCCTTCTTGGTGAGAGCTACCAAGGGAGCAGCCAGAGTAGAAGAAGTGGGGAAAGATCTGGCGGTAGTAGTTAATAAATCCCATAAAGCGCTGCACCACTTTAAGGGAATGTGGCTCCTGCCAGTTCAACATGATTCCAACTTGGCAGGATCTATAGCCAAACCCTTGGCCAAGATGATATAGCCAAGGAATGATAGGGAATCCTGCTCAATGACACACTTCTCAAGTTTAGCGTAGAGAAAGTTGACACGCAAGAGTTCAAAGACTCTGGCAACATCTCTACTATGAGCATTCTGATCGGAGAGAAAATAAGGATGTCATCCAAATAGACTACTACTGAAGTGGATAACCTCTTCTGGAAGATTTCATTGAAGAAGTCCTGGAAGACAGCAGGGGCATTATAGTTTTACAGAGTTAAGCGTGCACTAAAAATGTATTTGTCCAGACTGGCCTACCGCCTCAACGCATTAACCTAACTATCCCTGTGTGGCCCTTCAAAAATTTTTGTACCATAATCAGGTTCCTCGCATCATGTTCTCACACGCTTTATGCATTTAATTAGCCCTCTGTTCCAGTACTGTTATATACTTTGGCTGTTAACTGGTTCATGCAGCATTGCATTAACACCCGATTCGTACATTACGGCTGGTCCGAACAATGAAAGCAATTGTTTCCATCTACCTTTCGTGTCCCCCTTTTTCCTCATAAGTTGTAAGCTTGCGAGCAGGGCCCTCATTCCTTTTGGTATCTATTTTGATCTGTGTTTATTGTTATGCTGTAATGTCTGTTGTGTATATAAGTCCCCTCTATAATGTAAAGTGCGGAGGAATATGTTGGCGCTATAGAAATAAAATTATTTTTATTATTATTATTACAGAGACAGAATGGCATTACTAAGTATTGGTAATGCCAGTCCCGCGTGTTTAAGGCAGTCTTCCATTCGTCACCCTCTCGAATACGTATTAGATTATAGGCGCCACGCAGATCTAATTTGGTAAATATCTTCGCACCCCGCAGTCTGTTGAACAGCTCAGAGATAAGTGGCAGAGGATATTTATTTTTAATGGTGATAGCATTCAGACCTCTATAATCTATGCAAGGACGGAGTCCCCCGTTCTTCTTTTGGACGAAGAAGAACCCAGCTCCAGCAGGAGACATTAACTTTCTAGTAAATCCCCCACCAGATTCTCCTTAATATACTCCGACATCGCCTCAGTCTCCAGGAGTGACAAAGGATAAACACGCCCGTGAGGTATGAGGTCAATCGGGCAATCATAGGGATGATGAGGGGGAAGAATTTCTGCGGCCATTTTAGAGAACACGTCCGCATACTGCCGGTAGTGCTTGGAAGCGAGGTTAGATCTGCTGGAACTTTGGACAACCCAACCAGGACTTTAGCCTTGAGACACTGTCCCTCGCATGACCTACTCCATCCCCATATACTCCCAGTAGCCCAATCAATATGGGGTGAATGATAACGCAACCAAGGCATACCCAGCAACACTTCATCAATACCCTCGGGGATGACCAGCAAAGAAATTAGAAACTCCTGGTGTTTTGGAGAAAACTCGAGGGTAATAGGAATGGTCTGATGGGTGATTTGGTAGGATAGCTCAGTGCCATTAGCTACTCAGATAGTAGCGGGTATTGCATGCCATTGGGCGAAGGAAGAGGACATGAAATCACCCTCTGCCCCGGAGTCCACGCAAGCCTCTGCAATGAGTGAGGTCGACCCATAGGACAGTATCACCTTAAATGTTAATTTGGAGGACACCTCCGACGAATCTGGAGCGCCCCCTCCAATAACTACTAGAAACGGACGTTATCACTGACGCTCGGGGCACCTGTGGGTGACGTGACCAGCCTGCCCAGAAACCTGACAAACTGGAGATGGACATACGGGACGGGATTTTGCCTCTGCCAGATGACCCTCCAGAGGTTCCCTCAGTACATTAGTCTGAGTCAGAAAACCCCAAAGGATTGGTAAAATTAGGTGCCAACCAAATCCTTTGCCCGAACTGTGTTAGTTCCAACCTTCGTTCAGCATGCCGAAGGTCTATACAAGTGGATATAGATATTAAATCCTCCAGTGTAGCTGGGATCTCCTTAGAGGCCAAGGCATCCTTAACGTGGTCTACAAGACCCCTCAAGAACAGCGGGATCAAGACCTTATCTGGCCACTTCAGCTAGGAAGCTAACATTCGTAACCATATAGCAAACTGGCTGGTCGGAATAGAGACCTGCGTCAAGGCCAGGAGTTGGAGTACGATGTCATGGGTAACCTGGGGCCCTAGAAAGTCCTCTTTCAGAGCGTTTAACAAATGAGAGGTGCTCAGAACCACCAGATCCCTATGTTCCCATAACGGTGTAGCCCACTCCAACGCCCTGTCCATCAAAAGAGAGACCACAAAACCCACATTGGCCTGTTCAGTCGAAAAACGTGAACTCAGTGGCTCCAGCTGGATCGAGCACTGGGTCAAAAATCCCCTACAAGCCTTGAAATCCCCAGAAAACTTATTGAAGATTGGGAAGTGTGGAAAAAGCGGAACAGGAGTTGCAGCTGAAACCCTGGTAGCGGCTTTGCTGGCTGCCTGAGCCACTACTGTGGATTGATCCACAGATGAAGTTGCGCTCTCTAACGCGGACAACCTGCTCTCCAGCTTCTGGATATTCCGTGGTAACTGTTGCTAGCCAGACCCTGGCGCTAAGATACTGTTAGGGTTGGCAGATCGCACCAAATAAAAATTATGATATGGTGCGATCGCAACCCGGGGTCCACCGTTCGGTGATGGAGGAACCACAGCCAGGAAACAATGGCGGAGCAGAGCTGCGAGCAAGCTCCGTAATCACACCGAGTTAAACGTCACTCGGTGTGAACAGAGTTATAAGTTACTGACTCTGTTACTCCACAGAGCAGCACACAACAGAGAGCATGTAAGTTATGCCCTGTTACACATCACAGGAGCATAGTAGAAATGACACTAGTTGGGGTCCCTATGACTCACGCCCATTATGCTGGTGATTGAGCCTGCACTGTGACATGGTCTGTGTAACTCACACATGCGACCAAGTTGCCCAATGCATGTGCATGCTCGATGAATTCCCACACTACACTGCCTGTCTAAACACACTCTCAAGCTAGTAGCAGCATACATGCACACAGGGTGGTAATGCTTCCACCAACACACCAAACATGTTATCTTAGCGTGCCGACACATGCTCCAGAGGACCTTTTATACGTTCCTGTTCAAGTCCAGTCTGACAGGACCTTGCTCGTGGACCAATCTGGAAGTGACACGTCACCTGAGCAGCTGACGACTGACCACCAATGAGAAGTCGTCTCACGAGCATGCTCAGTAGGGTGATTTCTGCACTTCAGCTCAGAACTGTCTGCTTGCCATTGCCTATTGCTCATTACTATAGCTTTGGCTGGATTGCCAGCCGTAACCAAGTGAACAGCACAAGTCTGAGCAAGACGCTGGGACCAGTGTCTTTGCTGAGCAGCATCCGCTGTGGTTGAATCTGAATGGGAGCCTGCAGAAGATAACACAGCTTGGGATCTACCCTGTGGAGCGGGAGAAGCCTGGCACCTTACACATATCTTATGGATGTTTATTTTTCTGTGTCAGTATCAGGTGAAATGATCTTTCTTTTTGCCCAAAATATTATTGACAGCACATCATCCTGTGCAAACAGTAACATTGCTGTTGGGAATATTGGCAGCCTATGTGTCCTTAACAATCTATTACTGATTGTTCTTGGAGCATCTGAAATGTATAAACAGGCCATATAACAACGACTGACTGGCAATTATGTTGCCCCTTGGTGGTTGTTTAACACTGCACATTGTGTTGTGTAAATGAAAGTTAAAAAACCTTCCTATTAGAAGACAATAGTGGGGTTAACCTCACCAGTGGAAAGATACAGTATATGCTCTTCATGAACTGCAGTCAAAATCCACTTTCTAATGTCTTCTAATAGTTTAGAAGTGAATTAAGTCCCTTAAGGAAAGATATTTTGTTGAAGAGGTAGACAGCATCTCAAAATGTGGGTGTCAATGTTAATTGTGTGGTGATAGATTTTGGTTTTAGGATTCTATGCTACAAGATAGGTGTCATGGGAGTTTTAAGGAAAACTGATGAATCACCAAATGAAAAGGAGTGAAAACTGAAGAGCAATGATGTACAATTCCTTTACTCAAAAAACTCACATGATTGTGGAAATGTAGCAGTGGTAAGTGGGTTAACGTAAAAAAAAAAAGCCTGCACGTGAAACATTGCTGTATATTAGCATGGTGTGTATGGATGTAATATTTTGACTAGTAGAACAGATATGCAAAAAAAAATACTTCATGCACACATTGTGAGGTAGTCAATGCTACGCGTCTGGATTTCTGCACATTTTCTTTTGAATTAAAAGCAAAATAAAACACAATTATTGCACAAAAACGTAGTATAGTCAATTTTGACAAACAAGCTCTTGATACTGATTTCAGATTTCTTTTCTATTGAGCTGTGTTGCTTCTTTTACCTAGTACATTAAAAAATGAAGAAAAAAATGCAGAATGGTAATTCAAATGCAGGAGATGTCAACTGTACCACATCACTGATCAATCACACTGAGTTTGTGACTAGTGCTGGCACATCTCCTTTTTCTCTCTCTCTTTATCAATTGAATCTCTGTATTATCTCCAAACTTCTCCTCTCATATTCTTTTATGTTGCAGTTATTCAACATATTACCTATGGAGTATTTTGGCCAACATTTTAGCTCTTTATCTTTTTATCCTTATTACTGAGTTGTGTGCTTTGACAAACTCTCACTATCGTTAAATCACCCTAAAGATATGTTCATATGATGTACTTTTTTGTGAGTGGTCAGTTTAGAAACTCTTTGGAAAAGGACAAAAAATGCTCAAAAGAATTAACATATACATTTCAATTGAAAACAGACTTGAGGTTCATATGTTATGGCTTTGGAGTGCCTTCTAAAAGATTCAGCTTTCCAAAGACGCCGAGCATTTACAAAATGTGACATGACCATTCTTCAAGCTTCTTCTGTTTGGAAAATGCTTGATACTTAGAATTCATATCATTGGAATGGCTCCAAAGACACAAGGAAGACTCGGGGGCATGTTTAGTATTTTGTCAGCATTTTTGCTTAAAAAATATTAGCCGTTTCTTAATTGTTAAATGAAGTTTAAAAAAAAGTCTCGAAATCACCAGTACAAGGACTTTCCAAAAACGCTGGGAAAATACTAAGAGCAAATCCTGATTTTCACAAATGTCAAAAAAGGGCACAGCTAAAGTTGAAAACTAGTGATGAACAAGTGTGCTCGCCACTGTTCGATGCTCGATCTTTCATTGGGGTGTTCAGGTATGCTCTTTACTCAATCGAGTATCGCTGGTGTTCGAGTGCCATGCTCAAGTACCCAACCTGCATGTTTTGTGACTGATACACAGCCAATAAACATGCAGTGATTGCCTGCCATACACAGTAATGCCATAGCCATATAGGTTCCTGGCATTACTGTGATTGGCAGGCTGCATCAAGCCATTGGTCTTATATAAGATCCAGTGAAGCAATGCTCGGCACACTTTCCCCTGGAAGCTTTACAGGGAGAGTTGATACAGAAGGGAGGGATTAGATAAGAACAGATATAAAGGCAGTGTTTAATTGCTATTGCAGTACTTGTATATCACTGCTGAACCATTAACCCCTTTACCCCCAAGGGTGGTTTGCACGTTAATGACCGGGCCAATTTTTACAATTCTGACCACTGTCTCTTTATGAGGTTATAACTCTGGAACGCTTCAATGGATATACGCGATTCTGAGATTGTTTTCTCGTGACATATTGTACTTCACGTTAGAAGTCAAATTTCTTCGATATAACTTGTGTTTATTTTTGAAAAAAATGCAAATATTGCGAAAATTTTTAAAATTTTGCAATTTTCAAACTTTGAATTTTTATTCCCTTAAAACAAAGAAATATATCACACAAAATAGTTAAGAAATAACATTTCCCACATGTCTACTTTACATCAGCACAATTTTGGAACCAAAATTTTTTTCTGTTAGGAAGTTATAAGGGTTAAAAGTTGACCAGCGATTTCTCATATTTACAACAAAATTTACAAAGCCATTTTTTTAGGGACCACCTCACATTTGAAATCACTTTGAGGGGTCTATATGGCAGAAAATACCCAAAAGTGACACCATTCTAAAAACTGCACCCCTCAAGGTACTCAAAACCACATTCAAGAAGTTTATTAACCCTTCAGGTGCTTCACAGGAACTAAAGCAACGTGGAAGGAAAAAATGAATATTTAACTTTTTAGCCACAAAAATGATCTTTTACAAACTTTTTTTTATTTTCACAAGGGTAAAAGGAGAAAATGGACAGATAAGGTTGTTGTGCAATTTCTCCTGAGTACGCCAATACCAAATATGTGGGGGAAAACCACTATTTGGGCACACGGCAGAGCTCGTAAGGGAAGGAGCGCCATTTGACTTTTTCAAACTAAAATTGGCTGGAATTGAGATTGGACGCCATGTCGCGTTTGGAGAACCTCTGATGCGCCTAAACAGTGGAAACCCCCACAAGTGACACCATTTTGGAAACTAGACCCCGTAAGGTACTTATCTAGATCTGTTGTGAGCACTTTGAACCCCCAAGTGTTTCACAAAAGTTTATAATGCCTGGGTGTGAAAAAAAAAATAATAATTTTCCACAAAAATGATTTTTTTAGTCCCAAATTTTTGAATTTTCCCAAGGAAATTGGACCCCAAAAGTTGTTGTCCAATTTGTCCTGAGTACGCTGATACCCCATATGTGGGGGGGGAACTGTTTGGGCGCACGGCAGGGCTTAGAAAGGAAGTAGTAACGTTTTGGAATACAGACGTTGATGGGGGTCATGTTCCGTTTGCAGTGCCCCAGATGAGCCTAAACAGTGGTAACCCCCCACAAGTGACCCCATTTTGAAAACTAGACCCCCTAAGGAACTTATCTAGATCTTTGGTGAGCACTTTGAACCCCCAAGTGCTTCACACAACTTTATAATGCCCGGGCATGAAAATAAAAAATCCTATTTTTTTCCCACAAAAATTATATTTTAGTCACTAATTTTTTATTTTCCCAAGGGTAACAGGAGAAATTGGACCACATAAGTTGTTGTCCAATTTGTCCTGAGTATGCTGATACCCCATATGTGGGGGGGAACCACTATTTGGCGCACGGCAGAGCTCGGAAGGGAAGGAGCACCATTTGACTTTTTCCAACCAAAATTGGCTGGAATTGAGATTGGATGCCATGTTGCATTTGGAGAGCCCCTGATGTGCCTAAACAGTGGAAACCCCCCACATATGACCCCATTTGGGAAACTAGACCCCCTAAGGAACTTATCTAGATCTTTGGTGAGCAATTTGAACCCCCAAGTGCTTCACACAAGTTTATAACGTAGAGCCGTAAAATTTAAAAATCATATTTTTTCCACAAAAATGATCTTTTCACCCCAATTTTTATTTTTCCAAGGGTAACAAGACTCCAAAAGTTATTGTGCAATTTGTCCTGAGTGCGCTGATACCCCATATGTGGGGGTAAACCACTGTTTGGGTGCATGTCAGAGTTTGGAAGGGAAGGAGCGCCGTCTGACTTTTTCAACGCAGAATTGGCTGGACGCCATGTCGTGTTTGGATAGCTCCTGATCTGCCTAAACAGTGGAAACCCCCATAAATGACACCATTTTGGAAACTAGACCCCTCAAGGAACTTATCTAGATGTGTGGTGAGAACTTTGAACCCCCAGGTGTTTCACTAAAGTTTATAACGTACAGCCGTAAAATAAAATTTATTTTTTTTTTACAAAAATGATTTTTTCGCCCCCAATATTTTATTTTCACAAGGGTAACAGAAGAAATTGGAACCCAAAAGTTGTTGTCCAATTTGTCCTGAGTACGCTGATACCCAATATGTGGGAGAAAACTACTGTATGGGCACATGTCGGGGCTCAGAAGGGAAGTAGTGACGTTTTGGATTGCAGACTTTGATGGAATGGTCTGGGGGCGTCATGTCACATTTGGAGAGCCCCTGATGCACCTAAACAATGGAAACCCCCCACAAGTGACCCCATTTTGGCAAATAGACCCCACAAGGAACTTATCTAGATGTGTGGTGAGCGCTATGAAGCCTCAAGTGCTTCACAGAAGTTTATAATGTACAGCCGTAAAAACAAAAAAATCATTTTTTTTACAATAATGATATTTTCGCCCCCAGTTTTTTATTTTCCCAAGGGTAACAGAAGAAATAGGACAAATTGGACAATAACTCTTGGGGTCCAGAGTACGATGATATGCCATATGTGGGGATAAACTACTGTTTGGATGCATGGCAGAGCTCAGAAGTGAAGGAGCACCGTTTGACTTTTTCAACGCAGAATTGGCTGGAATTGAGATCAGACGCCATGTCACATTTGGAGAGCCCCTGATGTGCCTAAACAGCGAAAAAAAAACAATTCTAACTCCAACCCTAACCCCAACACAACCCTAACCCTAGTCCCAACCCTAACCACAAACCTAACCCTAACACACGCCTAATCCCAACCCTAACCCTAATCCTAACTTTAGCGCCAACCCTAACCCTAACTTTAGCCGCAACCCTAACCTTAACCCTAATGGGAAAATGGATATAAATACATTTTTTTAATTTTATTATTTTTCCCTAACTAAGGGGGTGATAAAGGGGGGTCTGATTTACTGTTTATAGTGGGTTTTTATGATTGGCAGCTGTCACGCTAAAAGACGCTTTTTATTGCAAAAAATAGTTTTTTGCATCGCCACATTTTGAGAGCTATAATTTTTGCATATTTTGGACCACAGAGTCATGTGAGGTCTTATTTTTTGCAGTACGAGTTGATGTTTTTATTGTTACCATTTTTGAGCACGTGACATTTTTTGATCGATTTTTATTTCGATTTTTGTGAGGTTAGAATGAACAAAAATCAGCAATTCATGAATTTCTTTTGGGGGAGGCGTTTTTATCGTTCCGCGTGTGGTAAAATTGATAAAGCGGTTTTATTCTTCGGGTCAGTACGATTATGGCGATACCTCATTTATATCATTTTTTTATGTTTTGGCGCTTTTATAGAATAAAACCAATTTTATATAAAAAATAATTATTTTTGCATCGATTTATTCTGCGAGCTATAACTTTTTTATTTTTTCGCTCATGATGCTGTATGGTGGTTCGTTTTTTGCGGGACAAGATGACGTTTTCAGCGGTACCATGTTTATTTATATCGGTCTTTTTGATCGCGAGATATTCCACTTTTTGTTCAGCGGTATGATGATAAAGCACTGATTTTTTGCTTTGTTTTATTTTTTTTTTAAGGGGTTCACAAAAGGGGTTAACTAGTGGGACAGTTTCATAGGGGGGGTCGTTACGGATGCGGCGATACCAAATATGTGTACTTTTATTGTTTTGTTTTTTTTATTTACAGGAAGAAATGAATTTATTGGGGAATTTTTTTTTTATTATTTATTTTGGATTTTTTTTTAAAACATGTTTATTTTTATTTTTTAACTTTTTTACTTTGTCCCAGGGTGGGACATCACTGTATTTTATCAGATCGCTGGTGTGAAAGTGTGCACAGCACTCTGTCACACCAGCGATCGCACAGGCATAGCTGCAGGCTTCTCAGTGCCTGCTCTCAGCAGGCACTGAGAAGCCGCCTCCCTGCAGGACCCAGGCGCCATCTTGGATCCGGGTCCTGGGAGGGAGGAAGCCCTCAGAACAGCGCGATCACATCGCGCTGGTCTGAGGGTCTCAGGGGGCCGCGCAGGGAGCCCCCTCCCTGCGCGATGCTCCCCTGTGCCCCCAGTACACTGCAATCATGTTTGATCGCGGTGTGCCAGGGGTTAATGTGCCGGGAGCGGTCCGTGACTGCTCCTGACACACAGTCACGGGTGTCAGCTGTGATAATCAGCTGACACCCGGCGGCGATTAGCTGTGCTCCCTCTGGGAGCACAGCTGATCGCCTATGACGTACTATCCCGTCCATGGTCAGATTGGCACGGGTTTCATGGACGGGATAGTACGTCTAATGTCAGAGAGGGGTTAAAACAAAAGTACTTTTCTGGTCTACATACTGTCTTTTTTCTAATAAAACCTATGTTACTTGCATTCAGTGTAGGGATAGCTGGTGGAGGAGGGATAGTTTTGTATAAGAGCCATATAGGCAGGGTTTATTGCCTTACAGTCCTCCTATGAGTATTCTGCTGCTGCAACCTAAAAACAAGAGTCCTTTTCAAGGCTGCATATTTTCTTTTTCCTATTAATAACAAAGTTTGCAGGCATATATTATATACCTAATTTAAAATACCCAAGGGAAAAGGGAGTGGACGTACTGCTGATTGTGCACGCAGAGGCAGAAGCCATTGGCCAGGTGAAATTGTGTCTACTGCGGGAGCTCAAAAAATATGTTCACCCATGAGACCTAGCTTCCTGTCACACTTTTCAGGGGGTGCGTGGAACACCACTCTTGAATCAGGTGGTCAGTTGGATGGCAGATAATGCATCCAATATGTTTCCCAACAACATCCTGTTTTCCATACAGTCCAGTCTCACTAGCCAAGAGTATGGACCACATAATCCTCACCCTGAACCTCCTTTCTCCCACCATGCAGAGTCCCAGGAGACAAGTGATCCCACACTAGGACACTCAAAGGAACTCTCTACATTTCCATGTATTGATTTTGAGCTCTCTCCCTGCACACTTCAAATGGAACATGAGGAGATTGTGTGTAGTGATTCCCAAATATTTGAAAAAGATGACGGTGGGAAACGGCAATTAGTGTCTCAAGAGGTAGATAATGATGAGACACCGTGTATGAGGCCCTCCTTTATGCCTAATACAGGGTTTATTGGAGTCCCTCTTTCTTCTAATTTTTGGCAGCTCTGAATTATCAACATAGACTTTCTGATTTTCAGAGTTCCTACTTAATAAATTAAACAGGGTGTGTCTGATCATGTCACACACACCACATGCCCAGATAAGGTAGTAAAATATCAAAATTGTATTTACTGGTGACTACCTGTGGGATTAGTTTTATTTACCCGTCTACTATGTCATTTACTGTAGCCATAGATGACAAGGAAATACGGTAACAGATGGTTCAGCAATTAAGGGATGGAGGAGACGTTTTGTTTTTCTCTTTTTAATTTTCAATTTTATCATATATACAAGTCATTATACTGGAAAGAATGTTTCCTAACAGTTTTCCTGTAAAATCCATTTTATTTTCGGTTTTATTGTCAGTCCATAAAAATGGAGTAATACTCTGACAACATTGTTCCCAGCAGCAACCTGGGAGTCAAAAATGCATCCAGGCATCTTCCTCATGCTGTTCCCATTCCATTTGAGTGCTGTCTCCATCCATTTCAGCAATTTTCCTGCCTCCCCAGCCCTTCTGTTAGGGTCTTCTGGAAAATTGCTTGAGATTCCTATTGACTTCCATTATACTCAGGATTTGAGTCGAGCCTGTATGAGCGCCCAACCTGCTCAATTTGAGTACCAAGCACTTGAGCATTTTAGTGCTTGATCATCACTAAGAAAAAAAAAGATACCCTTGCCAAAGGCAGAGAAAAGGAGAGTTTCCAGAACTGTTTTCGATTTGATAAAAGGACATTTTTTGCTGTCTGGAAAAGATGTTGTATGCACATACCCTAAAATGGCTGCTATATTCATTGTTTAAGCTTTTATATGGGTATGGAAACCCTTCTTTTCCTGATATGCTACTCTATACCATGTAATGTAATGGCAGTATGGCATCTGTAATGAGTCCACGCTGTTGCTCCTGAGGTCAAATCAGCATTTTCTAACTTATGTTCTACAATATGTAAAAAGTAAGTGGACATTTTTTTATCAATTCACACAAAACAATTAGAAAATTACAGTAGTTTACGTGAACCTGCAAATTTCATAAAATTTTACTCAAATTCGTTTAGCATTGAACAATATGATCATCTCTAGTAGGCAGGTATTTACTATCGTGATGAAGTTTTATGCTGCAGAAAAGTTAGTTTAGGAGACTTTTCAATCATTTTATGTCCTGTTTCTTTTATTCTCTTGATAAAACCACAAATTTTATGGAGGAAACTTCTGGGGAGTAAAAGAGGGTCATAGAAAACATAGGGTGGATATTTGCAGGAAGTTGTTATTTTCAAAGTGATTGCAACAATTACTATGTTAGGTCTAAAGAGATCAGCATATAGTCTTGCTGCTGATTACTAGGGTAATTAATTTTTTCCTTGTGTGTTGGACAGTTGCACCTCTTGTGTTGAACAGTGTGACAAGCTGAACTTTTAAATTCCTATTTTGCATCTGTTTTCTCTCAGAAAGGAAATGTAACATCAATTGATCTTCATTGTCCTATTAAAGGAATAGAAGAATCCAGGAAATCTATAAACAGAAAGACAGTGAGGAAACACTTAGCTAACCTAAATGAATTCAAGTCTCCAGTTCCAGATGAATTACACCCCAGAGTACTGAAGCAGATAGCAGAAGAAATTCTTGAACCACTGTCCATAATCTTTGAAAATTCTTGGAGAACAGGAGAAGTCCCAGAAGACTGGAGAAGAGCAAATGTTGTTCCAATCTTCAAAAAGGGGAAGAAGGTGGACTCAGGAAACTATAGGCCGGTGAATCTGACTTCTATACCAGGAAAGATCTTTGAACAAATTATTAAAGAACATGTATGTAAGTACCTGGATAAGAATGAAGTGATTAAACATAGTCAGCATGGGTTTGTAACTAATAAGTCATGTCAGACTAACTTAATTTCCTTCTATGACAGAATCACTGACTGGGGGATCAGGGAAATGCTGTAGATATAGTATATCTTGACTTCAGCAAAGCATTTGACAAAGTATCTCACACAATCCTTATTTAAAAATTGACTAAAGGCTGGGTCTCACATAACGATACACCAGCGATCCCGACAACGATATGCACTTGTCAGGATCGCTGGTGTATCGCTACATGATCGCTGCTGAGCTGCCAAACAGGCAGCTCAGGCAGCGATCTGGGACAGCGACACTGCGGGTAACATCGCTTAGTTACCCGCAGTGTACCTAGGATACCAGCGCTCTGATGCAGGGAGCTGGTATCCAAGGTACACAGCAGGTTTCCAAGCGCTGCGCGGTGCCTGGAAACCCGCTGTGTACCTTGGTTACCAGCGGATCGCTGGTCTCCCGCCTGTCACACGCAGCGATGCGTGCCTGTCAGCGGGAAACCAGCGATCAAAAAAAGGTCCTGACATTTCAGCGATACCCGGCAGGGGGGCTGATCGTCGCTGAATGTCACACACAGCGATATCGCTGGTGAGCTTGCTGCTGCGTCACAAAACTAGTGACTCAGCAGTGATCTCGGTAGCGATATCGCTATGTGAGACGGGCCCTTAAGTATGGAATGGACAAGGCAACTGTTAGGTGGATTCATAACTGGCTTAGTGATCGGACCCAAAGAGTGGCAGTAAATGGCTGCACATCCACTTGGAAGAATGTCTCAAGTGGGGTACCACAAGGCTCTGTTTTGGGCCCTGTATTGTTCAACATCTTTATCAATGATTTAGATGAAGGAATTGAGGGGAAACTGATAAAATTTGCTGATGACACAAAGTTAGGAGGGGTAGCTAATACTAGAGAAGAGAGAGAGAGGATTCAAAAAGATATAAATAAACTGGAGCAGTGGGCAGCAACAGAATGGTTTTTAACAGGGAAAAATGCAAAGTACTACATCTGGGCAATAAAAATGGAAAAAGCATATACAAAATGGGAGGAATAGGGCTAAGTAACAGCACATGTGAAAAAGACTTGGGTATACTAATTGATCACAGATTGAACATGAGTAAACAGTGTGATGCAGCAGCAAAAAAGGCAAATGCAATTCTAGGATGTATTAACAGAAGCATACAGTCTAGATCACGTGAAGTCATTATTGCCCTCTACTCCCCTTTGGTCAGACCTCATCTGGAATACTTTGTCCAGTTTTGGGCACCACATTTTAAAAAAGACAGCAACAAACTGGATCAAGTTCAGAGAAGAGCGAACAGAATGGTGACATGTCCTATGAGGAACGGTTTGCAGGTTTGGGAATGTATAGCTGGCAAAAAAAGAAGACTGAGAGGAGACTTAATAGCTGCCTACAAATATCTCAAGGGCTGTCACATTGTAGAAGGATCATCTTTAATCTCATTTGCATAAGGAAAGACTAGAAGCAATGGGATGAAACTGAATGGGAGGAGACACAGATTAGATATTAGAAAAAACTTTTTGACAGTTAGAGTGATCAATGAGTGGAACAGGCTGCCACTAGAGGTGGTGAGTTCTCCTTCAATGGAAGTCTTCAAACAGAGACTGGACAGACATCTGTCTGGGATGATTTAGAGAATCCTGCTTTGAGCAGGGGGTTGGACCAGATGGCCCAGGAGGTCCCTTCCAACTCTACCATTCTATGATTCTATGATTCTAAGCTGATGTATGTGATTGATCGGCATTCAGTTAAACAGGGCCATTTAAATCTCTTTCATTGAAACTGTGGGTTGTATTTTACTGAAAAAAGTTAGCAGCATTTTATGATTTTTGGGGAGAATAGTTATATTTGTAGTATCATGTAGTATTAAATATGGCATAGCTTTAAAAATTGAGCTTTTTCCATTACACTTGACAGTCAAGTGATCGTCAAAAGTAGAATTGGAAAAACTATAACAAACCTTACAAAACAATTACATAATACACAAAAGCTGATGAGAGGACCTGAAAAGGGATTAAAAAGGGCATCAGATAAATTATAGAGTGTGACTTTTGCCTTATTTTTTGTTGTCATTCATTAATTTCAAAGACAAGATTGAAGCTGCTGATGATAGTAACAGGTGATTGTTGTTTGTACTTCAAAGATACCTTTGAGAATACTTGAAAAATAGTTTACAGGATCTCAGGACAAATTTGTATATTAAAGTTGCAGAAAGCAGTGGACTATGGTTCAGTGGGGCTGAATTCTCCCATGATGAATTATTTTATAAAATAGGCAAGAAGGTACACACAGAAATATAATAAATAAATGCTAAACCTAATTCTGCAGATAGAAAACTGCTACAACTGACATAAAATAAAGGATGACGTGTGTGCAGGAGTGCAACTGAGATGGAATCCACTGTGAAAACTTTACTGTGTAGAACAGAGGACAGAGGATATTACAGTGACTATAGCAGCATAAGAGGTTGCAATCTATTCACAAATGATATTAATTAAAACAGAATGTGCTCTACTGAATACTACACTGCGACCAATAGTAACAGAAACTACAGATTTGCCATATATTTGGAATTTAGGGCACTTTGGACTTTAAAATGCCCTGAAAGGTTAGCACAGGGATAATGACTACTTTTCTGGGAATCTAGGGTTGTTAGCAGAAAAATGTTGATGTAGAGGAAGTGGAAGCGTTAATATACATATTCTTTATGGTCTAGAGTAGGAGAGAATTAATGTTGTCTTCCCTGGTGTTCCAGGGGTACAGAGAATTGAATTACTGATACCCTAGAGAACTTTGGCAGTTGGGTTATTAATGCTGCTACTAGAGATGAGCGATTTTTGCTCCGGGAGGTCGAGTCGGGTTTCGGACCACCCAACTTTCCCAAAAGTCAAATCGAACAAAGTCGGCCAACTAACGGAAAAGGTGGAGTCGGAGTCGAAAATCCGACACCAATGTAAGTCAATGGGGAATAAAAGTCGGCAGGGAGTGGAGGACAGTAAACAAACCTACAGTGCCCATTTCAATGCCAACGACATCAATTCTTATTACTTAAGCTTGTCAACCTTAATTTACTTTAAAATAATAGTAAGTTTAACGCATTGAAAACTGGGGGTTATTTGGCTAAAGTTCTGGAGGGGCAGGGCTGGCTACAGGTTTTCGTGGGCCCCGGACCAAAGAATCTCAGTGGGCCCCTTTAACACATAACACAATTCATGATGCTCCGATACGGCAGAGAAATATAGGTATAGTACAATGCCAAATACTTCACTTCTTACATTACATGAGTGATATCTATTGTAAATTCTACAATAGCTCAAAAACCGGACAGTATATTCCTCCATACAGTATTATGGGCACCACATAGTGCGCCATACAGAATAATGAGCCCCATATATTGCTCCATACATTATTGGTCCCATATAATGTTCCATACAGTATATGATGAGCTCCACATATTGCTCCAGTATATGATGGGCGCCATGGATGATGCTCCAGTGTATGATGGGCCTATATAATGCTCCATATATAATGGGCTCCAAATGATGCTCCAGTATATGATGGGCCCCATGGATGATGCTCCAGTGTATGATGGTCCTATATAATGCTCCAGTATATAATGGGCCCAGTATATGGTGCTCCAGTGTATGATGGGCCCCATTTATAATGCTCCAGTGTATGATGGGCCCCATATATAATTCTCCAGTGTATAATGCTCTCCATATATTGCTCCAAACATTAAAAAAAATTGAAATACATCTCTTCGCTGGGCACTGCTGTACTCTGGACTCCTCAGCGTCGCCATCTTCCAGTTCTCTGCACTGTGACTGTTCAGGCAGAGGGCGCACAGACGTGACATCATCGCGCTCTCTGACCTGAATGTCACTGTCAGGAAACGCGGAAGACGTCACAGCGGTGGAGCATGGAGAGTTAAGTATTGCAAGTGCTGGGGCCCTGAGCAAGCAGGGGGGCCACTCGTGGGCGACTGCACTGGCACAGGGCTCCTCATAGTACGCCGTTGTCTCTGATGGAGAGTGGGCCCCCCCAGTGTAGAGAACTGGAAGATGGCGACGCTGAGGAGTCCAGAGTACAGCAGTGCCCAGCGAGGGGAGGTATTTCAATTTTTTTTTAATGTTTGGAGCAATATATGGGGAGCATTATACACTGGAGAATTATATATGGGGCCCATCATACAGTGTCATCAGGGGAAGGTGGTACAAAATGTTTTGAAACCCAGGCAGGTTCATTTTAATGAAGGTGAGATCACCAACATTTTGGGTCGACAGCTGGGTCCTTCTTTCTGCCAGGATTGATCCAGCTGCACTGAAGACCCTTTCTGATGGCACACTACCAGCAGGGCAAGCGAGCTCCTGTAAGGCATATTGTGCCAATTCAGGCCAGGTGTCCAGTTTACAGGCCCAGTAGTCAAAGGGGAATGAACTGTGTGGGAGAACATCGGTAGGGGAGGAGAGGTAATTTTGAACCATAGTTGACAACTGCTGTCTCCTGTCTGTTGCAATCGATTCAGTATTAACAGTCGTGTGAGCGGTACTCGAGAAATCAGTCCACAACATGGTCATGAAACCCCTGTCTCAAAATCCACTTCAGCTGTGTGCACCGTGAACACCTCTTCCATGTTGCACAGGACGGCTTGTGGTAATACCTGCATCGCTGCTGTGTGCTGGGAATACCTCTAACAAACGGTTTACCAGAGATGCTTGCTTGTTCGCCAATATTAGCTCTAGGTTCTCCTGTGGCATGATGTTCTGTAATTTGCCTTTATAGCGTGGATCAAGGATGCTGGCCAACCAGTAGTCGTCATCCTTCATAATTTTGGCAATGCAGGGGTCCCTTTTTAGGATCTGCAAGACATAATCACACATGTGGGCCAATGTTCCAGGTGTCAATGATGCACTGCCAGTGGTGGGTGGAGGAGCACTTTCTGCCAAATCCACATATCTCCAGTCACGCACAAACCCTAAACCTGATGGTGGCAAGCCAATATTTTCTCTTGCCCCCTCAGAAGCATCCTCCTCCCCCAATAGCTGTAATCAAGGCTTCCCTCCTCCTCCTACGCTGCAGACGCCTGATCTTTAATGTGCGTCAAAGTTTGCATGAGCAGACACATAAGTGGGATGCTCATGCTTATGATGGCGTCGTCTGCGCTTACCAGCCGTGTGCATTCCTCAAAACACTGAAGGACTTAACAGAGGTCTTTCAGCTTTGACCACTGCACACCCGACAACTCGATGTCTGCCCTCAAACTGCCTGCTCGTGTATCCTCCCACAAATGCATTACAGCCTGCCTCTGTTCGCACAGCCTCTCAACCATGTGCATGGTGGAGTTCCACCTTGTTGCAACGTCTATGATTAGGCAGTGCTTGGGGAGGTGGAGTGATCGCTGCAGCCTCTGCATACGACTGTAGTCTAAGGGCGAGCGACAGATGTGCGAGCACAGTCTTCGCACCTTATGTAGCAGGGTCGGTAACTCCGGATAATTATTTATGAAGCACTGCACCACCAGGTTCAAGGTGTGAGCCAGGCAAGGTATGTGTCTGAGTTTTGCCAGAGCTATAGTCGCCACAAAATTACGGCCGTTATCACTGACTACCTTGCCTGGCTCAAGATGTAGACTGCCCAGCCATGACTCAGTTTCTCGCTGCAAGTAGTCGACCAGTACCTCCGCGGTGTGTGTCTGTTGTCGCCCAAAGACATCATCTTTAAAACAGCCTGCTGACGCTTACCACTAGCTGTTCGATAGTGGGACACCTCATGTGCAACACTGGCATCTGCGGATGGAGTGCTCGTGTGACTGCGCTTTGATGACAAGCTTTCGCTTCTGGAGTTGGAGGAGGAGGGTCGAACGCCTACATCCAACTGTTGCCTATACCGTGGGCTAGGCAGCATTGTCCCATGGCCGCTATCCCCTGTGGACCCTGTATCCATCACATTAACACAGTGTGCATTGATGGACACGTAACGGCCCTTACCATGCCTACTGGCCCATGCATCTGTTGTGAGGTGCACCTTTCCACTCACTGATTGTTTGAATGCATGGACAATGCAGTCTTTCACATGCAGGTGGAGGGCAGGGATGGCTTTTCTAGAAAAGAAGTGCCGACTGGGTAGGTCATAGTGTGGGACAGCGTAGGCTATGAGCTCTCAGAACGCTGCGCTTTCAACAAAACGGAAGGGCATCATCTCTAATGAGATCAGTTTGGCAATGTAGACGTTCAAAGCCAGTGACGTTTTGTAGTCCGTCCACGCTTGCAAGTGCATGGTGTTTAAATTTCTAAACATGCAACTGGTATTCAATTTTCAGAGATTTTTCCCTTGGCTAAAGGTCCTTCCGTACTTCTTACAGATAACCTTTGCCTCATCAATAGGATTTTGGTCAAGAAAGTGCCGCACTGCACTCTCCCTACTATGGGATAAATTTTCAGGGCTTGCATGCTGTGCTAACTTGACCGTCTGGCCAAGCTGTCCTGCAACACTTTTTCTTTTTTTAACACGTTTTTTGACTGCTACAGGCCTGCCAGATAACCGCAGCTGCGATGTCGATGCCTGCTGCGGATCCTTCTCCTCTTCTGAGCTATTGCCTGCGGCACCCTCTTCCCCCAATGGATGCCAATCCGGGTCAACAACTGGGTCATCCATCACCTCCTCTTCAATTTCATCTGTACCTTCCTCTGTGTCACCTTGTAAGGTGGTATAGTATGCGGGAAGGGGCACCTGAGTTTCTTCAGGGTCAGATTCTGGCTCAGTAGACTGCGAAGGCAATGTAGTTCTCTGGGTGAATGTGCCAGCAGAATCATATAGCAGTGGCTGTGCATCAGTGCACTTCATGTCAGATTCATCTTGGACTGGGGAATTAGGGATTTCATTTGAAAACCCAGGCATGGTATGTGAAAAGATCTCCAGGGAGTAATCTGAAGTGTGACCTGCTGCATCCTTCACTTGTGGTGGGGTGAAGGACACAAGGAAAGGTGTCATTCCTGACCAGGAGCCTGCACTGACAACTCAGTGCTTGCATTTTTTGAAACTTCAGAAGAGGAGGCGACAGAGATGGAGGCTGTTTCGTCAATGTAAGCCAAAACCTGTTCCTGGTGCTCCGGCTTTAAAACTGGTGTACCTTCTCCCAGAAAAGGGAGCCTTCCTGCCATTCTGGAGCCAACGATGACGCAGGCTCAACACCTCCTGCCTTAGGTGCTATTGTGCTTTTGGCACTACCAGCAGATGCACCACCACCACCATCAGTACTAGCTGCCCCCCACACCCACGTCCGCGGCCTCTTCCACCATACTTCCTCATGTTTGGAAAAATGCACCAAAAATACCAGCAGATATATGGTACTGTATGAGGAGAGTACAACTGTATACTGTGTAGGGAAAAATTCCAATCTCTGCATATAATTCCGGAGTCACACACGGACGCGCTCTCTGTATGGATTTGACAGTAATACAAAGAACAGATATACGGTACTGTATCAGAAGCGTACAGCTGTATACAGTGTAGGGGAAAATTTCAATCTCCGTTTATATTTCCGGAGTCACACACGGACGCTCTCTCAGTTTGGATTTGACCATAATACAAAGAGCAGATATACGACACTGTATCAGAAGCGTACCGCTGTATACAGTGTAGGTGAAAATTTAAATCTCTTATATATTTCCGGAGTCAGACACAGACGCTCACAGGCTCAGTGTGGATTTGACCGTAATACAAAGAGCAGATAAACGGTACAGTATCACAAGCGTACAGCTGTATACTGTTTGGGGAAAATTTCAGTCTCCGTATATATTTCCGGAGTCACACACAGATAGTCAGCATGTATTTGTCCGTGATACCAGCAGGTACACGGTAGTGTGTAAGGAGCGTACAGCTCTATACGGTGTGGTAAAAAATAAACGCTCGGTAACTGTGCAGAAAAAAGAATAAAAGTATTAGTGCTGTGTAAAAAGCAGTCTGCACAGCAGTTACACACAGCAATACAGCTATCAGGCAGCCTAATAACCAGCGTTGCTGCACACAAGAAAATCCTGCCCTGTCACTGCACACTAACTGTACAGCACAATTGCTATCAGCACAAGCACATAAGAACTTCTCTTTACAGCCCTAACTCTCTCCCTACTGATAAACAGCGTCAGCAACCTCTCCCTACTGTTAAGATTGGCAGAAGTAAAATGGCGGTCGGTGTTCAGTGCTTTTATATACACTATGACGCCCCCCAAAGCAAGCCAATCACTGCAATGCCCTACTCTAATATGGTGGTGGACGCTGCCCATGTCATCTCATTGCCCACAGTGTACGTCCTTGCTCATTGGCTGAAAAAAGGCACCTGAAAGCATTCTGGGAAATTCGACTTTGGCGCTCAGGTCGACGACCGCATGGCCGACCTCACGCCATGGTCTGGTATCGGCCAACGAAACCCGACTTTGGCGAAAGTCAACGACTTTTGAATCTGACCGACCTGTTTCGCTCAACTCTAGCTGCAACCATAGTGCTCTGTTAGTGAAGAGATTTATATCTGATTCTTTGGTAGTCCGACTTCTGTGGTATGAAGAGTTAAGAGTAAAGGATGGAGATGGACACTGCACTATAGTCTAGTCATTGCTAAATTCATTGTGGAATTGAGAATCCATTTTTCTGATCCAAAATATAACAATCATCACCAATCAATCACACCTTAGTAATTATGGGGCAATTTACTTTCTATAGCACATAACAGCCACTACATCGGCTGCTAAATTGTGTGTTGTACAGGATTGAAATTCATATCAAGAAGGATGTGCATATATTTTTCGAGGCCAGAAAACTTTATACATATGGCTACTTAAGATTGAATGACTTTTGTCACTCCAGTCTTTTTTTCACACTAAAAAAACTTCCTGGACTGTAATACATTGACTTTAATATATTATTTGAGTTCTTAATTATTTGATGTGACTCAACTTTCCTAATTGGGTGACCAAAAGATGTGAAAAATGTTCTGCTTACTGTTAACAGTGACAATACTCTTCCATACAGACTACACACCTCTCTTGTTCTCAAAATGACAATTGATGGAAGAGCATGTGATCAGAACTATCCATCAGCTTCTTCTAACTGAAGCACTTTGCACATAGATAAGCGTTTTTTTTTTCAGTTGGAGGAAATTGTTGGACAGGTCTGGTTACATACATCTCCATTAGAAGCCATTTTGAGAAAAGTTTCAATGTGCAGACTGTGAGGAAGGTATCGTTAAAAGTCAGGCAGTGCTTCACAAAAGAGGAGCATCTAAAATATTTAATAAGTGTCACAACACTTTGATATAATTACTAGAGATGAGCGAATATATTCAAGTGTAATTGCTTGGATTTTTTTGTAATTCAGCAAATTAGAGCCATTTTTCTGTACTATAAAAGGCCTTCAAAAGGTTAAATAATAAGAAAAAAATGTATATACTAATTTTATTGCTCAACTCTTTGACCTCTCACCTCTTCATCTTCACCCATCTGGACCTTGCTGCATCTTTTTATCACCACAGCTTGCACTGAATTCCAATACAGTTCTGTGCATGCTGTCATTAGGTTGTGACACCATGTCATCATCACCTTTTGAGCGCTTGCGCAGAACAGTCCAGGACTCATGGGTTTGAGGAGCAGCAGCGGTGATCGGAACATGCAGAGAGGACCGGACGGGTGATGGTGAGGATCATTGGAGCTGGATAGTTGAGCTGTTAAGTTTAGAATTTTTTTATTTTTCATCTTACATTTATTATGTTTTGGTATCTAGAGAGCCCTCACAGCATAATAAGGGACGTAAAAATTTAACTTTCCTGAAATCTAAGTTTATGGGAAAATCTACACAAACAGGCAGACTCGAATTTTGCCTTATCCCCTTATTTCTTCGAATTAACCTTTAATAAAACAAAGTAGTCAAAATTCTTAAATCCAGTAAAAGTATTTTTTCATCCAAAGCAATAAAATACAAAAATAACTACTGTTCAAAGCTGAAAAATCTATATAAAAAAATCCGGAACATACTGTCATCCAGTCTTGGAAAATTGTTTAAGCCTTCGGTGACTAAGGGTTCCCTTTAGGCTCTTTACTGTGCAGAATGAAATGTGGTTAATTTAGTCGCTAATGCTTTACTTCTTTATTCCCCTCAGAAGAAAACTTTACATCAACAGATGTTTTCAAAATAATTAAATGCTAGTGAGCATGCATTATTGACAAAGCTGGATGCTGCACTAATGCACTTCACATTACTCCGCACACACATTTGTCACAAGCAGGACTGATGGATCCATAACATTATGCTATTTATTTGAAGCTGGGAAATGCATGGGTTGTGGCTGAACAAGCAATAGGTTATATTGGAATAAATGAAGGATATTATATGCAGTAAAAAAGTTAAATGACAAAGTATTTTACATTGGGTGTTATTAGTTTATTATCCATCTGCATAGGGAAGAAAGGATTGATGTGGTACAATTAACTCTTTCATAAGAAAAGGCAGGAAAAGAATAAAAATAATAAAGTAGGCTTTCTTAAAAATGGAATAAATAAATGATGCAATTGGGTGGCACATATGGCCTCTTTCACACATCCGGTGTGTGCCTGACGGCGCCCCCGGCATTTTGCCGCAGCGCCGCATCACAAAACCTTATGCGCCGCTTGAGCCGCCTGCGTTTTTTTGCCGGATGGTTTTTGATGCCCGGAGACAACAGAAACCATCCGGCAAAAACAAAAAACGTTACATGCTGTGTTTTGTCCGGCCGCCGGAATGTACAATTCCGCCGCATCCGGACAAAACCGCATACAACGCACTGACATGCGGCGCCATCCGGCGCTAATGCAAGTCAATGCCAAAAAAAACGCAAGCGGCGCATCAGGTTTTGTGATGCGGCGCTGCGGCAAAATGCCGGGGGCGCCGTGAGGCGCACACCGGATGTGTGAAAGAGGCCTAAGGTTAAATGCTTTAATCTTAACAATGGTATTTTCATCACAGTATAGCACACATTATAACATTATTTTGCTGCATGATTAACATTTTTTCTATTGTAAAGATATTGGTGAACTTCACAAATAGATGAGCGGATCAAAAAATTCCAAATTGCCAAAATGTGACGATTTTACGGGGAAATTCGATTTACAGCAAATCTATTCTCTTTTCGTTGAATGTTCCATATGACCCAAGAACATATTAATCATAGGATGTAAAAGGAAAAAAATGATTAAAACTCGCATTACCGCTGACTTGCCCTTCCATCCCAGCTGTTCGTCATTGGCTTCTTTTCTCCTACCTGCATATTATTTTCAGTCTCTTAAAATCAGGTCACAGATCGCAGCTCCACCAGGCCTTGGACCTGACTGTCCTTATTAATTAATAACAACCAAAAATGTCCCAAAGTGAAGTAAGCTATGGCACTTCACATAATATACCAACAAATTCGGACTTACATAAAATAGCTGAAAGAAGAGAATCATATATAATGTTGATAATAAAACATAAACTTCTATCATAAAGCTGATTAAAATACACATAGAAAATAAGCACTAAGACATAGATAGCAAAGTGTCCAGTAGGGGGGAAAGACTAATTCTGTCCAGAGAAGTAGTCAAACCAAGGAAATACACTAATCTATAGATATCAGTATTGACAGCACGGGTTAAGTATAGAAAATATACAGGGATAATTAACTATATATCCTATCATAGTAAAACAACCAAGGTATTGCGCAAGTAGGCACAAATGTGCAGATACTGTGCAGAGAATAGATAGGTCATTGATTCAATATTCCCTTTAGTAATAAAATATGGTGCACGTTACCTGAGCACGATGAACCACTAGACGAGATGGTCTGGATTGGTTAGCCGTCCCCCCCTCACCCCAACGTACGTTTCACCCGTTGCTTCTTCCGGAACCTTTATTAATTGTGTTGCCACTCAGATGATGCATATTGTGACGCATGATGTACAGCACTCAGTGACGTTAGTTCAAGACCAAACCCAGCCAGAAGTCAAGGCCTGGAGTTTAGAAGGCTAAAGAGACAGCAAGGGAAACAAGAAAAGAAGAGGACATGAGAGTGGCAGGCCAGTGTTCAATATTTTACATCAGTATTTGTAGGCCAAAATCAGGAATGCAACAGAGGAAAACTGTAATAGAAACATGTAACCACTTCCGTATTTTTTATCCACTCCTGGTTTTGGCTTACAAATACTGATGTAAAGTACAGTCCCTGACAGAAGTTATGTCACTTATCCATGTTAAGTAAATCAAAGCTTATAACCTGATGTTTAATTCATCCATTGGTTTTATAAATTACTCTTTTAAAAGCTGAAACCCTCCCAACTTTGGTTTAGGTTAAGAAAATAAATTGGCATCAATGCTGAAATATTGATCATTTAATGGACACAGAATGGTCAGATTTTGGCAAGACAAAAGTTTTGTCGCCCACATAAAGTAATGTGATATTCAAACAAATAATTATCTTAAAATACAAATATATGTTGCATAACATTTGTGAATTAAGTTGTGGTGCTATTAGAGTCATATTTAATATTTTGTGTGACTTCCATGAGCTTGAAGGACTGCATCCATGCGGTTCAACAATGATTCATGCAATTTATTAATGAAGTCATCAGGAATAGCAAAGAATGCAGTCTTACATGCCTCCCAGAGTTTATCTAGATTCCTTGGTTTTCTCTTCCAAGCTTCCTCTTTCATCCTACCCCAAACATGCTCAATGATGTTCATGTCTAGTGACTGGGCTGGCCAGTCATTGAGCACCTTGATCTTTTTTGCCTGGAGGAACTTTGTTCTAGAGATGGATGTACAGTTATGGACAAAAGTTTTGAGAATAACACAAATATTAATTTTTACAAAGTCGACTGCTTCACTTTTTCTAATGGCAATTTGCAAATACTCCAGAATGTTATAAAGAGTGATCAGCTTAACAGCAATTACTTGCAAAGTCAATATTTGGCTAGAAAATGAACTTTATCCCCAAAAACACATTTCAACATTATTGCAGCCCTGCCTTAAAAGGACCAGCTAATCTCTTTTCAGTGATTGCTCCATTAACACAGGTGTGGGTGTTGATGAGGACATGGCTGGAGATCAATCTGTCATGATTAAGTAAGAATGACACCACTGGACACTTTAAAAGGAGGCTGGTGCTTGGCATCATTGCTTCTCTTCTGTTAACCATGGTTAGCTCTAAAGAAACATGTGCAGTCATCATTGCAATGCACAAAAATGGCCTAACAGGGAAGAATATCACAGCTAGAAAGATTGCACCTCAGTCAACAATCTATCGCATCATCAAGAACTTCAAGGAGAGAGGTTCCATTGTAGCCAAAAAGGCTCCAGGGCACCCAAGAAAGACAAGCAAGCGCCAGGACCGTCTCTTAAAAATGTTTCAGCTGCGGGATTGGGCTACCAGCAGTGCAGAGCTTGCTCAGGAATGGCAGCAGGCAGGTGTGAGTGCATCTGCACGCACTGTGAGGCTGAGACTCTTGGAGCAAGGCCTGGTCTCAAGGAGGGCAGAAAAGAACCTACTTCTCTCCAGAAAAAACATCATGGACAGACTGATATTCTGCAAAAGGTACAGGCAGTGGACTGCTGAGGACTGGGGTAAAGTTATTTTCTCTGATGAATCCCCTTTTCGATTGTTTGGGACATCAGGAAAACGCCTCATTCGGAGAAGACAAGGTGAGCGCTACCACCAGTCTTGTCTCATGCCAACTGTTAAGCATCCTGAAACCATTCATGTGTGGGGTTGCTTCTCAGCCAAGGGAATCGGCTCTCTCACAGTCTTGCCTAAAACACAGCCATGAATAAAGAATGGTACCAGAATGTCCTCCAATAGCAATTTCTCCCAATCCTCCAAGAGCAGTTTGGCGATCAACAATGCCTTTTCCAGCATGATGGAGCACCTTGCCATAAAGCAAAGGTGATAACTAAATGGCTCAGGGAACAAAACATAGAGATTTTGGGTCCATGGCCTGGAAACTCCCCAGATCTTAATCCCATTGAGAACTTGTGGTCAATCATCAAGAGACGGGTGGACAAACAAAAACCTAAAAATTCTGACAAAATGAAAGCATTGATTGTGCAAGAATGGACTGCTATCAGTCAGGATTTGGTCCAGAAGTTGATTGAGAGCATGCCAGGGAGAATTGCAGAGGTCCTGAAGAAGAAGGGTCAACACTGAAAATATTGACTTGCTGCATTAACTCATTCTAACTGTCAATATAAGCTTTGTTACTCATATGTTTGCAATTATATTTCTGTCTGTGATAAAAACATCTGTCAAACACACATAAAAACCAGAGGGTAGCAGATAATGTGAAAATATAATATTTGTGTCATTCTCAAAACTTTTGGCCATGACTGTATGTGATGGAGCACCATCCTGCTGCAGAATTGACCCCTTTTATGATTTGGAATGTAAGAGGTAGCTCATACTTCTTGATATTTTAGGCTATTGATATTGCCTTCCACCTTGCAAATGTTTCGCACACCCCATACTGAATTTAACCCCAGACCATGATCTTACCACCAGCAAATTTAACTGTTTTCTGGGTGTATTTTGGATCCATATGGGCTACAGTTGGTCTCCTGCAGTATTTGCAGCGGCTGTGGTGTAATTCTACTGAAGATTTATCAGAGAAATCCACCTTCTGCCACTCTTCCAGCGTCCATCTGTTTAGCAGGCTGTGGGACTTTGCAAATGCCACATGGTTTTTTATTTGCTTTTTGTTTAGTGCTGGCTTCTGGGCACTGAATCGACCATGGAGGCCATTTCACGACAGAATCCTACAAACTGTTCTAGTTGACACGTGGACTTGAGGTGACCAGGCCAGTTGGAGCTCTGCTGCAGTTGAAGAGGGGCTTGCTTTGGATTTTCTAACAAACAAACGTTCCTCCTGAGCAGTTGTCTTGCAGGGTCTGCCAGACCTGGGCTTGTCAAACCAATCTCCAGTCTCTTCAAATCTTTTTTTAATTCTTTGTACTTGACGCTGAGACACACCAAAGGTGCCAGCCACCTCTGCAGTGGATCTGGTCTTCAGCCTCTTGATAATAAAGGATTTGGTCGCAGGGTGGATTTTTGGCATGTTGTCAGAGCTCAAGTTGCAGTTCAAGTGAAGGTCTGGGGTGCTGAGTTTCTTTTTATACACACCCACTAATTAACTGATCATTTACTGAGCACTGGTGAGGATGTAAACTAGGATTGGGTGCATTATATGACCAGGTGACAAAACTTTTGTCTTGCCAAAACCTGACCATTCTGTGTTCATTAAATGATCAATATTTCAGCATTGATGCCAATTTATTTTCTTAACCTAAACCAAATTTGGGAGAGTTTCAGCTTTCAAAAGAGTAATTTATAAAACCAATGGATGAATTTAACGTCAGGTTATAAGCTTTGATTTACATAACATGGATAAGCAACATAACTTCTGTCAGGGACTGTATAGTCCACTTACTGATTGTGTGAACGTCGCCTAATTCACTGTGTTCTCACAAGCTTCTACATGCCCAGAAATATTTCACAGGCAGGTTTCTCCCATATCATAAATAAATCCCAGGGAACTTCCCCAATGACAGGTCTCCCCATGCCCGGGTCTTGTTCACAGTATGTTTTCTCAGTAGTAATGCAGGGAGTAATTAGGAAGCCTGGCCGTGATACATGCTGCCTGTCTTTCATCATCTTGACTGGCATCCTTTAAAAAATTAATGACCTCATTTAGACGTCAATGGTTTTCACATATGCAAAAAAAATTGGTATGTGTGTCATAAGTGTTTGGATTTGAGTGTAATCAGTGTTTTATCAGTGTGTCATCAGTGTTTTTCATGGATGGATAAATAAAAAAAAATTACAATGCTTCTCCTGTCTTTTGTATGGTTAAACATGGACAGCACATGGGCATTTTCCATGAATCCTTAGACATGTAGTGGCACTTTTCATTCAAGCTGATGAAAAAAAATGGACATGTCTCAATGATTTTTGCATTGACACAGTCAGTACAAAAATTCCTGACATGTGAATAACACCATAACTTATAATGGATATGTGTTCTATCTGATTGTTTGAATGCATGGACAATGCAGTCTTTCACATGCAGGTGGAGGGCAGGGATGGCTTTTCTAGAAAAGAAGTGCCGACTGGGTAGGTCATAGTGTGGGACAGCGTAGGCTATGAGCTCTCAGAACGCTGCGCTTTCAACAAAACGGAAGGGCATCATCTCTAATGAGATCAGTTTGGCAATGTAGACGTTCAAAGCCAGTGACGTTTTGTAGTCCGTCCACGCTTGCAAGTGCATGGTGTTTAAATTTCTAAACATGCAACTGGTATTCAATTTTCAGAGATTTTTCCCTTGGCTAAAGGTCCTTCCGTACTTCTTACAGATAACCTTTGCCTCATCAATAGGATTTTGGTCAAGAAAGTGCCGCACTGCACTCTCCCTACTATGGGATAAATTTTCAGGGCTTGCATGCTGTGCTAACTTGACCGTCTGGCCAAGCTGTCCTGCAACACTTTTTCTTTTTTTAACACGTTTTTTGACTGCTACAGGCCTGCCAGATAACCGCAGCTGCGATGTCGATGCCTGCTGCGGATCCTTCTCCTCTTCTGAGCTATTGCCTGCGGCACCCTCTTCCCCCAATGGATGCCAATCCGGGTCAACAACTGGGTCATCCATCACCTCCTCTTCAATTTCATCTGTACCTTCCTCTGTGTCACCTTGTAAGGTGGTATAGTATGCGGGAAGGGGCACCTGAGTTTCTTCAGGGTCAGATTCTGGCTCAGTAGACTGCGAAGGCAATGTAGTTCTCTGGTGAATGTGCCAGCAGAATCATATAGCAGTGGCTGTGCATCAGTGCACTTCATGTCAGATTCATCTTGGACTGGGGAATTAGGGATTTCATTTGAAAACCCAGGCATGGTATGTGAAAAGATCTCCAGGGAGTAATCTGAAGTGTGACCTGCTGCATCCTTCACTTGTGGTGGGGGTGAAGGACACAAGGAAAGGTGTCATTCCTGACCAGGAGCCTGCACTGACAACTCAGTGCTTGCATTTTTTGAAACTTCAGAAGAGGAGGCGACAGAGATGGAGGCTGTTTCGTCAATGTAAGCCAAAACCTGTTCCTGGTGCTCCGGCTTTAAAACTGGTGTACCTTCTCCCAGAAAAGGGAGCCTTCCAGCCATTCTGGAGCCAACGATGACGCAGGCTCAACACCTCCTGCCTTAGGTGCTATTGTGCTTTTGGCACTACCAGCAGATGCACCACCACCACCATCAGTACTAGCTGCCCCCCACACCCACGTCCGCGGCCTCTTCCACCATACTTCCTCATGTTTGGAAAAATGCACCAAAAATACCAGCAGATATATGGTACTGTATGAGGAGAGTACAACTGTATACTGTGTAGGGAAAAATTCCAATCTCTGCATATAATTCCGGAGTCACACACGGACGCGCTCTCTGTATGGATTTGACAGTAATACAAAGAACAGATATACGGTACTGTATCAGAAGCGTACAGCTGTATACAGTGTAGGGGAAAATTTCAATCTCCGTTTATATTTCCGGAGTCACACACGGACGCTCTCTCAGTTTGGATTTGACCATAATACAAAGAGCAGATATACGACACTGTATCAGAAGCGTACCGCTGTATACAGTGTAGGTGAAAATTTAAATCTCTTATATATTTCCGGAGTCAGACACAGACGCTCACAGGCTCAGTGTGGATTTGACCGTAATACAAAGAGCAGATAAACGGTACAGTATCACAAGCGTACAGCTGTATACTGTTTGGGGAAAATTTCAGTCTCCGTATATATTTCCGGAGTCACACACAGATAGTCAGCATGTATTTGTCCGTGATACCAGCAGGTACACGGTAGTGTGTAAGGAGCGTACAGCTCTATACGGTGTGGTAAAAAATAAACGCTCGGTAACTGTGCAGAAAAAAGAATAAAAGTATTAGTGCTGTGTAAAAAGCAGTCTGCACAGCAGTATACACACAGCAATACAGCTATCAGGCAGCCTAATAACCAGCGTTGCTGCACACAAGAAAATCCTGCCCTGTCACTGCACACTAACTGTACAGCACAATTGCTATCAGCACAAGCACATAAGAACTTCTCTTTACAGCCCTAACTCTCTCCCTACTGATAAACAGCGTCAGCAACCTCTCCCTACTGTTAAGATTGGCAGAAGTAAAATGGCGGTCGGTGTTCAGTGCTTTTATATACACTATGACGCCCCCCAAAGCAAGCCAATCACTGCAATGCCCTACTCTAATATGGTGGTGGACGCTGCCCATGTCATCTCATTGCCCACAGTGTACGTCCTTGCTCATTGGCTGAAAAAAGGCACCTGAAAGCATTCTGGGAAATTCGACTTTGGCGCTCAGGTCGACGACCGCATGGCCGACCTCACGCCATGGTCTGGTATCGGCCAACGAAACCCGACTTTGGCGAAAGTCAACGACTTTTGAATCTGACCGACCTGTTTCGCTCAACTCTAGCTGCAACCATAGTGCTCTGTTAGTGAAGAGATTTATATCTGATTCTTTGGTAGTCCGACTTCTGTGGTATGAAGAGTTAAGAGTAAAGGATGGAGATGGACACTGCACTATAGTCTAGTCATTGCTAAATTCATTGTGGAATTGAGAATCCATTTTTCTGATCCAAAATATAACAATCATCACCAATCAATCACACCTTAGTAATTATGGGGCAATTTACTTTCTATAGCACATAACAGCCACTACATCGGCTGCTAAATTGTGTGTTGTACAGGATTGAAATTCATATCAAGAAGGATGTGCATATATTTTTCGAGGCCAGAAAACTTTATACATATGGCTACTTAAGATTGAATGACTTTTGTCACTCCAGTCTTTTTTTCACACTAAAAAAACTTCCTGGACTGTAATACATTGACTTTAATATATTATTTGAGTTCTTAATTATTTGATGTGACTCAACTTTCCTAATTGGGTGACCAAAAGATGTGAAAAATGTTCTGCTTACTGTTAACAGTGACAATACTCTTCCATACAGACTACACACCTCTCTTGTTCTCAAAATGACAATTGATGGAAGAGCATGTGATCAGAACTATCCATCAGCTTCTTCTAACTGAAGCACTTTGCACATAGATAAGCGTTTTTTTTTTCAGTTGGAGGAAATTGTTGGACAGGTCTGGTTACATACATCTCCATTAGAAGCCATTTTGAGAAAAGTTTCAATGTGCAGACTGTGAGGAAGGTATCGTTAAAAGTCAGGCAGTGCTTCACAAAAGAGGAGCATCTAAAATATTTAATAAGTGTCACAACACTTTGATATAATTACTAGAGATGAGCGAATATATTCAAGTGTAATTGCTTGGATTTTTTTGTAATTCAGCAAATTAGAGCCATTTTTCTGTACTATAAAAGGCCTTCAAAAGGTTAAATAATAAGAAAAAAATGTATATACTAATTTTATTGCTCAACTCTTTGACCTCTCACCTCTTCATCTTCACCCATCTGGACCTTGCTGCATCTTTTTATCACCACAGCTTGCACTGAATTCCAATACAGTTCTGTGCATGCTGTCATTAGGTTGTGACACCATGTCATCATCACCTTTTGAGCGCTTGCGCAGAACAGTCCAGGACTCATGGGTTTGAGGAGCAGCAGCGGTGATCGGAACATGCAGAGAGGACCGGACGGGTGATGGTGAGGATCATTGGAGCTGGATAGTTGAGCTGTTAAGTTTAGAATTTTTTTATTTTTCATCTTACATTTATTATGTTTTGGTATCTAGAGAGCCCTCACAGCATAATAAGGGACGTAAAAATTTAACTTTCCTGAAATCTAAGTTTATGGGAAAATCTACACAAACAGGCAGACTCGAATTTTGCCTTATCCCCTTATTTCTTCGAATTAACCTTTAATAAAACAAAGTAGTCAAAATTCTTAAATCCAGTAAAAGTATTTTTTCATCCAAAGCAATAAAATACAAAAATAACTACTGTTCAAAGCTGAAAAATCTATATAAAAAAATCCGGAACATACTGTCATCCAGTCTTGGAAAATTGTTTAAGCCTTCGGTGACTAAGGGTTCCCTTTAGGCTCTTTACTGTGCAGAATGAAATGTGGTTAATTTAGTCGCTAATGCTTTACTTCTTTATTCCCCTCAGAAGAAAACTTTACATCAACAGATGTTTTCAAAATAATTAAATGCTAGTGAGCATGCATTATTGACAAAGCTGGATGCTGCACTAATGCACTTCACATTACTCCGCACACACATTTGTCACAAGCAGGACTGATGGATCCATAACATTATGCTATTTATTTGAAGCTGGGAAATGCATGGGTTGTGGCTGAACAAGCAATAGGTTTATATTGGAATAAATGAAGGATATTATATGCAGTAAAAAAGTTAAATGACAAAGTATTTTACATTGGGTGTTATTAGTTTATTATCCATCTGCATAGGGAAGAAAGGATTGATGTGGTACAATTAACTCTTTCATAAGAAAAGGCAGGAAAAGAATAAAAATAATAAAGTAGGCTTTCTTAAAAATGGAATAAATAAATGATGCAATTGGGTGGCACATATGGCCTCTTTCACACATCCGGTGTGTGCCTGACGGCGCCCCCGGCATTTTGCCGCAGCGCCGCATCACAAAACCTTATGCGCCGCTTGAGCCGCCTGCGTTTTTTTGCCGGATGGTTTTTGATGCCCGGAGACAACAGAAACCATCCGGCAAAAAC
>JARQOD010000006.1:188477560-188590213 GCA_033576555.1 Oophaga sylvatica | reverse complement strand
GGGCTTGCCTGTCATTCCGTTTTTTAGCAGAGCTGGATGTGTGGGCAGCGTTCTATGGACTGCGTGGGAAAGGGTTTGGTTCTGTTGGTTGTTTTTTTTCTTTTTTTACAGGGATCGTGGCGCGCAGGAATGAGAGAGGTAAAAAAGAAATGAAAACTGTTTTTTGTCTTTTTTTTCATTAAAAAATATTTTTTTTTGGCTGTTTTTTTTTTTTAAACATTTAAAAACTTTGGGTTTAAAGGATCGGTGTCTTATTGACGCCTCTCCTTATTAACCGGGCTTATTGTCACCGTGAAATCACGGTGCCCATTAACCCCCTTATTCCCCAGCTTGCCACCGTACAGGGCAAGTGGGAAGGCCGGGTAAAGTCCCACAATTGGAAATTTTTTTGATGCCCAAATTTTGGGGTGCTGACCCCTGGATTATCGGGTGTTGGGGCCCAAAAAATCCATGGGCCTTGCGTTTTTTAATACCAGGCCGCGCAGTCTGCTTTTTACTTGGCTGGTTAAAACAAAAAAAGGGGGACCCCTACGCCGTTTTTTTTCGAGGGGATCCCTATTTTTGAAAACCAGCCAAGCAAAGCGCTGCTGTGGCCTGGATTTCAGGCTGGCAAGGCCATGGATATTGGATCCTTCCCACCCTTTAAAAAACCCCAGGCCTCGCGGTCTGCTTACGGGGTGGTTAAAAAATAGGGGGGCCCCACGCCAATTTTTTCGGGGGGACCCCCTATTTTGTTAATCAGCCAAGATAGCAGATTGTGTGGCCCTGGTATTATCAGGGGGGCAAGGGTCCATGGATCTTGGGCTCCTTAACAGCCTGATAATCCGGGCCCTCAGCGGTCTGCTTATTGGCTGGTTAAAAAAATAGGGGGGACCCCACCCCAAATTTTTTTTTCGAGGGGATCCCCTACTTTTGTTAATCAGCCAAGATATGCAGACTGCTGGGGCCCTGGTATCATCAGGCTGGCAAGGTCATGGATCTTGGCTCCTTTAAAACAGCCTGAAATCCAGGCCTCAGCGGTCTGTTCATCTGGCTGGTTAACAAAAATAGGGGGGACCCCACGCCAATTTTTTTCGAGGGGATCCCCTATTTTTGTTAATCAGCCAAGATATGCAACTGCTGTGGCCCTGGTATTATCAGGCTGGCAAGGTCCATGGATCTTGGCTCCTTAACAGCCTGAAAATCCAGGCCTCAGCGGTCTGCTTCATCTGGCTGGTTAACAAAAATAGGGGGGACCCCACGCCATTTTTTTTTCAAAGGGAACCCCTATTTTTGTTAATCAGTTCCCTCTGACGTCACTGATTGTGTCCCTGGCTGACCTGAAGTGAAAGTGGAAAGCAATCAATTAAGCTTTCCACTTAAGGGCCCGTCTCACATAGCGATATCGCTACCGAGATCGCTGCTGAGTCACTAGTTTTGTGACGCAGCAGCGAGCTCACCAGCGATATCGCTGTGTGTGACATTCAGCGACGATCAGCCCCCCTGCCGGGTATCGCTGATCGTCGCTGAAATGTCAGGACCTTTTTTTGATCGCTGGTTTCCCGCTGACAGGCACGCATCGCTGCGTGTGACAGGCGGGAGACCAGCGATCCGCTGGTAACCAAGGTACACAGCGGGTTTCCAGGCGCGGGGCTGTGCCTAGAAACCCGCTGTGTACCTTGGATACCAGCGCCCTGATGCAGGGAGCTGGTATCCAAGGTACACAGCGGGTTTCCAGGCACCGCGCAGCGCTTGGAAACCCGCTGTGTACCTTGGTTACCAGCTCCCTGCATCAGGGCGCTGGTATCCAACGTACACTGCGGGTAACTAAAGGCTGGGTCTCACATAACGATACACCAGCGATCCCGACAACGATATGCACTTGTCAGGATCGCTGGTGTATCGCTACATGATCGCTGCTGAGCTGCCAAACAGGCAGCTCAGGCAGCGATCTGGGACAGCGACACTGCGGGTAACATCGCTTAGTTACCCGCAGTGTACCTTGGATACCAGCGCCCTGATGCAGGGAGCTGGTATCCAAGGTACACAGCGGGTTTCCAAGCGCTGCGCGGTGCCTGGAAACCCGCTGTGTACCTTGGATACCAGCTCCCCTGCATCAGGGCGCTGGTATCCAAGGTACACAGCGGGTTTCTAGGCACAGCCCCGCGCCTGGAAACCCGCTGTGTACCTTGGTTACCAGCGGATCGCTGGCCTCCCGCCTGTCACACGCAGCGATGCGTGCCTGTCAGCGGGAAACCAGCGATCAAAAAAAAGGTCCTGACATTTCAGCGACGATCAGCGATACCCGGCAGGGGGGCTGAACGTCGCTGAATGTCACACACAGCGATATCTCTGGTGAGCTCGCTGCTGCGTCACAAAACTAGTGACTCAGCACCGATCTCGCTAGCGATATCGCTATGTGAGACGGGCCCTTAAGCGATGTTACCCGCAGTGTCGCTGTCCCAGATCGCTGCCTGAGCTGCCTGTTTGGCAGCTCAGCAGCGATCATGTAGCGATGCACCAGCGATCCTGACAAGTGCATATCGTTGTCGGGATCGCTGGTGTATCGTTATGTGAGACCCAGCCTTTACTCTCCTGTCAGCCAGGAGAGGAACTCATTCATTTGGGGGTTTACTGTGAGGCTGCAGCATTAGCTGCGGTCCCTGCAGTAAACATTAACCCTTTCTGAAGGATTACACCGTGGGACCTGACTGTGCATGGGATAGGTAAGAATAATTTTGCTTTTTTATTTTATTTTTATTACAGGAAATGGTTTTTGCAGTAAAATAAAAGATGGTCAAAAACATGTGTCTTTATTTCATTAAAATGATTTTTAATTAAAGTGTGTGTGTTTTATTTTTATTTCATGCAATAGGATTAATAATTGATAGTTGTCTAATTGACAGCTCTCAATTATTAACCTGGCTTAAGGTCACCTTTCAATAGCAAGGTGGCTTTAACCCCATATTAACCCATTCGCCACCGCTACAGGGCAATGGGAATAGACGGGCAAAGTGCCAGAAAGGGCGAATCTAATTATAGATTTGTCTTTCCTTGGGTGTCTGGGGGCAGATGTTAGTACCCAGGGGGGGGCAAAAATAATGGTCCCTCTCTGGGCTATTATTATCTGCCCCCACTCACTGCCTTTGTCTGTCTGGTAGCGAAAATAGGGCGGGAGCCCACGCATTTTTTTTCAGCAATTTTACACCTCATATATATATATATATACATGTCATTGAATTTGTGACACATATATATATATATATATTTATAGTTCATACACTTCTACATAGTATAATAGCCGCTAATTCAATTGCCGGCTTTTGTGAAAATGCAGAACCCGACATGAAATGACACTTGGTTTACATAGAGTTAACCATGTCTTTTCATGTAGTTTGATATCTGATTTGCACAAACAATTACATGAGTGTAAGTGTGCAAAATTTCACACCTGTAGGGGTTAATTAAAGGTGTAAATTCGTAGCAAAAAAGTCCGTTTTTTTACAACGAATTTACACCTTTAATTAACCCCTACAGGTGTGAAATTTTGCACACAGCCACTCATGTAATTGTTTGTGCAAATCAGATATCAAACTACATGAAAAGACATGGTTAACTCTATGTAAACCAAGTGTCATTTCATGTCGGGTGCTTCTGTCTTTTCACAAAAGCCGGCTTTACCCGGCAATTGAATCAGAGGCTATTTTACTATGTAGAAGTGTATAAACTATAAATATATGTATATATATATATGTCACAATGACATGTATATATATATATATATATATATATATATATATTGTGAGACAGTGAGGATATGTGGTGAATGGGGTGTACATTTCACCTAGGTTCTTTGCTAACTATAAGGGAAATGGGTGGCTTTGTAGACCTGGTGGTAGAGAAAGGTCACTACACCTTGCATTCATTGCACACTTGCAGCTCAAACCTGAAGCCAATCAGCTGTTAATTAGGAAGCCAGAAATAGGTGTCTGCGGACACAGTCAGAGAGCTCATTCAGTCTGGACAAGGGGTCCAGGCACAGAAGGTGTCTCCAAGAGTATTAGAGCTGTCTTCAGCCTGGACACAGAGAGGTGTCCTGGCACAAGGAAGCAGTCTCTGTGAGAATGCTCCAAGAGTGTTAGAGCTGTCTTCAGCCTGGACACAGAGAGGTGTCCTGGCACAAGGAAGCAGTCTCTGTGAGCATGCATGCTGATGATTACTGAAGAGGAGGGGAGCCGTCTCAGTCTGGGTGCAGGAAGGACCCCGGACACAGGAGTGTCTCTGTGAACCTCCAGCATAATGACTACTGAATAGGAGTGGATCTTTCTCAAGTCTGGAAGTCGAGTGGACCTTCAGACATAAGGAGGAGTATCTGGGAGACTCCATACTGGTAACATATATCATATGTGTTGTTTTGGGCACAGACTGATAGAGTCTGGGTTCCTGATAGAAAGGGACATTATATAAGTGTAATTAGTGGCTAGACAAGCCCAGGTCTTTTGTTTATGCTTTGTTTTTATCTGTTTGCTGTGGACTTTAATAAAACTGGTTGCGGCCAGTTTTCACCAAACTGCTGTCTGAATGAACTGTTTCCGTGCCATTCTGTCTACCCAGACAGCGATCCTAGAGCTAAACCCCCCGGAAGGCTACAATTGGTGGAGAATGCTGGGGCAGCGCAGGGCCTGGTACAGTTAGTGCTGGAGTGTGCATGCAGCACAGTGGCAAGAGACAGCATTAAAGGTGAAGTCTATTGAAATAGCAACAGAGGAAAAAAAAAAAAAGTGTGTGTCAGCAGAAACGTCTGTTTGGAGCAGTCTTGGAGAGACAGTGGCCCTGATAGGGTCTGCAGAGAGAAAATGTATGCACAGCAAAGCTGAACTTGTTGTGAAAATGACTGTGGAATGTGCAGCAGCAAAAGAAAAGTTTGTGGAGCAGTCTTAAAGAGACAGTAGCCCTAATAGACTTTGCAAAGGAAAAAAAAAAAAAAAGTGGTTGCACAGCAAGGCTGAATTTTCTGTGGAAAAAAGCTGTGTAGTGTGTATGTCTTGAGTGAAGACTGCCGTTGTTAAGACAGAGAAGTCTGACAGCATGGATGACAGCATGGAGGCGCTGTTTGAACAAATGGCACAAGTTAATGTGCAAAATAAAACTGCCGTGGTTGAGACAGATAAGTCCGGCCGTGTGAAGGAGCTCATTGAGTACCTGGTCCAGGCCCAGCGAAGCATGCAGCAGAGCATGGAGCAGCAGCGCCTGCAGTACCAGCGGCAAATGCAGCAGTACCAGCAGCAAATCCTGCAGCAGCAGCAGGAGAATAACCGGTTGTTTTTTGAGCAGGTTGCAGCACTGCAGGGGACTTGTGGTGCATCGTCCCAAAGTAATGTTGCAAAGTCACCTGACTTGTCCGCTGTGAAGAGGGCGGTAAGACGGTCCTTGGAAAAGATGACACCTCGTGATGATGTGGAGGTATATCTCACTAGGTTTGAGAGACTGGCAGAGAAGGAGAATCTGCCCCTATCTGAATGGGCCATGATGGTCGCACCATATCTGATTGGAGAGCCCCAAAGGGCATATGCTGACCTGAGCGAGCAGGACAGCCAAGACTATGCTAAGATGAAAGTGGAGATTCTTACCCGGCTGGGTGTTACGGTGACAGCCCATGCCAGGGGAGTTCATGACTGGAGATACAGTTGGGAGTCTGCAGTCAGCAGGCCTGATTATGGAGTTGAAAAGGTGGTAGTGAACCGCTACACCCGAGCATGTCCTACAGTGAACCGCTACACCCGAGCATGTTCTCCTGAGGTACAGCCGTCTGAGAGGACGTCACTTCAGAGTTCCCGGACGTCGAACTCTCCCGGTAAGAGCGTTCCAGCTGTTGGGGACATGTGGTATGCTGATAAGCGGGTTCAGGCCCGAGGGGACATGTGGGTGGAAGAGTGTGATGGACAGTGTTGGAGATGTCGTGATATTGCAGCCAACTGTCCACTAGAGGGGAGCCTATGTGCCGTGATGTTGGCAGATCCCTCTCTCTCTGCGCAGAACCTGTGTGTGTGACCACCGCAACCGAAGAGACTGGACCACAGGTGTCCCCGGTGGTTACAAATGGTTGCTCAGCGCAGGCCCTCTTGGACTCAGAGAGTCCAGTGACTTCCGTATGTGACAGCCTGATTGATAGGGACTTCATCCCTGATAAGCACTTGAGTATGGTGTGCATCCATGGAGACACCAAAGTCTACCCAGAGACTGCCGTGGACTTGGTCCCCAAACTCGGGGAGATTTCATGTGAAGTGGGGGTAGTGAAGACCCTGGTGCAACCCGTTATATTGGGTAATGACTTTCCCCGGTCTAAGGATCTCTGGGGGAAGGGTGATTCTGATGGACAGTGTGATGAAGCCCCTACTGAGGGTACGCAGTCCCGAGGGGCGGAACACGATGCTAGTGGGATGTTAAAATTATGTGATAATGATGATGATAATGCTAATGATGATGATGAACCTGATAATGATGATGACCATGAAAATGGTGCTGATGCTGGTAATGATAGTGATGATAATACTGATCATAGTCATGATAATGATGTTGATAATAATGATGACTGTGACAGTGATGAAATTCCTTTGCAGGTGATGTTGGGAGACGAGGATGGTGGTTCTCGGGAACCGAGTGTCCCTGACTTGCCTGTGTCCTGTGACGGTTTTGAGAGTGAGCAGTGGCGAGAACCCTCTCTTAAAACAGCACAGGAAAATATGATTGTTCTAAATGAGGTTTCCAGGAGCCTGACTCTGAGGAGAGGTTCTCTCATGTTGCCATAAACACTGAAGTCCAGGGAGAGGTTGTGAGTCAGCTCCTAGTACCTGAACTATATAGAAGTGTAGTGCTGGGGTTGTCACATAGTCACATACTTGAGGGACCAGATGATGAAGTTAATGTTGTGGATGACATGTTAACTAAGGTTCCAGATCAGGATGTGAATGAGAATGAATTCTATACTCCTGAAAGTGAGCAGGATGAGAATGAGAGTGAAGTGTCTAGCCCTGAAAGTGAGCCGGATGTGGCTGAGAAAAAGGGGTCCGACAGGGATAGTGGGAGTGATAATGAATCATCTGATGACAATGGAGCAACCAGTGCAAGTGAGGAAGGCATGGTGGCAGAGGAGGTTGAGAGTCCTGAGAAGAGGACTGATGCTGACCTTACAGCCAGACAGAAGATGCCATCTGTAGATGTTTTACAGTTGGGACAAAGAGAGCGACTACTTCCAGCCCAAGAAAGGGAGAGACGAGAGGCTTCCCTGGGGATTGGCAGTAGACGTGCTAAAACAACGAGGGGTAGAGATGACGCTTCTGTTAGCTCACGGCTGAGTGTGAGACCCGGTGGCGGACGAAAAGACAGAGAGTCAGACTCAGAACTACCAGTAAATTTGACTGGACGATGGACTCGTGACCGCAACGACGGTAGGAGTCAGTTCGGGAAAGAAAGGTCGGGTGAGGTGACACCGACACAAGGACAAGGCCAACATTCTGACCGCTGGGGGCGGGGAGAGGCCTAACAAAGAGGTGATATTGCATAGTGCCCAAAATCAACTGAGACGGAGTGACTGGCAGAGGCGACCGAGGGGGATCTCTGGTCGGGTGGCAGGTGTTCGACCCCACAAATTTGAACAGAGGGGGCACTGGGGTATGGCCCTCAGGATATGCATGGAGGCATGTGATGGATGGACGGTATGTATCGCAGAGGTGGGTGGCCCTGTGATGGAAGCCTGGATATATTTTGGTTCAGCAGATCTACTGCTGAGACTTGTGCTATACATTGGGAGGCTTCCAGGTGACTTGGAGAGCTGGGCGGGTCCAGTCACCTACAAACCCACCCAAGGGGTATGTGTCTAAATACCTAGGATAAACTTGTATGCAGAGGGGACGGATGGGTAATGCAGCGCTGGCTGGCATTCATTTAATGGATCAGTATGTATGTTTTGACTGTCCATGTTCCTTCTCCTCAGTTGACTGGTCACATGACTGTGACATCACACAGTGTGTGTGTGTGTGTGTGTAAGGGTATAGAAACCTTGCTTAATGGAAGATAAAGATGAAGCTGATGTTGGCTATGACTTGAGCTGTGTTCACTGTCTCTTTAGGTTTGTTGACCAGTCCTCCGGTCTGGATGACCAGCCCTCCGGTCTGGAGAAGAGGGGGGGGATATGTGAGACAGTGAGGATATGTGGTGAATGGGGTGTACATTTCACCTAGGTTCTTTGCTAACTATAAGGGAAATGGGTGGCTTTGTAGACCCGGTGGTAGAGAAAGGTCACTACACCTTGCATTCATTGCACACTTGCAGCTCAAACCTGAAGCCAATCAGCTGTTAATTAGGAAGCCAGAAATAGGTGTCTGCGGACACAGTCAGAGAGCTCATTCAGTCTGGACAAGGGGTCCAGGCACAGAAGGTGTCTCCAAGAGTATTAGAGCTGTCTTCAGCCTGGACACAGAGAGGTGTCCTGGCACAAGGAAGCAGTCTCTGTGAGAATGCTCCAAGAGTGTTAGAGCTGTCTTCAGCCTGGACACAGAGAGGTGTCCTGGCACAAGGAAGCAGTCTCTGTGAGCATGCATGCTGATGATTACTGAAGAGGAGGGGAGCCGTCTCAGTCTGGGTGCAGGAAGGACCCCGGACACAGGAGTGTCTCTGTGAACCTCCAGCATAATGACTACTGAATAGGAGTGGATCTTTCTCAAGTCTGGAAGTCGAGTGGACCTTCAGACATAAGGAGGAGTATCTGGGAGACTCCATACTGGTAACATATATCATATGTGTTGTTTTGGGCACAGACTGATAGAGTCTGGGTTCCTGATAGAAAGGGACATTATATAAGTGTAATTAGTGGCTAGACAAGCCCAGGTCTTTTGTTTATGCTTTGTTTTTATCTGTTTGCTGTGGACTTTAATAAAACTGGTTGCGGCCAGTTTTCACCAAACTGCTGTCTGAATGAACTGTTTCCGTGCCATTCTGTCTACCCAGACAGCGATCCTAGAGCTAAACCCCCGGAAGGCTACAATATATATATATGTATTCTATGTGTGTATATTTAGTGTTTACAAGGAAAGAATGGGGTTTTTTTAGTTACGATATTTTGTTCCCATAGACTTACATTGGATTTCCGGTATTGGTATCGGGTATCGCGATATTTTAATGGTATCGGCGATACCATTCCGATTCCGATACTTTTGGATATCGGAAAGTATCGCTCAACTCTAGTCATGAGTCTTCTTGGTAATGATGCAACAAGTTTTTCTCACCTGGATTTGGAGATCCTCTGCCATTCTTCCTTGCAGATCGTCTCCAGTTCCATCAGGTTTGATGGTGAATGTTGGTGGACAGCCATTTTCAGGTTTCTCCAGAGATGATCAATTGGGTTTAGGTCAGGGTTCTGGCTGGGCCAGTCAAGAATGGTCACAGAGTTGTTCTGAAGCCACTCCTTTGTTATTTTAGCTCTGTGCTTAGCATCATTGTCTTGTTGGAAGGTGAACCTTCAGCCAAGTCTGAGGTCCAGAGCACTCTGGAAGAGGTTTTCATCCAGAATATCTCTGTACTTGGCCGCTGTCATGTTTCCTACAATTGCAACCAGTTGTCCTGTCCCTGCAGCTGAAAAACACCCCCATAGCATGATGCTACCACCACCATGTTTCACTGTTGGGATTTTATTGGGCAGGTGATGAGCAGTGCCTGGTTTTCTCCACACATACCTCTTAGAATTATCACCAAAAAGGTCTATTTTCATCTCATCAGACCAGAGAATCTTATTTATCCTAGTCTGGGAGTCCTTCATGTGCTTTTTAGCAAACTCTATGCGGGCTTTCATATGTCTGGTACTGAGGAGAAGTTTTGGTTGGGCTTCTCTGCCATAAAGGACTGACTGGTGACTGGTGAAGGGCTGCAGTGATAGTTGACCTTGTGGAACTTTCTCCCATCTCCCTTCTGCACCTGTAGAGCTCAGCCACAGTGATCTTGGGTTTCTTCTTTACCTCTCTCACCATGGCTCTTCTGCCACGATTGCTCAGTTTGGATTATGGAAGCCACTGTGCTCTTAGGAACCTTGAGTTCTGCAGAAATTCTTTTGTAACCTTGGCCAGATGTGTGCCTTGCCACAATTCTGTCTCTGAGCTCCATGGCCAGTTCCTTTGACCTCATGATTCTCATTTGGTCTGACATGCACTGTGAGTTGTGAGTTCTTAGACAGATGTGTGCCTTTCCAAATCAAGTCCTATCAGTTTAACCCCTTACTGCCATCGGACGTACTATCCCGTCCATGGTACCTGGGCCCGTATGACCGGGGACGGGATAGTACGTCATAGGCGATCAGCTGCGCTCCTGAGGGGAGCGCAGCTAATCGCCGCCGGGTGTCAGCTGATTATCACAGCTGACACCCATGACTGTGTGTCAGGAGCGGTCACGGACCGCTCCCGGCACATTAACCCCTTGCACACCGCGATCAAACATGATCGCGGTGTACTGGGGGCACAGGGGAGGATCGCGCAGGGTGGGGGCTCCCTGCGCGCCCCCCTGAGACCCTCAGAGCAGCGCGATGTGATCGCGCTGTTCTGAGGGCTTCCTCCCTCCCAGGACCCGGATCCAAGATGGCGCCGGGGTCCTGGAGGGAGGCGGCTACCTCAGTGCCTGCCGAGAGCAGGCACTGAGAAGCCTGCATCTATGCCTGTGCGATCGCTGGTGTGACAGAGTGCTGTGCACACTGTCACACCAGCAATCTGATAAAATACTGTGATGTCCCACCCTGGGACAAAGTAAAAAAGTTAAAAAAGTAAAAATAAACATGTGTAAAAAAAAAATCCAAAATAAATAAAAAAAAAAAAAATATTCCCCAATAAATTCACTTCTTCCTGTAAATAAAAAAAAAAAATAAATAAAAGTACACATATTTGGTATCGCCGCGTCCGTAACGACCCCCCTATAAAATTGTCCCACTAGTTAACCCCTTTAGTGAACCCCTTAAAAAAAAAAAAAAAAAAAAAACGAAGCAAAAAATCAATGCTTTATCATCATACCGCCGAACAAAAAGTGGAATAACACGCGATCAAAAAGACCGATATAAAAACATGGTACCGCTGAAAACGTCATCTTGTCCCGCAAAAAACGAGCCATCATAAAGCATCATCAGCGAAAAAATAAAAAAGTTATAGCTCGCAGAATAAAGCGATGCAAAAATAATTATTTTTTATATAAAATTGTTTTTATTCTATAAAAGCGCCAAAACATGAAAAAATTATATAAATGAGGTATCGCCAAAATCGTACTGACCCGAAGAATAAAACTGCTTTATCAATTTTACCACACGCGGAACGGTATAAACGCCTCCCCCAAAAGAAATTCATGAATTGCTCATTTTTGTTCATTCTAACCTCACAAAAATCTAAATAAAAAGCGATCAAAAAACGTCACGTGCTCAAAAATGGTACCAATAAAAACGTCAACTCGTCCCGCAAAAAATAAGACCTCACATGACTCTTTGGGCCAAAATATGCAAAAATTATAGCTCTCAAAATGTGATGATGCAAAAACTATTTTTGCAATAAAAAGCGTCTTTTAGCGTGACAGCTGCCAATCATAAAAACCCGCTATAAATAGTAAATCAAACCCCCCTTTATCACCCCCTTAGTAAGGGAAATATAATAAAATTAAAAAAAAGTATTTATTTCCATTTTCCCATTAGGGTTAGGGTTGCGGCTAAAGTTAGGGTTAGGGTTGGCGCTAAAGTTAGGATTAGGGTTAGGGTTGGGATTAGGGGTGTGTTAGGGTTAGGTTTGTGGTTAGGGTTGGGACTAGGGTTAGGGGTGTGTTGGGGTTAGGGTTGGAGTTAGAATTGGGGGTTTCAGCTGTTTAGGCACATCAGGGGCTCTCCAAATGTGACATGGCGTCTGATCTCAATTCCAGCCAATTCTGCGTTGAAAAAGTCAAACGGTGCTCCTTCACTTCTCAGCTCTGCCATGCGTCCAAACAGTAGTTTATCCCCACATATGGGGTATCAGCGTACTCTGGACCCCAAGAGTTATTGTGCAATTTGTCCTATTTCTTCTGCTACCCTTGGGAAAATAAAAAACTGGGGGCGAAAATATCATTTTTGTACAAAAAAAAAATATTTTTTTGTTTTTTACGGCTGTACATTATAAACTTCTGTGAAGCACTTGGGGCTTCATAGCGCTCACCACACATCTAGATAAGTTCCTTGTGGGGTCTATTTTCCAAAATGGGGTCACTTGTTGGGGATTTCCACTGTTTAGGCGCATCAGGGGCTCTCCAAATGCGACATGACGCCCCCAGACCATTCCATCAAAGTCTGCAATCCAAAACGTCACTACTTCCCTTCCGAGCCCCAACGTGTACCCATACAGTAGTTTTCTCCCACATATTGGATATCAGCGTACTCAGGATAAATTGAACAACAACTGTTGGGGTCCAATTTCTCCTGTTACCCTTGTAAAAATAAAATATTGGGGCAAAAAAATCATTTTTGCAAAAAAAAAAAAGGATTTTTTATTTTTACGGCTGTGCGTTATAAACTTCTGTGAAGCACTTCGGGGTTCAAAGTGCTCACCACACATCTAGACAAGTTCCTTGAGGGGTCTATTTTCCAAAATGGGGTCACTTGTGGGGGTTTCCACTGTTTAGGCGCATCAGGGGCTCTCCAAATGCGACATGACGCCCCCAGACCATTCCATCAAAGTCTGCAATCCAAAACGTCACTACTTCCCTTCCGAGCCCTGACGTGCGCCCATACAGTAGTTTTCTCCCACATATTGGGTATCAGCCTACTCAGGACAAATTGGACAACAACTTTTGGGTTCCAATTTCTTCTGTTACCCTTGTGAAAATAAAATATTGGGGGCGAAAAAATCATTTTTGTAAAAAAAAAAAATTTTTTATTTTTACGGCTGTACGTTATAAACTTCTGTGAAGCACTTCGGGGTTCAAAGTGCTCACCACACATCTAGATAAGTTCCTTGTGGGGTCTATTTGCCAAAATGGGGTCACTTGTGGGGGGTTTCCACTGTATAGGTGCATCAGGGCTCTCCAAATGTGACATGACGCCCCAGACCATTCCATCAAAGTCTGCAATCCAAAACGTCACTACTTCCCTTCCGAGCCCTGACGTGCGCCCATACAGTAGTTTTCTCCCACATATTGGGTATCAGCGTACTCAGGACAAATTGGACAACAACTTTTGGGTTCCAATTTCTTCTGTTACCCTTGTGAAAATAAAATATTGGGGACGAAAAAATCATTTTTGTAAAAAAAAAAAAGATTTTTTATTTTACGGCTGTACGTTATAAACTTTAGTGAAACACCTGGGGGTTAAAAGTTCTCACCACACATCTAGATAAGTTCCTTGAGGGGTCTAGTTTCCAAAATGGCGTCATTTATGGGGGTTTCCACTGTTTAGGCAGATCAGGAGCTATCCAAACACGACATGGCGTCCAGCCAATTCTGCGTTGAAAAAGTCAGACGGCGCTCCTTCCCTTCCAAACTCTGCCATGCACCCAAACAGTGGTTTACCCCAACATATGGGGTATCAGCGCACTCAGGACAAATTGCACAATAACTTTTGGAGTTTTGTTACCCTTGGAAAAATAAAAATTGGGGTGAAAAGATCATTTTTGTGGAAAAAATATGATTTTTAAATTTTACGGCTCTACGTTATAAACTTGTGTGAAGCACTTGGGGGTTCAAATTGCTCACCAAAGATCTAGAAAAGTTCCTTAGGGGGTCTAGTTTCCAAAATGGGGTCATTTGTGGGGGGTTTCCACTGTTTAGGCACATCAGGGGCTCTCCAAATGCAACATGGCATCCAATCTCAATTCCAGCCAATTTTGGTTGGAAAAAGTCAAATGGTGCTCCTTCCATTCCGAGCTCTGCCGTGCGCCCAAACAGTGGTTCCCACCCACATATGGGGTATCAGCGTACTCAGGACAAATTGGACAACAACTTATGTGGTCCAATTTCTCCTGTTACCCTTGAGAAAATAAAAAATTAGTGACTAAAATATAATTTTTGTGGGAAAAAAATAGGATTTTTTATTTTCATGCCCGGGCATTATAAACTTGTGTGAAGCACTTGGGGGTTCAAAGTGCTCACCAAAGATCTAGATAAGTTCCTTAGGGGGTATAGTTTCCAAAATTGGGTCACTTGTGGGGGGTTTCCACTGTTTAGGCTCATCTGGGGCACTGCAAACGGAACATGACCCCCATCAACGTCTGCATTCCAAAACGTTACTACTTCCTTTCCAAGCCCTGCCGTGCACCCAAACAGTTCCCCCCCCACATATGGGGTATCAGCGTACTCAGGACAAATTGGACAACAACTTTTGGGGTCCAATTTCCTTGGGAAAATTCAAAAATTTGGGACTAAAAAATCATTTTTGTGGAAAATTTGTTTTTTTTTTTTTTTTTTTACACCCAGGCATTATAAGCTTTTGTGAAACACTTGGGAGTTCAAAGTGCTCACAACAGATCTAGATAAGTACCTTAGGGGGTCTAGTTTCCAAAATGGTGTCACTTGTGGGGGTTTCCACTGTTTAGGCGCATCAGGGGCTCTCCAAACACGACATGGCGTCCAATCTCAATTCCAGCCAATTTTAGTTTGAAAAAGTCAAACGGCGCTCCTTCCCTTACGAGCTCTGCCGTGTGCCCAAACAGTGGTTTTCCCCACATATTGGGTATTGGCGTACTCAGGAGAAATTGCATAACAACCTTATCTGTCCATTTTCTCCTTTTACCCTTGTGAAAATAAAAAAAAGTTTGTAAAAGATCATTTTTGTGGCTAAAAAGTTAAATATTCATTTTTTCCTTCCACGTTGCTTTAGTTCCTGTGAAGCACCTGAAGGGTTAATAATCTTCTTGAATGTGGTTTTGAGTACCTTGAGGGTGCAGTTTTTAGAATGGTGTCACTTTTGGGTATTTTCTGCCATATAGACCCCTCAAAGTGACTTCAAATGAGAGGTGGTCCCTAAAAAAAATGGCTTTGTAAATTTTGTTGTAAAAATGAGAAATCGCTGGTCAACTTTTAACCCTTATAACTTCCTAACAAAAAAAAATTTTGGTTCCAAAATTGTGCTGATGTAAAGTAGACATGTGGTAAATGTTATTTCTTAACTATTTTATGTGACATATTTCTCTGTTTTAAGGGAATAAAAATTCAAAGTTTGAAAATTGCAAAATTTTAAAAATTTTCGCCATATTTGCGTTTTTTTCAAAAATAAACGCAAGTTATATCGAAGAAATTTTACTTCTAATGTGAAGTACAATATGTCACGAGAAAACAATCTCAGAATCGCGAAGATCCGTTGAAGCGTTCCAGAGTTATAACCTCATAAAGAGACAGTGGTCAGAATTGTAAAAATTGGCCCGGTCATTAACGTGCAAACCACCCTTGGGGGTGAAGGGGTTAATTAAATGCAGCTAGATTACAGTGAAGGAGTAGAGCCATCTCAAGGAGGATCAGAAGAAAAAGGACAGCATGTGACTTAAATCTGACTGTCTGAGCAAAGGGTCTGAATACTTATGACCATGTGATATTTCAGTTTTTCTTTTTTAATAAATTTGCAAACATTTCTACATTTCTGTTTTTTTCAGTCAAGATGGGGTGCAGAGTGTACATTAATGAGAAAAAATGAACTTTTTTGAATTTACCAAATGGCTGCAATGAAACAAAGAGTGAAAAATTTATAGGGGTCTGAATACTTTCTGTACCCGCTGTATATATATATATATATATATATATATATATATATATATATATATATACAGAAGTCAGTGGTATTTATTTAGGGTATAAACCTTTAATAAATAAAGATGCACCAGTATGAACATCCACACAATTCTGTTGTGACATACCAACAAATATTCCAGTGGTAAATGATTATATTAAAACCATCTTATAAATATATCCATTTATTCATCAAACATCAACATGCGCTCATACCATATTACACCTAATATAGATGACAAGAAGCTCTTTATTTTTCGCCTCTTCCGGCAACTAGATCCCACGCTGGTTTGCCTTGTTGGCAATGATTGATTACCCAATATCTAATTAAACCTGATCCAATCACTTATTATGCAGAGTGGAACAAACAAACTGAAGTTGACTGTCATGCAGGTGATTGATGATACTGCCAATCCAGCTTTTGTTGCGTCTAATGTCCTGACGCTTGTTACAACCAGCCAAAGCTGTGCTGGACAAAGTGTTCTGTCATTCTCCACATGAATTCTGCCTTGCACCTTTTATTTTTCAAATTAACCCTTCTTACAAGAAGATGCTGGGACATGGAGAAGCATATATTTATTTTTGCCTATATAATCATATAAAGACTCCCTGAGGATACATGGGGAATTCACATTGCAAGAGACATATGTAAGCTTTCGATGAAAAAAAGCATGAATTAGATAATAGCTGCGGGAGATCTTGCATGTTATTAAGAACTTACCTGGATGGTTCATGTTAAATGTCAAATGGGTCAAATTTATAGAGCTTCGCAAAAATGTTTTAATAGTTGTAAACCTGACCGCTAAACAAATTGACATACCTGCACATTATACAATATGGGGCCTGTAATCAAACTCATTCGTGTTTTACATTTTATCATGCTTTTTTTAGTGAAAATCAAAATTTGTTAAATGACATAAATAATCTATACATGCAGCCAGTGGCGTAACTAGAAATGGCGGGGCCCCACAGCAAAATTTTGAACGGGGCCCCCTCTCCCAAACGGGCGGCGGGGGGGCGGGGTTCTGATAGTGGGTGGAGCCAATAGCAGTGGGCGGAGCAAATCACAGCAATTCTCTAGGCCCAAAAAATACTCTTCAGTCTCATAACGGCCAGCTTTTTGCCCAAATCAGAGCTGTATTTAAAGCAGACATTATGGAAACACAATATAATATAATGGACTGGTAGCAATGCAGCCCCCTTATGCTACCATTACTAGTAACCATGTCCCGCATAACTATTAATGCAGGCACATTATGCCCCCATAACTAGTAATAAGCCCTCTTATTCTCCCATCAGTAGTAATGTTCCCCTCAAGTAGTAATGCAGCCAAGAATGCAGAGTTATCACTCACACAGTATGTGCCCCCGTTAATCTTCGGTGGTATCTTCAGCTCCACAGTGGAGCACACTCACCAACAGTCTTCACCCTTCTGGGCGCCGCCGACGAGTGACGTCAGCAGCGTGATCACATGACATGATCACGCTGCAGACGTCGCTCTGACCCGGCGGTCAGAGCTTCAATTGTACTGGCGTCTGTATAGACACCAGTGCAATTGATTCCTGGGAGACGGCACGCAGCAGCTTCTCTGCGCCGGCTGTCAGCATGACAGCCAGCACAGGGAACCGCCGACTCTCAGGCCATGGGCGGCGGAACACAGCCGCAGGGGAGACAGCTGCAGCAGGGACGGGCCCCCTGCTAGCCCGGGCCCTATGGCAGCTGCTTCCCCTGCTTCCACGATAGTTCCGCCCCTGCATGCAGCATGTATGCCCCCGCAATTCACAAATCAAAATGATTAATTTCATGAAGAAAAGTGAAAGGTCAAGTTCACACAGCATTCTGCTTGAGCTTTAGCCACTGCAGCCTTTTCTTTACCATAGCAGAAAAATTTAATTTACTCAATGAAGCTCCAAACTATACATTATGAAGCTATATCTTGCAAATCCTTGGTGTCTTGTGATGTTATTATCTAGCTGAAATTAATGCAAACAAAACAGCAGGAAAACTCTATGTAAAAATGTTATATGGTGAGTGTTTTACACTAGGATGGTGCATACGGAGTGCTGTGTGTTTACACCATTTACTATTTCATTTAATTAACATAATCACAAGTTTGAGATTAAAACAATAATGTCAATAATGCCAAATTTATACAGCTTTGTAAGAGTCAATACATTTATACACATGAAAAAAAATATATTGGAGGGTTTCTTTATTTCAAGAACCATAACATTTTATTTTTTATATAAAAAATGTGTGAGATTTTATTTTTTTGGGGAGGACAAGCTGTAATTTCACTGGATCAATTTTTTGGGTACATTTTACTTTTTTATAATTTATGTTATGTTTAATTTTTTTGTGAAGCGGAATAAGCAAGAACCTACAAATCAATTTTTACAGAGCACGATGAGGTCTTATTTTTTTCTGCAACAATAACATTTTGGGACGCACACCACATTTTATCTCTTTTTATTCTTAATTTTTTGTGAAGTGGGATGAACCAAAAAACAATTTTGGCAGTTTTGTGCTTTGACTTTTTTTCTATTTTTTGTGATGTTTGCTATGTAGAATAAATAACTTTATAATTTAAAAGTACACATCATTACAGACCTGAAGATACTAAATATTTAATATTTTTAAGGTATGTTAATTTTTGCCATACTACACAGTTGTTTAAATGGAAAAAATGGCCTTTCAGGTGAATGTCTTAACTCTTTAATTTAATATCTTAAAAATATATATTTTTTGCCATTTTTTTGTCGCCTTAGGAGATATGAACATGCAATCCTTCTACCTATTACCTCATCCCATCAGTGCAAAGAGGGAAGGTGAACCAAAATGACAATCTTATAGTCCATGATGTTCCGAATACAAAATAGCTTTATTAAATAGTATTAACAGGCATGAATAATCATGGGTTAAAAAAGGAGAACATACAACTATGAACGCAGTGGGCGCATGGGACCATATGAGCAGATGGTATCCTTAAGGTTAATAAAACACATAATATTCATACCAATTGCATGTAAAATCCTGTATATGAGTTATATGAAAGGTAACCTGCAGTATGGTGTCAGGGTGTGATACCAATGAGTGGACTGAGCCAAATAGAGTATAAACATGTACAAGGCTCATAAGAAACATAAGAATAAACCAATGCTGAAATTCAAAAATAGTATAGTATAGTATAGTATAGTATAGTATACTTAGGTCTCTCATTAGCTGAGAAGGTTCACCAGCAAGAGCTCACATGGTCCTCATGCCCACCCCTCATCCATCAGTGTAAAACAGCAAGAGCAGGCGGAGGCTGATGGGAGTATTCTTCAGCCAGCACCTGCGCTCTAAATAAATAAATAAGATGGTGTGGGTTTCCCTTTATTTTGATAACCAGCCAGGCAAATCTGACAGCTGCAGGCTTCAACTCTCAGCCCTCAGCTTTATCAAGGCTGGTTCTCAAGAATAAAGCGGTCCCCACACCATTTTTTTCATTATTTAAATATTTTTTAAAAAGGCATAGGGTCCCCTTCATTTTTGACAACCAGCCAAGCTAAAGCAGACAGCTGGGTGCTAGTATAGTAATAGTCCCATCAGCCGATGTCAGTGACCGGAGGTAAACTTTGTACCTCCGGTCACAGCTGCCTGGCTCACGCTGTCATCTGACAGCATGGGAGCTGTGCCTCTCTGACTTGTGGTAATGATTTTACATTGGCAAACACTGGATGTTCGGGTCCCTCATTCAAGTGAATGAGGTGTGGGTTTGGTACCCTAACCAAAACCTTTTTTTAACTGTTCAGTTGAACCCGGCAGACGCGAGCATCCAGGGGTTCGCCCATCCCTACTCATAATAGATATATAGATCAAATAGCATTAATGAGGTATTCCTATGAGCAAAGAACATTTTAATCAGTAGATCTTGAAATACAAGATTGTTCTGCAATTAAATGTGTTAAAAAAAATTTAGTGATGAGACTTTCTTATAAATGTGCCCCTGCTATGTACTGTGTAATATCTGAGTTTGACCATGCAGGAACATGTTCTGATCATATCACATCTCCTGGCCATGGGAAGATGCAGAAGAGTATGCAGACAGGACAGCATGGCATCACAGCTGATTCTATTACTGATATAAAACATTTCACTGCATGGTTTTAAGCAATGTTTACCTCAAATGAAAAAAAACATTGGCAATACCTGGTTGTAATGTCTGGATAGTTTTTTTTTTGTGTTCTCCCCTGGCCAGGAGCTGTGGTACATACAGACCATGTCCCTGTATGGTCAGACACAGTCATTACTCAGTAAATAGCAGGGTACATTTGTAAGATTATCTCAGCACAGAAACATTTGTTAAAACATCCAATTGAGTAAATTATTATTATTCCAATATCTATTGATTAAAATGAATTTTGTTGGGTTGACAACCCCTTTAAGGGTTAAGGTTTTTGTAAGCCTCTGTCTCTTACACAGATTACATATGCTAGGTGCATGACTACAACCACTACTTGTCTTAATTATTATTTTTTCCTGTTACATTTAAGAAAAATCTGCCCTCTCTACATGGTTCTACGTGCAAGTGCTTGTCAACAATTCAATAGTGCTCTGGTCTCTACATGGCCTCCCCTTTCTCACTGACAGAGCTATTTATGGTTTACGTGTAAATTTGACAGAAAGATTGTATTTCAAATATGTTCATGTATTTCTCAACTTCAGTTCTCAAGGCCCCCAAATGGGTCATGTTTTTTGGTATGTTATACAGGAGAACTTGTGGAATTTTCTGATGTTCTGCTTGTAAAACCATCACTTCTTCAATATTAAGGAAATCCTGAAAATGTGATCTGCTAGGGGACCATGAGAAATGGAGTTTAGATGTACTTGGTTAACGGATCTTATATTTTTTTTACATTGTACCAAATAATGGATTTCTATATAGAGAAGAGGTGCATTAAAGCAAACCTGTCACCCCCAGTGCCTTTTTAAGTAAAAGAGCCACTTTCAGCAGCACTAAGGCTGCATTCTGTGAAGGTGGCTCTTATGTTTCTGATCGCTATGAAAGCTGAAATACACACTTTTATAATCTGTCCGACATACCACTATTGTGTCAGGGAGGTGTGTCTTCTGGGAATCTGGCTCCTGCGCAGTGAGGATCTCTGCACCTGTCCCTCATCCCCTCTGCCACTTTCCTCACTGCGCAGGCTCCAGATTCCAAGCCCCGCAGTGTGAATACATCATAACACACTGCAGGGCGGGATCTGGGGCCGCCGCTGCATGAAGTGTCGCCGGTGATGTCACAAGGAGAGCAGGCGGGGCAGGAAACAAGAGGGGAATGATTGACACCGCTGATGCCGCTGAAACAGGGCGAGAAGACATACCTCCCTGACACAATAGAGGTATGTCGGACAGATTATAAAAGTATATATTTCAGCGTTCCTAGCGATCAGAAACATAAGAGCCACCTTCACAGAATGCAGCCTTAAGTGCTGCTGAATTGGCTCTTTTACTTAAAAAGGCCCTGGGGGTGACAGGTTCCCTTTAAACACTTTGCAACCTGACATTCTTAGCTGACACCATGTATATGTTTACTTTGGCCAATATCATGATTTTTCATGTTCTGCAATCACAAAGAAGCAAAATAGTGGCTTTTTTGCAAGTTCCATATGTTACTCTCCGGGAAACGAGAATTTATTTAGATTTTTCTATTGTTACATTCATTATGCATTTATGTATTCTCTATGATGTATTTTTTATGTGCTACTTCCTAACTTATGACTAGATTGTATAAAACATATGTTGAGATAACTACCATATTTTTTGGACTATAAGACGTACTTTTTTACTCCAAAATTTTGGAGGAAAGTAGGGGGTGCGTCTTATAGTCCACATGTACATTTATAGTATGACTGTGTAAGGGGAAAGTGGGAGCGGCAGCAGTGGAGCACTGAAGCCGGTGCTGAGAGGTGGGAGGGACTTTGGGAGTGGAGAGCAATAAATATTCATCTGCTTTAATAGCAGGCATACAGTTAGCCACAGCTGCCAGCTTCCTGCAGCTGCTGGACAATCACATATGCCCGCTAGAATATTCACTGCTCTTCACACCCATGAGAGATGGGAGTCTTGTATATCAGGATGGGGATGAAGGGACCATGTATAACAGGCTGGGGATGAGGGGACCCTGGATAGCAGAATGGGAATGAGAGGAATAAGTACACCAGGATGATAATGAGGGGGACATGTATACCAGGATGGGGATGAGGGAACCACATATACCAGGATGGGGGCCATGTATACCAGAAGGGGATTAAGGGGACCATGTTTACCAGTATGGGGATGGGGGCCATGTATTCCAGGATAGGGATGGGGACCTTGTAAACAAGGATGGGGATGGTGGCCATGTATACCAGTATGGGGATGAGTGTACCATGCACACGAGGATGAAGATGGGGCCATGTATACCAGAATAGAGATGGAGGCCATGTAAACCAGGATAGGGATGGGGGCCTTGAATACAAGGAAAGGGATAGAGCCATGTATACCAGGATGGGATGCAACCATGTATACTAGGATGGGGATGAGGGACTTATGTATAGTCTGTTGTGTCTTGTAGTATGAAAAATATGGTATTCTACATATATGATCATCTGTTCTCATCTTGACCTACACAATGACAAATGTGATGGAATCATCAATTTAACCATTATTGTTAAGTCTTGATCTGACTAGAAATCTCATGATTCAGAAAAAATGTCACGCACAGTGTGGGAAATACTAAGTGCAACACGAAGAGATGAGGGGTAGGGAGCCAAATATTAATGAAGAGGGGAGCAGTGACCCCTAAGCAGATCTAAAGTCACCCTGTCTGCCCTAAACATCCCTCTATAGGTTTTGCACCTATCACCAAGCAGGAACCTTATCCCTGTCTGACTCTGGCAATAAGCCCTGCTTAGTGAAAGACAGGGTAGGCACTAGTCAATCCCCACTACAACAAAAGACAGATGGGATAGACAAACAAGGGGAACACTTATGGAACACTTATCTTGAGTTGACTCAGAGAGAAAATGCAGAAGTCCTCCAACAGCACCAAAGAGGAAGATAGCCATTGTCACATGATGACAAAATAATATATGCTGGAACCTAGTTGCGCCAGAAGAATCAGTGAAGAGTGAACATATGGAAAGAGTGTGTAGGCACTTATGGAGCGAGGGTTGACCTACAACATCTGGGACAGATAAGGGATAAGGTGAGTATCATTTTTTAAAAAAAAAAACATCAATAAATGTTTTCTTTGTATACTGCAATCTTATACCTTTTTTACCAAACTTTATCAAGTTATCTTTACAATCCTAAAGTAGCTCTGGACAACCACATACCATATTTTTCAGACCATAAGACGCACTTTTTTCCCCCAAAAAATCGGGGGGAAAATGAGGGTGCGTCTTATGATCGGAACGTACCTGTAAATGGGATCCAGCGGCATCACAGGAGCTCGGAGCAGGCGTCCGTGGAGCGGTAGTGCAGGAGCTGGGAGCCGCTGGTGGTGGAGCGGCACTGCGGGAGTCTCCAGCATGGCGGGAGCCGTTGACGGTGGAGCAGGAGCCGCCGGCGGTGAAGAAGGTCTGCGAGAGCCGCCGGCGGTGGAGCTGGAGCCGCCGGCGGTGAAGCGAAAGCCGCCGGCGGTGAAGCTGAAGCCGCCGGAGGTGAAGAAGGCCTGCGAGAGCCGCCGGCGGTGGAGCAGGAGCCGTCGGCGGCATCAGTATCACAGCCGGCGGTGATGCTGAAGCCGCCGGCGGTGAAGAAGGCCTGCAAGAACCGCTGGCGGTGGAGCAGGAGCCGCCGGCGGTGAAGCGGAAGCCGCCGGCGGTGACGCTGAAGCCGCCAACGCTGAAGAGGGCCTACGAGAGCCACCGGCGGTGGAGCAGGAGCTGCCGGCGGTGAAGCGGAAGCCGCCGGCAGTGACGCTGAAGCCGCCGGTGGTGAAGAGGGCCTGCGAGAGCCGCCGGCGGTGGAGCAGGAGCCGCCGGCGGTGAAGCGGAAGCCACCGGTGGTGACGCTGATGCCGCCGGTGGTGAAGAAGGTCTGCGGGAGGCGGCAGACTCCACAGTGTGAGACGCCGGCGGTGAAGTTGCACCTCCACTGTGTGAGGCGCCGCGCTGTTAATATAGTGCGGCCACACTAGACAAGAAGTACAGGAGGAAGTTCTCCCAGCTGGTACTTCCTGTCTAGCGTGGCCACAGAAGTGAGTGTAATCTGGATTAAAAGTTTAAAAACGGTGTCACCCCATTTTTGCTCTATGACACCGCCATCAGGGGCTTATCTACAGCATTCTGGAATGCTGTAGATAAGCCCCCAATGTCACCTGAAAGAAAAGAAAAATGAGTTACCGTATATTATACTCACGCAGGGTGTTCCGCCGTCCGGTTCGGAGGGAGTCGCGGTTCGGTCCTGCGCCTCCCATCTTCTAGCAAAGCACTCCTCTTTTTTCTGTCCCGTCACGGCTCCTGCGCAGGCGCACTGATCTGCCCTGGTGAGGGCAGAGCAGAGTACTGCAGTGCGCAGGTGCCGGGAAAGGTCAGAGAGGTCCAGCGCCTGCGCACTGCAGTACTCTGCGCTGCCCTCACCAGGGCAGATCAGTGCGCCTGCGTAGAAGCCGCGATGGGACGGAAAGAAGAGGCCGGCTTCACTACAAGATAGGAGGCCCCAGACCACGACGCCCATCGGACCGCCCCTGGGTGAGTATAATATACGGTAACTCGTTTTTCTTCACTTTCAGGTGACATCAGGGGCTTATGTACAACATTACAGAATGTAAGATAAGCCCCTGATGGCTATGGACATATCTCGTAGTCCAAAAATGGAGTGGCAGACTCCCTTTAAAGGGAATCTGTCACCCCATTTTTGCCCTATAAGCTGCGCCCCTGATGGCGGTGGCCGCTGCTTATAGGGCAAAAATGGGGTGACAGATTCCCTCACTATCACTACTGTGGTGAACTATAACTCCCAGCATGCTACAGAAGCTGCAGGACATGTTGGGAGTTATAGTTCTCCAAAGCACTTGACATACGGTATCAAAAATGGCACCTATGATATACGGTAGGCTGTCAAATGTACAGGCAGCGTGTATTAGGGTATGTTTCCACGGTCACATACCGGCAGCGCTTTGGACGAAGCGCATGTCCGCTCCGTCCAAAGCGCTGCTGGCTTTTGTACGTTTGATTCGTTGAAAACAAGCGGAATCACCGCATCCTATACATTGGGTGGTGCTACCGTATTTACCGTATCTTGCAGAGTGAGCGTCTCTGCAAGATATGGTAAATACCGTAGACATGCAGCGGCCTAAATGTCACATCATTTTAGAGAAAAAAAGTGGTTAAAGTCATGCAGCCCATTGTTACACTAATACCGTACATGCTGCCTATGCATTGGACAGCCCGTACTTTAAAAGTCACCTGGAGACTACAGTAGTCAGACACGTGGGTCCCCAGCAGCTCCTCCCCATCCACTGCCATTGAGTGACGATTTTCTTTCTGCGTGCACGTACAGGAAGAGAACTGTCAGTGATTGGCAGCAGGAGGGGAAAAGCCATAGTACGGTACAGTGTGTTTTTCTCTGAAATGCCGTAGCATTTCAGAGTGAAGCATACCGTACCTGGCTTAGATCATACAGCCAGCGTCTGACACATGCTGTCTGTGGATTACGGTAGCATGTATCAACTGTCAGGTTCCCTTTTATAGTGTTTATGGTACCGTACTTCCGCATTGGGAGGTGAGTGGAATTCACACGTGGACAGACGCATGAGTGGCAACTACAGTGTTCGCTTTGATGATAGGAGGTCAGCACTACTCACTTCCCAATCCAGAAGCAAACGATGAAAGAAAAACCCTTTTAACCCATCAAAAAATACAAGATTTCACCAATCTGTGCACACACTTTTTTCAGCCCATCGCATAAAAAAGTGATTGAAAAATCATAAGTACGGTACCGTATCACAAATTGGTACGGTACCAATAAAAACTCCAGCTTGTTTCATTAAAAAAAACTCTCCCACGTACGGTAAACAGAAAAATTACGATACCACAGTTAGTGGTCAATTATGGTACCGGTATTACCGTACCTACGGTAATTTTATTACCATATGCATTTCCTACTGTACCGTATATTGGACTACGGTATCCTATTCCACAGTACCGTACTTTACAGACATCAACACTGTCCCATTGGGGCTCTCAATATCTCTATCCATATGTGTTTGGAGTGTGGGAAGAAATCGGAGAACCCTGAGGAAACCCATGCAAACATGGGGAGAACATACAAACTCCTTGCTGGGGTGTTGTTCCACACAACAGTATTGCACAACCTGTGGCCTCTCCAGCAGCAGATGCCCCACCATAACAGAGTCAGCAGCAAGACAAAGTACGGTACCGTACTGATCAATTTGCGTACTGATACCATTATTTTCTATTTTCTTGCAGAAAGATACGATCGTGGACCATACTCTGCTGGGAAGATGTCAAAGCAGAAAAGGATGTCATATAAAATCCCTTTTAAACTGGAGGTAGTGAAGTACGCTAAAGAACATGGGAACAGAGCAGCGGAGAGACACTTTGGACCACCTCCAACTGAAAAAATGATACGGGAATGGAGGAAGCAGGAGGATCAGCTGCAAAAAATGGACAAAGACAAAAAATGTTTTCGTGGGCATGCTGAAAAGTGGCCACATTTAGAAGTGGATGTGAAAGAGTGGATCATACGTCACAGGAAAAATGGATATTCTGTATCTACAAAAATGATCATTTATGAAGCTAAACGTCTGGCTGCAGAGAAAGGCATTGAGGACTTCACAGGATCACCATCATGGTGCTATATATTTATGAAGAGATGTGGCCTTGCTATGCGCACAAAAACTAGGATTGCACAAAAAATGCCTGTAGAATACGAAACCAAGATTGTGTCTTTTCACAAATTTGTCCTGGAAGCAAGAAAGAAAAATGGATACGAAATGACTCAGATTGGGAACATGGATGAAGTCCCGTTGACTTTCGATGTTCCATCAAACAAAACTGTTGATGTGAAAGGTGCCAAAACTATAGCCGTGAAGACTTCAGGGCACGAGAAAACCCATTATACAGCAGTGTTGTCCTGCTGTGCAGATGGCACCAAACTGCCCCCACTGCTGATTTTCAAGAGAAAAACCATGCCAAAAGAGGCGATCCCAAGAGGTGTCATTGTTCATATTCATGAGAAGGGATGGATGGATGAAAACGGCATGAAGATATGGATAGAAAAAGTGTGGTCCAAACGTCCTGGATGGCTTCTGAAAAATCCTGCTCTATTAGTGCTGGGACCAGTTCAGGGCACATATCACTGAAGCCACAAAAAGGAGATTTAAAGAAGAGAAAACCCATCTTGCCGTAATTCCTGGGAGGCTTACCAATCAGTTGCAACCTTTGGACGTTTCCATCAATAAGCCATTTAAAGTTTTCATAAGAGAACAATGGAATAGATAGATGGCTGCTGGAAATCATGACCTGGCACCAACTGGATGAATGAAGAGGCCCACTATCACCCAGGTTTGCGAATGGGTGAAAACTTCATGGCAGTCAGTTAAAGATGAAACCATTGTGAAGTCCTTCAAAAAATGTGGCATCAGCAATGCTTTAGATGGCACCGAAGATGACATCCTCTATGAACAGAGTGAATACAGTGATACTAGTGATTCTGAGGAACCGAGCTTCCTAAATATGGACAGTAGTGATGAGGAGTTCTTGGGGTTCCCTGATGACTGAGGAGTTTCTGTACGTAAATCAATAATGGTTGTTAATGCTGCTGCTGAGTTCTGTTTACATTTGCATTGGTGAAATATTATGTTATTTATGTTATTAAATATTTTACCCCATTATTTGCTTCAAAACATTTTTTTCCTATTTTCAACCTCTAAAACCTAGGTGCGTCTTATGGTCCGGTGCGTCTTATAGTCCGAAAAATACGGTAGATTTTTATTTATTTTTTTAAATTTACTGATTTAGAAAGGAATGTTATTGATCCTTAAAATGGTTTCTATATTCTAACATTTTATTTTATGTTATGTATACATAACATAAATCCTAGAATTTTGTATGTATATATATATATATATTTATATATATATACAGCTATGGCAATAATTAAGAAGCCACTGCACATTTTTATAAAAATAAGCTTCTTTACGTGTCTGACAGCCATTCCATTCCAGTGTCAGTTGAATTTTTCAATCAGAGTATACCTCATTCTACTTAATGTGCTTCTGATTAGGTGATCACCTCAACCAAATCTTATTTAATGAAGGAAAGTATAAAATACATTGCTGTGGTGTTCACAATCCTCTTGCAATAGGACAATCTGGATGGCAAAACAAGTGCTAGCAATATCCCAAAGGTAATAGGAATGAAAAAATAACTTTTAACCATGCCAAAGGAGTTGAAAAGAAAAGTCTTGAGTGAGGAAAAGAAGGACTCAATTTTGGCCTTCCTAGCAAAGTGATACAGTGAGCACTATGTTGCCTCCATCCTAAAAAAATTTCTAAGACAGCAGTCCATTACAACAAGGTCAAGCAGCAGACATTGGGGACAGCAAAGCTACACACCGGCAAAGGGCAAAAATGACTCTCCACTGACAGGGATGATCGTCATTTTATTCGAATTTCATTCAGCAACCGCAGGATGACATCAAGTGACCTACAAAAGGAATGACAAATTGCAGCTGGGGTGAAGAGCAAGGCAAGAACAGTTGTAACAGGCTCCTAGAGGCAGGGCTCAAGTCATGAAAAGCTAGAAAAAAGCCTTTCATCAATAGGAAGCAAAGGAGAGCCAAGCTGAAGTTTGCCAAAGACCATAAGGATTGGACCATAGAGGACTGGAGTAAGGTAATCTTCTCTGATGAGTCTAATTTTCAGCTTTGCCCAACACCTGGTCGTCTAATAGTTAGGTGGAAACCTGGAGAGGCATACAAGCCACAGTGTCTTGCACCCACTTTAAAATTTCGTGGAGGATCGGTGATGATCTGGGGATGCTTCAGCAAGGCTGCAATTGGGCAGGTTAATGTTTGCAAAGGACGTATGAATCAAGCTGCATACAAGTTTATCCTGGAAAAACAGTTGATTCCTTCTGATCAGGCAATGTTCCCCAACTCTGAGGACTGGTTTTTCTAGCAGTACAATGCACCATGCCACACAGCTAGGTCAATCAATGTGTGGCTGAAGGACCACCACATCAAATCCCTGTCATGGCCAGCCCAATCAACAGACCTGAACCCTATTGAAAATCTCTGGAATGTAATCAAGAAGAAGATGGATAGTCACAAGCCATCAAAGAACTGCTTAAATTTTTGTACCAGGAGTGGCATATGGTCACCCAAAAGCAGTGTGAAAGACTGGTGGAAAGCATGCCAAGACGCATGAAAGCTGTGATTAAAAAATCATGGTTATTCTGCAAAATATTGATTTCTGGACTCTTCCTGAGTTAAAACATTAGTATTGTTATTTCTAAATGATTATAAACTTGTTTTTTAGCATTATTTGAGGTCTGGAAGCACTGCATTTTTTTGCTATTTTCACAATTTCTCATTTTCTGAAAATGAATACAAAATTTACCGCTTGGAAATTCGGAGACATGTTGTCAGTAGTTTATAGAATAAAAGAGCAATTTATATTTTACTCAAAAATATGCCTATAGAGAGAAAAATCAGACAAACTGAAAATTTTGCAGTGGTCCCTTAATTTTTGCCAGAGCTGTATATTTATATGTATATATATATATACAGCTCTGGCAAAAGTTAAGAGACCACCGCAAAATTTTCAGTTTGTCTGATTTTTCTCTTTATAGGTATATTTTAGGAGTAAAATGTAAATTGCTCTTTTATTCTATAAACTACTGACAAAATGTCTCCAAAATTCCAAGCAATAAATTTTGTATTTATTTCTGAAAATGAGAAATTATCAAAATAACAAAAAAATACAGTGCTTGTAGACCTCAAATAATGCTAAGAAAACAAGCTCATAATCATTTAGAAACAACAATACTAATATTTTAACTCAGAAAGAGTTCAGAAATCATATTTTGTGGAATAACCAGGATTTTTAATCACAGCTTTCATGCGTCTTGGCATGCTTTCCACCAGTCTTTCACATTGCTTTTGGGAGACCTTATGCCACTCCTGATACAAAAATGTAAGCAGTTCTTTGTTTGATGGCTTGTGACTATCCATCTTCCTCTTGATTACATTCCAGAGATTTTCAATAGGGTTCAGGTCTGTTGATTGGGTTGGCCATGACAGGGATTTGATGTGGTGGTCCTTCAGCCACACATTGATTGACCTAGCTGTGTGGCATGGTGCATTGTCCTGCTAGAAAAACCAGTCCTCAGAGTTGGGGAACATTGCCTGATCAGAAGGAATCAACTGTTTTTCCAGGATAACCTTGTATACAGCTTGATTCATATATCCTTTGCATATATTACCCTTCCCAATTCCAGACTTACTGAAGCATCCCCAGATCATCTCCAATTCTCCATCAAATTTCATAGTGGGTGCAAGTCACTGTGGCTTGTACGCCTCTCCAGGTCTCCGTCTAACCATTACATGACCAGGTGTTGGTCAAGGCTGAATATTAGACTCATCAGAGAAGATTACCATACTCCAGTCCTCTATGGTCCAATCCTTTTGGTCTTTGGCATACTTCAGCCTGGCTCTCCTTTGCTTCTCATTGATGAAAGGCTTTTTTCTAGCTTTACATGACTTGAGCCCTGCCTCTAGGAGCCTGTTACGACTGTTCTTGCCATGCACTTCACCCCACCTGCCATTTGCCATTCCTTTTGTAGGTCACTTGATGTCATCCTGTGGTAGCTGAGGGACATTCGAATAAGATGACGGTCATCTCGGTCAGTGAAGAGTCGTTTTTGCCCTCTGCCGGTCTGTTGCTTTGTTGTCCCCATTGTCTGCTGCTTGACCTTGTTGTAATGGACTGTTGTCTTAGAAATTTTATGCATGGAGACAACATGATACTCACTGTATCCCTCTGCTAATAAAGCCAGAAATGAGGCCTTCTTTTCCCCACTAAAGACTTTCCTTTTCAACTCCTTTGGCATGGTTAAAAGTTATTTTTTCATTCATCTTACTTTTGGGATATTACTAGCACTTGTTTTGCCATCCAGTTTGTCCTATTGCAAGATGATTGTGAACACCACAGCAGTGTTTTTTATACTGTTCTTCGTTAAATAAGATTTGGTTCAGGTGATCATTTAATTAGAAACACATTAAGTACAATGAGGTGTACTCTGGTTGGAAAATGTAACTGACTCTGGAATGGAATGGTTGTCAGACATGTAGAGAAGCTGATTTTATAAAACTGTGCAGAGGTCTCTTAATTTTTGCCAGAGCTATATATATACATATATAACATAAAATAAAATCCTAGAACATACATAGATATATATATATATATTACGAAACATGGCAAATTCATGTAATGCAAGAGTTCTTAGAAACATTATCATTTCAGGTATACATATGTAAAAGAAGATCACGCCATAGATCTTTATAAGAAAACAATGAAACAAAACCTCAGATGGGCGGCAAGAAGATGTAAAGTATGGGGGGGTATGAAATGTTTTAGGTATCTCTGGCATATTCACTAAATAAATGTGGATCATTATTTAGTGATTCATAACTGCCACATTCTCTAGACACATCAATTGATAGGTGACTGTTCTTGGATTCAGATCTCTCCCCATTAAAGATTATGTGAGTATCGGAAAAGCTGTATTCTGTGTTGGGTTTCCCATAGATAAGTCATAAATACAGTATATAAGATAGCAATACATTTTTGACAATATTATAATAGGCCTAAGAAGAAAATATAGAAATATAGCAAGAAAAAAATCTTTCTATCTTTTATTTAATTAAATATCTCACTACATTTATACATTAAATTCAACCATTAAAAATGTTATTCGCTTGTCCATTACTGATAATATTGAATCTTTCGTTGTAGCTCAGCTTGGCATTTGATCATAAAGTTAACTATTTTAAAACGCAATTCTTATCCTAAAATATAGTTTAATTTAATCTTTAAATTTCAGTGGCTGAAACTGATGACAATAGCCTCTGGCTTCTTCTGAGCTATTGCCAAGGAAAAATTATGTGACACATATCAAACAAGCGAGAAATGACACTGGACAACATTAATCAGAACTTTCTCATTTCCCCAAGAATTAAACATTAAATAATTAATTTCAGCACTATAGGCAGCTATAAGAGATGCTTTGTGCCTCCCCGCTGGTGAGAATTTGTCCTTGTCTGATAGAGTAGATTGATATATTTATTATTTATCAGATTAATCATCGCTGGGAACATTATAGATTGGCAGCTAGTTTCTGCAAGTGGAACTACAGAGGTTTGTTTTTGCAGTTTGGGTGGGTGCAACACATCAGTGGCATAATAAAAAAGACAAGGAGTATGTAAGAGAGAGGAGGGGTACACTTGGAACAGAGCTCACCCTCCAGCATTGTGTTTTTTATTTTCTTAAACCTTTCTCAGAAACAAGTTAGAGAAAAAGAAGATGTCATTGATCTGGAAGCTCAATCGAGACTGACAACTCCTGGGGTCATTTTTATTTCTGTTTGCTTTTCAGTTGAAAAAGTGTTGCAAGAAGTGGTTGAGAATTTCAGCTTTTGATCATTATTTTTATTGTTTTTCGTTTTTGTACAGATGAGTGAAATTATGTAATAGTGGTTTTAAATTGGAAATTCCTTTTGACAATCTTTATCAAGTGTTGGTGGAACAAGTCTTTGGGGTGCATTTTCTAACAGTTTTCACTGGTGGTAAAATATCAATATGACTTTTTTTTATTTTTGCACGTAAACTAAACTACCATATCACATAACATAACAGTTCAGAAACAAAACAAGGGACAAAAAAAGTAATCATTGAAACACACATAGGTAAAACAAAGAATACATGTTAGTACAGAAAAGCAAATCTAATCACATGGTATAGTGCAACCAATCAGGAGGACTAACCACACCAAGTATAAAAGATTAGGGCTAGCCAAGAAGCTCCATTTTAAGCTGTTACAGTTAGTGTTGAGCGATATTGCTCGATATCTAAAAATATCGTATCGAAATTGTATCGCCGATATCACTAAATATCGTCGATATCCGATTTCGATAGCGGAAGTCCCATGTAAGTCTATGGGAACAAAATATCGAAATTAAAAAAAAACATTCTTGCCTTGTTGGTTAATTGTACATGAAGGAAAACAACAAAGACTAATGTAGAATGTATTGGGGGAGGTTGAGGAGACAATAAAGGCATACATGTTTAACCCAATGCATTGGAATAGCATTAATATATTTTTTTTTGGAAATACGTTTGGATTGAGTAACAAATTGACAATGTTGTTAACCTTTTTTCTATTTTGGCAAATATGTATGTTTCACAACTTCCATGCTCTTCACCTTTTTAACTTTTGCCAGTGCCACACTTTCTCCTTCATAATCTTCAGCAGCAGCATCATCTTTCTCATCAAATTATTCTTCATCTTCACCTTCTTAATCTTCTTCTTAAACTTCTTGCTATTCATGTTTTTGTTTACATTACTCATATTATTATTAAACTAATTAATCTTCTTCATATTCAAATTCTTCATCTTCTTCCTCTTCATCTTCTTCATCATTTCTTATTTGTGACAGAGATTCCTGTACTTGTAATCAGTAAAAGTATGAATTGTTCATCCTTACGTTCTTGCTGTCACAAAAGATTTAAATTACAACAGTATTTGTCCGTGTTCAGTTTAGCCTGCAGCAGCAGGCATTTTCCAGGGGCACCACGAGGAGGAACGGACTCACCCCCATACACTGCTTAGTCTTCTTCTGCTTAGAATTTAGAGCATATATTTTGCTCTTCATTTTGGTCTTATACTTCATGTTCTTCTGTTTTTTGATCTTTTGCTTATTGTTCTTCTGTCTCTTGTTCTGTATCTTGTAGTTTGTCTTAACCTTCTTTGTCCTGTTGGTGATCTTCTTCTGGGTAATCTTTTATTTTTTCTTTGTGATGGTGTTCAGGCTGGTTGGCTTCATGCTCGTCGTCCTTGTTGTCGTCATCTTCTTCTGGGTGGTCTTTAATGTCGTCTAATTTCCGAGAAACAGCTGACGTTACTGGAACCCTGACGGGTATCAGATGGAGCAAGAGACAATGGAAGTAACGAGGACCAGCTGACTGTGCTGGACCCCGGACGGGTAGCAGAAGGAAAAGAGGCAATGTCACAACCGAGTACCAGCTGACGTTACTGTGACACGGTTACTAAGCAGGAGGTACCTGTGCTCCAAAGCACTACCAAGGACCAGCAGACGTTGCTGGAACTCGGATACGGAGATGGAGGCACCTAGGCCAAAGGCACTGGGGAGAACCACTTGACGGTACTGGACCCCGGACGGGTAGCAGAAGGAAAAGAGGCAATGTCACAACCGAGTACCAGCTGACGTTACTGTGACACGGTTACTAAGCAGGAGGTACCTGTGCTCCAAAGCACTACCAAGGACCAGCAGACGTTGCTGGAACTCGGATACGGAGATGGAGGCACCTAGGCCAAAGGCACTGGGGAGAACCACTTGACGGTACTGGACCCCGGACGGGTAGAAGAACGCACCCATGAAAATGTAAGTTGACAGGACGCAAGCCGTCCGCAGTTACCGAATCACACAGTCCTACAGTAGGTGCTTATCCTATTGTCACAATGGAAACCGCCTTTATTTACATATCCCACAGCACACATAGGAATCACCTAAACTGCAGGCACCATAGAGTCGGCTAACCCGAATGCAACACGACAGCACAACTTATTGGAGGATAATTGACGTTCACACTGCCAGGAAACAGCTGTCGTGCTGTAACCAGGCTGGCCAGGAGTCAGTACCCCTGCCAATTACTTACGAGCAACATATGGCGGTGTTGTAGCCCAGGGAGTAGAGTTCAGGTGGTAGAAAGATGAACATAACAGGAGACATGGAAAACGTTGCCAAACAGTTATTTAATCTGAAAACGGACAGGCAAATTCAGGTGACATACATGCCTTGTTCATTTTCAGAAAAGTAAGCCGGTCTACATTCTCTGAGGATAGTCGCATGCGACGGTCTGTTACTACACCACCTGCAGCACTAAAGACACGCTCAGATAATACACTGGCAGCAGGGCAAGCCAGCACCTCCAATGCATACTGGCTAAGCTCTGGCCATGTATCCAACTTAGAGACCCAAAATTTGAAAGGGGAAGAGGCATCTGGGAGTACACTTAGAGGGAAAGCCAAGTAGTCTGTCACCATCTTACGGAAACGTTTCTTCCTGGTGACTGGAGCCGTCTCGGATGGTGTAGACCTTGCTGGCGCTGTCACAAAACTTTGCCACATTTGTAACATACAGTTCTTGCCCTGTGCAGAGGCGCTGCTTCTGCTCCCTCTTGTTGTAGAGGTGTCTACACTGCCTCGACGCACAGAGCTGCTTTGTAAAGCAGCAGCAGTAGCAGCAGCAGCTCTCTCGGCTGGAATGTACAACAGTATGGATTGCACCAGTGTGTCTTGGTACTCCTGCATTTTACGGTCCCGGTTCACCGGTGTGATGAGGGTTTGTAAGTTGTCCCGGTAGCGAGGGTCTAGGAGGGTGTACACCCAATAATCTGACGTGCTGAGAATGTGGGCGATGCGGCGGTCGTTTCTCAGGCACTGAAGCATGAAATCAACCATGTGCTGCAGACTCCCAACTGGCCAACAAAGGCTGTCCTCTGGAAGAGGCGTTATCTCTGTCTCCTCTGCATCACCCCACCCTTGCTCTACATACTGAGTAGAGCGTTGTGTACCTCCCTCTGTAGGGATTTCTTCCTCCTCCATTGACTCCTCCTCCTCCTCCTCCTCATCATCCTCCTCACAAAGTGAGCCCTGCCCAGCCCTTTGTGAGGAACGACATTGCGCTGACTGTCCTGAAGGTAATTGAATTTGTGACTCCTCATCCTCCACCTCTTTCAAAACCTCTTCCTTTAGTGCTTTCAGTGATTTCTGAAGCAGGCAGATAAGGGGTACAGTCATGCTGACTAGTGCATCATCTGCACTCGCCATCCGCGTTGAGACATCAAACGCACGCAAAACGTCGCAGATGTCGTTCATAGAGGCCCACTCAGTAGTGGTGAAGTGTGAACGGCGCAAATTGCGAGTTGATTGCGCCTGTTGCAGCTGATACTCCATTACTGCTGGCTGCTGCTCACACAACCGCTCCAACATATGTAACGTGGAATTCCACCTGGTGGGTACGTCACATATGATGCGATGTTCAGGAAGGCGAAATCTGACTTGCAGAGCTGCAATGCGCGATCTGGCCATGCTGGAACGTCGCAAGTGAGCGCACTCTAGGCGGACCTTGTGCAGCAGTGCATCAAGATCCGGATAGTCCCTCAAAAAACTCTGCACGACCAAGTTGAGCACATGTGCCAGACATGGTATGTGAGTGAGGTTGCCAAGGCCCAGAGCTGCCACCAGATTTCGGCCATTGTCACACACTACCAAGCCTGGCTGGAGATTAGCTGACAAAAACCACACATCGCTCTCCTGCTTGATGGCATCCCAGAGCTCCTGCGCTGTGTGGCTTCGATTCCCCATGGGAATTAATTTCAGTACGGCCTGTTGACGTTTGGCCACGGCTGTGCTCATATCGGTCGCAACAGGTAAGCGTTCACGGGTCCATGTGGAGGTATACCGTGACGGCTCGTGCAGCGATGATTCTGAGGAACTGGAGTAGGAGGAGGAATCAATGTGCACAGACTGGATTCCTGCAATCCTTGGAGTTGGCAGAACACGTACAGCGCCACTGGCAAGATCTGTACCCGGCTCCACAACATTGACCCAATGGGCAGTGAGGGAAAGGTATCGTCCCTGGCCATGGGTACTGGTCCACGCATCGGTGGTCAGGTGGACCCTGCTACTGACGGCGTTTAGTAGCGCATGTTTAATGTTTCCCTCGACATGTTTTTGCAGAGCAGGGACAGCTTGCCTGCTGAAATAAAATCGGCTTGGCACATTATATTGTGGGACTGCCAATGCCATAAAGTTCCTGAAACTGTCAGTCTCCACCAGCCTGAATGACAGCATTTCAAGGGACAGGAGTTTTGCAAGGCCAGCATTCAGAGCCTGTGCTCGTGGATGGTTTGCCGAGTATGGCCGTCTTTTATCCCATGCCTGTGTTACCGATGGCTGTTTTTTGTTCTGGGAGTGTGACGATGACTGTGAACTTGCTGCAGTGGGTGGAATAACAGTTTCTCTATGGACAACAGTGACCGAGGTTCTTCCATGGAGATCCTGTGAGGAAGCCGAAACAGGTGTGTGAGAGCTGGAGGTAGAGGCTCGAACATGACCTAAAGATGTAGGTGCTGCTGTAGGTTTGCCTACATCTCCAGTGTGTCTTTGGAACTCAGCTACGTGCTTTGTCCGTACATGTGTCCACATATTTGTGGTATTCAGGTTCCTGATATTTTTACCTCTTTTAACTTTTTGCTTACACAGCTTGCATTGAACATAGCAAATATCATGTACAAGTCTGTCAAAAAAGGACCACGCAGTGCAAGTCATGGGAGCGCCAATTTTGACAGTTCTAAGAGAACTGCTCCCAACAGGTGCCAAACTGGAGGCTACAGGCAAGCGAGTCTGCAGCCTACCTCTCCCTCCTCTTTGTACCGTTGGGACAATCTCTTCCTCAGAGCTGCTCCCACCACCTTCCTGTTGCTCACGCCATGTTGGGTCTCGGACTTCATCATCTCCACCACCCTCTTCCAACACCTGCTGCTGTTGGATGGTCTGGGCAGCACCATGCTCCACAAAACCTGACACCTGAGTCTCATCATCATCATAAGATGCGTTCTGCGGTGTGCTGTCCATCGGCACTGGCTCACCCGCCTCTTCAGATTGAGAGAGACACAGCTGTTGCGCATCACTGCATACTCCCTCTTCTTCAAATTGCAGAATGCTGCTTGCCTGTGCCCGTGTTTGCGAGCCAACAGATTCTGAGAACAGAAGCAGAGACTCAGCTGGCTCCTGTACAGAACTCTCTGACTGCCTTGGCAATTTGACAGGCGGTGAACAGACAGATGGTTGCTCAACAGTGTTGTGTTCCTGAGAGGAGGTGGAAGGAATTGAAGTCGATGCATTGGCTGCCATCCAACCAACAACGGCTTCAATTTGTTCTTCCCGCAGCAGGGGGGCATGCCGAGCTCCTACCAAAGTGCGCATAAAGGAACGCTCACGGGGATAAATGGTGGATGCTGTGTCACTGAGGGCGGCAGCAGACACAGAATCCCCACGTCCTCTCCCTGCTGAAACTCCACGGCCACGACCACGTGCCTTACTCACTGACTTCTTCATCTTGGTAGATTGATAAAGAAAGTCAGAAAAGTTATAAGGCCTAAGTGTGGTTATTACGCAGAGACTGAAGTGAACACTGAAACACAACTGTTCACAATCTGTGAAAGGCTACTCCTTTGTCTACTTCTATAGTGTTTGCAACCAATGTATTGGATACGGATGGAAGCGCGTCACACTAATAGTTAAATTGCATGGAGCTGCAAGAATTACACTGAAGGAAAAAAAAATAGTCTGTGAGTGACAGGTGCAGATGCCTACAGACAGCGTTGCATGCAGAGCAAACTGCAGCGTCACCTGCACTCACACACACCTTGCAGAGCTGTTAAAACAACACTGCAGGCAAAAGGAAGCTTTACACAGCGGTTGGTGCTAGCCTGCCTACAGCACAGTACAGTAAATCGCAATCTCTAACTGTCCCTCAGAGTCAGCACAGTAGCGTTCTGTCCCTTACTGAATTCACAGCACAGTGACGCTAAAATGGCGGCGGCGCCTTTTATACACTGAAGAAAAAAAAAAAGAGTCTGTGAGTGACAGGTGCAGATGCCTACAGACAGCGTTGCATACAGAGCAAACTGCAGCGTCACCTGCACTCACACACACCTTGCAGAGCTGTTAAAACAACACTGCAGGCAAAAGGAAGCTTTACACAGCGGTTGGTGCTAGCCTGCCTACAGCACAGTACACTAAATCGCAATCTCTAACTGTCCCTCAGAGTCAGCACAGTAGCGTTCTGTCCCTTACTGAATTCACAGCACAGTGACGCTAAAATGGCGGCGGCGCCTTTTATAGTGCATTCTGACATCATTTCAGCATCCAATCACAGCCATGCCATTAGTTAACATGACCGCAGCAGTACAGGATGTGCCCACACTTCTTAGGATTCCTCATTGGCTGACTAAAATCACATTGCCTCGCAAAGAATTATGGGAACTTCCGATTACGGTATTCTATAAGACGAAAATATCGAAACGAATTATCGAAAGGCCGATAGAGCTAATATCGGCCGATAGCCGATATTTGCATTATCGTATCGCTCAACACTAGTTACAGTATAAGGATGGGAGGTCAGTACACATGGCTCATTCCACAAAGGGATAAAAAGGCCTAATCTGATTGAGATTTACAACTCAAGTGCAGAAGCACATTGAAAATAGGAATGGTAGTACCAGTCCATGAAGAATAACCTAGAGATTCAAGTGTTAGGGAGTTGGTTGACTACAATCAGTGTGACTGTGAATAAATTGATCTGTGATATACTGCAATTAACACTTTAATAACAGATTATTTTGCAATTCTCCTTCACTCATTGCAAATAATGAGGGCATTTTAGTACCCTTTGTCCTAATTTTGCTCCTAAATCTTGCAACAAAGACATGCGTGTTACAAAAAGGTTTCTTCCTGCATTGTGACACATGTAAACCATTATTTTCTTTAACCTCTTTACAACATTTGACGCAAGTTTAAGTCATGGATTAATACAAAATAACTTAAGTGTATATCATGGCGATAATGCAGGCATAGGAGCAGTGACCGCACGGTTGATGCCAGGTTGCTTGGTTAAAAGTGACAGCCAAGCCTCGTCTGTCATTACTAGAGGCGACGTCTGCACAACCATATATCATTAAGCCTTGTAAATGCCGCTATCGATAGTGATCGAGGCATTTAGAAAATGGAGAGATGGAGGGGTTCCCCCTCCTCAAATCGGAGCCACTGAGACATTGTCGCGAGAGCCCTATCATTGCCATGGCAGTTTTGTTCACCTCTAAAAGAGGGACATAACTGAACAGAAACCAGACAGAGTGCAGAGTACCTATGTTGCCTCATTATAGTGAATAGATACCTCAAAGGTTTCATCTGAATCATTTCATTCGGAGATTAAGATGCAAACACCTATGTAAGTGCTCAGCGTAGAGCACAGGATAAATGAGATCCAAAATGTTATGTAAAATGTTCTTAATAAAAGCTTCAACTCAATCAATGCAAAAAAAGGAAGCCCCCACTTTGGTCTGTTATCTATCAATGGAAATCCAGCTCCCAAATTCAAATGCTCTTTTCCCTTCTGATCAGAACAGTTTGCCTATATCACATATAGCATCCACATATTTGGCATTTTTGTAGCAATGAGAGCTGGCTTAATTTACGGGTGCACATCTCCAGAAGCATGACTTGGGTATAATGTATGTGCAATACAATATACTATGAATAAATGAAAAAACAGTCACACTCAAAAAAATTTTTATCCAATGCAAGTGAAAGAATTTATTGAAGTCACCACAGAGTTAATAACGTGTTGAGGTAAAGTTTCGACCAAATGTCGGGTCTTTCTCAAACCTAACTTAAAAAGATATATACAAAAATAGAAAAATAGATATTAGGCTTTATATAATAGTGGTGCAGTCACAAATATTATATATATATATATATATATATATATATATACAAGATTGGTAGAGAGTTTATACATATATACATATTTACACTAAATACAAAGAAAAATACAACCATGAAAAACAATATAATGAAAATTTTTTTAACCATATAAAGAAAATTATATATACACTTATTATAACCATGAAATACAGGGATATAGTGGCAGGCGCTGAGAAATGCAGTCTAGGAACAAGGCTACCGGGAGGCTGGTATGCTATAATATGAAACAATGGGGGACAATATGATTGCAGAGGTAGTGCAAACATGAAAACTGACCTTAGGGAGAATCACGAAGTAGAGACAAGAGAGGCCTGTTGTGAACGTGTTGGAGATGACTTTGGAGCTGAAGCTCCCTCTGGTGGTTGCTGAGGGTATTGATCCTATGTTGAACAGCAAAAGTCAACCACCTGCAATTAATGATTGGTTATCAGGTGGGACGGACTGGCCTGATATAAGTGAGCTGACCTCCCATGATCCTTGCCGGTGATCAATTGTTCTTCCTGGTCTAGGTTGGAATTCAGCTTGCTTTTCTGCTGTCTCCTATCATTCAGATAAGTTATTTTCTGGTTTTTTTTTTTTTTTACTGTGGTTTGATTTTCCCTGTTTTTGCTGCCTTGCTTTTGAGTTCAGAAGGGTCCCCTTTGGGGGCTTGCGCTGGTCTCTGTTCTCTTTTTGTATTTGTTCTTTTGCTCAGTACTTGTGATTTTTTTACTGCTGGGTAGCTGTGTGTTCATACCAGAGATCTGATTTAGGTGGTCGAGACCGTGTGGTCTCAGCATTTTTGGATTCAGAAGTGTTGGAGTTTTTCCTAGGGTTTTTCTGGGTTGCAGACAGTGTTCTCTCCTGTGCTGTCCTATCTAGACAGTTTGGGCCCCAGCGCTTGAGCATTCTATTTTCTGTCTGTGTTCGTGTTTTCATCTTGTCTAACCGCCGTTATATGTTTGGGGGCTTCCTATTCTTTTGGGGCTCTACTCCGGGGCAGTTAGCTTTCCTCTTTCCATCTTCAGGGATAGCTAATCTCTCTAGCTGTGATGAGGCGTTTACGGCACCGTGGGAACATCCCACAGCTGCTTCTAGTTGTGCGGTTAGTTTAGGGGTCTGCTACCTATTAGTTTCCAACCTCTCTGGTGTTTGGCTGCCTATGCGGTTTTTTGCTCCTGCCCTCCTCAGCTACCAAAACATAACAGAATCACCGGCCATACTGAAATTCTATGATACTCAACAGAAGGGAAAAAATAGTAAAATAAAAAAAAAGTTCGCAGAAAAAAAATTTTTTTTTTTTGGTTGTTACATTTTTTCCATCTTTTTTCTCTGGGGGCTGAGGAGGATTTTTTCCCCCAATGGAGGTCAAGCATTTGTCCGATCAAGTGGAGCAGCTTGCTGAAGTTCGGAGTATTGATATCTATCTTGCTGGGTTGCCTGTTGTGGAACCTAGGATCCCTCTGCCGGATCTATTTTTGGGGGATCTGTCTAAATTTTTGAATTTTAAAAATAACTGTATGTTGTTTTTTGCTTTGAAGCCTAAGTCCTCAGGGAACGCAGCGCAGTAGGTTCAAATTGTTATCTCCCTATTGCGCGGCGACCCTCAGGATTAGGCCTTTTCCCTGACACCAGGGGATCCTGTTTTGAATGATGTTGATGTGTTTTTTCAGGCTCTGGGGTTGTTATACGATGAACCTAATGTTACTGATCAAGCTGAAAAAACCTTGTTGGCACTGAATCAGGGTCAAGAAGCCACAGAGCTGTATTGTCAGAAATTTAGAAAGTGGGCAGTCCTTACTAAATGGAATGATGATGCTCTGGCAGCTCTTTTTCGGAAGGGTCTGGCAGAGACTGTAAAGGATGTTATGGTGGGATTCCCTGTCCCCTCTGGTCTCAATGACTCTATGTCATTAGCTATTCAAATTGACAGACGTTTGCGTGAGCGTAGAAATATGCGTGAGATTGTGATGCCTTCCGGGCCAGCCCCTGAGCCCATGCAATGTGATGGAGTGACTTCTGGGGCACAGCGTCATGAGTTTCGAAAGCATAATAAGTTGTGCTACTATTGTGGTGACGCTTCTCATGCTATTTCCGTCTGCCCCAAGCGAGGAAGAAGTTTTGCACGCTCAGTTGTCTTGGGTAGTGTTTAGACTAAATTTCTATTGACTGTTACCTTGTTTTGCTCCATGTCCACATTTTCAGCTCAGGCTTTTGTTGATTCAGGAGCAGCTATAATCCTGATGGATTTTGATTTTGCCAAACGTTGTGGTTTTCCTATGATACCCCTGCGGAAGTCTATTCCTTTGCTGGGCATTGATTCTACCCTTTTGGCGGAGAATAAACCCCAGTTTTCTACCCAGATGATAATGCGGGTTGACCCGGACCACCAAGAGAATTGCAAATTTTTGGTGTTACATAATTTACATGACATTGTTGTACTGGGTTTTCCTTGGTTACAGACTCATAACCCTGTTTTGGATTGGAAGTCTGTGTCTGTGGTCAGTTGGGGTTGTTAATGTGTTGGTAATGACACTCCTGTTTTTTCTGCCTCTCCTCAGTCTCAAGATGTCCCTGACTATTTGATGGATTTTTCTGATGTGTTTAGTGAGAGTAAGTCTGCATCCTTACCTCCTCATAGGAGTTATGATTGCGTTATTGACTTAGTACCCAGTTGTAAATTTCCCAGGGGTCAGCTCTTTAATTTATCTGTACCTGAGCATGATGCTATGCGATCTTATATCAAAGAGTCTTTAGAGAAGGGTCATATCAGACCATCCTCTTCACCCTTGGGCGCCGGCTATTTCTTTGTGGCCAAGAAGGATGGCTCATTGAGACCTTGTATTGACTATCGTCTCCTGAATAAGATCACTATTAAATATCAATATCCGTTACACTTGATTTCTTACATATTTTCCAGAGTGAAAGGTGCTAGTTGGTTTACCAAGCTTGACCTCAGGGGGGCTTATAATCTTATTCGCAACAAGCATGGTGATGAATGGAAGATGGCGTTTAATACCCCAGAGGGGCATTTTGAGTACCTAGTGATGCCTTTTGGGCTCACTAATGCCCCCTCCGTCTTCCAATCCTTTATGAACGATATTTTCCGGGATTTCGTGGATAAATTTCTGACTGTTTATTTGGACGATATCTTAATTTTTTTCCAATGACTGGGATTCTCATGTGGAACATGTTCGGGCTGTATTCCGAATTTTGAGGGAAAATGCATTGTATGTGAAGGGATCAAAATGTCTTTTTGGCTAACAGAAGGTTTCATTTCTGGTAGTCATTTTGTCTCCGTCTGTTATTGAAATGGACCCGGTCAAAGTTCAGGCCATTTGTGATTGGGTTCAGCCCACTACATTGAAGGCTTTTCAGAGATTTTTGGGTTTTGCTAATTTTTATCGTAAATTTATAGGTAACTTCTCTACTATTGTGAAACCACTGACTGGTTTGACCAAAAAGGTTTTGATGTAGTGAATTGGTCTCCTGAGGCAGTTTCTGTGTTTCAGGAGCTTAAAAGGAGATTCACTTCTGCTCCTGTTCTACGGCAACCTGATGTTTCTCTACCATTTCAGGTGGAGGTTGATGCTTTTGAGATAGGTGCAGGAGCCGTTTTGTCCCAAAGGGATCCGGAGACCTCTAAGAGTAACCCTTGTGCCTTTTTCTCTCGAAAATTTTCCCCAGCAGAACGTAATTATGATGTGGGAAATCGGGAGTTATTGGCTATGAAGGGGTGCCTTTGAAGAGTGGAGACATTGCCTGGAAGGAGCCAAACATCAGGTGGTGGTCCTCACGGATCACAAGAACCTGGTTTATCTTGAATCGGCCAAGTGACTTAATCTTAGATAGGTCAGGTGGGCCTTGTTTTTCACACGTTTTAATTTTGTGGTCTCTTTTCTCCCGGGCACTAAAAAAGGCGAATGCCCTCTCAAGGAGTTTCTTTGTGGATTCTCCTGAGGTAACTGAGCCCGTTGTTATTCTGAAGGAGGGTGTGGTTCTTTCCGCTATCTCGCCCGATTTGAGACTGGCCCTGGAGCAATTTCAGGAGGATAAACCTGAACGCTGCCCTGTTGGGAAATTGTTTGTCCCAGACCAGTGGAGGAAGAGTGTGATGTCTGAGATTCATTGCTCCACGTTGGCTGGCCATCCTGGTATTTTTGGTACCAGAAATTTGGTGAGTCGGTCATTTTGGTAGCCCACTTTGTCTCATGACGTCAGGGACTTTGTGCAGTCCTGTGGAACTTGTTCTCGGTCCAAACCTTGCTCTCGCTCTAGTGGTTTGTTAATGCCATTGCCTGTGCCCAAGAGGGCATGGACCCATATCTCTATGGATTTTATTTCCGACCTCCCTGTTTCTCAGAGAATGACCGTTATTTGGGTAATCTGTGATAGGTTTTCCAAGATGATACATCTTGTGCCACTACCTAAGTTGCCATCCTCCTCCGAGTTGGTGCCCTTATTTTTTCAACAGGTGGTTCGGTTGCACGGCATTCCAGAGAACATTGTGTCTGAGAGAGGAGTCCAGTTTGTTTCCAGATTTTGGAGGACATTTTGTTCCAAACTGGGAGTTCAGCTGTCTTTTTCCTCTGCGTTCCACCCTCAGACCAATAGACAAACTTAGAGAGCAAACCAGAACTTGGAGACTTATTTGAGATGTTTTGTGTCTGTTGATCAAGATGACTGGGTCTCTTTTTTGCCTTTGGCTGAGTTTGGTTTAAATAATAGGGCTAGTTCTGCCACCTTGATGTCTCCATTTTTCTGCCATTTTGGGTTTCATTCTCAATTTTCTTCAGGGCAGGTAGAGGCTTCTGTTTTTCCTGGTGTTGACTCTATTGTGGAGAGAATGCAGCAGATTTGGGATCAAGTAGTGGATAAGTTGTCTCTCTCTTAGGAAAAGGCCCAGCGGTTTGCCAACAGACAAAGGACTGATGGTCCTCGGTTTAAAGTGGGTGACTTGGTTTGGTTGTCCTCAAAAAATATCCCTATGAGGGTCGCATCTCCAAAATTTAAGCCAAGGTTCATTGGACCTTATAAGATCATGGAAATTCTTAATCCTATTTCCTTCCGTTTGCTTCTTCCAGGAACATTTAAGATTCACACCATATTCCACAAATCTTTATTGAAGAGGTTTGTAGAGTCAGTGGTTCCTATTGCTGTGTCTCCTGATCCTGTTTTGGTTGAGGGCAATTTGGAGTATGTGGTTGAGAAGATATTGGATTCTTGTTTGGCCAGGTGGAGAATCCAGTACTTGGTGAAGTGGAAAGGCTATGGTCAGGAGGACAATTCTTGGATGTTTGCTTCTGACATTCATGCTGAGAGACTGGTCCGTGCTTATCACCGAGCTCATCCTGATCGGCCTGGTGGCACACGAGAGGGTTCGGTGGCCCCTCCTCAAGGGGGGTACTGTTGTTAATGTGTTGGAGATGACTTCGGAGCTGAAGCTCCCTCTGGTGGTTGCTGAGTGTATTGAACCAATGTTGAACAGCAAAAGTCCACCACCTGCAATTGATGATTGGTTATCAGGTGCGACTAACTGGCCTGATATAAGTAAGCTGACCTCCCATGATCCTTGCCAGTGATCAATTGTTCTTCCTGGTCTAGGTTGGAATTCAGCTTGCTTTTCTGCTGTCTCCTATCATTCAGATAAGTTATTTTCTGTTTTTTTTTACTGTGGTTTGATTTTCCCTGTTTTTGCTGCCTTGCTTTTGAGTTCAGCCGGGTCCCCTTTGGGGGCTTGCGCTGGTCTCTGTTCTCTTTTGGTATTTGTTCTTTTGCACAGTTCTTGTGATTTTTTACTGCTGGGTAGCTGCGTGTTCACATCAGAGATCTGATATAGGTGGTCGAGACCGTGTGGTCTCAGCATTTTTGGATTCAGAAGTGTTGGAGTTTTTCCTAGGGTTTTTCTGTGTTGCAGACAGTATTCTCTCCTGTGCTGTCCTATCTAGACAGTTTGGGCCCCAGCGTTTGCTCATTCTATTTTCTGTCTGTGTTCGTGTTTTCATCTTGTCTAACCGCCATTATATGTTTGGGGGCTTCCTATTCTTTTGGGGCTCTACTCCGGGGCAGTTAGCTTTGGCTGCCTATGTGGTTTTTTGCTCCTGCCCTCCTCAGCTACCAAAACATAACAGAGGACACAGCTGAATGTGTATGCTTGAAAGACTGAAAATAGGATCAAAAGTGGTAAAGATCAGAGGCAGGCGAGACACAGATTTATAAACGGGTACATAAAGCCAGAGTACAGGACCCATATAAGTGGGGGGAAAAAGGGGGAGGCATACCAAAGGCCATGTATGTAGAAATCCGGCAGGGCAAAGGAACAGGTGGGAGTCCTGGGGTATGCTGGAGGAACAGGCGGTGCATGGGTTAAAAGAAACAGATGATATGCATGTGTCAAGTAAGCAGACCAGAATGGTGCTGCGCCACATACCTGATAAGATGGAGCACGAGGTGATGTCTTTGGTGGTGTGTGAAAGCATTGGTAGTCAGTGGGTTAAAGTAACCCAGAGACCGGAAGTCAGGATGGAGGGCGGGGGTACGCGCATAGTGAGAGAAGCGTCATAGGTATACTCTGAAGCAGAGGCTTGAAATGCTAGTACAAAGCCCAGTACAGGCATAAGGACAGAGGTCCCTGCAGTCTGTGAAGTAGCGCTGAGAGGAGACCGTGGAGAAAGAGGGGGGAGAGGTGGATGATAAAAGCAGAGGGATGTATAGTGGAGTAAGGAAGTGGCCAGGGAATAACAAGTGGGAAAGAAAGATGGGAACAAGGGGGTAATGAAATAGTTGATAAGAGAGATGACAACTGAAAACTGAAGACTGGAAACAATAAAAGGAACGGAATGCTAAAAGAAATAGAATAAGAAAAAATATATAAATAAAAGTAAAAAACAAAAAATTGAAAATTTAAGAATGAAAATATAAGGGGAATAAAAAGAATGAAATGAAAGGAAAGGAAAGAATGGAAAGTATAAAAATGATAAACAGAAGTAAGGAAAATACATATAAGAAAACTGGAAATAAAAATAACACTGCACCACTATTATATGAAGCCTAAAGTCTACTTTTCTATTTTTGTATATATTCTTTTCAGTTAGGTTTGAGGAAAAACCCGACACGGGGTCGAAAAATTACCTCAAAACGTTATTAACTCTGTGGTGACTTCAATAAATTCTTTCACTTTCATTGGATAAAAAAATTTATCTTTTGGATAAAAAGAAGGTGTCCAAAATTTAAAAAATCTATATTATTTTCAGTATAGTAAACTAATCTCCCAAATTAAAAGACTAGAAAACAAATTGTCCATTTCCCCATCTAAAAGTATGCTGAGAAAAGTGATAGCAACTGTGGACAAACTAAAAGACCTATCTATACGCAAGGTTGAAAGATTGCTCCCTTACATCAAAGATACTATGTAAAAGGCAACAAAGCCTACATCCTATTGGCCCATCATCTCAAAGAATTCACTATTTCCTACAGCCTTCAGGCCCTTAAGGATGAGGAGCGTACAAAACATTATAATTAGGGATGAACGATTATGCTTGGTGATACTCAGATATCACTCGAATACCTGGGTGCTCGGATGTGCTCGGCACTCAACGAGAATTTTCTGGTGCTCAGATGTGATGCTTAAATTCCAGCCCAGCATGTTTGGCGCTTGTTACACAGCCAATAAACATGCAGGTATTGCCTGTCAGTCATTGTGATGATGAAGTCATCTTGGTAGTGGAATTACTGTGATTGGCTGGCTCCATTACCTCATCAGAGGTTATAAAAGGACAGTCACCGCTGCACTAGGCATAGTGACGCCATTGCAGAGTTCAAGGACAGTTGTTATTGGAGTGAGGCAGTATTTGTCCAGGGCTGTGTGTGCACAGTTGAACTGATCAGAGTCCTCTAACATTGTCCATAGTCCTCTACTGATGCTGATTATGAACCATCATACTAATAGTCCTTCTAAGGGCAAATCCAATGCTTTTCTTGTTTGTATCAGATACACTCTGCATTTAGCCTAGGGACAGTTGCAGGGTTAGTGGTAGAATAAAAGTTTTAGGCAGGGCTGAGAGTTTTACAGTCCATTGCAAAATATATAGCAGCTGCATGTGACCAGATTTTTTTTGGTGGGGAGAAAAAATTTGCTATATTGTCACCCATACAGTATTATGTGATTTTTGGTACATTTCTGTGTTATGTAACACTCCAAAAGGCATAGAAAAATTTGTCTGGGTTCAAATTACTCATCCATAGAGTATTATTTGATTTCTGTTACATTTTAGTGGTATGTAAAACTCAAAAAACACTTCAAATTTTTTTATGAATGCAATGATTCATCCATACATTGTAATGCGGTTCTTGATACATTACGGTGCTATATTCAACTTGAAAAAAACATTTAAAAACTTTTTCTGGATTCGATGATTCATCCAAACACTGTTGTTAAGGGCCTGCAGAACGCACCTAATAGATATTAAGGAGAGATGCGTTCGCAGCCCGGGGTCCACCGTGAAGGCAGAGCCTGCTGCTAGTAAGATGGCACAAATAGGCAGTAAGAGCGAACTCTGTTATCCCTCAGAGTCGCAGATGTAAACGCAGTAGCACTATATGGCGGTATGGGCGAACTCTGTTTTTCCACAGATTCGCTAACTAAAATGCTGTAGCGCTATATGGCGATATAAGCGGACTCTGTTAATTCACAGAGCCGCTGTGACAAAGACTGTGTCCTGTCAGACTCACAGGGGACACAGATGACTGCTAAGCGGATTGCAGTCTGTGGTCATGCAATCAGAACACAAGCAATAATCTCCTCACCGAAGTAGCCGGTATTCTAATGGCGTTTTCAGCCGAGCCCTGAACACATGCATACAAAACTCCTCATCGGAGGTGCCGGTATTCTAGGGGCTTATTTCAGCCGGACCTAACCACATGCATACATGACTACACTGGTGAAAACACGTAACAGATTTGATACTAGCGCATGGCCGAGCGGACATGCGCACATTTTATAGTAGCAGCTACAGGACCTTCCAGAAAAGGACTAATGAGAAACTGTTCCAGAACACAAGCAGTTTCAGGACCTTCCTGGCGGACCAATGGGAGTCGCTGCTGTAACCGAGCATGTGACCCCTGATCTCCAATGGGAGATCTTGCCCTGGGCATGCTCAGATGGAGAAACGCAGGATTTAGTCCCAAGACTGCCTGCTCCAGCACTGGTTATAATAGAGGAACCAGAAGAGGCAGCAACAAGCCTCTGCACAGTATGAGACTGAACGAGACGCTGGGACCGACAACTCCACTGAGCAGGCTCCACTGCGGCCAGAGATGGATGGGGGACCGCAGCGGGACTGGTTCGAGATTCCCCTTGTGCAGCAGCGGGAACTCAATCCCCAACATTACCCCCCCTCCTAGTACCCCCTTCTTTGGGCCTCGCTGCGTTCAAAGGCAGCGATGAGCTGCAGAGTGTGAACGTGCTCGCAGGCTCCCAGGACCTATCCTAAGGCCTATAACCCCTCCAATCCACCAAATAAAATCTTTTGCCCGTACCATCTTACACCCTACGATGGCGTTCACCTCATGGTCGTCCATAGACGAACCCGATGTCCCGGCAGACTCGGAAAACCGGGATATGAGCACGGGTTTCAGGAAGGATACGTGAAAGGTGTCGGAGATACCCAGGCGTGGTGGAAGAGCCAAACGGTATACCACAGGGTTAACCTGTTCGAGGACTTTGAAAGGACCCAGGTAGTGGGGTGCCAACTTAGTGGACTCAACTCACAGCCTGATGCTATGGGCGGAGAGCCACACCAAGTCCCCAGGAGCAAATGTCGGAGAGGGGCGCCGATGTGCGTCGGCGGAGGACCTCAGCCTCTCCTTGGATGCCTGAATGGCATCCTGGGTACGGTCCCAAATGTCCCGTGCCTCCACAGCCCAGTCTGCCACCCAGGAGTCGGCAGAAGACATGGGCATGGGCACCGGAACCCGCGGATGCTGACCGTAGTTTAGGAGGAATGGAGTCTGTCCGGTTGAGTCAGCCACAGCATTGTTTAATGCAAACTCAGCCCACGGAAGCAAGGATGCCCAGTCATCCTGCCTGGCTGAGACAAAATGTCGTAGATAGGTGACCAAGGTCTGTTTGGCCCTCTCTACCAACCCATTCGTCTTGGGATGGTATGCTGAAGAGAGATTTAACTCAATACTGAGTAGACGACAAAGCTCTCTACAGAACCGAGGCGCAAACTGGGGGCCTCGGTCACTGACAATTTTGTCCGGCATGCCGTGAAGACGGAAAATGTGCCTAACGAACAACGCTGCCAGAGCCCGTGCAGAAGGTTACCGTGGTAGCGGCACCAGATGCACCATTTTGGAAAAATGGTCGGTGATTACCCAAATGATGGTGCAGCCCCAAGATTTGGGTAAGCCCACCACAAAGTCCATCCCAACCATCTCCCAGGGCCTGTCTGCTACCGGCAAAGGGTAAAGTAACCCAGCTGGCCGTTGTCGAGGAGACTTATTCTTGGCGCAGGAGACACACGCCCGAACATAGTCCTTAACGTCACGGACCATATGCGGCCACCAGTATGTCCTCGCCAGCAACTCAGATGTCCTTTTTGCCCCAAAGTGTCCACCCACCCTGGACGAATGTGCCCAAGAGAGTACCTCCGGTCGCAAATTGGTAGGCACAAAAGTCTTGCCCGGGGGCACAGACTCTAGCGAAACCGGGGCCACTGTTCTCAGGCTCTCTGTAGGGATAATAAGCCGAGGCTCCTCCTCCTTCTCAGAGGACATCACAGAGCGAGAGAGAGCGTCGGCATGAATGTTCTTCTCTCCCGAGAGAAAATGGAGTGTGAAATGAAACCGGGAGTAGAACAAGGACCATCTGGCCTGGCGAGAATTAAGCCGCTGGGCTGTCTGAAGATATACCAAATTCTTGTGGTCGGTGAAGACTTGGAAGGGAAAGTGAGCCCCCTCAAACAGATGTCTCCACTTAGAGAAAGCCAACTTCACTGCTAGCAACTTCCTGTCCCCAATGGAATAATTCCTCTCCGCTGGTGTGAAGGTCTTGGAGAAGAAGAAGCAAGGATGCTTCCGACCTTGAGCATCGTTTTGAAAGAGGACTGCTCCAGCAGCAACGGATGAGGCATCCACCTCCAATATGAATGGCTTATCAACATCAGGGCGGTGTAGGATGGGAGCGCTAGCAAAATGAGACTTAATTGAGATGAAAGTCTTGGATACTTCTTCGGACCACAATTTGGGGTTTGCTCCCTTCTTGGTGAGGGCTACCAAGGGAGCTACCAAAGTTGAGAATTAGGGAATGAACTGGCGATAATAATTAATGAACCCCATAAAGCACTGCACTGCTTTAAGAGAATGGGGTTCTTGCCAGTCCATCACAGCCTGCAGTTTGGCAGGATTCATAGCCAATCCCTGGGCGGAGATGATATAGCCCAGGAATGGTAAAGACTCCTGCTCAAACACACATTTCTCCAACTTTGCATAAAGGGAATTTTCCCGCAAGAGGTCGAAGACTCTGCAGACATCTCTCTGGTGGGAGTCAATATCTGGAGAGAAGTGAGAATATCATCCAGATAGACTACAACCGAGGTGGAAAGCATATCCCGGAAGATGTCATTAACAAGGTCTTGGAAAACGGCTGGGACATTACAGAGCCCGAAGGACATCACCAGATATTCATAGTGCCCATCCCTGGTATTAAAAGCCGTCTTCCATTCGTCCCCCTCACGGATGCAAATCAGGTTCTAAGCACTCCGCAGGTCTAATTTGGTAAATACCCTTGCTCCCCGGAGCCTATCAAAGAGCTCAGAAATCAGGGGCAATGGGTATTTATTCTTAACGGTGATGGCGTTAAGACCCCTGTAATCTATGCAGGGACGTAATTATCTGTTCTTCTTCGGCATGAAGAAGAGCCCTGCCCCAGCAGGTGACACTGACTTCCTAATGAACCCTCTTGCCAGATTCTCCTTGATGTATTGGGACATAGCCTCCATCTCCAGAGAGAGAGGGGATAAACCCTTCCCTGGGCGGTTCTGCTCCAAGCAAGAGTTCAATAGGACAGTCATAGGGGCGGTGAGGCGGAAGAGTCTTCACAGCCTTTTTGGAGAACACGTCTACATAGGACCAATAACAATTGGGAAGGGAAGTGAGATCTGCAGGTATCCCTGTAGTAGAAACCTGAACACTCTCCCTCACACATCTACCTTTACAAGATTCACTCCAACCCCGTATCCTCCCTTAGGACCACTCAATATTTTATGAGTGAAGACGAAGCCATGGTACTCCCAGCAGAGCCTCATCTATACCCTCGGGAAGGACTAGGAAAGAGATAATCTCCTGATGGGAAGGAGATATAGATAATGTGAGAGGGATTGTCTGATGTGTGATCTGTGAGGGCAGTATTGATCCATTCACCACTTGAACAGTCACCGGTTTGGCGAGCATCACCTGAGGTGTTGTGTGCCGGAGAGCGAAGGCAGAGGACATATAATTCCCCTCTGCTCCAGAATCCACACAAAGCTCAACTGTTAGAGTGGATGGACCAAAAGAGATTGTCCCTTTAAAGGACAGCTTGGAGGCAAATGCCGCTGAATCTAATGAACCTCCTCCCATGGTTACTACACGCGATCGTGTTCCCGATCGCTGGGGACATCTATTGGCATAATGTCCTTGCTGTTGGCAATTGTTACAAACCACGGGGACTCGACGGGGCCAAGACTTAGGTCCCGCTCGAGCAACCTCCATGGCCTCCTGGGAGTCGGACGCCTGAATGGGAGATTCTAGAGCAGGGGTCTCAAACTCAATTTACCCGGGGGCCGCTGGAGGTAGAATCTGGGTGAGGCTGGGCCGCATCAAGTTTTCCACAAGAAAAGATCTTACAAAACAGGTGGAAATAGGCTATCATGACTAAAGGAACCTATACAAAGAGCCAAAAGTAGAAGGCTAAATATGGGAAGTCCCATGCTTAGAACATGACCGAACTATGCCCAACGCGTGTCGCCTCTTCAGTGGCTTCGTCAGGGGCAAGAGTGGTGGTTAGACAGGACAGTTTCATATTTATAGGCAACACATAATGAAAAACTATTATTCTTAATATTATGTTACAATACTAGGATCTGAGGATTTTCTGTTTCGAGGTCAAGAGCTCTCTGATGCGATGTTGCTGCCTGTCTCGCTGTCTTCCTCTTTTGACACTGCAGTGTGGTGGACAAGAAAACATTAACTGGTTAACAGCAAGAAGTCATTCCCCCCAGCGCTCATTCTCCCCGAGCGCTCTTCCTCCCCCAGCGCTCATTTTCTCCCATTGGTTTTTCCCCATCACCCCATCATTGCTTTTCCCCATCACTCCCATCATTGCTTTTTCCTCAGCATTGCTTTTCCCTCATCACTCCCATCATTGCTTTTTCCGCATCATTGCTTTTCCCCATCATTGCTTTTCCCCATCACTCCCATCATTGCTTTTCCCATCACTCCCATAATTGCTTTTCCCATCACTGCTTTTTCCCATCATTGCTTTTCCCCATTACTCCCATTATTGCTTTTCCCCATCACTGTTTTTCCACATTTCTTTTCCACATTACTCCCATCATTGTTTTTCCCCATTGCTTTTCCCCATTACTCCTATCATTGCTTTTCCCCATCACTGTTTTTCCACATTGCTTTTCCCCATTACTCCCATCATTGTTTTTCCCCATTGCTTTTCCCCAATCACTGTTTTTCCACATTGCTTTTCCCCATTACTCCCATCATTGCTTTTCCCCATTGCTTCTCCTCATTACTCCAAAATTGCTGTTCCCCATCACTGTTTTTCCACATTGCTTTTCCCCATCACTCTCCTGCACACACACACACCACCTCTCACCTATCCGCAGCATTACCGGTGCCCGCGCTTCCTCGCTCTGACAGAGCAGGCCGCTGAATGATGACATCATCCAGCGGCGCTGCTCTCTGTGTCTCTGAGACAGGAAGCGCGGGCGGCGGCATCAGCAGGAGATGAGGTGAGTATGCCCGGCGCCGACGCTGACATCTTTCTGTGGTACCGCTCATTAAGCTTATGAATATGGGCGCCACGCCTATGACCTTAATGAGCGGTACTACGAGTGACTGTGATTTCACATGCGGTGTTTTTCGCATGCGTGATCCCAGCCGAGGTCCGCAAAGTATGTACAGAGGGCCCATGAGGTGAGGGCCGCAAACTAGTGTCCCTGACGGCCGCAGTTGGCCTGCGGGCTGCGAGTTAGAGACCCCTGTTCTAGAGGTTTAGCAAAGGTGGGAGTCAGCCGGAACCTCTGCCTACACTGGGCCCGCTCCACCCTCCGCTCGTGAAAACGAAGGTCGATGCGGGTAGATATTGAGATAAGCTTCTCCAGTGAGGCAGGAATCTCCCTGGTGGCCAAAGCATCCTTTACATGGTCAGCCAGACCTCTCCAGTATACCGGAATGAGGACTTTATCCGGCCACTCTAACTCGGAGGCCAGAATCCGAAATTGGACCGAAAACTGGCTGACCATGGACGAACCCTGTGACATTGCCAGCAGTTGGAGCGCCGTATCGTGGGTGACCTGAGAGCCTAAAAAGACCTTTTTAAGAGCCTCCAGAAACCGAGGAGCACTCCGCACCACACGATCGTCACGCTCCCACAGCGGCGTTGCCCATTACAATGCTCTGCCCGACAGAAGTGATATTATGAAACCGACTTCTGCCCGCTCCGTGGGAAAACGTGCAGCCAGAAGCTCGAGCTGAATAGAGTACTGACTTACGAATCCCCGACAATGTTTACTGTCACCAGAAAATTTGTCTGGAAGCAGGAGATGGGATAAGGTCGGGACAGAGGTGGCGGAGGACAAACTGGCTGCCGCTGCGCTAGCAGCCTGAACAGCGACTGCAGTAACATCCACAGCGGAGGTTGTGCGCTCGAGAGCCGCCAAACTACCCTTCAGCTGCTGGATAAACTGCCCTAGGCGCTGGTCGTCTGCCATTTTACTAGCCAGACCCTGGCGCTAGTATTATGTTAAGGGCCTGCGGAACGCACGTAATAGATATTAAGGAGAGGTGCGTTCGCAGCCCGGGGTCCACCGTGCAGGCAGAGCCTGCTGCTAGTAAGATGGCGCAAGTAGGCCGTATGAGTGAACTCTGTTATCCCGCAGAGTCGCAGATGTAAATGCTGTAGCACTATATAGTGGTATGGGCGAACTCTGTTATTCCACAGAGTCGCTAACTAAAATGCTGTCTCACTATATGGCGATATAAGCGGACTCTGTTAATTCACAGAGCTGCTGTGACAAAGACTGTGTCCTGTCAGACTCACAGGGGACACAGATGACTGCTAAGCGGATTGCAGTCTGTGGTCATGCAATTAGAACACAAGCAATAATCTCCTCACCGGAGTAGCCGGTATTCTAATGGCGTTTTCAGTCGAGCCCTGAACACGTGCATACGAAACTACTCACAGGAGGTGCCGGTATTCTAGGGGCTTATTTCATCCGGACCTAACCACATGCATACATGACCACACTGGCACAAGCACATAACAGATTTGATACCAGCGCATGGCTGTTGTGAATGGACTTGAGATGAGTTCTGAGCAGAGGCTCCCTCTGGTGGTTACAAGCGGTACTGGACTGTCCAGTGAAGATTGTGAGGATTGGGAATCAGGTGTTACTGACTGGTCTTATATAAGGGAGTCGCCTTCCCATCAGGGTTGCCGGTGATCAATTGTTCTGGTCTCAATCCTTGATTCCTGTTTCCTTTGTAGCCTGCTGTGTCGTGTCTGCATCTCCTGCTAACAGATAAGACATTTTCTTCTTTTTGTTTTTGTGCTTGATTTTTGCATTTTGTCCTGCACTTCTGTGGGGGCCTTCAGGGTCCCCTTCGGGGGCTTTTGCCCTCTCAGTTTAGTTCAGCCACTGATGTTTTGTACATTTGCTTTTTCCAGTTTTTTCAGTGGCTGCTGTTTTGATTTTGTTACACCAGAGAACTAATTTAGGTGGTAGAGGTCGTGTGATCTCAGGTGTTTTTGAAATTAGTAGAGTTGGTGCTTTTCAGGTTTTTTTGGGATTGCAGTAAGTGCCCTTCCTATCCTTTTCTATTTAGATAGTTTGGGCCCCAACGTTTGCTCATACTATTTTCTGTCTGTGTCAGTATTTCTTCTTGTCTAACCGCCATTACATGTTTGGGGGCTTTCTATGTTCTTTGGGGATCTGCTCCGGGGCAGATAGCTTTCCTCTTTCTATCTTTAAGTATAGTTAGTTTCTCAGGCTGTGACGAGGCGTCTAGGACCAACGTAGGAACGCTCCACGGCTGCCTCTAGTTGTGGTGGTTAGTCAGGGTACTGCAATCTCATAGATTCCAACTGCTCTGGTGTATTGCCTTTTTTACCTGCACTCCTTAGCTACCAAATCATAACACATGGCCGAGCGGACATGCGCACCTTTTATAGCAGCAGGACCTTCCAGAATAGGACCAATGATAAACTGTTCCAGAATACAAGCCGTTTCAGGACCTTCCTGGCGGACCAATGAGAGTCGCTGCTGTAACCGACCATGTGACCCCTGATCTCCAATGGGAGATCTTGCCCTGGGCATGCTCAGATGGAGAAACGCAGGACTTAGTCCCAAGACTGCCTGCTCCAGCACTGTTTATAATAGAGGAACCAGAAGAGGCAGCAACAAGCCTCTGCACAGTATCAGACTGAGCGAGACGCTGGGACCGATGCATCCGCTAAGCAGGCTCCACTGCGGCCGGATATGGATGGGAGACCGCAGCGGGCCTGGTTCGAAATTCCCCTTGTGCAGCAGCGGGAACTCGATCCCTACCACACTGTAATACGGTTCTTAATATGGTGCAATCCAAAATTTTAAAAACACCTTTCCAAAACTTTTTATGGATTCAATTATTCATCCATACAGTTTAATGCGGTTCTTTTAACATTACAAATCTAAAAAAAACCTATTAAATAATGTATTATAAATGCAATAATTTATCCATACACTGTAACATGGCTCATGATACATTATGGTGCTATATAAAACTCGAAAAAACCCTTTCAAAACTTTTTTTCCGGATTCAATGATTTGGCCATACACTGTAAAGTGGTTCTTTTTAAGTTACAGTGCTATACAAAACTTGAAAAAACCCTTTCAAAACTTTTTATGGATTCAATGATTCATCCATGCACTGTAACATTGTTCTTATTACATTATGGTGATATATAAAGCTTGAAGAAACCCTGCCAAAACATTTTCTGGATTCAAGGACTCATTAGAGATGATGTAGCACTAAAATACTCAGATGCTCGTTAATTGAACCAAACAATTTCTAATGTTTGAATGCTCATTTTGGGAAATGAGTGTGATAGGAGTCATTTTTCCCGCACACCTTATATTGAGGTCTTGGGGGTAGCGAAAATGTTGAAATGGATTGGAAAACTGATGAATGGAAGGAGAACAGAATGGGAAAGACCCCTGGAAGCATCTCTGACTCCCATATCGCTGCTGAGAACAATGGTGACATAATTTTACTCAACTTTAAGGACTGACAATAAAACATTCAAAATCGACAAGAAATTGGAGTTTACATGAAAAAAAATGTAAAGAAACATTCTTTCCTGTATAATGACTTGTATAAATGGCAAAATTTAAAAATTATTAATTAAAAAAGAATAATTTAACTGCACAAAAAATAATTTAAAAAAATCTATTGGAATTTTCACGGTAATATATGAAGGAAGAAATAATTGCTAAAATGTAATGTAACAGGGACTCAGATACAACCTGTATTAGACATAAAGGAGGGCCTCATACATATTATGTTCAAATTTTCATGTAGTGGTACTCCTAAACTCATAAAGGTTATGCACTAAGTGCAAACCCTTCCAAAAATGACAAACAGGGTTATCCGTACACTCTTGAAGACACCAACTGTAGTGCCTCATTCAAATATTCTAAGCAAGGTATAATTGTGGTACTCCTAGACTCATAAATATTCTGCACAGTTCAAAGCCAGACAAAAATTACAAACTGGGTCATATCTACAACCTTGAAAACACCAATTGAAGTAACACATTCAAATATTGTGAGCAAAGTATAGTTGTGGTACTTTTTCACTCAAAAATGTTCTGCACAATACAAAGCCTGCAAAAAATTACAAGCTTGGTCATCCATGTAAACCTGAAGGCACCAACTATAGAACTACTCTCAAACATTGTGAGCAAAGTATAATTGTGGTACTCCTACACTTCACCTCCTTTGCAGAGAGAGAAGTCTTCCAAAAATTACAAGCAGGGTCATCTATACATCATTGAAGGCCTCATTAAATTGATAAGAAAACGTATAGCTGTAGCAAGCCAATCTTGTTTTTTATTTCAAACCAACAACATTTCACACAAAGCAGGTTCTACAGTATATATGACAATAGCCATTTTTATTAAAATATTTTGTGAACAAGAACCGACTTACAGTGTATGGATGAATCATTGAATCCTTAAAAGTTTTGAAAGGGTTTTTGTGAGTTTAATATACCAGCAAAATGTAACAACCACTTTACAGTGTATGGATAAATCACTCAGTCTATGAAAAGCTTTGGAAGCTTTTTTTGGAGTTTCATTAATATAATATACTGTTTGGATCAGTAATTGAATCAATAAAAATGGTTTACATTTTTTTTGGAGTATTATATAACACTAAATTGTAAAAGAAAGCATGTAAAATTGTATGTATGAGTAATCGAATCCCGACAAATTCTCACTGCTTTTTTGCAGTGTTATATATATCACGGGAATGCACCCAAGAACACGTAATACTGTATGGATGAGTAATATAATAACAAAAAAAAATACAGTTTGTTTTGAGGGTTATATATCACCCAAATCTACCCAAGAACATCTAACACTCTATGGATGAGCAATATAACAACAAAAAAAATTAACAATTTTTTGGAGGTTTAGATACTGTTAGGGTTTGCGGATCGCACGTAATATAAATTAAGAAAAGTGGTCCACCATGCGGCGATGGAAGAACCACAGCTAGAGACAATGGCGAAGTGATGCTGTCTGCAAGCACCGAACACACTCAGATATAAAGGCCACTCTTTGTGGGAAGAGTGCAAAGTACCTGCTCAGTTGCTCCACAGAGCGGTACAAAGAAAGAGCACTCTGAGCTATACCCTGTTAGACGAGTATTAGCAGATAATGATGCTAGTTAGGGTCCCAAAACCCACCCCCCACTACGCTGGTGATTGAGCCTGCCCTGTCACATGGTCTGTGAAACATGCACATGCGACGCTGTCGCAGGGTGCAGGTGCTAGGCTCAAATGGGAGTTCCCACTCTACACTGCCTGACGAGAACCAAACTTGCAGTACCAATAGCAGCACACTTGCATCCAGGGTGGTAACTGTCTCACCTACACACACAGCAATATTAGAGGATCTTAGCACACCGACGGGAGCCCAGTAGATCCTTTTATAGACTGCGCATAAGTCCAGTCAGACAGGACCTTTCTCGCAGACCAATCTGGAGCCGGTGCGGGACCTGAGCAGCTGACAACGGACCACCAAAAGAGGTCACCACCTCACGAGCATGCTCAGTAGAGCGACTCCTAGACTTAGCCTCAGGAATGGGTGATCACTGGTGTCTATTGCTATTTACTATAGCTGAACCTGGAGAGGCAACAGTAACAGAGTGCACAGCTTGAGTCTGAGCAAGATGCTGGGACTGATGTCTTTGCTGAGCAACATCCACTGTGGTTGAGACTGAATGGGAGACCGCAGAAGAAGAAAAAGCTTGTACTCAAGAAGACTTAATACTCTAAGGATGAGAAATATAATATTGATACATTTTTGAACAATTATTTGGAGGGTTAGATACTATTTAAATATAATAATAGTATATGGATGAGTAATTGAATCGAGATTAATTTTTCAAAGCATTTTTGCAGGGTTATATGCCACTGTAATGTACCCCAGAGAATGTAATAGTATATGAAGGAGTAATTGAATCCAAGCTACTTTTTTAAAGCTTTTTGGAGGGGTATACACCACCGCAGTGTACCCCAGAGTAAGTAGTAGTATATGGAAGAGTAATTGAATCCAGATAAATGTTTCTACGCTTTTTTGGAGGGTTATATATCCACCGATATTTAACTCGGATATCTTAATGTTCTATGGATAAGTAATTGAATCCAGAAATATTTTTCAATTTTTTTTTGTAGTTTTACATATCACAGTAATGTAACAACAACTCTGTTCAACTGTATTAATGATTATTTGAATCCAGAAAAATGTATTTAATGCAAATATTTTGAAATGTAGTTGATGTACCTCTACACTTATAAAGGCTTTGCAGAAAGTGCAAAGCTATGAAAAACATGTTAGGAGGGTCATCCACAGAACACTGAAAAGCAACAACTGTCAGGCCTCATTCAAATATTTTTAAAGTGTGGTTGCTGTACTCCTACACTCATAAAGGCTTTGCACAATGTACAAAGCCAGGGAAAAAATATAAAGAGGACCATGCATACAACTTTGAAAGCAAAAAGTCTACAAAGAGTAGCTGATGTACTCCTACACTCATTAAAAATTTGCACAAATTGCAAAGCCAGGAAAACATTTTAAGGCACCAAGTTTAATGCCTCATAAAAAACTATAACAATTTAGTATAGTTAATATACTCCTACACTCATAAAGGCTTTGAACAAAATGCAAAGACAAGAAAACATTATAAGGAGGGTCATCCATACACACTTGAAGGCAACAACTGGCTGTTAGGGTTTGCGGATCACACTAAATTAAATTAGACTATAAAGTGTGATCGCAACCCGGGGTACACTGTACAGAGATGTTAAACAGTTGCTAGTGTGAACAATGACAGATAAAAAACTACTACCGAGTGTTCCTTCCTAAACACACCAAGTTAACTCCACATAGTGTGAATGGAACGCAAAAACCCAACACCAAATAATTTAGGATTGCACAGGAATAGGAGTACCAGCTCAGCTAACCACCGAGGGGTACAAGGAGATGAGTAACAGCTCAGCTAACCACCGAGCGGTACAGAAAAAGGAGAGTGCAATACCCAGATAAAACAATAGGGTTTAAGCACGTGGGTTGACTATGCCCTGTAAACATCTCGTGCTGACCGCACACGTGGCCGAGAAAGACACTAGTTCAAGCAAAAGCAAAAACCTGCCTGACTAAGGAAAACTAAGCACACATACGAGCCAGGAGAGAGAGAGAGATTGCGTGCATGCGCACGTGATGTTAGCACGCCCCCGTGCTTTGCTGAAAGTTTTATGTGCTAGGCTTCACCCCATACACTCACGTCCAGTGTGACGGGGCGTTGTCCTGGTAGCCAATCAGGAGCTGCCACACAACCAGACCAGTCCGAGCACCAATTAGAAGGCGCCACATCACGGACATGCTCAGTAAGGTGACTTCTGGACATAGACTCCAGAGACTAGTGCTGCCTTAGTATACCACTGGTTACCATAGACTTTAACTGGAGAGCCAGCAATAACCACACATATAACAGTAGCCTGAGCAAGTTGCCGGGACTGACTTCTGTCCTATACAGCAGACATAGTGCCCTGGGCCCGAATGGGAGACCATGGCACCGGGCAAGGCTTGGGATCTATCCAGCACAGCAGAAGAATCCCGACACCTAACACTGGAGGGCCTCATTCAAGTATTGAACGTTAAAAACACTTTATATGCTGTTGTCATGTGCTGGTGTAGAAAGGTGGAGGCTTGCTTTGTTCAATTTTATCAGAGTGAGCATGTCAAAATTCTGTGTTGATAAGAAAAAGCACTTGTTTGTTATGACCCACTGGGCGGTACTAAAAACCCACTCAGACAAGATGCTAGTGGCAGGACAACACAACACCTCAAAGGCAAAGAGGGACAGTTCATGCCAGTTGTCCAGCTTTGAGACCCAATAGTTGAAGGTTGCAGAGGAATTAGAGAGTACGCTGGTTTGATAGAATAGATATTGCTTGGCCATCTTAAAAAAACATTTCCCTACTTGTCAAAACTACCTGGTCATCTGGCCATGGATGCTAGGAAGGTCTCATGAAATTGGCCAAGGCCTTTGACAGTGTACCCCTGCCTCTCCTCCTTGGTTGGACAAGAAGGAAACTTTCCCCCTGCCGCTAGCTTTGTCTGTTGAAAATTCTTTCAACATATTTTCTACAATGGCCTTCTGGTATAGCAACATTTTAGTAAACCTCTCTGCCTCAGGAAGGAGAGATGCAAAGTTCTCTTTGTAGCATGGGTCATAAAGTCGGCCATATGTGCAAAGCTCCCTACAGCAAACATTTCCCTGTCTCCATCATGATGACTATTTTCCATCTCCTCCTCATCTTCCTCCTCATTCCCATCCTTAGCCAATCCACGTAGGAGAGACAAGATGAAAGTTGTGTGGGTACAAGCCTCTGTTGTGCCAGCCAACAGCTCCTCCTCAGCCTCCACCACTTCATTGTTACTCAATCCATGCTGAACAAATGAGATTAGGTTGGGCTGGGTAGTACCTCCCTGTCTCATTTCTTCTTCCATCTTCACATGGTCCGCATGCATAGCTTCATGTTTAATTGTGAGCATCGACTGTTTAAATAGGCACAGAAGCAGGACAGTTGTGCTCACTGTGGTGTCATTGCCGCTCACCATCTTTGTTGAGTCCACAAAGTCTTGGAGAACTGAAAAAATGTCAAACATCCATGCTTAGTCTTCCAATAATATGTGTGAAGGCTCATCAGAAAATGGACATGAGTGTTAGAGATGGACTAACACATGATAGGTGGGCGTGTTACAGCTGGCCTCCTTCTGCTCACAAAACCTTTGCAGCATTGTGTAGTGTTGAGTTTCAGTGTGTGTTTCAGTGTGTGGGCACATCAAACACCAGACAGTGAGTTGTCACTTGCATGCATTGCTGCAGGACTGCCAGAGCGGTGGCAGCTGTAACAGACTTTCGGAAATGGAAGCTGACGGGGCGTATCTGGCAAATCTGGGTAGGTTTTAAGGAACTGCTGAACTACCAAGTTGAGCATATATGCCTAGCATGGAACGTGTGTTAGCTTGCCAAGCAGGTTGCGGCCATTATCACACACAACCATGCCTGGTTGTAGGATCAGCGGCAAAAGCCACAGATTTGTCTGGTCTGTTATTCCTTTAAGGAACTCTGCCATGGTGTGTGGTTTGTTTGCCAGACAAATCAGCTTCAGAAAAGCCTGTTGCTGCTTCGCTGAGGCAGTGCTGCAGAGTTTCCAGCTAATGTGGATGACAAACTCTGAGATAACACATCAGAGATAGATGATGATGATGAGGAGAAGAATGGGGTGGAGGAACTGATGTATGAGATGGAGGAAACTCTAACAGACGTAGGGCCAGCAATCCTCGGCATCAGGAGCACATGTGCCTTGCCATTGTGGTACTCGGGCCAGACTCCACAATGTTCACCCAGTGTGCCATCAGTGAAATGTAGCATCCCTGGCCACAAGTACTTATCTATGTGTTGGTCATTAAGTGAAAAATTCCAGTAACCATGCTGGTAAGGACCCAGGTGATGTACCTGAACACGTGCTGGTACAAGGCAGGGACGCCACACCGCGAGAAAAAGTTGTGGCTGGGGACCAAGTCTCGAGGAATGGCTGCTATCATGAGATGGCGGAAATCCTACATGTCAACAAGCCGAAACGGCAACACATCAACGGCAAGCAGCCTGGAAATGTGTCCGTTTAGCCTTTGGGCCTTTGGGTGGGTGGCTGCAAACTTTCTCTTTCATTCAAAGGCCTGGGGTGGGGACAGTTCAACACTGTGCTGGGACAAGGATTTGGAAGTGCCTGATGATGGTAAGTTAGAATGTGCAAGTATAGGTGCAGGGCGGGAGGCATCAAAACAAGTATTGTGCAAAGAAGATTAGGAAGCACTTAGCACAGGGGAAGAGGCAGAGGTGTTATCCGATGGCACCAATCATAGAACCAGGCATACTCTATTAATGACAATATGGTCAATTTTTGTACCCCTCAAAAAAATCTTGTCACATGCAGCACCTATATATTTGAAGCACTTAGCCCTGCCTTGGGCCTTTATTCTACCACTCTCCCTGCTCCTGCAACTGTCCCTAGGCTAAATGCACAATGTATGTGATGCAAACAGCAAACCACAATATTAGCCCTTAGAAGGGTTGTTAGTATGATGGTTCAGCATCAGCACCAGTATTAACCCTAATCTGAGGACTCATATTAGTTAAACTGTGTACACACAAGTACTCTCCCTCCAATATGAACTGTCCCTGAGCTGTGCAATAGATAAAAATACTAAGGAGAAAGAGATAGCGTTTTATCTACATACACATCCAGGCAGATGTATCAGAAGGTGCTCACCTGGTGTAGGTATTTTAATCACTTGTAGTTTATACTTAACAGCTGCTGCAGATCCATGGGTTACACCATGACCATTAGATATCGGTATCAGAAGAGTTTTTGTGGAGATTTTCTGCAATGCTGGATGGTGGAAAGATGTCAGTCCGAGATGCAATTTAATAAATCTTGTAACATTATGGTGGCGTATAAAACTCAAAAAAATCTTCAAAAAATTTTTATGGATTCAGTGACTCATCCATACACTTTAACATTGTTCTTGTTTACATTACAATGATATATAACACTCCAAAAAAGAACTGAAAAATATTCAGGATTCAATTGACATTTTTAAAATCCACTTGGCCTGGAACAGATTACAAAATATTTTTGTTCCAAAAATTAACTGTTGTCATACTTGCCATAAAACCTGCTTTGTGTGATATTTTGTTTGTTTGAAATAAAAAAGAAAAATTGGCCTGCTACAAGTCTACAAGTTTGATTGTTCCAAAATGGACTATTGTCATATATACTTTAGAACCTACTCTGCATGAAATTTTGCTGGTTCAAAATAATTGGAAAATATGCCCTGCTACAGATGTTTAAATTTAGTTATTCAAAAACTGACTATTTTCAAAGAGACTGAAGAGCTTTGTGTCATGTGAAATTTTGTTGGTTAGAAATAAATACAAAATACACCCTGTTACATGTGTACAAATTAAATTGTTCTAATATTGTGCTTGGTCTCCAGCCATCAATATTTCTCCAGGTGTGGCATCCCCACCTTGTACTAGCACTTGTCCAGGAATATCAGCTGTGCCCTTACCAACATGGTTACTGGGATTGTTCACTTAGTGACCAACATGTGGACAAGCACTTGTGGCCAGGGATGCTACATTTCCCTGACTGCACACTTTGTGAACATTGTGGACGCCGGGCCTGAGTCGCACCCTGGCACGGCACATGTTCTAATGACACCGTGGATTTCTGGCCCTACTTCTATCTGGTTTTCCTGCACTTCCTACACCAGTTCCTACACCCCATCCTGCTCATCCACCATCTCTGATATGCTATTTCAGAGCATGTTGTCCACATCAGCCGGAAGCTGCCTTAGCAAAGCGGAAACAGGCTCTGCTCAAGCTGATTTGTCTAAGTGATTAACCGCACACCGCAGCAGAGTTATTGAAATGAATAACAGACCAGACAGATCTGCGGCTCTTGCCACTGAACCTACAACCAGGCATGGTCATATGTGAAAATAACGGTAACCTAGTTGTAGCTGTGAAGTTTAGAAAGCTCACACACATATTATGCTTGTGAAAGGTACATGAGTGAGAAAGTCGAGGGCGAGCTACTGCTTCTGCATGCTCTGGCACCCTACAAACAAAACATGCCCCAGTCCTGGTGTAATTCTGTATGTGGGGTGCATCACACTTACTTGTGGCCCATAGGCCTCCACTTGCGCCAGGCTCCCCTTTTCCAGAAACTTCGCAGCATGAATTCACTGAATTCGTTAAAACAGTCAAACTTTTTCTTTGCAGATTTTGGTCTTTACAATCAGGCATAAAGCATAGGGTCCAATGGGTTACTGTCTTTCCCACAGTTACCGGACTTACCTTCAACCCCAGTTCTTGGTATGAGTATAACATCTCTCTTGTTAACTCCTCTAGCACTAAGAATTATTCTCCAACACAAGCAGTGCACCAGGATTCCAACACCTCCTGCCTCTGAGAGTTTGAGATCATCTTTCCCTGTTGCTCTGTAGGTTTACTGCGCTCAAAAACTCTGATGCCTGTTCCGAGGTTACCAGGCTAATAAATGGATTTGCAAGGAAGGATTCTTTGGCAATCCACTGCCCCGAGTAACATGCTCATGCTATCCCTAGCATCCTATTGCCTGTGGCCACTGCTGTCACTTCACCTCACTTTCTCTAACTGAACTTGACACTTCCTGAACTTGACACTAACCCTCAGTTCCCCTTCCTAATTCTAGGCTTGATTTTACAGTTAACCCTGTCTAGCCTAGATTGCAGCCTCAGAGGGTCTTACTTTCAAATAACATGCATCAATATAAAATACATTTAACCACCTGGTAAGTCAAGGAGTAGAACATCACCTCCACCACTCCTACATTTGGCCGAGATGCCCAACTTGGCAGTCCTGTGGTTTCTGAAAGCCTACCTAGATTTGCCAGAGCTTCTGGTCAAGGTACACCACATGAGCGCCCATATCCGCAAGTCAGCTATAGCTCCCTCTGCTCTGGCTGTACTGCAGCAGCGCACTCAAGTGCCAGCTCTCTGATTGGTGTGTGACGTGACCATGGCAGGAACTCCACACTGCACATGCTAGCAAAGCTCTGTGAATAGCAGAGGCCAGTTGTGGAATACCAGCTCCAACATGCCTGTCAGTATTCTGGTCAGCCTCCTCACATAACAACTGAATAGTGAGCATGGATGTCTGACATTTGTGCAGTTCTCCAAGACTTTGAGGACTCCACACAGATGATGAGTGGTGATGACACTATCAGTGCAACGATCCCGCTTCTGTGTCTACTTAAACAGTTGCTGCTGACAATTAAATGTGAAGCTTTGAATGCGGACCAGGTGTAGATAAAGGAAGACATGAGACAGGGCAATACTACCCAGCCCAGCCTCTTCTCATCACAGCAGGACAAAAAGTGTTTTAATCTTCAATATTTGAATAAGGCCTACCAGTTTTTGCATTCAAGGGTTAATGGATGACTGGATAATTTGTTTTCCTGGCATTGTTGCCATTAAGGATCTTGGGATGACTGTATTGACCTCTTTATCACTTTTTCATGGCTTTGCACTTTGTTCAGCGCCTTTATGAGTGAAGGAGCACATCAACTATATTTTCTTAATATTTTAATGAGGCCCTCCAGTTTTTGCCTTGAAGGGTCTATGGATGAGCCTACTTAAATTTTTTGCTGGCTTTGCCCTGTGTGCAGAGCATTTATGAGTGTAGAAGTAGCACAGTTATACTTTGTTCACAATATTTGAATGAGATACAATGAGAAACTACAGTTGGTGCCTTGAACGGTATATGACTCAGCTTGTAATTTTTGTCAGGCTTTGCACTGTGCAGAACTTTTATGAGTGTAGGAGTACCACAACTATACTTTGTTCAGAATATTTGAATGAGGTACCACAATTGGTGCCTTCAAGAGTGTATGCATGACCTTGCTTGTAATTTTTGGCAGGTTTTGTACAGTGGAAAGCTTTTATGAGTGTACGAGTACCAAAACTATACTTTATCAGAATATTTGAATGAGGTACTACAGTTGGTGCCTTCAAGGGTGTATGGATGACCCTGCTTGTAATTTTTGGCAGGCTTTGCACTTATTGCACAGCCTTTATGAGTCTAGGAGCACCACTACATGACAATTTGAACAGAATGTGTATTAGGCCCTCCTTTATGTCTAAGAGGTTATGTCTAACCGATTGACAGTTCTTGCTTCCTTCACACTGAAATTTCCAATTTTGGTTTGCTTAAACTTTTACAAGACATTATACAGGAAAGAATGTTTCTTAACATTTGTTTCCTGTAAACTCCAATATCTCATCGATTTTGAATGTTTTATTGTCAGTCCCTAAAGTGGAGTAAAAGTGTGAAACCATTGTTCTCAGCAGTGATAAGGGAGTCAGAGATGCTTCCAGGGCTCTTCTCCATGCTTTTTACATAGTTATATAGCTACATATTGTGAAAAAAGACCTTGGTCCATCAAGTTCAACCTTTCTCCACCAATTGTTAATTTTGTCACTAAATTAACTATAGCCCGCAATGTTATATGTATTGAGAAAATCATCCAGCCCTTTTTTAAAAGCGATTATAATGTCTGCCATTGCTACCTATTGTGATAGGGATTTCCACATTCTGTGTGCTCTAACTGTGAAGAACCTTTTCCTATTTAGTTGTCGGAATCGCTTTTCTTCCACCCTTAATGAGTGCCCCCAGGTCTTTAGTATGGTCCTTGGAAGGAATAAGTCATGTGTCAGTCCTTTGTACTGACCACACATATATTTATACATATAAATGAGATCCCTTCTGAGGCTTCTTTTTTCTAATTTAAACAGGTACAACTTTTTCAACGTCTCATTATATGAGAGGCCTTCCATCCCTTGTAATAATCTAGTTGCCCGCCTTTGAACTGACTCTAATTTCTGAATGTCCTTTTTAAATGTAGAGCCCAAAACTGGATCCCATATTCTAGATGTAGCGTCACAAGCAATTTATAAAGGGGTAACGATACGTTGGGATCAAGGAATTATATATCTCTTTTTTTACACCCTAAATTTTTTTTTGCTTTTGCTGCTGCTGCTTAAAATTGTGTACTACTGCTCAGCTTACTTGTAACCAGAATACTAGTCCTTCTCCTGTTCTGTAGTCCCAAATTTGGTTCAATTTAATGTATATGCAGCAATAGGATTACTCCGTCCCAGGTGCATTATTCTACATTTATCTACATTAAACATCATTTGCCAAGTGTTTGCCCACTCAGACATCTTATCCAGATTGTTTTGCAAAATTGTAATGTCAAGGACAAATTTTAGTATGTTACATAGTTTGTTGTCATCAGCAAAGACTGACACTTTACCCTCGATCCCATCCAAAAGGTCATTAATAAAGAGGTTAAAAAGAATCTGTCCTAGCATAGATCCCTGTGGTACCCCTCTGCTGAATATCAACCATTCAGAGAACGTATTTATGATGACTCTTAGCTTCCTGTCATTTAGCCAATTTCTTACCCATCTGCATATAGCTTTCCCCAGTCCCTGCTTATGGTCCTTCAGTATAAGACTGTTATGCGATACAGTATCAAATACCTTTGCAAAGTCCAGATAAATCACATCAGCCGCATTACCAAGATCCAGAATTGCACTAACCTTCTCTTAGAAGCCCAACATGTTAGTAAGACACGACTTATCCTTCATGAATCCATGCTGGTTGTCAGTTATATTATTCTCTGCAATATATTTCTGCAGGTCATCTCATATAAATTGTGCACACAACTGATGTCAGGTTTACAGGACGGTGCTTGTCTGGCTCCACCTTCTTACCTTTATTAAATATTGGAACCACATCAGTCATCCTCCAATCTTGTGGCACCACCCTCTGTTACAAGAAAGTCTAAAAATATAAGATACAACGGTCTATCAATTACGGAATTTCAATTCCCTTAGTTTCCGTGGATGAAAGCCATCTGGACCGGCAAATTTTTTATTGTTTAATTTGCTCAGACACAGGCGTACTTCTTCTTGTGTTAAATTAACTGTCTCAGGTAGTGAACTTTGATTTTTGCGTTGCTGAATGATCCAATTAGTTCTTTGGTGAACACGGATGAAAAGTGCACAGTGTTTTCTTTGTCATCTATTATCTTGTTATTATTGTCTTTACCTATTCCATTTTTTTTCTTTTGTCATTGATGTGTTTGAAAAAATTTGGGGGATTTATTTTAATGTCACTGGCAATTTTTTTCTCTGTGGATAAGTTTGCCAGCTTGATTTCTTTTTTTTACATTTCTTACTTAGATCTTTATACTTCTGAAATGTTATTTCTGTATTCTTGGCCTTCAGGATTTTGAATGCCCTTTGTTTTAGTCTGATTAAACTTTGTAGTGTCTTATTTATCCATAATGGTTTCTTTTCATTTCCTGGACATTTTATTACCAGAGGGTACAAGTTTTCTACAGGATTCTAGTAGTATATCCTTAAACATGCCCCATTTATGGTCAGTATCTCCAGTTATCATGAGATGGTCACAGTCTACACTATTAAGCTCTTCCCTTAATTTTTTTAAATCAGCTTTCCTAAAGATCAGGTTTTTGAAATTCCCCTTTTGAATGTTTGATTGAAAATTACATTGAAACTTACCATATTATGGTCACTGCATCCCAAATGCTCCCTGACCTGTAGATCTGAAATTGTATCTGGTTTATTTGACAGGATCAGATCCAGCAGATTAACTCCCATGGTCGGTTCATCTACCAGCTGAGAGAGGTAATTGTCCTTAATAGTGGATAAGAACTTGCAGCTTTTAGCACAACTAGAAGATTCTATGTTCCATTGAATGTCTGAATTGTTAAAATCCCTCATAATTAGAACCCTATTATTATTTGCTGCCTTTTTAATGTGCTGCATCATTTCCTGCTCTAAATGTACTGCCACACTAAACGTTCCCGCTAACGTTCATGATAACGACGCATACTAATGCGATCGCTTTTGTGATCGTTTTAATGTCGCTAGTAGCTGCCAAAGTGGACAATCTCGTTAACGACGCATAAGCGGTTAGCGATCTCCTTAACGACTTTGGCGGTCGTTGGGACGTGCCACACTGCATGTACTGTGAAAGATCACGACCTCGATAGACGTGACTGAGCGCAACCTTTTGCACGCCCCTCATCACAGATTGGTGGTCACTATTTATCTAATAAATATTTGTCACAGCTCTCTCGCTTTGTGATTGGATGACCGCGTCATAAAAGACGACGTACCAGCACTCCTTTCCATTGCTCTCGAGCAGAAGCGGTTCTTTCAAATCTCCAGCATCGTTCTTACGGCAGTCTACGGCGTTGGTTTTTTTGCGATCCAGTCTGTGGCGTTATATCCTCTGCGATCCAGTTTGTGACGCTATTTTGTTTCCCAATTTTTTTTTTTTTCAAAATCACAAAACAAGTTTTGTAAGGTAGGTATTTTTTTGTCACATTTAATTTTTATTTTTTCTTTAACTTTACAGATCCATTTTTAGATCTCTGCTGTTGTTAACCATTGTCGTCCATCCATTTTTTTTGCCATTGTTTTGTTCTGCGCCCACAACCACCATTTTGTGATCCCTGCTGTTTTTTGCGTAATTGTTCATCTATGATTTTTTAATTTTTTTGCCATTGTTTTGTTCTGGCACGCCCACAACCACCATTTTATGATCCCAGCTCTGTCAATGTTTACTCCAGCTGCGCCCACAACCACCATTTTATGTTCCTGCTGTGTTCTATGTTGTAGGCTATGTAAGCGTTTTATTTAACCATTGTGCCGTTCTCACATAATCATTTTTTTATTACAGATGGCTGATAAGCAGGAATTTTTGCGGGAGTTTATCGAGCTGTACCGCACAATGCCGTGCCTGTGGAAAATTAAGTCGGCTGATTACTGTAACAGGCTTAAAAAGAAGGACGCTTACCAAAAACTGGTGGAGCTCTGCAAGAACCGTTACCCAGATGAACCGGCGGATGAGTCATCGGTGAAAAAACGTATTCAGGCCCTCCGCACAGTGTACAAAAAAGAGCTCAATAAAGTTATAAATTCTACCAAATCTGGAGCGGGGGCCGAAGATGTTTATGTCCCCCAACTGTGGTATTTTGATCTGTTCGCATTCACAAGGGACCAAGAAGTACCCAGACAAGGGACATCCATGTCGGATCTAGACCCGGTGATCCAGCCGGACACCCCTGTCATACATGTAAGTACCTTTGTATTACAACACATTTTTATGTACATGCCAAAGTGGACTTAAATTAAAAAAATATAATTGTGAAATGTAGATAAAATGGCAGAATTAATCCCTTCATGTACTGATAATTTATCAAGCTCAACGGTTGAGGCCTATCCATTTACAAGTGTCGTTTTCACATTTTTGCTGTTTTTTGGGTATAGTGTGAAGATAAATTTCTTTGTCTTTACAAGTGTCGGTTTCACATTTTTGCTGTATATGGATGTTATAGTGTGAAGATTAATTTCTTTTTCTTTGTGATTTACCATTTGTTTTTTGTTCATGCAGGACACAGAAGAGGCAGTCTCCACACCTCCAACTGAACAAGACAGCATGCCGTTGATCCAAGATGAAGTAGTCGAGCCACCATCCTCATCTGTGCGGCGCCGGCTTTCACTATCAGGAAGGAAAAGGAAACCTCCCACCACCTCCACCACCTCGGCTACTCCTGAATTGGTGGAAATTGCTAAAAGAGTGCTTACGGCAGAAAAAGACCAAACTAAAATAACTGGCTTTGCATACTTCGCTAATGAGAGGCTACCTACACTGGATCCTGTTCAGCGGCTTCATGCAGAGAGACTCATGTTTGAGGTACTGACTCAAGCGTCTTTTGGGAACCTGGATAACAGATATATCGTCATGCCAAGACCGCAGTACCCGGACTACTCATGGCCCAACAATCCTGTGCCGAACCCAATTGGGCTAAATCCTGCAAACACAAACGTTGGTGCTCCCCCTTATTTTTATACACCGCAGAGGCAGCGTGGTAATGGCAACGATCCATCTTACCAGCAGTTGTAGGTTTTAAAATTTTTTACAAAAGTTTTTTTGTTGTCTATATTTTTTTACATTGTTACATTTTTTAATAAAAATCTTATTTATCTAATAAATTGTGGTCTTTTATTCTTATGTGATGTCAACTATTAAAATGTTGTCTTTTTATTACATCTACTTGTTTCTACTTGTCACACACGGGGTCATGGGAGTACCAGCTGTCAAAGGAGTTCCATCATAGGGAAAAAATGAAATGAAAAAAAATTCAAAAATTAACAATTCTTTTCAAGGCCCCTGGTCACACTAGTGCTAAAACCTTATACTAAAAAATAATACACCACACCTGCGTAGATAAACGTTCAATATATCATATATATTTTTTTCGTATATATGTAGATATATGTATATATGTAGATATTATGTTTTTTTTTTAATTAAATGTAAACAAACAAAAAAAACAGAAAGATAATAATAAAATAAAAAATTATAAACAAAATATTTACAAAATAAATAAAATACAAAATAATATAAAAAAAAAAAAGTTACTGAGGGCGGCCACCTTGTCCTGCCACTGCCCTCTCCAGCATCACCCCGTGATCCAGCAATGCAGCCATGGCGCTGTTCATAGCTGCCACTGCTGTGTGCATTCTCGACATCACCCGGCGGTGTGACACCAACAGGTCCTGGGCAGTTGGGATTTCTGTGGAGGTAAAGGTAACAGTTAATAGTGAATTCTGTTGCAACATCAACATGTACATGTTATGTTAATTAACACTTACGGTTTTCCTCTGAGGACCCGCTGACCGCCCACCCAGAACCGGTTGCTCCGCCGGCTAGGGAAACACAGAAAAAAAAAAATTATATCACAACAGCCATTACACATAAGACCTTACAAAGTTCTCAAACTTGCCTGAAGCTTATATAATGTGCGTTAATTACCTGATGGGGAGCCTGCATCCGTGTCACGGGATGATGCTGGAGAAAAGCCATTATTGGGTGCAGGACTGGATGACCCCAACTGTGGAGGGGGGGTTGCTGCCGGGGAAGGGGTAGACAGGTACGGTGAAGATGGTGGAGGTCGAGGGCTAGGTGATGGAGGTGGAGGGGTAGCTGGGGACGGTGGAGCAGCTTGAGCTGGTGAAGGTGGTGCTGTAAATGAAATATACAATTCAGACTCCCCATTATCATCATCATTGCCTTCCCATCATCATTGTCTCCCCATTAATATCATCATTAGCATTGCTTTCCCATTATCATTGCCTGCCCCATCACTACTGGTACTTCCATCACTACTGGTCCTCCCGTTACTGCCAGTACTTCCATCTATGCCTGTAAACCCCCTCACGACTGGTACTCCCTTCACTGCCTTGCCCCATCATTGCCAGTACTCCCATCACTGCGGGTGCATTGATATAGGTAGATAAGGCTACTTTCACACTTGCGGTTTTTTGCGCAGCGCAACTTGCGCTATCGGACGCATGCGCAATGTTCCCCTATGTTTAACATGGCGGACGCAGGGTCTAGTGCTTGCACGCGTTCATGTGCGTTTGTCGTGCGCTGCGTATTTTCCCGGTGTGCGCCCATACGCGCTAGACGCTACATGTTGCATTTTTTTTTCCGTCAAAAAAAACAGAGATGATTGAGACAGAGATGATGGAGACAGATGATAGAGCCAGAGATATGGAGACAGAGATGATAGAGCCAGAGATGATGGAGACAGAGATGATGGAGACAGAGATGATAGAGCCAGAGATGATGGAGACAGAGATGATAGAGCCAGAGATGATGGAGACAGAGATGATAGAGCCAGAGATGATGGAGACAGAGATGATAGAGCCAGAGATGATGGAGACAGAGATGATAGAAATGTGACACATAGACAACGCATGCGCCAAAAAATAAATACTCACTCAGAGGCCTGCGGAGCTGGGCCCGGATGCTGGCGACCTTATCGCGTGAGCGGTATCGCAGGTCCGCCAGCTTCTTGCGGATCTGTGCTCTTGTGCGCCGCACATTAAATCGTCTCTGCAGGCCCCGCCGGATTCTCTGCAGGCAAACCCTTTTGTGGCGCATTGGATGTGCCACAGGTTGCCTGCAGTGGTAATCCCAGAGGTCCGTTTTCTTTATCAGATAACGGACCTCCTCATCAGACCATTTAGGCCCGCGCTGTCTCGCCGCCGCCATTGCCGCCACTACAAACAACAGCGCATTGGGCAACGCCAGCGTCATGACGTCACAGCGTGCGCACGTTACGTGCGACCGCAATCGCGACGCAAAACGGTATTGCGATTGCAAAGTGACCGCAGCAGCCATGCGCCACTGCGCCACAAACAGGATCGCAAAACTCCGCCACACAATACTATCCTCGCAACAACGCACAAAGAGACCCATAAAGTGCTCTGGAAACAATGGATGGGGGCGCAGTTATTATAGCTGAAGTGATGTTGTGTGGTCACCAATCGGAGCTGAAGGCGTTAACGAAACAAAACAAAGTCCAGCCTGCGCCACTGACTAATGCGTCGTCAACGAGGTCGCACATCGTTCACAAAAGGTGCCAAACACAGCGATTCAGGCTCACCAGCGGGACGCCAACGATCAAAATACGGTCCAGAACTCTAGTGAACGATCAACGAGATCACAGCAGGGGCCACGTCGTTGCTACATGCCACACACAACGACGTCGCTAACGAGATCGCTAAATAGTGACGTATTTTAGCGATCTCGTTAACGATCTTGTTTAGTGTGGCATACCCTTAACTGTTCAGCTATATTAGGAGGCGTGTCGCAAACTCCAATTAGCAGCTTTCCATTATTGCTTAACCCATCCTTTACCCATACTGGCTCTACATTGTTGCAGCTCCCTCCAAATATTGTCATTGAGCACTGGTCTTAAGTTACATTTAATAAAAAATACACACCCCTCCATCTTTTCTGTCTTTCCTGTCCGTGGCTTTCGGCCAGCCAGGTCTCCATAATGCCCACCACATCATTTTCTGTGGCTGACATAAGAGTCTCCAGTTCATTCATTTTGTTTGCAAGACTTGCAACATTATTAGCACATTTATTACTCCTTCTCACCTTTCTATGTTCCTTGGATGTCCCAACCCCCCTAAATCCTCAATGCCCCCAATTGTCTCACTCTCTCTATCCAAACTATCTATCCCTTTTTAGCGCATCTACACTAGATACTAGTTTAAAAGCTCCTCCATCCAACTGACCATTTTTTCCTCAAGCACAGCTGCACCCTCACCATTGAGATGCAACCCGTCCCTACCATAGAGCCTGTAGCCAACAGAGAAGGTTGCCCAGTTCTCCATGAACCCAAACCCTTCCTTACTGCAACAATTTTAGCCACTTATTTATCTCCCTAAGTTCCTGATGTCTTTCTAGTGACGCTCGTGGGAGTGGCAGTATTTCTGAAAACATCACCTTGGATGTCCTAGCCCTCACCCGCTCCCCTCCATAAAGCCCTCCACCACAGGTCCCCCCAAAGCACAAGCATATCATTAACTCAAAACTGAAAATAAAGATTAAACAACAACCACAAGACGGATTTCATCAACCAAGGTGTCACTTTAATCAGTATAACGGCACCGACCTGACACTGTCTGTAGGTGACTGTGCACAATCCTGCTGACAGGTTCCCTTTAAGTTACAAATAGCATTCATTGCTGTCCAAAAATGCAGAAGAAAAAGTCATGCAAAAATTCATCATAAACACAAGTATCGTACTTTGCATTTTTCCTGACAAGAGATGCAGAAATGGTGCAGAAATTTCTGCATCCAAATACTCAACGTATGCACATACCCTAAGAGTATTTAATCCCAGTGTATATCTAACCCCAGATTATAATATGGCAAGCAGCACCAACAAACAGAATTGGTGCTGGCTACTAGGCATCCTCGGTGACAATGTCTACATGTCAGTATCACTTTGTAGTCACCAACAAAATGGTTCAGCTTTGTGATCCTAAACTTCATCCTGTCTTATCTTTTTGCAAACACCCAGAAGGGGAGGGAAGGAGTGACATCACACACATGTGAGCAGATTCAGCCCACATTTACTGCAGTCGTAATGTAAGCTAGTTGTACACTAGGTTCTCATGGCAAACTACAGCAGCTGCTCCCCTAAGTTTAAAAGGGGAAAAATCAAATATTTTTTATTTATTTTTCATAATTTATGCCATTAAAAACAAATAATATATATTTTTTAAATAAACCATTAATATTTTACATTGTATCAATTCTTGAATAAAAGATTTTTTGAGGATAGTACGTTCCCTTTAATGGCCAACAAAAATAAAATGAGGGATGTTACCAAGCAAGCTTTCTGGAGTTCTTAATCTCTTCATCAGGCATGGTTTGACGAAGTATCTGAAGATACACAAATATTTAAACAAAAAGAGCAGACATGACATAAATAAATGGACATTTAAAAAACAAACAAATTGAGCTAAGAGAATGAATCCTTAATTGACTTACATAAAAGGCATGAAAGTTTTATTGTCCCAGACCTGATGCCCTCACTGTCTCCAGAGCAGATTCCTCAGATTTTGCAAGAAAAATATTTAGACTTGAGAGTCCTCAGTGGTTGATACCAGATTTTGCAGTAAGTCATAAATCCTTGTGATAGATTTATTCCTGTCTGGAGGGTATCAAGACTGCCATTACTTTTTGTTCCCAAACTCTTTGATGTTTTGTGATTTCAAATTACCTTTTAACACCTTAACGACAGCCGATACACCTTTTAACGGCAGCAGTTAAGCGTACTTATTACTCTGCTCCGCTTTTTAACGACATTGAGAAATAAGTGTATAGTGCCCCTCAGGGTCAAAAATTCTCCATGTGTCAGGTACCAAGGGTAGCTGAGACCCCAGAGAACATGATTCGGGTTGGATTTTACCGACCCCAGTGCTGCAATCGCTGTTATTCATGGAAAAAAGGCCACAGCACTTGGTGGCTTGGAGGGGATTTCCTGATGGATATTCTCTATTTTCCCTATAAAATGGAAGGCCAGGTTATCAGCACAGATGTCTGTGATAGGGGCCTGTGTTTTTGGGCTGAAGATCTAATGAAAGGTGTCAAAAAGTTTTTTGGGTTGTTAGATAGTGAGGAGATCAGATCATATACAGACATGCACACACAGCTGCACATACACATCTTTGCACATGGTACACAGATATGCACACATACAGACATGCACATGCAGGCAATTACATATACAAACATATACACAGATACATACACATACTGGCATACGTATATACACATATTTAAGGACAAATTCACAAAAATACATGTAAACAGACAATAATTTATACTAAGTCATAAACACTGAGATACATAAATATACACATTATGTATACACACACATAGACATACAGACACATTAGAAATATTTTTTAATATGAGGAAGCAGGCAACAACCCTCAGTCACCTCTCCCCGCCTTGTCTCCAGTCCAGCTCCTCTGGCATGTAGTGTGCAGGGCATGGTGCTTACTGGCAATCACTTTCACAGACATGGCCACACACAGTACTCTGTGCGGCTTTGTATGCTAGTAGTGTCACAACCCAGACGGCAGTGCACCTTTAATTTTGCTTGTGTGTCGGCCCGGCTGCGTCACTACTAGCAGACACAGCTGCACTGAAGAAGGTCTGTTTGGCGAGGTGAACGGCAGAGATATAGGTCCTTAGCATAAATTTGTAGTGGATGAAGTTTCCTGGTGTGCGAGTTTTCTTCCATAGGTGTTAAGCACTCCTAGAGCATCATTGGAGAAATCGAGTTTGAGATGTCAGCCAGGGCTGTTTTACTCTGTGTTTGGAGGTTCTGAGGGTGAGGAGTGCTACTTGGTCAAGGGTGCTTCTGTGAGTGTTATTGTAGTGATGAGCAGTCAGATCAGCACAGGAAAAAGAGGAGATTGGGGACAGTGAAGAGTGTAGGGAGTCTGTAAGTGAGTGAGTGTTAATGGCCTGTAAATTTCTGCAAAAGTAGTAGGTAGGAGTGTGCTGGGGTAGGTGAGGATTTGTGAGCGTGAAGGAGAAAATATTGTGGTTGGAGAGGGAAAGAGGTGACTTATCTAGGTAGGAGATTGAACAGAGGTGGACAAAGACCAGATCAAGGGTGTTACAGTCTTTGTATGTTTCTGAGGTTGAGAGCTGTGAGAGGCCAAGAGAAGAGGTTAGAGTTAGGAACTGGGATGCAGATGGGGAAGTGGGATGGTTAATGGGGATGTTGAAGTCTCCCAGGATAAGGGTTGGAAATTCGGGCAAGTGTCAGGCCCCTGGAAAAATGGGGGGCCCACTCACTCTCAGGGCCTGGGCCGCTCCCCCAGCATCTGTGCATGGCAACTGATGCTGCTTGACGGCCATCACCTTCACAGACATGGCTGTGCACAGTGCAGCTGTGTCTGCTAGTAGTGACGCAGCCGGGCCGACACACAAGCAAAATTAAAGGTGCACTGCCGTCTGGGTTGTGACACTACTAGCATACAAAGCCGCACAGAGTACTGTGTGTGGCCATGTCTGTGAAAGTGATTGCCAGTAAGCACCATGCCCTGCACACTACATGCCAGAGGAGCTGGACTGGAGACAAGACGGGGAGAGATGACTGAGGGTTGTTGCCTGCTTCCTCATATTAAAAAATATTTCTAATGTGTCTGTATGTCTATGTGTGTGTATGCATAATGTGTATATTTATGTATCTCAGTGTTTATGACTATGTATAAATTATTGTCTGTTTACATGTATTTTTGTGAATTTGTTCTTAAATATGTGTATATACGTATGCCAGTATGTGTATGTATCTGTGTATATGTTTGTATATGTAATTGCCTGCATGTGCATGTCTGTATGTGTGCATATCTGTGTACCATGTGCAAAGATGTGTATGTGCAGCTGTGTGTGCATGTCTGTATATTCTATGTTTGCATGTCTGCGCACTGTGTGTTTGCATGCCTGCGTATTGTATGTATGCATGCCTAATTGTACAGTCATGGCCAAAAGTTTTGAGAATGACACAAATATTATATTTTCACATGATTTGCTGCCCTCTGGTTTTTATGTGTGTTTGACAGATGTTTTTATCACAGACAGAAATATAATAATTGCAAACATATGAGTAACAAAAGCTTATATTGACAGTTAGAATGAGTTAATGCAGCAAGTCAATATTTGCAGTGTTGACCCTTCTTCTTCAGGACCTCTGCAATTCTCCCTGGCATGCTCTCAATCAACTTCTGGACCAAATCCTGACTGATAGCAGTCCATTCTTGCACAATCAATGCTTTCATTTTGTCAGAATTTTTAGGTTTTTGTTTGTCCACCCGTCTCTTGATGATTGACCACAAGTCCTCAATGGGATTAAGATCTGGGGAGTTTCCAGGCCATGGACCCAAAATCTCTATGTTTTGTTCCCTGAGCCATTTAGTTATCACCTTTGCTTTATGGCAAGGTGCTCCATCATGCTGGAAAAGGCATTGCTGATCACCAAACTGCTCTTGGAGGGTTGGGAGAAGTTGCTCTTGGAGGACATTCTGGTACCATTCTTTATTCATGGCTGTGTTTTTAGGCAAGACTGTGAGAGAGCCGATTCCCTTGGCTGAGAAGCAACCCCACACATGAATGGTTTCAGGATGCTTAACAGTTGGTATGAGACAAGACTGGTGGTAGCGCTCACCTTGTCTTCTCCGAATGAGGCGTTTTCCTGATGTCCCAAACAATCGAAAAGGGAATTCATCAGAGAAAATAATTTTACCCCAGTCCTCAGCAGTCCACTGCCTGTACCTTTTGCAGAATATCAGTCTGTCCATGATGTTTTTTTCTGGAGAGAAGTGGCTTCTTTGCTGCCCTCCTTGAGACCAGGCCTTGCTCCAAGAGTCTCCACCTCACAGTGCGTGCAGATGCACTCACACCTGCCTGCTGCCATTCCTGAGCAAGCTCTGCACTGCTGGTAGCCCGATCCCGCAGCTGAAACAATTTTAAGAGACGGTCTTGGCGCTTGCTGGTCTTTCTTGGGCGCCCTGGAGCCTTTTTGGCAACAATGGAACCTCTCTCCTTGAAGTTCTTGATGATGCGATAGATTGTTGACTGAGGTGCAATCTTTCTAGCTGCGATACTCTTCCCTGTTAGTGTCATGTGTGCATCGCCACGAAGATCGTCGCGGTTGCACATTCTGACTTCTCACAGCTGAGTTGCTGTTTCTTTGTGTTTGGCAGTGAGGGAGTTAATTCTGTCTGTGCTCGGTTCTGGGACTGGGTTCAGTTTCTCCCGGCTGCAATTGATTATTTGTTGATTGGTTTCCTTTAAATCCCTGGTTGTCTGTTTTGGGAGTTGCCAGTGAAATTCTTCATGCAGACCACAGATAGGATTGAATCTGTATAGACTTAAGTTAAAGAGCTCCTTAGTTGTTTTAAGCTCAACTTGCTTAGAGTTTTATATCCCAGACCATTTATGTTCCTTCTGTGTTTGAGTGTGTATGCGAGTCTGTGTTTTCTCCAGTCTGTCCTATATGTCTAATCTGTGTATTTAGCAGAGATCAGCCCATATCCCTTTGGTGGTAATCAGGGTCCTTCTTAGGACTGATTACAGGGTTCAGGGACTGACAGGAGACTAGGTTAGGCTGGAGACTTGGACCTCTGAACCATTATCAGTACCTCCAAGGTGAGGGATTAGTTAGGACCCCAGTTTTAGGGTCAGGTTAGACCCCGGTCCTCCTCTTTCCTGTGACAGCGTATCAAGTCCTCAAGATTAACCCTGAGTTCAACGGATATCATGTCAGGTAAATCTATTCTATATTTACATGCTGATGTTGCTAAACTATATGTTGTATAGAGTGTTGTTTCTGTAAGAATAGTTTACTGACATCGTACACATATCATTAGACAGCGTGAAATTTTCACTGGCCAATAAAATTATCTCCAGTTACCATGGATCCAGTAGCCCAGCTGGCTCTGCAGTTGCAGGGATTATCCATGGAGCTGACGGACATTAAGTCCAAAGTTTTGTCTCCCCTGGAGCAAACCAGATTTGAACCTAAAGTAGCTCTCCCGGACAGGTTCACTGGTGGGCGAGACAAATTTTTCACATTCCGGGAAGCATGTAAATTGTATTTTCGGCTTCGGCCTCGATCATCAGGGAGTGAAGAGCAGAGAGTGGGAATTGTTATCTCGCTCCTACAAGGGGACCCTCAATCCTGGGCATTCTCCCTTCCTCCGGGATCCCCGGCTCTACAGTCTGTAGATCGATTTTTTACTGCCCTGGGTTTGGTATATGATGACCCAGATCGGGTCTCTCTTGCTGAGACAAAATTACGTAAGATACAGCAGGGAGATCGTCCGGCGGAGGAATTTGCTTCTGAGTTCCGTAGATGGGCCACAGATACTCAGTGGAATGACCCAGCTCTTAGGAGTCAGTTTTGTCATGGGCTTTCTGACAAATTAAAGGACGTTTTGGCTCAGTATGATTCTCCTCCATCACTGGAGGCTGCTATGGCCCTAGCTATCCGTACTGATAGACGGCTTCGGGAGAGGGGTGAGGTAACTCCGCCCCCGGTAGTTGCTCCACCTACTACAAAAGTCCCTTATGTTGAGATTCCCCTTGTCTGTTCAGAGGAGCCTATGCAGTTGGGAGAGACATCATTTCGTAGGAGGGGATTGGTGGTACGCAGCAGGACTAGAAGGTGTTTCTTCTGCGGGAAAGAGGGACATTTTGTTGGGGGATGTCCATCCCGTGCCTTGTTGAGCAAAAAGTTGCCGGAAAACTGTTAATCCCAGGTTGTGTGGTGGACGACAACCTGGGAGTATGTATTTCGTCCGCTAGTTCTTCTCAGTTCCTTGTACCAGTGGAGATGGTGGTTGGTACGAGAGTGGAGAGATTTTCTGTTCTTCTTGATAGTGGGTCCGGGGCTAATCTGGTTGACGCTCAGTTTGCTCAGGCTCAAGGTATGCCTCTGAGTGTATTGGCCAAACCGATCCCTATATTCTCCATTGACGCCAGGCCTCTCGGCCAAGGTAGCTTTGTTCATGAGGTCCATAACATTGATATTCGGGTAGGGGCGATACATAGGGAACAATTATCTTGTTATGTGTTGGAGGGTCTACCTACTCCTATTGTGTTGGGACTTCCTTGGTTGGTTAAACATAACCCTGTGATTAATTGGCAGTCCAGGGAGATAAGCCAATGGGGTGAGTTTTGCAAAAGTAACTGCATGAACACAGTCATCAGTGCGGTCGTGCCTAGTACATTGCCTCCTTTTTTGGAGGACTTTGGGGATGTGTTCTCTGAGGAGGGGTGTCAGGAGTTGCCTCCTCATCGCGTGTATGACTGCTCTATTAATTTACTTCCTGATGCTAAGTTACCTAAAGCTAGGTTATATAACCTTTCTGGTCCTGAGAGGCAGGCTATGAAAGACTATATTTCGGAAAGTCTGGCCAAAGGGCATATTAGACCTTCATCTTCCCCAGTGGCCGCGGGGTTCTTCTTTGTGAGAAAAAAGATGGAGGCCTACGCCCTTCCTTGGATTTCCGCGAACTTAATCGGATTACTGTTCGAGATCCGTATCCTCTCCCTCTTATTCCTGATCTCTTCAATCAAATTGTGGGCGCCAAATGGTTCTCTAAATTGGATCTCAGGGGGGCGTATAATTTGATTAGGATAAAAGAGGGGGATGAGTGGAAAACGGCGTTTAACACGCCGGAGGGACATTATGAGAACCTTGTCATGCCTTTTGGTCTGACTACTGCACCAGCAGTATTCCAACATTTTGTTAATGACATTTTTCGTCACCTTGTGGGGCTGTTTGTGGTCGTATATTTGGATGACATTTTAATTTACTCGCCAGATCTTGTGTCTCACCAGGAGCATGTGAGACAGGTGTTGCAGATCTTGCGAGACAATAAACTATACGCCAAACTGGAAAAGTGTGTATTTGCTGTACAGGAACTTCAGTTTTTGGGTTTCTTGGTGTCAGCCTCCGGTTTCCGTATGGACCCTGAAAAAGTGAGAGCAGTGCTTGAATGGGATCAGCCAGAGGATCTTAAGGCTCTGCAGCGTTTTCTGGGGTTTGCTAACTACTACCGGAAATTTATTTGTAATTTCTCATCTGTTGTCAAACCTCTCACTGACATTACAAGAAAAGGGACGGATTTTTCTAAATGGTCGGACAAAGCTTGCCAAGCTTTTTCCTCTTTGAAAAAATGTTTTGCTTCGGCACCCGTTCTCATCCAACCAGATGCATCACAGCCGTTCATTGTGGAGGTGGACGCGTCTGACGTAGGGGTGGGTGCAATATTGTCCCAGGGTCCGTCCCCTGGTAAATGGCATCCGTGCGCTTTCTTTTCTAAGAAGTTGTCGTCCGCCGAAAGGAATTATGATATCGGCAATAGGGAACTTTTGGCAATTAAGTTGGCTTTTGAAGAATGGCGTCACTTTTTGGAGGGGGCAGTCCACCCGGTCACCGTCATTACTGATCACAAAAACCTGCTGTATTTGGAATCTGCTAAGCATCTGAATTCCAGACAAGCTCGATGGTCGTTGTTTTTTACCAGGTTTAATTTTGTCGTCACATATCGCCCTGGGTCTAAGAATGTTAAGGCTGATGCCTTGTCTCGCAGTTTCCCAGGGGCCGGGAAAACGGATGACCCGATTCCTATCCTTCAGGAGGGGGTGGTAGTGTCGGCTGTATGTTCTGAGCTTGAGGAGGAGGTATTAGAGGCTCAGGGGGACGCCCCTGCAGGACCTTCAGGGAGACTGTTTGTCCCAAATCAGTTGAGACAAAAGGTTATTGAGGCACATCATAATTCTGCTTTAGCAGGACATCCAGGGAGTAAGGCTACTTTAGATCTCCTTTCTCGCCGGTTTTGGTGGCCTAACGTTAATAAAGATGTTATAACTTTTGTCGCGTCCTGTGGGGTTTGTGCTCGCTCTAAGACCCCGCATACCCGTCCGTCTGGGACCCTCTTACCCTTGAAACTTCCGGAGCGTCCATGGACTCATTTGTCTATGGACTTCATTACGGATCTTCCTCCGTCGTCAGGGAAAACTGTCATACTGGTGGTTGTTGACAGGTTCAGTAAGATGGCACATTTCATTGCTCTTCCTGCCCTCCCTAATGCTAAAACTCTGGCGCAGGTGTTCATTGGGGAGATTGTGAGACTTCATGGGTTGCCTTCTGATGTGGTGTCAGATAGGGGGTCTCAGTTTGTGTCTAAATTTTGGAGGGCATTTTGTTTACGTCGGGGGATGCAATTGTCATTTTCCTCGGCTTTTCATCCGCAGACCAATGGTCAGACAGAGCGTCTGAATCAAAGCCTTGAGACTTATCTTCGGTGTTTTGTCTCAGAGAACCAGGAGGACTGGTCTTCTTTCTTGCCTCTGGCAGAGTTCGCTCTTAACAACAGGCGGAGCGAGTCCACTGGTAAATCCCCGTTTTTTGGGGCATATGGTTTTCATCCCCAGTTTTGTACTTTCAATGGGGGGGGCCCTTCTGGGGTTCCTGAGGAGGAGCGTTTCTCGTCGTCACTTGCTTCAGTGTGGAGAGGTGTATTGAATAATCTGAGTGCTATGGGGAACCGTTATAAACGTATGGCTGATAGGAGGAGAGTTTCTGGTCCAGATCTGAATGTGAACGATCTGGTATGGTTGTCTACCAGGAATATAAAACTTAAAGTTCCCTCCTGGAAACTGGGTCCCAGATTCATCGGGCCGTACAGGATCAGTTCCATAATTAATCCTGTGGCATTTCGTCTGGACCTCCCTCCTACGTTTAAAATCCACAATGTGTTCCACAAGTCATTACTTAAGAGGTACGTGGCACCAGTCATACCGTCACCTCTACCTCCTCCTCCAGTGGTGGTCAATGGTAACTTGGAGTTTCAAGTGTCAAAGATCATTGACTCACGTCTGAATCGCCAGTCCCTTCAGTACTTGGTGCATTGGAAGGGGTATGGTCCAGAGGAGAGGACGTGGGTTCCTGCGTCTGACATTAACGCAGATCGTTTGGTTCGGACCTTCCACAGAACTCACCCGGGCAGACCTGGCCCTGAGGGTCCGGAGGCCCCTCGTAGAAGGGGGGGTACTGTCATGTGTGCATCGCCACGAAGATCGTCGCGGTTGCACATTCTGACTTCTCACAGCTGAGTTGCTGTTTCTTTGTGTTTGGCAGTGAGGGAGTTAATTCTGTCTGTGCTCGGTTCTGGGACTGGGTTCAGTTTCTCCCGGCTGCAATTGATTATTTGTTGATTGGTTTCCTTTAAATCCCTGGTTGTCTGTTTTGGGAGTTGCCAGTGAAATTCTTCATGCAGACCACAGATAGGATTGAATCTGTATAGACTTAAGTTAAAGAGCTCCTTAGTTGTTTTAAGCTCAACTTGCTTAGAGTTTTATATCCCAGACCATTTATGTTCCTTCTGTGTTTGAGTGTGTATGCGAGTCTGTGTTTTCTCCAGTCTGTCCTATATGTCTAATCTGTGTATTTAGCAGAGATCAGCCCATATCCCTTTGGTGGTAATCAGGGTCCTTCTTAGGACTGATTACAGGGTTCAGGGACTGACAGGAGACTAGGTTAGGCTGGAGACTTGGACCTCTGAACCATTATCAGTACCTCCAAGGTGAGGGATTAGTTAGGACCCCAGTTTTAGGGTCAGGTTAGACCCCGGTCCTCCTCTTTCCTGTGACAGCGTATCAAGTCCTCAAGATTAACCCTGAGTTCAACGGATATCATGTCAGGTAAATCTATTCTATATTTACATGCTGATGTTGCTAAACTATATGTTGTATAGAGTGTTGTTTCTGTAAGAATAGTTTACTGACATCGTACACATATCATTAGACAGCGTGACAGTTAGGCCATTTTTGTGCATTGCAATGATGACTGCACGTGTTTCTTTAGAGATAACCATGGTTAACAGAAGAGAAACAATGATGCCAAGCACCAGCCTCCTTTTAAAGTGTCCAGTGGTGTCATTCTTACTTAATCATGACAGATTGATCTCCAGCCATGTCCTCATCAACACCCACACCTGTGTTAATGGAGCAATCACTGAAAAGAGGTTAGCTGGTCCTTTTAAGGCAGGGCTGCAATGATGTTGAAATGTGTTTTGGGGGATAAAGTTCATTTTCTAGCCAAATATTGACTTTGCAAGTAATTGCTGTTAAGCTGATCACTCTTTATAACATTCTGGAGCATATGCAAATTGCCATTAGAAAAAGTGAAGCAGTAGACTTTGTAAAAATTAATATTTACGTCATTCTCAAAACTTTTGGCCATGACTGTATGTGTGCATGTCTGCATATTGTATGTGTGCATGTCTGTGTGTTGCCCCTGAGGTCCAGTCGCCACAGAGATACTGCACCTCAGTCAGAGGTGTGGTACTTCACTCTCAGGTAAGGAGGGGATATCACCCAGAACCCAGACACTTACATCCAACACCAGACCTCTCAAGGCCAGGGAGGGACTAGGTAGAAGGTGTGGGTGGAGAAAGTAGAGAAGAGGCGGAACTTAGTGAGTGTTCTGAGAGAACACAGACAGTGAGGGACACTGAGTGAGGGTGGTTGTTGGGGACAGGAGCAGAGAGTCTCTTGTCCCTAGGCCAGACGACAGAAAGAGAAAGAAGCTTCAGAGAGAGAGAGGAAGAAGGGGCACGGTAAGTGAGGAATCCACCAATGGGGCTCGTATCCAAACTGATTGAAATCAGGTGGAAGATCCAGGTCGCAGTAAGGGGACCGGTCCCAGTCTAGTCAAGAAACTAAGGACTCAGCTAGCTAAACTGAGGTTGCAGTATCTGTATGTGCTGCAGCAGCATCCACACGCATTCGCCGAAAAGGAAGCCAGATAGGACAAAGGGGACCTAGAGCACGTTGCTCAACAAGATTCGAGGCTGCTGGCTTGGGACACTGTGTGTGAAGGCACAGGGCAGGAGAGGAGGGAGCCAGCGCCGAGAGATGGTCAGGAAAGGAACATCTGAAGGGGGTTCTGACACAGTGTACCCCAAATTACATGAGAGCTGTCTGGACCACTTCCAGGAGGACACAGCACCCCGGCTGGGGATTGTACCAAAGAACTGTGAGTAAACTGAAAAGACTGCACCCTACTGTGTCCTCAGAATTATTGACTGCGTCATCTGCCCTGCACCACAACTACCACCATTATCCTTAACACCATAACTGCCCTGGGGAATAGCTCTACCAGTGGAGAGCTGTAACAACTTTGCTGCGTCATCAACTGCCCCAGTAGAACTGAACTGCAGCGTCGGCTAACACCTTTATTGCCGAATATCATGAGTAGCGTCACAAACTATTCCACTTATCCACTTTTACTATTTCTCTTTCATTTTTATTGGACGCCCAGGGCAACAGACCGGTCACTGCTGCTGTGACACTTCCCCTTTAAGAACAGTATAACTGTATATCATGAATCGAGATATGTTTTAAAGGGGTCCACTGAGACCTTTTCACCTGGGGCCCACGAAAATCTAAAGCTGACCCTGGTCCCTGTACATATAAAGGGATGTCCAGGCTTAGTCATGGCTGGAAGTCCTGACCCATTGTAAAGATTCCTAAGGGTTTCAGAAAGGCTTTGAGACCCATATGGGGCAGATCGAGCAGCATAGTTGGGCAGAGAGGTGAGTCGTGAGAAGACTATTATTTTTTTTAACCTTTTGCTTTCTCTCTAATAGTCAGCAATATGGCAGCCAGCTAAGTTCATGCAGAACAAATTTTAAAGAATACGCATTATGGAGAATGCAGATTTTTGTGAAATTTTGTAAAATTTAATAAATTCACCCAACTTTAGTCAGCACTTAATTGAGGACACATCGCTTCTCTTGAAGTTTCTTTCAAATGTTTTTTTTTTCCAAAAGGACTACCAAAATGATATTGAGGCCACTGGATATCTGATTACAAATCTATATTTTATTTAAAGAAAATATCCACAGAAAAGTGGCTTAATTTTTTAGAAGCAATTTTTAAATTTTTGATTTTGGATCTTTAGCAAATGATTATTGATTGTAAAGAAAGTTTGAAAAAATGTGTTATCAAATCATTTATGTTGTTTATGACCTTTTAAGGCAACTTTTATTTCTTGAATTGAAATTCTCTTTACACATAATCAGAGAGGAATGTGGCATGCACCCATCTTTCTCTAGTGAATATCAGTTAATGGAACAGAAGCATTACACTCTACTGCACCTGCATTCAAGTATTCATAACGCTGTGGGAAAATGTGAACCAAACCTGCATGCTTTGCTATTAGCTGGCTTTAAAATGTCGGCTTACACTTGCTTCCATCTGGATTTAATTTTCAAAAGTTATTTCCACAGCCAACATCAGTGAGCATTTTATGAATAGTAATAAAAATTGCCACCTTAACTGATTGTATGGGGGTGTCTATGTATTAAACTGTGACAGGCCCTGGGTAAATGCTTGCATATTTAGAAAGGTTTGCATGTGATAACAGAAGACGGAATAATTTTGCCATAATAATTTTTTTTTATTTTTTTTTCAGAAATACACACCATAGCAAAGAAACATTTATGAAAACATGACTTATCAATTCAGTTTAAACAAATACTTTATAACTATGACAGGACTACTGAATATTAATGGATTACTAATGTATCTGTGTAGCCAGAAAGTCATATTTTCCTGCCTAAATATTTCTGATAATACGTATATTCCTATCAAAATGGTGCAAACTGCCTTCATTGACTGTATATATGTAACAGGTCTTCAGTGTAAATCTAAAACACAGAAGCAAATTTCTAATAAAGGCCAATCTTAAAAAGGGTTATGTCACATGCTGAAAATTATGAGTACTACTACTGCATAAATTAGCAATAGGTCTCTTTCTTGATTTTATTTTATTGTCTGCATAAAAATTGTCCAAACATAATGATCAGACCCAATGCATGCTCTGATGTACGGTCTTTAGTTTCATCCATTGAAGGCTCAAACATCATTAGTAGTCAGTTCCTACTGTCAGTAATAAGTAGCATCACATCACAACACACAATGTGACATAATGGGCCAGTTGCTGCCCATTACAATAATTTGCATACCAATTTCACTTTTATCAACTAATACAGTCTCAGATTTATTCAACCACTTGTAAGATAGCGCTCACTGTGTATGTTGGGGGACACTCGCTTGGCAACGAGATAAAGTAACGGTTTTCTCACATAAACAAGTTCATGTGGTTTGTTATGCAATCACAAACCGTACCACGAACAATCCATTATATACATCACCGGAACATAATAAACACCGACAGTTTATTCCAATGGCAGATACTTCGCTGCCGTTATTATAACCTCCTTTGTCTGGAATTACCATCCTGGAGCTCTGCTCCACACGCTGACTCCTGTCAGTCTTCTCTCCTGAGGAAACTGCCTACTGGGATCACCGTCCTTGTGACCAGGGCACTATTGACAATTCCAGACCCTCAGTAGGTCATTAGCTTCCCCAATGCAGTGCCGTCACAGACTCTGCACATACACAGCCTCTCCATGTGCTCTTCAGGAAGTCCGTCCACTCCTAGGGCTTTCCAACACACAGGCCTGTCCAGTCTTGCAGGACCTTAGAACACAGACCATGTGACCAACCCACAGTCACATTAGGTAGCTGTAACCACCCCTGTTATGTTTCGGTAGCTGAGGAGTGCAGGTAAAAAAGGCAATACACCAGAGCAGTTGGAATCTATGAGATTGCAGTACCCTGACTAACCACCACAACTAGAGGCAGCCGTGGAGCGTTCCTACATTGGTCCTAGACGCCTCGTCACAGCCTGAGAAACTAACTACACCTAAAGATAGAAATAGGAAAGCTATCTGCCCCGGAGCAGAACCCCAAAGATAACAGAAAGCCCCCAAACATGTAATGGCGATTAGACAAGAGGAAATACTGACACAGAAAGAAAATAGTATGAGCAAACGCTGGGGCCCAAACTATCTAAATAGAAAAGGATAGGAAGGGTACTTACTGCAATCCCAGAAAACCCTGAAAAGCACCAACTCTACTAATTTCAAAATCACCTGAGATCACACGACCTCTACCACCTAAATTAGTTCTCTGGTGTAACAAAATCAAAACAGCAGCCACTGAAAAAACTGGAAAAAGCAAAAGAACAAAACTCAGTGGCTGAACCAAACTGAGAGGGCAGAAGCCCCTGGAGGGGACCCTGAAGGCCCCCAAAGAAGTGCAGGACAAAATGCAAAAAACACAGCAAAAACACAAAAGAAGCAAAAGTCTTATCTGTAAGCAGGAGATGCAGACACGACACAGCAGGCTACAAGGGAAACTGGAATGAAGGATTCAGACCAGAACAATTGATCACCAGCAACCCTGATGGGAAAATGACTCCCTTATATAAGACCAGTCAGTAACACCTGATTCCCAGTCCTCACAATCCTCACTAGCACCGCTTGTAACCACCAGAGGGAGCCTCTGCTCAGAACTCATCTCAAACCCATTCACAACACACCCCCATAGGTGAGACGTGTGTGGTTAGCCTGTCCCGCCCATCTCTTCGGCTAACCCTGTAAGCCTCCTTATAAAAAAAACAAGTCTCATAGGACTACAGGTTCCAGAGCAACATTACTGGCTTACAGCGCAGAGTACCTCCTCTGCGACACATACCGGCCATTTACAATAATGCTGATCACTGTCTCATACCCTGCATGACAAGCATGTTTAGTCCTTTGTTGAGCACCCTTTGCTGTTAAGACCTGCTAAACAGCCAGACACAAGCTTCTGGCAGTGTTCCTGAGAAATCTTAGCCCATTTCTCATAGGCAATGGCCTCCAGATCACTAATATTCTTTGGTATGCATGCTGCAACCACCTTCTTTAAATCTTACCAAAGTTTTTCTATAGGTTTCAAGTCAGGCAACTGCTATGGCTACTCCAGAATCTTCCAGGATTTATGAAATTAAGTTTAGTGGATATTGCTATATGCTTGGGATTATTGTAATGTAGGAAGGTGGAGTTTCTCACAAGCTACAGAGAAAGAGTATGCCGAGGGCTAAACTGGCGAAAATCGCAGGATACAAGTCAAATATTAGCTAGAAATAGCGTTAGGCCGGGGTCACACTTGCGAGTGCAATGCAAGAAACTCGCGCGAGTGTCTCTCATAAATACAAGGCACTGCCGCCCGCACTCGGGACCGGAGCGTTCAGCTGCTTAGAAATACATGCAGTCGCACACTTCAGTCCCAAGTGCCGGGTATTGATGCTAGAGACTCGAGCGAGTTTCTCGCATTGCACTCACAAGTGTGACTCCGGCCTTAGTGTGAGAATGAAGTAAATAGTGCCTTGCGATGGATCAAAATGCAGGTAGGAATATTGTAGCTAAAATATAGGCACAGGTTGGTGTTACTACACTGATTAAAATTATACCTGGGCTGATGAAATTCATCTTGTGGTTGTTGTTTAATCTGTATTAGCAGTTTTCAGGGCAGCCTGTGAGCTGGTATTTTTTTGGTGATCTGTTCTCATATTCATTATTATTGGCTTAAATGACAGGTCACTGAACCTTCAATGACCAGCCTCCTGTTTTAAATACTGTACTTGCATAGTTCATATTGTGGTCTTTGGAAAAAAAATTAAATACAGCAAAATGGTGCCAGCAGCAAGCAATATCTGCTACTGTGCATGTGCCGGTGCCATTTTCCTGCATCCAAATTTTTTTTCCTCCAACAACATGACGCTGCTTTTGGTCTCACTTGCAAGCCTTACTTCATTACGATTTTTAGCTGTTTAACTATTGCTCTGCATTCCCTGTAAACATCATAATATATGATGCAATGACTGAGGTGCCACTGCACCCACAGGACTTCAGAGTCCTTCTACAGTGACATCATTGCTCTGCACCTGGACTTTGATGTCCTGTACATGTGCTGGTGTGATGACATCAACGCATTGGTCTGTGGGGTGGACTCGTCAGGATCCTGAATTAGGTGAGTATATGATGTATTTTATTTAACTTAAAACTTTTAGTGTGACTGTGTGGGGAACCATACAGTGTGGAGGGTTGCCCTCATGTATTTTAGGAGCTATTGTAGGGGACTCTAAAATATGAGGGTCTTTATAAAGTGTGGGAGCTAATGTAAGGGATATCATGCAGTGTGGGGCTAATGTGAGAGTCATCATACAGTATGGGGGCTAATGTGGAGCCATTTTTTATTATGGAGCTAATGTCATACAGTGTGGAGGCCCTTATAGTGTAGATACTACTAAGGGGTCCATTATACAGTGTGGGAGCTGATGTGGGGGTCATTATAAAGTGTGGAAGCTAAGCTAATGTGAGGGCCATTCTAAAGTTTCGGGACTAATGTGGGGCCCTCATAAAGTATATGAACTACTGAGTGGTCCATCATACTGTGTAGGGTTTACAGTGTTGGGGCTAATATGGGGGCCATTATACAATGTGGAAGCTAATACAATTGCCAGTATACATTTAGGGGCTACTGTGGGAGCTGTCGTAAAGTGCAGTGACTACTGAGTGGTCCATCATACTGTGTGGGGGCTAATGTAGAGGCCATTATAGTGCATGGGAGCTAATGTGAGGACCATTATACAATTTGAGTTGGGGGTTACTGGAGGGGTCATTATACTGGGTTTTGGGGAGTAAAGAGGATATACTATGTATAAGGGAGCTGTGGGCCCTTCATATTATGTATAGAGGAGCTATGAGACATCATGCTGAGTATAGGGGAGATATTGTGGCACTATAATATTGTCACGGGTGTGTCAGGTGTGACAGACAGTCATCCTGGATCCAGCTGTAGAAGGTCTTTGCGATTAGCTCAAGATCCTTTTTGATTTTTTGTATCTGTTGTGGAGCGATATCTCTCTCCCTTTAATACCCAACAGTTACCTCCACCTTCAGCCGCTAATTAAACACCTCTGCTGACGGTTTATATTCATTCCGTGCCTGCAGCATGCTTCTGGTGTTAGCTCTTACATGTCTCTGTGTAGTTGGATGTACTGACAGTCGGTTAGTTCCCTCTCAGAGCACTCTTAGAGGATTGCTGGTTTGACATCTTGGTTGATTTGTCTAGCTAAGTGTTCCCTTGTTTGTCTACCCTCTTTATATTTAGTTGTAGTGAGGACTGGCTAGTGCACACCTCATCCTCCCTGCTAACCAGGGCCTAACCAGGGCTAGGGTCAGGCATGAATTTGGTTCCTGCTCAGCGATAGATGCAGAGCCTATATAGGGACAGTAAGGGCAGTTAGAGTGATTTTAGTTCTGCCTATGGGCCTATACTCCTCACTTCCCTAGTGTTTGGGCTCCCCAATCACTTTCCTCTTTTTGTGCACTTATTTATCCATCACCCAGCGTGACAACTATGCATAGAGGGGATTAGGCCCATTATACTGTGTATAAGGAGCTGTGAGCTCTTAACACTGTGTATAGGGGAGCTGCTAGCCCATTATACTATGTATAAGGGAGCTGTGAACCCATCATACTGGGAATGAGGGAGCTGTGGGCATATCATAATGTGTATAGGGGAGATGTGGGTTCATCATACTGTGTATAGGGGAACTGTTGGGCCATTATAATGTGTATAGTGATCTGTGGGACCATTATACTGTGTATAGGGAAGTTGTTGACCCACTATATTGTGTATTGGGGAGCTGTAAGGGCATTATAAGGTATTTAGTGGAGCTTTGGGCCCATCATACTGTGTATAGAGGAGCTGTGGGGACATTATACCAGGAGTACGGGAGCTGTGGGCCCAACATGTTGTGCATAGGGGACATGTGGGGATTGAAGGAACATTATTAACTGGTAAATGAGGAATTAACCATAATTATTTTAGGGGCACTTGGTATTGTGACCATCAAAGGTGCACATGGGGGCATTATTACTTTCTAGAAGCAAAATGTAGACACTTTCCTAAGACACTTGCACAGAGCATTTATATTTTTTAGGTGGCAATTTTACGATCTAGAGGGAACAAAGAGGCATTTTACTTTGTAAGGGGCAAAGTGGTGGGAATTATGTGGGGCAGTATGAGGAGCCCTGCTTTTGTACTATTTAGCAGCTGCAGTAATAGGGAAACAAACAGCAACAGAAGCTCAGCATTGAGTTATCAGCAGGATGATAGGTTTGTGCAGGCTGGGAAGAGATTGTGGCAAAGTCAAGTGTATCTTTGATGTAATCTCTGTTGACGAGTCCTGCCTGGAAGAAGTTGTCATGTTGATCTGGGCCAGATGAAAAATATAGGAAAAGTGGATATTTTAATCAGAATGAATGTCACCTGTAAGTTACTATTTGTAACTATACTGTAATCTCATTTATTTTGCAGGAATGGTATCTAGGACTATATTCACCATATGGCAGTAATATCAGTGTTGGTTTTTGTATAGCGATTTACTTTCAGTAATGTCCTGGCCATCTGCATAGGTTCCCCTATAGCCATTAATTGGGTCTGCCACTGTAGTTGCAATCAGGGTTACCTGATTAGAGCCCTACAACCTTATGCTCTGTATGGTTTGCCTGCTGCTGACTCCATACAGTGTGTACTAGGTGACTCAGAATAACCTTTTTCAAACAGTTATTTCCTTTACCCATAAATTAACCCTTTTGAAACAGCCATGTTCTCCTCCTGGTCCTGGAGAATAACATTATATAAATAGCTTTGTTCTTCTCCTTCAGATGGGCAGCAAAATGCATAGAAGATTTAGTTTATGGCTGATTAGTAGCACTGCTCTCTATAAAATGAAGCTCTGCTTGGAAGTGAGGGAAAGTCTGGCCCAATTTGCATGTTACAAATTTAATAGTACATATAAATAATATAGGGTACTTGGTTTTCACTGTTTTGATCAAAAAAGCGTTGTACCCAATTGGGATGGTCCAGTTCCCTTCACACATAGCAGCACTGATAGCAAATTAAGAAGAAAACATGTTCTCTAATGTGGTAGTGATGTAAGCCTTGTCGGTGGTGACGGTGTTTGTTCACAATTGAAAACATGACTTCTTTCTTCCAGAAAAACTTGATCAAGAAAATAAACATTGCGAAAAAATCACAGGGTATATTAACAATCTATCACATAAATACACGTAATATGCATAGTAGTGCCACAAGGAGTGCTTTTGGCAGTTTTATATTCAAAATTTAATTACATTTTCCATTTAAATCTGATCTCTAAAGAAAAGGGAATAATCCACTATTTCTTTTATTATTACAGTCTAGTTTCCCAAGTGATTTCATTGTAAGCATTATTGAGTGTAGTGATCCAGACTCCTTTGTGTCAGCTTACTTTTGTTAATTAATGTTGATATTATGTGTAGCACAATACTATATTTTGTAAACAGCCTGAATTCTCAATTGACCAGAGCAAGTGCTAAAGACATATTTAAGCTTGTTAATTATGCAGTGAATAATTTATGGGTTTATATGTTCTCTATGAAAATATGAATTTAGATATTGCTCTTAGTGGGAGAAAATGTACTATTTGATAAATTAAAGGGTAGTAGACACCTTTAAATACCAATGACCTCTGGTGCATAACAATTAGAATGCTCTCAATCACATTCATGGGCGAAACGTTAAACAGTGCTCTATTATGTTTCGGTAGCTAAGGAGGACAGGAACAAAAGCAGGGCAGCCGAACACCTGAGATGTTGGTAACTGATGGGTTGCAGATTCCTAAACTAACGACACAACTAGAGGTAGCTGTGGAGTGTTCCTACGTTGATCCTAGACGCCTCGTCACAGCCTGAGAGATAACTACACCTAAAGGCAGAAAGATGAAAGCTATCTGCCCCGGAGCAGATCCCCAAAGAAAATAGGAAGCCCCCAAACATATAATGGCGGTTAGACAAGATGAAAATACAAACATAGGCAGAAAATAGACTGAGCGAATGCTGGGGCCACAAGCTGACTAAATAGGATAGGACAGGAGAGATTACTTTCTGCAACCCAGAAAAACCCTACAAAAATCCAACAATTCCGATTACAAAAATACTGAGATCACATGATCTCGCTATCCACTAAATCAGATCTCAGTGTGAACAAAAACCAAGCTGCAGCCGCTGAAAAAACAGGAAAAAGCATATGAGCAAATAACAGTGGCTGCAGAAAAACTGTGAGGAGCTCAGGTCCCAGGAGGGGACCTGGCTGACCTCCACAAAAGTGCAGAAAACAATGCAAAAAGCAAGCACAAAAAGAAAAGCAAAAAATATCTTATCTGAAAGCAGGAGATGCAGGCAAGACTCCAGCAAACTTCCAAATGAACCAGGAACACAATTGAGACAAGAACAATTGATCACCGGCAACCATCATGGGAGGGAACCTCCCTTATATCAGACCAGTCCGTGATTCCAGATTGCCACTCCTCGCTGAAAAGTTCAGTACTGTCTGTAACCACCAGAGGGAGCCTCTGCTCAGAAACCATCTCTAGCACATTCATAACAGTGCTCAGTTTTTACTGTCATAGTAGGCATTTATACTCGGAACAAAAGACCGAGATTCTATATCACATAGATTATTAATTAGTAAATTACAGAAAAATACATGTTTTACATATAACTCTACACCTCTGTTAGTCATTGTTTGCTGGTTTGCAAATGTGTCTATTGTCATATTCTTCATTATCTAATTGAACAAAGAACAAAAGTTTAACTTAGTGGAAAATAATTGTTGTATTGCACTTGAAAACATTCAATAGCTACCTCTTCTCAATTCATCTAATAATTAGAAATTAATAGATTGTTCCACAAAGGATTGAATTGAATTTGAGTCTAATTTTCTGAAATTCTGTGGCTTCATCCAAATTGGAACAGTTTGAGATTCAGTTTGCTGGTTGCAAATAAAATTAAAAAACTTGCCTGGCACCATCCAGGAGCACATCAGAGAAGGTAATTAGCATAAGTGGAGGTAATAAAATGCTATAAAGACTGGATGGGTGATGATGAGGAGTAGAGGGGCTGAAGAGTTGAGCTGTGGGGGACAAGGTTTTTTTTTTTAATCTTTTGATGGTGCTTGTGGGTCAGAAAATTTGGCGGACAGATTAAATTAGGCACTAAAGGTTAAGCAATTTTTACAAAGGCATTTACACTAAAAATAGAAGTCTAATATGTAAATTGTATTGAATATTAAGTAAAATTTCCCATAAAGTAAAAAATAAATTAATTTGGGGAAAAATAAAGGATGAAAAAGGAAATTCCAGTTTTGCAACTGTTTTTTTAATAGTCCTAATGCTCCTAAAATTAAAAACGAGGTAACTAGGCAAAAATTCTCCTTTTGTTATACATCTATAGCTCCTATTCTATAGACCTATGTATGTATATGGTAACAAACTGCAAACAAATCCTATATTGTCTCATTCTGCTGTTATGCTGAAGGCATAGAAGAAAGGAAAAGCAATTTCAAGATCAGACGGCACAAAGTGTTCTTTCATTTTGGAGGCACACAAATCTGCATAGATGCTGATATAAAATGATAAGATTTATTGACAGAATTATTTGTAAATTGCTTTTATTATCATTACATAGGATCAAAATAGACACAGGTCTGCCAGGTTAAACCCTTCTCAATCAATTATGTATCATTAATGGCTAGATTTCTTATAACCCTCAATGCTATGTTATTAGATTTAGTCTTTTTTAAATGCTGACATATTATCATTTACAACTATCTCTTGGGATGGGGTATAATATAGTTTGATTATTCTAACTGTAAAGACTATCTTATATAGATGTATATATTACCATTCCTCTACATCTAATGAATATCCCCTGCTCATTTTTAGTCTTTATAATGTAAAATGTTTGCCTTTTTGGTAAATTGGATAAAATAGGGCCACACAAAACCCAAATATAACAGTGATCAAAATTATTTGCTTTTATTAGAGAAAAGGTGACTTACAGCTTTGCTTTACTCAATAAAAGATGAAAAGATCGTAGCGGGGTGTGCCACTGATTGAACTGAAAGTCACATACTCTCCAGAAACAAGCATGGCTTATCTCATGGGGACAGAGACCTTTGGCCAATATTTTTGCACTGCCCAAAAATTGCTGGACTCGTAAATTATAAAGGTGCTTCTCACAAAATTAGAATATCATCAAAAAGTAAATTTATTTCAGTTCTTCACTACGAAAAGTGAGACTCATATATTATATAGAGTCATTACCCCCAGAGTGATGTATTTCAAGTGTTTATTTCTGTTAATATTGATGATTATGGCTTACAGCCATTGAAAACCCAAAACTCATTATCTCAGTAAATTAGAATACTTTATAACACCAGCTTGAAAAAAGATTTTAAAGTCGGAAATGTTGGCCTATTGAAATATATGTTCAGTAAATGCACTCAATACTTGGTCGGGGCTCCTTTTGCATCAATTACTGCATGGCATGGAGGCAATCAGCCTGTGGCACTGATGAGGTGTTATGGAAGCCCAGGTTGCTTTTATAGCAACCTTCAGCTTGTCTGCATTGTTGTATCTGGTGTCTCTCAACTTCCTCTTGACAATACCCCATAGATTCTCTATGGGATTAAGGTCAGGCGAGTTTGTTAGTCAATCAAGCACAATGACACTATTGCTTTGTAACCAGGTATTAGTACTTTTGGCAGTGTGGACAGGTACCAAGTCCTACTGGAGAATGAAATATCCATCTCCAAAAAGCTTGTCGGCAGAGGTAAGCATGAAGTGTTCTAAAATTTCCTGGTAGACAGCTGTGCTGACTTTGCTCTTAATAAAACACAGTGGATCTAAACAAGCAGATGACATGGCTCCCCAAACCATTGTGTAAACTTCACACTAGACCGCAAGCAGCCTGGATTGTGTGCCTCCCACTCTTCCTCCAGACTCTGGGACCTTGATGTCCCTTGATTTCCAAATAAAATGAAAAATTTACTTTCACCTGAAAGCAACACCTTGGACCACTGAGTAGCAGTCCAGTTCTTTTTGTCCTTAGCCCAGGTAAGATGCTTCCAGCATTGTCTATGGTCATGAGTGGCTTGGCACAATGAATGTGACACTTGTAGCCCATGTCCTGGATACATCTGTGTGTGGTGGCTCTTGAAGCAAAGAATCCAGCAGCAGTCCACTCCTTGTGAATCTCCCCCAAATTTTTGAATGGCCTTTTCTAAACAATTCTTTCAAGGCTGCGGTTATCCCAGTTGCTTGTGCACCTTTTTCTACCACACTTTTTCCTTCAACTCAACTTTCCATTAAAATGCCTGGATATAGCACTCTGTGAACAGCCAACTTCTTTAGCAATTACCTTTTGTGGCTTACCCTCCTTGTGGAGTGTGTCAATGACTGCCATCTGGATATCTGTCAAGTCAGCAGTCTTCCCCATGATTGTGGAGCCTGCTGAAATAGACAAATTAACCTTTTTAAATGTTTAGAAAGCCTTTGCAGGTGGTTTTTGTTAATTATTCTAATTTACTGAAATAATGACTTTTGGGTTTTCATTGGCTGTAAGCCATAATCATCAACATTAACAGAAATAAACACTTGAAATAGATCACTGTGTTTGTAACAACTCTTTATAATATATGAGTTTCACTTTTGTATTGAAGAACTGAACTATATTACTTTTTTGATGATATTCTAATTTTGCGAGAAGCACTTGTAAATGTAAGTAAGGAAACAGTCCCAATGTTATGGATAAAATGATCAATGATATCGTGTTCCAGTCACCAGATAGCTGCAGCCAAACACTGGTCTCAGTGGTCAAATGACTAAGGAACAGGACACTATTACTTGCAGTCCTAGAGGAGACTACTGGAGTGGCAGAGCTAAAATGATGGGGAATTGAACCAGTAAAGGTAGCTTTATATGTTATTTCATAAATTATTTGGTTTTGGCCATTTTTATTTTTAAGTTGGAACAAATCTTTTAACAGCCGCAAAAAAGTCTCTACGCTTTTATTTGTCTAATTTGTATGCATCAGAGAATATTTCTAATAATTTTATGCCTGTCAAAAAGAGATAATTGAACATTTTGAAATTTGAATTTGCAGGTTTGGTGAATTTTTTTGAAAAATGTGATTTGCAGTAAATTCTCTTGTGTCGAATCTCATGTAGTCCAATTACCTTTTCGAACACTGTGTAGAAGATTTTGATGTCACCCAATACTGTATTCAATCTGTTTATTTTTAGTATAGCCATCGGAACATAAAGAGAGAATAATGGATATAGAGAGAGAGAATATTTCCATCTTTTATTCTATAAGTAGTATGGAAATGTATATACTTCTTGAACACTATAGTAGTAGTACACCTCAATTAAATGTTTGCGCTTTTCTGCCCTTGTGTTGAAAGAGCTGTGAACTCTAACCTCCTATCCCTATGCTATAAAAGCATAAAATGGTGCTGCTTTACCGGCCCACATCTTTTATAGTGGCTGTGATAGTACCTGCACTAGACCATGTAATATGATTACATTATGGGGAGTCCCACCTGTTCTGTGGCTCTCCAGCAGTGTGTAAAATGGCACCTGATATTTTATATTTAGTAAAATTGTATAAAACAAATGGCAAACCCTGAAAATTTGGGGAGTTCACAGGGCAATGTGAATTGTAGGAAATTCGACTCGGTTTCGATTTGCTGCAAATTGAGCTGATCATCATCATCACTACTGTCACATATTGTATAATGAGTACAATGTATAAAAAGAATCTTGCTAATAATCTATCCTAATTGTTCTGAAATCATCATGCACAAATATTGCTAAAACATGTCTGATCTTTCTAATAAACTGGTTTCTAACGGGTTAAGCTGTAAAAATATTTTGTATGCTGTATATACTGCTTGGACACAAAATGAAGATTTTAAATATATTTTGCACTATAAACTAAAGAAAGGTATAATAAATGTCATATTCTAAGATTATGAGTGATGTATTATTAATACATATTAGTATCTTTGCATTTGCCCATACATTACTGATTAACATCAGAGAATCATATAAAATATTTAAATTGATGAATAGCAAAACATTGTAATCCGCTGTTAGATGGTATCTCTTGTCTAATTCGCTTTCAGTACAAAATGAATCAATTTTAACCATAATTGTACTTTCTGGGAAAGATACTGGGCTGAAAAGCAGAGGGCACCCTATCACATGCAAAATGTAATATCACAATCAAACAGGAATAAAAAAAAGAATGACAGACATGAAAAAAACTGTCTGTGTCAGGCTAAAAAAAATCCATTTATGATCAAAAATGAAACATTTCCAATCTCATAAGGGGTAGATTGCCTGGTTTTATTTCCAGCCATGCAAAAAAAGACCTCATCAAAAAGATGCTACAGCGAGGTCCCATCTTTCCATTAAAATAATTTCAAACAGTTTTTTCTTTTTCTAGTGAAAGAACCCATTTTGTGAAATGATTTAGCTGAAATCTTCTGGGAGTAACCCTTGACATAAAGTCATATTGTGTTGGAGTTTAGTCCTAAATTCATACATCAATTATTTACTTTCGACGCAGATTGTATAAGTGTAGAAAATTACTAGGAATGATATTTTCTCTGAGGCAGAAAGAATGTGATACAGCGGATACATCCAGCGAATATGCTGTCCTGCTGTCCACAGGCCAGAATTATTTATGCATTAGAAAACAGTGTGTGAGGGCAAGAGGAAAGAGAGAGAAAAGACACAGACACATTATTTTAAACCTTTCATAACACCTATAAATATTTCATGACAAATAAATAAAGAATGTCGGCCTTGTTTGGAGGACAGCTGTAGCTGCATGGTTCAGTGCTCTGGAGAGCTCAGGGGACACTATGCTTACCCCTGAGTTAAGCCCCCATTTCTTTTTAATCATCCACTTAGTGCATTGTGGGTAGCGAAGCTCTCCAGGTGAGTAAAGAAGCTGGAGGTTATGTATTTGAATATAGCTTTCAACTTGCTTCCTTTCATTCTTATGAAAAATAGAATCGGGAAGGAAGTGTAGATTTTCCTTTGTTCATTTTTCAGCAGATAAAAACAACGTAAATAAAATAATGACACATTATCACCAACAATTCTGCAGGCAAAGTATTATTACCTGGTTATTATTTCATTTGAATTCAAATTGGACTCAATTTTGTGAATGACACAAAAGGTGTTGAATTAAATTGTATGTAATATTTATGGTAATTCTTATAAAAAGGAAAGTGCACAGTCAGTGACATATTCAGTGTGAGCCAAGTAATTCTTGATAACACATGTCCTTGCATTATGCTTTTCTTATAGACTTAATGTAAACAAAATGATATTTATAAGCCAAAAACCGATCATTCTGACTACAAACCAATTTAGGTCTATCACATCTACATATTTGTATACAATATATATATATATATATATATATATATATATATATTGGATATAGATGCCACGAAGATGCTCACTTAATTTCTACATTGTTTTTTTCTTAAATAACCATTGGCAATTGAGACATATCAATAATTTATTAAAAATACAAATATGTGCAGAAATATTTAGATTGGATCCTGTGAGATCTGTATCAGTGCCTGCCCTTCCTGTCTCTGCTTCTGTCACCATTTGGTGTCACACTCTTGTTGCAGCTGATGCGAAGCAACAACTCTTGTTCTTCAACCTCTGAGACAGGAATTCTGTCCATGCTGGAATATCAACAGTTAATTTTTGACAGTGCTTGCTTCCTTCTGCTTGTCCTAGACAGGGCTGAAAGCTATTTAAGCTTCTGGAAGCCTAATGTCCACAGCCACTAATTTGATTCGCTTCAGTGATCAGCTGAGGATACTGCTTTAATTTCCTGTAGATTTTCCTCTTCATTCTTTTTTTTTAACATTCTCCTTTTTTACAGTTTTGTCCCTGCACTGAACTCCAGTTTCTGACCTGGCATAAGGACCATTCTTCTTGCTATCTCTCATTACTGAACAGCAGCTAACCCCATGGAACTCGGCCTAGGGATCCTGTTAAGACCAGATACATGTATAGCGGTTTAAGGTGAAGGTCAGCGCAACCCCTGGGATCTGGAAAACAGAGTAGTGCCAAGCCTGATCATGGTAACCATTTTTAGAGCAGTTAGGTAATCATGAACAGTGTTTCCAATTCAGATCCTGATTTTAAAAATATATGAAAAAGTTTTTTTTTTTTACGAAGGCCATAAAATGGCAATATGCCCTGCCATATTATTTTTTTTGAATCTGCCATCATACAATAAATAGCATGTATGAGATTCTTATAATTCATTTCAGGGGCACAATTCAAAAATATGTAATTGTATCAGTAAGGTTCCTGTAGAACGGACTGTCTAAAGGCACATTACATTATTATTTATTTATATAGCGCATTAATTTCATGGTGCTGTACATGAGAAGGGGTTACATACAAAGTTATAGATATCGTTTACAGTAAACACATTTACAATGACAGACTGGTACAGAGCGGAGAGGACCCTGTCCTTGCGGACTTACTTCTACGGATAATGGGGAAGAGACAGAAGGTCATGGGTGCAGCAGCTCTGGTGGTGGTGAGGCGGCAGCTCGGGTGGTAGTGAGGTGGCAGAATGGTTATTGCAGGCTGTGGGCTTTCCTGAAGAGATGGGTTTTCAGGTTCAGTCTGAAGGATCTGAGGGTGGTGGATAATCGGACATGTTGAGGCGTGAAATTCCAGAGGATGGGGATATTCAGGGGAAATCTTGGAGGCGGTTGTGTGAGGAACGAATAATTTTAGAGGACATAGGAGGTCTTGGGAGGATTGAAGATTACGTGAGGAAGATATTGGGTAATTAGTTCAGAGATATAGGGAGGGGACAGGTTGTGCTGTTTTGTAGGTCAGTATTAGTAGTTTGAACTGGATTCGTTGGGGAATTGGGAGCCAGTGGAGTGATTTGCTGAGGGGAGAAAAAGGGGAGTAGCGAGGAAAGGGGTGGATTAGTCGGGCAGTAGAGTGAGGACAGACTGGAGTGGTGCAAGAGAGTTGGCGAGGAGGCCACCGAGGAGGGTGTTGCAGTAATCAAGGCGGGAATTACATGTACGGTATGTGCTTTTAGGAGATGTACCTTGTCCATGAATTCATGTTGTCCATGCATTATTTTACAGTGTTTGCAATAATTTGAGTGATTACTATTGCCTCTTTGATTGAGATTTGTGAAGTCTTTGAGAAGATACAATTACATTCTCTACAGCACATCTTTATACTCTTTATTAAATGGTTGTGGTTATGAGTTAAATTATCTTTAAGTGTACATCTAAGAAAAAAATTACAAAATGAACTGTTTAAAAAGATTGACAAAGGAAATTTGTGACAAATAGTTCTAACAAGTGTACCGCCTTTAACCAGATCTAGGTGTACAAGTGAAAGCTGGATCCTTTCATTGTTACATTGAACTAAAAAAAAATCAGTTTCTTGCCAGAAAATCAAGGAAATACTGCACTCAGTCTGACTGTTGCATTATTGCATACAAAAGATGGTGTCTTTTTTCAATTTAATAAGGCAAAGGGTCTAGGAAGAAAGCTAAGGGTTCATTTACATTGTGCAATATGCTACAATAAATGACTGCCGACTGGCAACATGCTTGCCACTTGAAGGTCGTTTTATAGCCTGCTTATACCATCAACTTTACGTGCACATGGACTGTCAATGTTCCAAGCAGTGTGGGTTTCTGTTTTTTACACTGGACCATGGGTTGCCAAGAAGGATGATCTTTTATGCAAACCAACAGATCATTTGATTAAAAAAAATAAGCGTTTCACTCATTCGTTGAGTGATGGTCAGTATATTTAAAAAACTGCAAGATTACAGTGAAACAAATGCGCCTAGGAATGCTCGTTCATGACAATTTTGCAATGTAAATGGAGCACAAAGATAGAAACCTCAATTTCTTCCTAATTATAGAGTAAAAAGTCTGAGAAACTTAAGTATTCTATCAGGCAAATGTTGCATTGAGATCACATTTTTACCTATTCATTATCTTTCTTGCCAATAACATCAGGTTGGTAAAGTTAGTCAGAGTCATAAAGAAAATGTTGGATATAAACAGAGGAAAAAAAAAATATATATAACTGTATATATATATATATATATATATATATATATAATATATACATATACAAATAAGCAGCAATGAAGGCAGCACTCCATAGTCTTCAAAGTGAAAAAGTGGTAGACTTTTATTCAGACCCACATGTCAGAGCAATAATTCGGCTCCACTGAACCTTTCTAAAGCAATGTGTTTTACAAACAAGTGTACTTATATAGACATAGTTAACAATCATTGAATATTCATAATCATGTGATAAAGTGCATCAATAAAATATTACATAAAATATAAATGACCACACCTACTGGCTGAAGAAATTACCAGCGGTACATGAACGCATGGCAAAGCAGATGAACCAACTGCTAGAAGAAGGCCACCAACCCAGCTTAGCTAGCACAAGGTAGAACAGTGCTGATCTTTAAGGATCCTCATAAAGTAACAGTTCCATCCAACTACTGCCGATAACAACCTGCCTTACAACAACATGGAAACTCCTGTCAGGCATGATAGCCACCAAGCTACAGAATCATATGAACCAGTACATAAATCCAGCTCAGAAAGGTATTGGGACTGACACCAGAGGCTCTAAGCACCAGCTCCTAGTAGATAGAGCAGTCACTTAATACTCAAGATCCAGACAGACCAATCTCAGCACAGCCTGGATTGACTACAGGAAAGCCTATGACTCAATGCCACACACATGGATCTGTGAACACTTGGCTCTCTACAATGTCAACAGGAAATTAAGAACCTTCCGCAGAAACTCAATAGGGCTATGGAGAACAACATTAGAAGTTAACTCAAGACAACTAGCACAAGTATCCATCAAATGTGGCATGTTATGAATGTTTTAGAAATGAATTCTGAGCAGAAGCTCCCTCTGGTGGTTACAAACAGTACTGAACCATTCAATGAGATTGGCAATCAGGAAGTAAAGACTGGCTGGATATAAGGGAGGTTTCCCTCCATCATGGTTGCCGGTGATCAATTTGTTCTTGTCTCAATGTTGTTTCCTGGTTCACTTGGAAGCTTGCTGAGTCTTGCCTCTTCTCCTGCTCTCAGTAAGATATTTTCTGTTTTTGCTTTTGTGCTTGCCATTTGCTTTTTCTCTGCATTTCTGTGAGGTTGGCCAGGTTCCCCTCCCCGGGGGGCTTGGTCTCCTCTCGGTTCCTCTGGAGCCACTGTTGTTTGTTCATTTGCCTTTTCCAGTTTTTTCTGTGGCTGCGGCTTAGTTTTATTACACCAGAGAACTAATTTAGGTGGTAGAGGTCATGTGATCTCAGGTGTTTTTGCAATTAGTAGCGTTGGTTTTTTTTTAGGGTTTTTTGTAATTGCAGTAAGTATCCTTCCTATCCTTTTCTTTCTAGGCAGATTGGGCCCCAGCGTTTGCTCATACTATTTTCTGTCTGTGTCTGTATTTCCTCTTGTCTAACCGCCATTACATGTTTTGGGGCTTCCTATGTTCTTTGGGGATCTGCTCCGGGGCAGATAGCTTTCCTCTTTCTATCTTTAGGTGTAGTTAGCCTCTCAGGCTGTGACGAGGCGTCTAGGACCAACGTAGGAACGCTCCACAGCTGCCTTTAGTTGTGGTGGTTAGTCAGGGTACTGCAATCCAGTAGATTCCAACCTCTCTGGTGTAATGCCATTTTTGCCTGCTCTCCTCAGCTACCAAAACATAACAGTGGCATATACCAAGGAGATGCACTGTCCCTATTGCTTTCCTACATAGGTTTGAATCCCCTTAGTCAGATAATTACAGAGTCTGTCTATGGATACAAATTCAAGAGTGGAAGCACCATCAGCCACCTCCTCTACATGGATGACATAAAGCTGTATGCGAAAAACGAACTAGACATTGATTCACTGATCCACCTGACACGGATATACAGCGAAGACATCAGGAGAAGTGCGGCCGGTTGGTAATAAAGAGAGGCAAGGTAGTCAGACCTATGGAGTGGAATTACCAGCAGAGCAGATAGCAAATATACAGACATGCTACAAGTACCTCAGCATCCCAGAGGGATACGGTAACCATGATGAGAAGGCAAGGAAAGCAGCAACATCCAAATACATCAAAGTGTAAGACAGGTCCTGAGCTCAAAGGGAAGAATAAGATTCGTGCCATCAATACATATGCCCTGCCAGTTATCAGATACCCTGCTGGCAAAGTGTGCTGGCCAAAAGAAGAGATGGAAGCTGCAGATGTGAAGACACAAAGCTCTTCACAATGCATGGAGGTCTCCTTCCTAAGTCTAACAACCCAAAGATTGTATACCAACAGAAAGGAGGGTGGTTTAGGCTTGATAAGTATCCAAGCCACCATCACAGATAAAACAAGGAGTATCCAGGAATACATCAGAAGAATGGCGCCAAAAGATGAGATGCTGAGAGAAAGCGTAAGGCAGCAACAACAGATCTGGAAGGAAAAACAGCAGCATGAAGCGCCATGGCAAGACAAGCCTCTGCATGGGATCTTCACTTTGAAGACTATGGAATGCTGCTTATGTAAATTTGGGCAAGTATTAGACTTTTTTGCTCCTAAAAAATCTGAAATTTTATTTTGTAAATCTACTTTTGGTTGTGTTAGTCGTCAGGATTCTCCCTCTGCACAGCATGGATCCCAAGCTTGGCTTCTCCCATTTAGCCTTGACCGCAGTAGATGCTGCTCAGCAAAGACGTCGGTCTCAGCATCTTGCTCAGACTCGGCTGTGTGTGTTGTTACCGCTGCCTCTCCAGGCTCAGCTATGGTAGCTAAAATTAGACAGCGGCGAGCAGTTTTTCCTGAGGCTAAGTCCAGGATTCGCTCTACTGAGAATGCTCATGAGGTGAAGACCTCCATTGATGGTCGGTCATTAGCTGCTCAGGTTCTGCACCGCTCTGGATTGGTCCGCGAGCAAGGTCCTGTCTGACTGGACTTAGGTGCAGTCTATAAAAGGATCTTTATGGCGCCGTCGGTGAGCTAGGATCATTTACACTAGCTGTGTGTGTGTTGATGGAAGTATGACCACTCCATATACATGTGTGCTGCTACTTGCTCTACAGGGTATTTCTGGTCAGGCAGTGTAGGGTGGGAACTCCCGCTTGGCTTGGTAACTGTTTCCGTCCTGTGTGCGGGTAGCACAGCAAAGTCACAGAACAAGCTCAACCACGTTTAGTCTTCCTAGGGGGCCCTCCACTTAGCATCATTTCTACTATGCTCCTGTGAAGCCTAACAGGGCATAGCTTTGAGTGCTCTAGTCGGTTTACTCCTCTGTGAAGTAACAGAGCAAGTTACTTGCACTGTGTTCACACCAAGTGACGTTTAGCTTGGTGTTTTTATGGTGCCAGCTCGCTGTTACGTTGCGCCATCGTTCACTAGCTGCAGTTTTTCCATCTCTGCATGGTGGACCCCGGGTTGCTAACCACTTTACATCATATTTTTTTAGCGCGTTCTGCAAACCCTAACATGCTGTCAACATTGCCTGAATCCTTCTGGGCATGCTCTTGATCAGATTCAAGCATGTTTGACAGAAATCTGATCCCAGGTCTCTTCTACACGTTCGCAAAGTTGGTTCATATGGGCAAACTCAGCTTTTTTTCATCTTACCCATAAGTGTTTGATTGTGTTGTGGTCCCGGAGACTGTTGGGGCCAATCCAACACCTCTATTTCATTGTTATTGAACATTTCTTCACCAATCTCGACATATGCTTCGGATGTTGTTCTGCTGGAACACTATGCTCCCCTTTTCATACCCATAGTACTTGAGTGCACAAATTAACTTGTCTTGTAGGATACTCACAAATAGCTCAGTATTGAGAACATCATCGATCCTGGTCAAGTATCCAATCCCTTTGACAGTGAAACAATACCATATCATCAAGCTTCCTAAATGACACTTAACAGTTAATTCAATTTCTTGACACATGAACCCCTTTTCCCTTGTTTCTTCAAGACCCATTTGCACCCATCAAAGCTAGTCTATTGACTTTCATCTCAATGCTCCAAATCATGGGTTTCCAATCTTTTACTGTTCACTTTTCGTATTTTTTCTGTAAACTTGAGCTGACGTTTCTATAATGATATTGAAGTCAATGCTTCTTTACCTTTTTTCGACATAAACAGCACAACAGAGCATCCAGCTCACCATAAAGCGGTAGAAGACAATTGTGTAAAAATATATAAATTTTTATTGTTAAAAAATTAATTACACATAGTAATATCAAACAGTATACATAAATGAGAAAATGAATAGGTGAGAAAACAAGAAAATGCACCTGGGGTATATCGAAAAAGAACCAATTTCAGCTCCCTGTGACTGCTGTAGACCCCAATAAAAGAAAATAGAACCTATGAGGTATAAGTAGCCCCATTGTATATGCAGGTCCAAATCTCAATAAGGGGACCAACACGTCCCACTATAAGTATAGCAGGATCTATTTCCCAAAATCCAAACAGGAGTCAGCTAAATCACAACATGGGGCTAAGAGGCACTAAGCACTACTATAAATGTCTGCCATAAAGTACTATGGATAGTGCAGAGTTAAATACAATATGCTTACCCATGTGGGAAGATATATACCACAGGTGTGTGCCCGACGCACGTTTCGCTTGTCAGGCTTCCTCGAGGGCAGTGTGGAAAGACATGCTAATCATGATTATATACCCAAGCGCTCAGGTGGGAAAAATAATGCTACCACATGGAGTAGCGGCGCATGTGAAGCAGACATTGGAGCGGCGGTTTGCGTCACATCCGACCTTCCGATGGCGGCGTGGGTCAGGAAAATGCTTCCTGTGACATCAAGGACCCCGCCGCCCATCTTGTGGAGGTCTTTTGAGAGGCGGACCGCGCAAGCATGCGCAGCGCTCTGTGTAAGCGCCATCTCTTGTGCTGGGGAAGTTTAAGGGACAAGTTTTTTTGTATTAGAGGGAAGGGTCCTGACCCTAAAACATGTGGGGGTAAGTGGAATAAAAGTTAAGCAGACCCAAAACCTATAATGGAAGTACCCTCCAACAGAGTGAGGACATCAAACATGGGAAAAGGAAAAAAAAAAAAAGGAAAAAAAAAAGGGGGACGAAAGCACCTATTTTAAATTTTAAAAAAAACCCATGTCAAATCGTTTAGAAGGCCAATGAAACAACTAATCATATAATGGTAAAGCTATCCCTGAAATCACAAAATGGTGCATTTCAGAACTAATATATTACAGTGTGTTAGAAATAGCAGCAACAAAACTGTAGTTTAACATGGTTCTCCATGGAGTCATGAGGGCAGTTCTGTGTCCTAGTACCGAACTTGATCCCTCAGAACATTATTCCGAAGCGTGGGGGGTTCAGACAAATCAAGGTATCGATAAACACCCTATTCAAATCATGGGTCCAACCACGAAGTCGTTATCAGGCTCTTTACCTTTTTGTGGGCCGCCCTTTCCAGATTTGTGTAATGTGCTTTACACGGTGCTTGCATGGAGTCTGTGATCTCACTAGTACAAAGCATCGAACCATCTCCACTGCTGTGTTTTTTTCCATAGAACTGAAAGACCTTGTAATTACCCCAAATTGTTGTCTCCGTTTGTTTGCCTGGATGTCCCCTCTGGTTTTGAATGGATGGATGGACTATTTGTATTCTTCCCCAAATTTGGGTTTGGGACTCACATGATACAATTTGGCAATTTTCTTGGCTGAGAGACGTATCAATGAGAGAATGATGCTTTTTTTTTTGGGAAAATTTAAAAAGCACACTAAGCTTTAGGGAATTTTGGGGGAACATGTTGTTTTTATTAGTATAAGGAAGGAAAAGGATGTTTACCCTACTGTAGGAGCAAAAAAAAGACCAATGCAGTGCGATTGAATCTGCAAACTAATCTTTTGCAAAAAAAGTTTTCAAGTCAAAAATTTTTGTATGAGAAGCTAAGATGAATGTACATAAAATTTAGTGTCACCTTTGAAGTGCAGTGGTGGCGAGATTTTGAGCCTTAAAGCAAAAGTTCTATAAGTTTTAAATATATATATATATAAAATTCCCCTTTCCACCCCCCCCCGGAAAAGGGGGGCTTTTGTTTCCCCTTTTTCATTTTTGGGCCTTCCCCGGGCCCGGAAGTTTTTGGGCGTGCAGGATTTAGTTGTTCCAGCATTGCGTTTTCTGGCAGAGAGCCAATGTTTTTCCTGGGATCTGTTGTAGCCATTTTCCGCTTAGGGGGTCAAAACTCAAATGTCCTATCACCACTGGAATCACGGGGTTCTTCACCTTCCCCCTTATTTCCTTTTTTTTGGACCGGGGGTTTTTTAGTTCTATATTCCTTCTTTCGATGTTGCTGTCACATGGCACTGCCCCTTTTTTTATAATTTTGTATTCTGTTTGTCTACTACCAATGGTTGGTTGCCCACCTGCTTATCTGTTGGGGGCTGAAGTCCCCAGGATTTTAGCCCTTTCTTTTCCCCCCCTTTTTCTGGGGTCCCATCTTGCTTTTTGGGGGACTTTCCTTAGCTGGCAGATGTCCCCCTTAAATTCCCGCT